>CM034149.1:23433338-24072880 GCA_019776745.2 Taxus chinensis
ACAGAGTTAGAATCTCATCTGCGCTTATCTCATCAGTTACAGGTTTGAAGGCCACATGAGAGGACATAAAGAATGATCTCATAGATAAAGCCGTGATCTTAAAGACTAGACAAGAGTTGGGGTACCTGAAGGGTCCGCGTGGTATGGATATAGACAAATTGAAGAACTGTCTGGTTGTGCAAGTAGCAGCACACCTTGTTACAAATTTGAATGATCAGGAGCAGTGGTCACAGGTAAATACTATGTGGTTACACATTACGCGTAAGATGTCAGAAGGAGCAATCTACAATATTACAGGCTACATTGCAGAATAAATAGTTGAGGAAGCGTGCAAAGGAGGGAAGATCAGCTTTGGGGCTGTTCTACTATCACTAGTATTCATGGAAATTGGAGTACCAGATGGGCTGAAGGAAAAGGTATGGGAATACCCCATGGAGAATAAGTCACCAGCTGAAAGGTTCAGCAAGTACCTATGTAAAGGGGCCATGATAGATGACATCAAGCAAAGGGCAGAGAAATGGTATGACAGGCTCCGCATGACATTTGGAGAAGAGTGGCACATCCCAAAGGACCTACCATCAGTAGTAGGGAAACAAGTTCAGTTTGTTGTATATCAGCATTTCTACATCGCATGCTTCCCAATGAGAGATGGAGTCTGGAGCCCTTGGTGTAAATTGCCTTACGCATTCACTGCAAGGTATTTCCAAGCATCTGTTCACAGATTTACAGACACACGCCGACTGGTATTCAATGCAGATAAGGTAGACTGTGACTACCATACGTTGAGGAAGAAGTATGTGTATCCTGGAAGAAGTGCCTACACTGAGAGGATCATTTCAGAGGTGTTGAATATTAATCCAATAAGTCTGGTTGTAGCAGATGTAGGGGCAACATTGGTGTATCTTTAGCTGAAGCCCAAGATGGAGAACAATAAGTATGTAGAGAATGAATTCACGCTCCTAGGACCACCGAAGGGTAAGCACACAATAGAAAACATACCGACGCAAAGGCCCATAAAAATTGTTGAAGTAGAGGGTGAAGAGGAGGAGCGTGAAGATAGTGGAGGCTTGGAGCATAGAAGAAAGCAACCATATGATAGAGAAGAGTCACATCATGTGGCCACTCCACCTCAAGGACAGGATGAAGAGGAAGATATAGAGGTTGAGCAGGGGGAGCATAGGTTTAAGAAAGTGTTCAAATGCACAAGGACTCAAAGTGGAACCCCACAAATAGTATGGAAATCACCTTGTCTCTCTCCACATAAGGAGTTCACTGAACCAAAGAAGAGAAGAAAGTTGAAGTTGGATAAAGAAGTGGAGGAATCAAAAGAGAGCAAGCATGCATCTCCTACCCCACTCAAGCAAGAAGACGAGCCACAAAATGAGGAAGAGCAAAAATATGAAGAGATGAAGGATGGAGAAGAAAAAGAAAAGGAAATCTCTGGATCCATGCATGCAACTGCTCAGGATGTAATGGGACATGCTCCTAACCTTGAAGCTACAATTCCCAAGGGTCCTAGATCGAAGAGGATGAGTGGAGAGCACATTCCACCAGCCATGGGGTATGTAGAGGATGCAGGTAAAATTGTTCACGCCTACTTCCAGAGCATGATAGCACAAAAGGATTTATTCAGCTGGGAGTTAATGGATGAGGATATGGCGACTATGTGCACTCGAAAGAAACTATCATGGTCAATGCACACCCACATGGATGAGCCTGAATTTGATGTATGTGAAGAGTCATGCATTTCGAGATGGCTGAAGAAGGCACCCCAAGCTAGACATATGACAGTAAAGCCTACTGTCATGTCGAATGAGTAGGTCAACAATGCATTGGTGAAGGTTTCTGCTGAAGTTACTAGAAGAAACATGGATAAAGCTGCAACAATCAGAGTGCTACGCAAGGAGCTAAAGACAAAGGATGTTGAGATAGCACGCATAACACAAGAGAGGGACTTCACACAAAAGAAGAACAAAGTATTTATCAGCATCATAGAGGAGATTGGGGACAATGTCATAAGAGCTAGGCCACACTTGGAGACCAAGGTACCACAGACGTTTCCCTCAGCGATACATTATGTAGGAAATTTGGTGGACCTGGTACTTGAAGATGAACCTCTGCGCATGACAACACCAAGGAATTCAGAGCAAGAGGCAGAATGAGAGAAATCCTCAGTGATGCGAAAGATTGCATCCTATGAAGGGCTGCTACAAGTGCTACAAGAAGTATTGAAGAAAGCAGACCAGGCTTTGAACATCTGCACAACTCTAGAGGTGCTTATCAACATAAAGACCCTAGAAGAAAACAATGAGGTCCAGAAAGTAATGAAGGACGAGACATTGGGCCACATAGAAAGATTGTCAATAGTTAAGCAGAAGCGCGAGGCCCTGACAACAACACAAGAGCCACATAAGACTTGGCTAGAAGAGCTTGGGAAGATCATTACGCAGAAGATGGATCTTTTAGAAGGAAGAATGACATCAATGTCCAACATTGTGTTGGTTCTGCAGAATGAAAAAGGAGAGATTGCAAGGGATGAGTTGAAATCAATTCCTGTGGACATTCCAGAGAAAGCAAAACAAACACTCGCTGAATGGAAGGCCTTGGAGGCTGAAATAAAGGAGAGTATCTAGAGTTGATACTTCAAACTGATACAGAGGAGGCTGCCTCATAGCCTCATAAAACTTCTTTATTTATCTACATTCTTTCATTCTTATTCTTTCCATTCTTCTATTCTTTACTTCAATTTTTGGAGATACCCATTGTCAGGACGACAATGAGATTAGTGTGGGGTAATGTTGATAAGAGAATACTTGTTAGAGATCACACAAGAAGTCTGCGTGGGAGAGAAGGCCAGGATCAAGGGCGTGGAGGGATAGGAAGAACCCACGCATGGAGGGCAAGTTCAACTTTTAGGACTTAGCTGATTTTGAGCATGAAGACCTATTTTTAGAAGATGGTGTGTGAAACACACCAACGATGCAGAGATGTGTGCGCCACACATTGTCTATCTTTAGAGGATCATGGATCAAAGCATTTTGCATGGAGATGAGCTAAGAATAGGATTATCACTTTAGTTAACTGTAAGAGGTCTATAGATAACAGACTTACATGTGTAAATATGCCTATAAACGACGTGTGGCTATTAATAGCATGCGGCCTATTTCTGGAATATATAAGTGGTGAAGGGAAAGTCCCCACCCTATATATATGATTTGAGGTACATAGTAGTAAGACACACACACACACACACACACACACACACACACACACACACACACACACACACACAGAGGGAGAGATGGATGTATGAAGATATAGAGGTATGCGCACATGATTAGATTACTATATTAGATCCATGCACACATTGGTATAGATTGACATTATTGTAAGGAGCTTCTGTGTTATTAATAGATGGAAGATATTCACTGAATCTAAGTGTCATTCCTGTGTGTAATTGAGTAGTGCATGTTATTGATTCAATCATGATTATTGTTTAAGCTTGTTCTTTCATAGATCTGAATGTAACATGCATTGTAGAATGGTGGATTAGTTATGGATATATATGTTTCTTCCTTCATCATGCTAACATCCTGCTACACCAACCCTAAAGAGGGACCTGATACCTTTACGTGCTTCAGGTGAGTGCTCAGTCTAGGCTGAGTGATGTGCCAGTGCATCTAGGGTGTTATCTGGTAAATTCTAGGCTGCATCAATCTGCTACAGTATGCATGGTGGTACTACTCCCAAAAGTAAGTCCAAAATTTTGCACGCTTGAATTTTTTGCTGATGATGTGCCTGAAAAGGTACCTCCAAACAACAACAAAGACGTCTACCTTGCCATATATGTACTTGCCATGTGACTTGCCCCTGCTTCCCTACTACCCAAATTAGCTTACTGACTATTGGATGTACTAGATACTAGAAAACCAAGTGCAAGGGCTAGGTTTCCAGGTAGATTTAGATGTGTTCCTGTGGCCCAGGTCATCTCTACTGGCATGCTCCCATGTGAGGCCGAGGAGGGTTCCCTATTATGCTTTCCCAAATCGGGGAGTTACAGATGCTCTGGCTCCACGTATTCTGCATGAGTTCCAAATCCTCCATAAGACATCTCTCTCCTCAACGCCATCTGCTCTGCAATATCCCACTACTTTTACATCTCCCTTTCACGTGCCTCATTGTACTTAATCCACCTTTCTTATCTCTACCTTTCTGCCATTAGGTCCGCCATCTTTCACCAAACCTGCTCCTACCCCTGCGCATGGTGGGGTTTAGCTAGCCATTGGATTTTCTTCCAGGTTCAGGGTCACCATCAAGATCTTGATTGCCAGTGGAATACATTGCAAGTAAGTTCCCTTGGGATAACGTAAAAATTGGAACTCAGCTACCCCTGGGCTAGAATAAGTGGAAATTGAGTATTCCAGGATATATCCATTCAAAACACCACGGAACCAAGTATCCACATTGTGTGTCCAAATCAGATCAGCATCATATAAGGCCTTAAATTCTCCCTATGTCCTAACAAGTGTGCAATACCTCCAATTTCATTTAAATGCATAAAAAACCAACCACTTGTACATTTATACTAGGAAAATAACAAAGAAGCTCTCATACAAATAGTCATACATATTCTTTTCCACCCATGCACATGCGTCAAACTTAGATCCAGTGTTGAACCTCCATGTGTACTCTTCTTCTATATCTATTATCCACTCCTCAACACTTGGTAGGGTCAACCGGTATGTCTTCATTGCGAACCATCCTAAAAACAACTTAAAAGAGGTCCCAGAAATGGAACCAATGATGTAACCTAGAATCCACCACGAATAACCCAAGTGTGCTAGCACATCACTTAGCCTAAGTTGAGCATTCACCCGAAGTGTGCAAAGGTACTAGGCCCCTGTTTAGAGTTGCTTATGTAGGATGTCAACGTGTTGAAGATAAACCATACATTCTAAACTCTAACTAACTATAAACATTCCACAGAACATATTCCAGATCTAGATCTTAAAGAATCATGAATTAAACGATAATCATAACGAAATCAACCTTGCAAGAACTAGTTACAGTCATATTTAACATCTTTATCCAGCCAATACACTCCATTTTATTAAACACATAAGTATAGAATCTTTTTATAATAAATATTATCATAAGTTTATGTGTGTATCAGATATGGCAACATAACTCCACAATAGCTCATACATAGTGTCTCTCTCTAACTACACATACTTATAGGGGTGGGGACTTTCCCTTCATCACCTACGCACCTCCCAAAATAGGTCACATGATGAAAAATAGACATGCACCTTTACAATAATATGCACGCATGTAACTACACTAATAATAGATCTCCTACAGTTAACTGACAATAATAATCCTATTATTATCTTGAACTCATGCATTATGCTTAGTAGGTGCTCATCCAAAATGTCATTTACATGTTGTACAAGTCTCCATCTTGTTGTGTGCTCCACACGCTATCTCCAAAAATAGCCCATAACTATGAAAACAACTAAATACCCAAAATAACTTGTACTGGAGCACGTTTCCTTTCCTACCCTTTCGTTCCTTCAAATGCGCCTTGTTCCTATATGTGAATATTTTGTGTGCCTTCTCCTTAGTGTCATACTCTGTCTTATCAACATCGCACATAGCTGGTATAGAAGGTATGATCCACACTAGGCTACGGCAGATTATGATGCATTACACACTACCTTCTTGGATAAGTTTCACATTCTTAAGTTTGAACAATAGAGTATTAATGTGCTAAAGGACATCAAGCAAGGATTATTTGAAAGTGTGAGGGAGTATGATGTATGGTTTAAAACTATCTTGTCATAACTATCATATGATATTCATTAGATCCAACATGCGTAGTGGTTCGTTGGAGGATTATTGAATCTGTTTCGAATGGCATTATCATATAAAAATTTTACTAATCCATGTGAGGCTTTGGAAGCTTCTCTACACACTGAAGTAGTTGGTATTGTAGACTCTAGAGTGAGCCCTTTTCTTGAGGTGAAAAAATAGTAGCTATGGCTAAATAGTTGGAGAAGCTATCTACCAATTCCATGCATGAGACACCCAGTAGGTTATGACGTGGAAGGGTATGCTGAGTATAGTTGTATGTGTAGGAATGTGCATGCATTGTTTCATCCTTGTGAGATTTTCCACAAGAATCATGATGTTAGGAATTTCCCTCTTTTGTAGCGTGTAACAATGAAGAACATTTCTATGTACTGCAAGATTTTTGATGTATATACCCATGATATAGTTGAATACCATTTAATTTACCATATTCATGAGGCATGTGAGACTATATTGCAATAGACCATGATGGAAAGTAGCTCCCAGGTGTAGAAATCCAACGTAATGAAGGGTGCAATAATGGAGATGCTAGGTTTCGAGGTGGATATAGTAGTAGAGGTCGTGGTGGTGGAGAAAGGTTCATGTGTGGGACTTGCTATACTTTTGGGTCCCCAAATCATTACCAATGTGAGTTTCATAAGACTCAGGTCTACGCGTACTATGGTAAAGTGCACAAAGTTTAGGATTTCCCAGACCTTTATGAACATATGTGTAAAATAAATTTTTTTGACAAAGGTGCAAGGATGATCAAGGTACAATGTGTGAAGAATGAACAGTGGACACCTAAGAAGAAAAATGATCCAGAACTCCAGCCTGTGTTAGTCACTGCACACGTAAAAGCAACACACATGCTTTGAGCCTCTTAAATCAAAACCTCTCATCAGGAGGGAGGAGATTATACATGTTAAACTTACTTAGATGCATCTCATTAGAAGGAGGTCTACCAAGAAACCATGAGTGTAATCATATATTTGCAGGGTGAGATCTAGTGCCTGAAAGAATAGGAATGTGAAAGGGAGTACACAAAGAACATTGAGCTTGCACAGAGGGATGTAGACGACATTAAGGAAGTGTGGGATGTTGTGCTAGGAGAACATCATCCCATTGCTAGGAGAATGATTACACAAGAAGGTACCACATGATGGAGTAAAACGAGAGCACCAGATCCTACATGCAAATTTACCACCTCATGACCATGAGTATGATAATGAAATTACACTGGATACAATGATTGACGACTGACTGGTGAGTAATATTTTGATTGACACATTCGTAGAGGTCAATGTTCTATCTTTCAATGCTTGTAATAAAATGGGAAGGCCACAATTACATCAATCTTCTAATGTGTTGTATATGGAAAATAAAACTAGGGCCATGCCCATTGGGGTACTCATGGATGCTTCAATCACTATTTAAGGAGAAAAATTTACATGTGATTTTGAGGTATTAGAGCTCACTAAGGTAGATAATATCCCAACACAACTTGGACGTCCTTGGTGTTGTGTAAATAATGCAGACTTACACTTCAAAAAAAGATTTTTTAGTTTTGATAAAAAGGAGGAGTGTGTTTTCATACCTTTGGATGATGTGAAGGTTATGCCTTACATTGAGCTTGTGATTGAAGAAGAACTCAATAGGATTTATGCACACAATACGTGACCTTGAGAATGTGGAACTATCTAAGGAAGGCATAATTCAATTGGAAGACACACACTTTTTTAGTGAAACTTCCAATGTTACTTGTGATAATTGGGCCCATGACACATTTGAAATGGTTAGACATGAAGTAAAGTGAAGAGTCACTTGGATGACCAGTCCGCACATAATTAGGTACTTGGGAAAAACTTAGTTACCCATGTATACTAGAGAGGAAAAACCTGAATATTTCTTACACGTCATGGAGGACTAGTGGAAGAATGAAGGAGATAGACAAAATATTATGGTTTATACCTTACATAGAAAAACAACTTGCTAATGGGTGACACAGAGAGATAATCTATTAGGCTGGCATGAGGTAAGGGTCACCTTTTTGACCAGGTTTACTTGGAGAAATATACCTTCATTGGTACCTGAGTATGATGGGAAGATTCCTACTCTGGTACACATCCACAACTATGAGAGATAATGGGCACAAAGCTAGGAGGCTATACCACCATCTCTATGGGTACATAAGTTATACTCTACTCTGTGTGGATACATGTGGGCATGGTATGTCCATGCTAAGCTTAAGAAAGAGATTAAAAGTTGGTGAGACGTGACTGAAGGTATGGCTTAAACTTTTGATTATTTTTCTAATAAGCCACTAGTACATGAGGTCTTTAGATCATGAAGCACATCACTTTAGGCAATAGCAAAAAATAGAGGAACTCATGGTTCAATTCTTGGGAGAGCCTGGGAATGAGGCATGTGAGGATGTAGTGGAAACAAATCAGATCCAACTAGGGTGCACTTGGATAGAGAAGGAAAAAGGGAAGATGTTGTACCTCATTAATGATGAAGAAGTAGAGAACCTGGATATTATCCATATAAAGGGTGGGTGTGTGGTGATGGAATCTATCGATGAGTAAGCACGTGCATACAATGTACTTATGAAGAATAAGAAGGTGAATATTGGCACTAAGGATGCACCTAATGAGGTTATTATTTGATACTATTGGTCAAAAGTAGAGGTTGTCAATATTATTGAGTTCTTGCATGACTTCTAGGACCTATTCCCGAGAGACTATCATGAGTTGAAAGGTGTGTATTCTTTATTAGGGACATGAAGATTAAGTTGAAGGATACCATATAGCTGGTTCAGAAGAGACCTTATAGGATGAACCCAAACATGTGTGTGAAGGTCAAGGAAGAGATTGATAAAATTATTAAGTTAGGAATCATCAAACCTATTAAGGAATCTGAATGGGTCACCCCCATGGTGATCAACATCAATAAGAATGGCTAGATCAGGATCTATGTGGACTACAGGGTACTCAACACTTATAGAGGATATCCTTAAAGGAGTTACAGGGCATGAAGTTTAGTCCTTTATTGATGGATTTTTAGGGTACCACTAGGTGTGCATTTCACGCTTGAATTAGGAAAAGGCAACCTTTTATACTGAATGGGGGAATTTTGCGTACATTGTCATGCCTTTTGGGTTGAAGAATGTGCTAGTGGTATTCTTATGCATCATTTTTCCTACCTTCCAGGACTTCATTCATAATTTTTTTTAGGTCTATCTAGATGATTAGATCATCTATGGATTGGTGAAAGATCATTGTGATAATCTGATATTTATGTTTGAAAGGTGTAGGAAATTTAACATCTCTCTTAACATTAATAAGTGCATATTTTCCACCGCTTTTGGTACATCACTTGGGCACATCATTTGTAAGGAAGGACTATTGGTAGAACATATTAAGATTGCAGTGATTTTGCGACTGGAATATCTACCAATTAGAGTGAATTACATGATTTATTTGGGCACGCTGGTTATTACAGGAAGTTTATCAAAGGTTATGAAAATATTTCCATGCCCTTGGAATAATTTCTGAAGGCCAAAGGAAATTTTTACTGGGGTGATGCACAACATCAGGCATTTGAGACCTTGAAGGAAAAGCTTACCACCGCACCTATCTTGCATTTTCCTTCTTGGAACAAACCTTTCCAGATACATGTTGATGCTTTTGGCATAGCTATTGGTGCATTATTGGTGCAACCAAGGGAAGATAATGTGGATCATCCCATATGATTTTCAAGCTGGAAGTTGACACTGGTTTATAAGAACTACACAACTAGGGAGTGTGAGCCGTTATCAACGATTTATGCACTCCATAAGTTTCAGCAATACT
The DNA here is from genome assembly GCA_019776745.2 of Taxus chinensis. Classification (NCBI taxonomy): domain Eukaryota; kingdom Viridiplantae; phylum Streptophyta; class Pinopsida; order Cupressales; family Taxaceae; genus Taxus; species Taxus chinensis. The sequence continues at coordinate 23,443,043 of CM034149.1, forward strand.
TATTGGCCATACAGTTTATGTTTTATACTACTATTTTTACGGGGCTATTTTTACCTATCATTGGGAAGTAAAATTTACCCTTATTATACTTATATCATTTTGATTGTATCATCAAGCTAATAATTTTGAAATATAACTCTAAAAATGTTTTTTGAACCCTTGGAAGAACACGTTCTGGAACAGAGAACATAGAGAAAGAATTCGTTGACTTGTGATACCAAGTATCTAATATAAAAAAATGGTACATGGAATTAATCAACAAAATGTAGTGATCACTAGAAAAATCTACACTGAGACACACTCTCAGAATAACTTTTCATCTCTAATCATGATGCATGGTAAAAAGATTAATTTTCTCTGATTTAATGTCACATATATGATTAGTTAGATTTATATGGTAGAACAATATTTTAATCACCACAATAATTATTATGTGAAAAATGTTCCTACTTCCTTATTTCACTTAGTGTAAGAGGCTATCCAATGGTATGAGTGGTATGTAAAATTTCACGATGAACTTGACTAGGAAAAGTTCATCAAATTTGAACTAGAATGGTTTTACCCTAATTCTTATGATGATTTTATTAGAGTTCTCACAAAAATTTTACAAACATGATGGTTCATGACTACTAAAATAAATTTGAAAAAATATCAAATTACACTAAAGGTTTATCTAATGAATTCTTTAAGACATGTTTCATAGATGGTCTAAAGGATATAATACACTATGAGGTCAAAATGTTCAAGCCTCATGATATGATGGAAGCTCTTAACTTGGGTATATTAGTAGAAGAACTCATGACCCACTATTATTTTTCAAATTCTAATCCATTTAATGATACTTCATCACAACATAATCTTCTAGCCCCACCCTCAAAGATAATACTCATTAAATGCTTGTAGACTCCAAAAATTGGTAACTTATCCTTCTGCAATGCCAAGTTTGACCTTGTATCCTTGCTAAGATAAATGCTCACATTTGGAATCTAATATTCTCATATCTCTAGTCATTTTACAAATTTATTATCTTTAAATTTAAGTCTATCAGGAAAGGAAAGCATGCCCAATGAAATCCCTAAAACATACTGATATTTATGACACTTCTATAAGTTTATATGTTTCACTCTCACTTTGCAAAACTAGACACAATTTTATGAATATGGAAATACTGGTACAAAAGCCGACATAAATACCCCCAATCTCTCCCTTATGACAATCACTTTATTTTATGAATTCTAAAATCATTCTTTGTGATTTATCTTCTTAAGTTCCTTATTAGAATATTCTGACCTAAGGTAGAGGATATAAGCATAGCTTATTATCACCTTATAATTGACCTGAAGCTAATTTTTAGCTCTTATTAAGGAACATAAAACTTTCAAAATAACTCATAAATGATTCCTAAACTATATTAATTAAGTTGTAAAAATCCTATAGTCCCTGCTATGTATTTTGAAGCATATCAAATAGATTATGAAAGATTTGACCTACTAAAAGCATGCAAAATCATATAAATGTGTTAGTTCAAGAGACCCTACCATATTCATCCCAGAATTTCAAAATGGTTTTTCTAATCAACAAAACAGTTATTACATGTATTTATGAGGTTCATGTAACTTGTATCTACCACTGATATGTTAGTTCCCCTCTATACTACTATTTAATATCTCATCTCGGTGTTAAAAGACCTACAATAGATGCACCCTATTTTGAGTGCATTGGTCATTGGAAATGACATGTTGAGTCATGTGGGCACAAAGGATAAATAGATACACATATGTATTTTTGAAAGAGTGCACAACATGTAAGAAGATTTTGACAAAGTAGTTTTGAAGGGTGACACACCTTATAGAAGGATTTTACCTATACATGTAAATGTGTTTGCACATGCATGGAAACAAAAGACCGAGACTTAGCCATTTTAAAAATAACGATAGTAATACGAAAATAGTATAATGACTTGAGGCACACATAAAGGAACAATACTTAGGAGGAAATCACATGCAACTAAGAATGGAAGTGTACATGGAAGAGGTATACATAATAGGATTAAAGAAGCATAAAAGCATGGTGTAATTTAGACATGGGAATCTATTAGTATCACAGATTGGATAAAACATGCAAGCTATTCATGATGCCACAAACATTAAAAGGCAGGGTCTCATGTAGACAATGAAGTCAATAGTCCACAACCACCTATAAACAATCAAGTAATGCATTCACACACAAGCAAGTATGCATGAAACAAAAGTGGGTTCAGATATAGATGACTAGTATTCCTCATGAGTGAAATAGGAGTGAAACAATAGATATAGCATTGGATTTACTAAGACACATGTGTTAGTCATTGATTTATCTATTATGTAATTACATAGTTTTGTAATGGGATAATTTCTGAGGAAGTGTGCAACGGACACTATATATGAACATAACTAATAGTATTCAAATGTGTTGGGAATGCCTTTAAATGAGTGAATTTCATTAGAAATATGAGTTCTCTTATGAATGTACAATTTATGATGTCATGTATCCATCTCAAATGGTTATTTTAGTTATGAATATGTGTAAACATGCATATAACATCATGTTAAGCATAAACTAAGGAGTTAAATAATATGATGTAACACTTTGGTTGCGAACAAACTTATTAGGATGAATTTCTAGCATTTCATATTATTGGTGGTAAATATTTAATGATTACAGTTGTATTATCTTAGTACATACTATGTACAAAAAACATATACACTACCAAGTTTCATCCAAAGGTCATGATATTGGGGTCAAACCTGAGGATATGGGTGGGGTCACCATGCTAGGATTGGATCCTACTATAGTGAGATTCTAAGGAACATATGGTAGTTTAGACTAAACACACAGTAGTACATATGTTGTAATCCTTTTTTTTCTAATTATGATGGAGGGGTCTATAGGGCCTTCTAGGGTTTCTACTTTGTTTCAATGTCATCTTGAAGTTGGGTTGATAATTAGGGAATGATTAATTGCAAATAATAGTCATGCCATTTCTAAGACAAGTGAAGCAAGGTATTTGTTAGAGAGCTGGATTATCTCCTGATACAAAACCAGTTTTCAATCAACTGTCTTGGATTGTATAATTCTTACCTTCATATAGACTTTTGACATTATATCATACTTATTCTCTAGTTCAACACAATATTAAATTGTAACAATGATACACAAGAGAGAGATATTCTTGTTCTACTACTATACACACCCATGGAAAAAAAAATCACTGAACTAGAAGGACTAGTTTTATAATCTTCTTTGTATAATCTCAGCCAACTGAAGCTACTACTTCCATTTCCAAGCTATGAACTTATCTAGATAAGTCAAAGATACCATCTTGAACAACTAAATCTACAACCTTGTGCATTTTCTAAGCTAGTTTCTTATCATTACATAAATCATTTGATCATTTCAACTTGAATGCATTATTTGGTCTCGACTACTAATTTTGACCCCATATTAGCAAATTAACTATCTTCTCCACCTAATAGTCTATCAATTTCTCAATTCCTTACATCACTTTCCCATTGTTTTTCTTTGACAACTCTAGAAATTAATTAGGGTATAAACGCTTTACAAAATCTAAAATGCAAGTGAGATGGAAAAAGGGTTATGTTGTAATTATGATGATAAGTTCACCATGGGTATACATGTGTGGAACACAAGTTTCCTAGGCTTAGATGTTTAAGTTCCCCTAGACACCATTATATCTGGGAAGATACTCAAGTACTTTAGGAAGAATAAAACTTCTTAGAAATATCATGCTCCCTATGGATTCCCAACCATAAATCTCTGTACACACCTTGGAAAGGATCCATACCTTGTTGAATTGTGGATCTTAATGTGCTTCACTGGCATTGCTTTTACAGACTATTGTTGAGAATGGAGAAATTGCTTCAAAAATAACATTGATTTATTAACTTGATAGAATATACGTAACTGGTGTCGGTCACCCATTGACAGGTATCGGTCAGGAAAGGAGGAACTGGTATCGTTTAGGCTAACCGACATTGGTTTCTTGTGTGTGACTATTATAATTAAGTTCATGGGAATTAGATCTATCTTTAGTTATAAAGTGAATCTAATGGTTGTAATTGCATAGCTAAAAGTGCCCTAAGTTTGTAGATGCATATATAAGCATAAATCTAGGGTTTAGAAGTTAGAATTCAATTGAGAATAAGAGAACTTTCCTTTTGAGAGAAAATCAGAAATTTGTAGAGAAGAAAGTATAGGACATCCAAGAAGGTGTGGAAGATTACAAATATTCATTGTATTTCCTCTGTGATGATAAATTGGTTGTTTCTTGGTGGACGTAGCCCACACTGGGTGAACCACGTTATATCTTGTGTATTTTTCTTCTAGTTTATTTTTGTATGTATGGCTTTTATGCTTAGATCTAATTAATATATTTGTATAACCAGTGTGCTAACCCCAACAACTGGTATCGGAGCATCTTTGTTTGAGGGTTGTGTGTGTTAATAGATTTACTCATAGAGGGATTTCTGATTGAGTGGGAGAAAAGCAATGGGAGAAAAAGGAAAATTCAGAGTAGATAAATTTGATGGCTGTGACTATCTATTATGAAAGATGTAGGTGGAGGATTATTTGTATTAGAAAGATTTATACTTACCGTTGGATGAGAATGCAAGACCTGCAAAGATGACTGATGAAGAATGGAAAATTCTTAATAGAAAGGCTCTAGGATCTATAAGATTGATCCTGACAGCATTTGTGGCTTCGAAGATGTTGTGGCTTTGAATATTATCGAAGTAGGATCTAAAGTAGAGTTGATGAAATATTTAGCAAATCTATATGAAAAACCTAGTGCTTCAAATAAAGTTTATTTGATGAAAAAATTGTTTAATTTAAAGATGCAAGAAGGTGGATCTGCATCAAGTCATTTGAATGATTTTCGGTCTATTGTAAATCAATTAAAATCAGTTAGTATTTCGTTTGAGGATGAAGTGAAAGCACTTTTATTATTATGCTCTTTGCCAGATAGTTGGGATAACTTGGTAATGGCTGTTAGTAATACAACGTCTGCTACTAATGTTTTAAAGTTTGATGATGTGGTTAGTATAATCATGAATGAAGAAATACACATGAAAAGTATAGGAGAATCATCATCTGGGAATTCTTTGAATGTAGAAAGCAGGGGAAGGTAGAAGGAGAGATCCAAGAGCAAGAATAATGGGAAATCAAAGTCTAAGAATGGTAGATCTAACTCTAGAGGTAGAGGTATAATCTACTAGAATTGTGGAAAGAAAGGACATGCAAAGAAGGATTGTTGGTTCAAGGAAAACAAAGAGAATGTACCAGAGAAAGGTAAAGAGGAAAATGTTGTTGCAAAAGAGGTAATGCAAGATTCCCTAATTCTCTCCTTGGATAATAAAATTGAGTCTTGGGTTTTAGATTCAGGAGCTTCTTTCCATGCTACCCCTAATAAGGGTTATTTCAGAAATTATGTCCAGGGTAATTTTGGCATGTTTATTTAGGAGATGATGAACCATGAAATATTATTGGTAAAGGTGAAGTTCATCTTAAATTGCATAATGGAAATACATGGATATTGAAAGATGTGAGGCATGTTCCAAGCCTTAAAAGAAATCTAATTTCTGCAAGACAATTGTGTGAAACTGGTTGCATGGTTACACTCATAGCTGAATCTTGGAAAGTTACCAAGGGATCTCTTGTTGTAGCAAGAGGCAAGAAGGTAGGATCATTGTATTTTTCTACCTGTATTATTGATTCATTTTCTATTCTATCTACTTCAAATTCATATACAAGCATGTGGCATAATCAACTAGGCCATATGAGTGAAAAGGGAATTTAAATCTTAAAGGAAAAGGGTAAGTTATCAGATCTGAAAGATGTATATCTTGATTTCTGTGAGCATTGTATTTTTGGAAGAGCAGAAGAGAGTGAGATTTCTCAAAGTTGGGGAAACAAAGAAGAATCATAAATTGGAGCTTGTACACTCAGATGTGTGGGGACCAGCCCAGGTAGCTTCTCATGGAGGATCCCAATACTATGTTACTTTCATTGATGATGCCACAAGAAAGGTATGGGTTTATTGTATTAAACATAAATCTAATGTTTTTGAAACTTTTAAAAGATGGAAAGCCCTTGTTGGAAAATGAATCAAATTCAAAGTTAAAATTCCTTAGATCTGACAATGGTGGTGAGTACTGCAGTAAGGCTTTCAATGATTATTGTTCAGTAAATGGAATACACAAAGAAAGGATGGTTCCTAGAACACCACAAGAGAATGGTGTTGCAGAGAGAATGAACAAGAAAATCATGGAACATGCTAGAAGTATGAGGATACATGTTGGATTGCCCTTACAGTTTTGGGCGGAAGCAGTAGACATGGTGGTTTATTTAATTAACCGTGGACCTTCAAGTGCATTAGATAGTGGAATACCAAAATAAGCTTGGACTGGAAAAGAGGTAGATCTTTCTTTTCTTAGAGTATTTAGCTTAGAAGATTTTGTGCATATTGATAAGGAAAATAGAAATAAATTGAATGCTAAATCCAAAATATGTACTTTCATTGGTTGTCTTTAGTGATTTTGGATTCTAGTTTTGGGATTTAGAAGGTTCTAAGATAATTAGGAGTCGTGAAATTGATTGGAATGAAAAGAGAATGTACAGGGATCAAGTTTTGGTACCCAAAGGTGAACCAGTGGAGAATTTTGTGGATGAAAATGAACTCTCAGATTCAAAATTAACACCTACAGGTTTACATAGTAACTGGTATCAGTTTACCCTTGACTGACATCGGTCCCCTGTACCGGCATCGGTTACAGAAGAGACAGAATGACATTGGTTAAATGAACCGACGTCGGTAGAAGGTGACCAGTATCGGTCACTATCAAAAGTAGATACAAATCTACAAGATGAGTAGATTGAGCCTCTGACATCCCAAATCTTAGTGAGAAGGTCACAAAGGGTAAGTAGACCTCTAGAAATATTTTAACCTTCGTTGTCTTATTTATTATTGATTGATAATGGTGAACTAGAAATATTTAAAGAATCAATGTAGGATAAAACCCACAAGCAGTGGAAGAAAGGCATGAATGAGGAGATGGACTCCTTAGAGTAGAACCAGACATGGAATTTGGTTAAGTTGTCAGCAGGTAAAAGAGCATTGCAGAACAAGTGGGTTTATAGGATCAAGGAAGAAGATGATGGAAAAAAGAGATATAAGGCAAGACTTGTAGTAAAGGGATTTGCACAGAAAGTAGGTATTGACTTTGGTGAAATATTTTATCCTGTTGTTAAGATGACTTCTATTCATATTGTATTGAGTTTAGCTATAGTAGAGGATTTTCATTTAGAGAAACTTGATGTCAAGACAAAATTTCTTCATGGTGATTTAGAGGAAGAGATTTATACGAATTAGTCGTTTGGGTATGAAGTCAAGGGTAAGGAGAAACTTGTGTGTAGATTTAAAAAGAGCCTATATGGGCTCAAGCAAGCTCTAAGGCAATGGTATATGAGGTTTGATAGTTTCATGCATGAGCATGGTTATTTGAGATGTGAATCTGACCATTGTGTTTATTTCAAGATGCTTGGAAATGGGAGCTATATTATTTTGTTACTGTATGTGGATGATATGCTTATTGTAGTATCTAATATGCAGGACATTAGTGAGCTTAAAGAAAATCTAGCTCATACATTTGCAATGAAGGATTTGGGAGTTGCAAAGAGAATCCTTGGCATGCAAATTCACAAAGACAGGAAAAACAAGAAGTTGTATTTATCTTAGGAGCATCATATCAATAAGGTGTTAAAAAGGTTTAATTTGTAAAATTCAAAACCTGTAAGTAAACCTATGGCTGGACACTTCAAATTGAGCAAAGACCAATGTCCTACATCACACGAGGAGGTTGAGTACATAACACGAGTTCCGTATGCTTCATTAGTTGGGAGCTTGATGTATGTTATGGTTAATACCAGACCAGACATTACACATGAAGTGGGAGTTGTGAGCAAATTTAAGGCTAATCTAAGTAAAGAACATTGGAAAGTAGTCAAATGGATTCTTAGGTATTTGAGAGGGACATCCAACATGCAATTATGATATGGAGGGTCAGATACTTCTTTACGTGGCTATGTGGATATAGGCATGGCTGGTGATTTGGATGGTAGAAGGAGCACCATTGGATATGTTTTCATAGTAGGTGACATGGCAGTTAGCTAGATTTCTAGATTGCAGAAGGTTGTGGCCATATCTACTACAGAGGCTGAGTATGTTGTAGCTACATAAGCTAGCAAGGAGATGATATGGATGAGTAGGTTCATGGAAGAGTTGGGAAAGGAGTAAGAGGATTACAGATTGTATAGTGATGTTAAAGTGTGATTTTTCTAGCAAAGAACTCAATGTTCCATTCTAGAACAAACAAATTCAGTTGAGATATCACTTCATACGACATGTATTGGAGGATGGGTAGTTGAAGATGGAGAAAATTCATACAAAGGAGAACCCTACAGATATGCTAACGAAGCTGTTAGCAAAGGAGAAGTTATAGCTACACTCCACTTCTGTTGGTCTTCAAGTTTGAGACTTGAAGAGTGAGAAATAGGCCAAAGGAAAGAATCCAAGGATGGAGTTATACGGTACAATGTAGAAATTTATCTCCAAGTGGGAGATTTTTGAGTTATGGAACTTAATTTCTTCAGTGACATGCTTTTGTAGACTTGTTGGAATACACAGTAACCGACGTCAGTTGACGAACCACCATCGGTCACCCATGGACCAGTATTGGTTAGGTAAGGAGGAACCAACATCGGTTAGGGCTAATTGGCATCGATTTCCTATGTGTGACTATTATAATTAAGTTGTGGGAATTAGATCCATCTTTAGTTGTAAAGTGAATCTAATGGTTGCAATTTCATAGCTAAAGTGCCCTAAGTTTGTAGATGTATATATAAGCATAAAGATAAGGTTTAGAAGGGAGAATTCAATTGAGAATAGAGAGAAGTTTCCTTTTGAGAGAAAAGATAAATTTGTAGAGAAGAAAGTACAGGACATCCAAGAAGGTGTGGAATATTGTAAATCTTCATTGTATTTCCTATGTGATAAAAAATTGGCTGTTTCTTGGCGGACATAGCCCACACTGGGTGAACCACGTTAAATCTTGTGTATTGTTTCTTCTTGTTTATTTCCATATTAATTGCTTTTATGCTTAGATATGATTAATATATTTGTACAACTGATGTGCTAACCCCAACTCACCATTTGTACTATGATTTACAAAGGTTATTTTAAGACCCTCTCACTATTGTAATTAACTTAGGTAGCACACATAAATTCATTGACCCTCAACTTTCCAAACAAGTGGATTGATTTTTATATCCATGTTTAAGCTTTGAAATCATGATTGATAGTGAAATAAAATCGCCATGTAAAGGAAAATAATATAACATTCATATTTCCATAGGGGACTATAACCCAAAATTATACATGTTTTTCCAACCCTTAGGTATATGTAATGTAGTTCTTGGAGCTCAATGGTTATATACCCTTAGAGTAATCTTGTAGAATTTCTCTTAACTTTGGATGTAGTTCTCTGATAATGGATAAAAGTGCACTTTAAAGGGACTCAATTCTAGGTATACTTATATTATTAGCATGCATCGGATGGAAAATTTCTTTAAACAAATATCTTATGGGGTCATCTCTCAACTATGTTACATCTAGTTAAATCTATCTTTAGATTGTGGCACACCTTATGATTTGTGAAAGATTTTGGATAAATATGCCACAATATTTGTAGATCCTACCAAATTACCATGGTCACTATGAATTTCTAGTCATGCCTTTTGGGCTTACTAATGCCCCATCAACATTATAGGGATTAATGAATAAAATTGTATGACCCTTTCTTTGTAAATTAAGCTTGGTATTCTTTGATGAAATCTTGATCTATATAAGAACTTGTCTCGAACATTTATAAAACCTCAAAATGGAATTACAACCCCACTTACACAATAAATATGTGATAAACATTCCAAGTGATCCTTTGTCCAAACAAAATTTAAGTACCTCAAATATATTATGTCTACAACAAATGTCATAGTTGATTGAAAAAAATAAATTCCATAAAAAATGGCCAAAGGTAAAGATACTTAGAAGCCTTCATGGATTTTTAGGTCTCACTTGATGTTATAATTTTTTTTTCAAGGACTATGGGAAAATCACAGCCCCATTGATCACCATGTTAAAAAAAATTCCTTTGCATGTACCCATGCATTAGAGCATGCCTTTGAGGAATTAAAATATGCTATTTGTTCTACACCTATTTCAGCCATGCTAAATTTCTCCAAAATTTTCAGTATTAAAAATGATACTCATGAAAATGGTGTTATCCTCTAAGAAATTCATCCCAATACTGTCACCAATATGACCATCTTGAAACATATAGCAGTGGTTTCTCTAAATGATATGTAACAAATTTAAGGAGATCTAAGAGAGCATCAAGTACTTTTGGAGTGATATTTGTAATAGAATATTATAAGAGTGTCATGGGAGTTATAAAGAGATATTGAATTGCTTATATATTATACAAGAGGTGAAATATTATGATATCCAACCCTAGGAAGATGAAACAACACAATAAAGATATTAAAATTGAAATCGGAGACAAAAGATGATAAAAGGAAAGACTATACAAGTTGGACATGGCCATAGACCTTATCCCAACTAAACTATACAATCATGTACAAGATGAATGTGATGTGAAAGAGAAAGTTATGGAATTATGCACAAAGATGATTTACTATTTTGATTAATTAACATCTCCTGAGTTAATGGCATATCACAGTGTGGAGATGAGAAAGTCAAGAAATATATAGAGGGATATGCTGATTGGACTTAGAATGTGAGCATTTTTCTTAGTGTCACGACACAGTCTAGGTTTAGTGCAACGTTATCGGGCACACTGAAACATCACCCAGGCACACCCTAAGTGCTCACCCGAAACACAAACAACTCTACCATGTCCTTCCTTTGTCTAACTTCTAAGATGTATTTCCTGCAACCATGGCTAACATAATGTGCACATATATCCTATGAAGAATATGAACTAGTGTAATATGAACAAGATAATTAATCATCAAACAAAAGGAGATTTGTATTCAGTATACTCTTAATGCATTATAATATGATAGGATTAGCCAATATTCATTACTCACTAATGCGTAAGGCATTACTCATACATAGACTCTAACTCTTGGACTTACTCAGATTCATCCACACACACACTTACACACACCCTAATTACATAGATAACTACACCTATATATATGGCGGGAACTTGTCCTTCACCGCTTACATACTTTAATATAACTTTAGATCACTCCCATACCTAACTTACATGATTTTCCAAATCGTAATTCCTATAAATAGATGTCTGGCATGTGGTTCTTGATAAACGGACCAATTTAAATTTGGAAGTTCCATCTTTATCCTAGGTGCTATAAATAGATTGTGCCACATGTGTTATAAATATATCTTCCCCCTTCATGCATGCTTCATGCATATTATTATCCCTGCATGTGTTTTATCCATGTTTTTTTAATATTTTCCTTGGCAATCATGCAAACATTTCTTTTTTCTATTTTTAGTCTAGCTTGGAAATCTCACAAACTACTAGTTTAGTTGTTCCTGCACGCAACCCTTCGTGCATGCTTCTTCATTCCTCCTACACGTCATTTTGTGCACTACTTTATTCTTTTCATATAATTCATTCATGCTTCTGCCTAAACCCTTGCGCACATCCTTTGACCTTCACGCATGTTCTATACTTATTCAATTTCTCGGCCCAATATTACCCCAAACAATGTATATTGTTCATCTTCAGTAATACCGAAAAAATGAACGAATGAATAAAGAATAATTTCTAAAATAATGTGGAAATACCCTAAGTGAATAAATAATGTATTAAAAAAGAATAATTATCCCCTTCACATGACCATAAATTAGGCTCAAGGTGTCTTTAGGAGTTCTAAGAACTCAACACTGATTTTTGCTTCTAGTAGCTTCCATTCCTCTAGCGCGCTATCTGATTGTCCTAGTAGTGATTCAAAAATATTAGGTATGTTATCTAGGCTCTTTCCACCAGAATTCTCTTGTAATTCTGGAAAAATACACCCCACTATGTTGCTAGACCTTCTAAAATTTCCCCCTTGTTCATTACCTTCACCTGCAGCTCCTTCCACCTTTTTTCCACCTTGGTCTTTTTGCTTGTTATTTTCTATTTCATCCAATTGCTGCATCACCTTTGTGTGTGCTTCCTTGTCTCTAGTTTATAAATATGCCTTAATGCAGATCCTCTTCATTTCTTCCTCTACTAAGCATGCATCAGTTATAGAGTTTTCAGAAAATTTTCTAAAAACTACCTCTTCCTTCTATGAAGCTTCCTTTATATATGTGCCAAGAGTTACATATGCTTCCAACCTTTGGTCAATCTTTGTTTGGTTTTCCCTGGATATTTCCTCTCTTATAGGTGAGCATGTTCTATTTACTCTTATCATAATCAAGTGATGTAATTATTCCAGGTAGTCCATTTCACTGTTGTTATCCTTCTTGGCATCTAGGACAACTTCCAGACATGAGCACACAATGTTATTAAGCAAGCTAGTTGCCTTATTGTTCACACCAACCAATCTCTTTTTCATCTTATTCAACTCTTTTTATAGCTTATTATTTTTCTTCCTCACATCCTCAAAATTGGCCTGCACATTTCATAAAGTGGATCCTTTATCAATATTCATGCATGCAACTTCATTGGCCATCTTGATTAAGACATTTTTCTCCTGCTTGTCTATTAGTTATGTAGATTCAAAAATGGATAGTGTATTCATTTTATCTCTCCTACCTTATAGTTCATTAATGGCCTCTTTTCTCACTTAAAAATTTGGCTCTTCTATAAGTGCTTACATTGCAAAGGAAAACATCTTAAGCGTTTGAGCATGGGATTCTCTTTTTTGGAGCATATTCTAATAGTATAAGTCCTCTAAACCTATGGAGATTTGAAATATGGATCTGATGACCTTAGATGTGTCATCGATATATCCCATACGATGGTGAGGATGTGGGATTTCCCTTGGACTTGTTGTTTATGAAGATCCAAGTTATAATATTGGTATGCATTGAAAAAATGATGTATCTTGCACAACATTATGGTTTACAGAACCTATGACCTTTCCAAGGCCTTGGTCTATTTCTTGTTCTTGTTCCTCTTGTTCATGCTCTTATTCTTCCTACTCTTCCATGTGTGCTTCTTCCTTACGCTCCTCAAACTATTATTCTACAATATTTATGACACGAGGAATCCTTTCTCTTTCTGAGTCCTCTTATGACTTATGAGCTTCTTGTTCTTCTTCTGTTACACACACAGTCTCTTTTGGGTTTTCTAGAGGGGTTATAAGAAGAGTTCTTTCCTATTGTGATCCAATCCTCCAATTCCTTCTTCTAGGCCTTCTTTATCACTGTGAGTTAGGCTGGGTTTAGGTTGTAAAATAGTGTGTGTTGAGGTTTCCCCATGTTCTTCTCACATCCTTTTTCTCATGTTATGGTTTAGCACCCCCTCTATTTCATCTTCCTCCTCTCTTTCCTCTTATGTTACAACCTGAGTAACCCTTCACCAATTTTTTCTTTCAGACGCATATTTCAGTGGTGGATTTAGATATGTATCTTGTGCCTCTTATTATTTTCCATCCTCTAGTTTAGGTTGTAGGTATACATATACCCTACATGTTTTTTTACTAACCGCTAAGGTGAAATTAGGATTCATGTCCATCAAGTATATTTCTTGGGTCTCAAAATAAGGTTGTCGTGCCACACAATAATATTTATTACACAAAGTATGGTACTCTATGTCCACCTTATCAACAATTAACTTTAGTGGCTGCACATCCCTAATTCTAAATTGTTATGAATGAAAATGGTAATTTGCACCACGGGCCCATCTCTCCACCTAGTACGATAGAATTGCTACTTTACAACAAATTATGCTTTCCCGTTCAAAACTAAAGGTAGCTCCTTTGGTATGCATAATTCATTTTTGAAGGCCCCGCACATTCATTTATACCATAAGTCAAGGTGAGCCTTATATGCATTAGTTATCACCCCATCACAAGTATACTTGGAAAATCTCTTGGTCGATGACCTCATTACCACTGGGTGCTCCCATTCCTTACACGGGTGTCCATCTGAAATGTCTATCTCCCAAAATGAAATCAGTAACAAAAATGATCCCTGGGTGATATTCTCACCCATGTCCTATTATGAGTCAACTTCTTATACAATACTCTCTGCGATGTATAGAGAAATATTGTATCTTGTACCACGTGTTATCTTGTGTGCAATATGTAGGAATTTATTATTTACTTCCGATCATCGCTATGATTATCCAAGTTAGAAAATTACCAAGCACACGACCACTCTAATAGTTGGGTCAAAGATGTTAGAGATGTTGAATGCGTGACTCCCCCTTTAATATTGTAACTTCACGGTTGTGGCTTCTACGACCATTTCATCATTAATGTCTACTGTTATTTCCTCACTCCTATCATTGAGTCTCGTCACAAGTTTTATAAGTTGTGCATTGATGTGCATCCTTCTGCCAATGAAGTATAAATAGTCCTTGTGGACCTGTGACATCAAACACTGAAACAACCACGTGTGATTTCTAAAAATGAAAACTCAAAGAGCTATAATTCTCCAACATTATCAAACATATTACACACTTTTACATCAAGTATTATCTATCCCTCTTCTATGTGATTTATTGTTTCTTTCAAGGTATCACTCCAGATGTTATTTTCATGACCTATCATGTGATAGTTATATTCACTAATCTAGAAAGTTCATATCTTTGACTTCCATTTTCTCTGAATAATCACCTCTTGAGGGTATTATATTTCTTAGAACTAGTCCTCAGGGTTTGACTCTCTCTTCTTCTTTTCCTTATCTTCCTTCTTTGCTAGAGCTATTGCTATAAGTTGAATCACCCTGGAAATCCTATGAATTGTTTGAACTCTTGAAAAATTTTGTGCCCTAGCTTGTAATTTTTTGCTTTAAGTGTGGAAACTCTTTTTTTCCTATAATAAGGCTTCCTTCCTCCAAACCCTTTCTCCAACAAAAATATCAGTTTCTTCTCTGTTTGCATGCCCTAGCTCTATAAATCCACACATGACCTACTCTACAAATTTATTTCACACCATACAACCTTCTCTCTAAATCCACCAATGTCATCCTCAGCTACCACTTTGTCCTCTGGAGCTCAAGCCTTCCAATCATAAGGAGCTCACGATCATTAGTCTACTATTTTTGGATCATGATTACCCTAGTTTTCCGTAAGTTTTCTTTCTCCAAATCAAATAAGTTAATAAATATCTTCAATTACCTAGTGAAGAGTGACATAATTCTCCAGCACTTATATAGATTTCAATTTTTTGAGCATTTAATGCAGTAGGTGTGGTAGGTGAGCTTTTTCCTACTCTTTTTTTTTTTCTATTTTCCCACTCTTTTCCACAATTTTTGTACCTTCTACATTTTCCTTCCACGTGTAACATGCATAAGATTTAGGCATGTAATTACTTCCTTAGCTACATAATATCTTATGCACACCTTCCTATGCCTACATAAATACTTTCCTAGGATACATGCCCTTACACGCATGCCTTCTCATGCCACACTTTTCCTTCCTCTGTACTACATACTAAGTATTTATTCTTTCTATGCTACCTACCTCATGCTATTCTACCTGTTATTCAAGATCATTATTTCCACCAAGTTTACTTGTACACCAATGAAAAAGACAATTTGATACACCAAATGAGAAAAGCAATCTACGTGCACTCTCCACCACTGTGCGTACTCGTGTGATTTATTTGCACTCTTTACCTACTATCGCCCACATTAAAAGTATGTGCAGTCCTCTACACATTATACTTAAAAAAATACATCAAATCATGCTTGTAAACACCACTTATTACAAAACAACAAGAAAAAATTGAAAGGGAAATCTAATCTAAATGACAACATTACCTTATTACAAACACAATGAAAAGAATCTTATTGTATAGTAGGGCTTCATCCTACTCTCATTGAAGTAACCAAAGAACATGGTGTCATCAATTGAATACAATTGACATACACCCATCTCAAAAATCTCAGTTACTTTAAATGGTCCCAACCAATGGACTCTCAACTTTCCTAGGTGGCGCACAAGCTTTGAGTCATAGAGGATCACCAATCCCCCAACTGCAAAAGAATTATTCCTGATGTAGCTTTCATGCCAAGCCTTTTGTATTGCCTTTTCTTACTTCTTTCTCCATCACATAATTGTGCACCGTTCATCCAAATGCATCACATTTTCAATGCGCTCTTGCAGTTCCTATTCATTAGCATGTCCTCCTGCATATGCAATGCACAATGTTGGTAACATGAACTCAACTGGTAATACAAATTTTGTTCCAAAAACCAACTGAAAGGTGTGGCCTTGTTCAACCTCTTGTATGTATTTCTGTATTCCTAAATTACAACTAATACTTTATCATCCCAATATTTTCTTCCAACATCACATATTTTGGTCAAGGTTTAGCCCAAGATCTTATTGAATGCTTCTACCATGACATTGGCCTGTGGGTGGTAGGGAGTTGTTTTGTGATGAGCTACCATGAACTATGATAACAATATTATGATTTTTTCATTAAGAAAGTGAGTTCCCCTATCACTTATAAGGCTCAATGAACAACCATACCTACTGAGAATTTTCTCCCATAAGAAATGTGTAGCTGTACTAGTAGTACAATCCTTGGTAGGAAAGAATTTTGCCCACTTTGTTAAGTAATCAGTGCAAGTAATGATGTATCACGCTCCTATACATCGCGCAATTGGTGCAATCAGTCCAAAAAAATCTATTTCACATTTTTTGAATGGTTCTATAGATGTTATGGGAGTAAAGGAATCTCATCCCTTTGTCTTGGAAAACTCATTTGTATCCCTATACATTGTTTCCCACCATAGTATTGTGAGGATTATCTTATGTGTAGTGGATTCTCCAGCATAATGTCCTCCTGCAATGCCACCTTGCATTTCTTCCAATATTTCCTAGTGCTCATGTTCCAAAACACATCTGCACAATATATCATCTATGCTCATCTTGTAAATATCTCCCCTTAATAGATGATATGAAGCAACGTTTATGGCCAATTTATTTTTCTCCATTATCTTCATTCTTTGTGGCATAATACCTATACGCAAAAATATAACTATATCCTCCAAATCTATAAGCACACATTGCAGCCTAAATAAATGTGCATCTAGCATGGTTTCCTCAATACTCTACACATCCTCTCCAAAATTTATGCCTAAAAGATGGTCTAGTCTAAGATTACTCTTACTTGGCTTAACTATCACTGAGAATTCAAATTTCTAGAAAAAGAAAACCCATGTAAATATGTGACCTTGTAATATTGGATTATTGAATAAATACTTTAATGTCATATTATCGATATAAAATATGAAAGGAGTGGCGAGAAGATAGTGCCTAAATTTATGAAGTGTGTACACCTTAGACAAATCCTCTTGCTTAGTATTTTTGTAATTTTGTTATGTAGGTGTTAGCTTCCTGCTCGCAAAACAAATTGGATGATCAACATTACGTTATCTAGGATGTGATAAAACAACTCCAATTGTTGATCTTGAAGAATTCACATGTACATTAAAACATAAACTCCATGAAGGGAAGTGAAGGATAGACACAGTTGTCAACTTTTCCTTCAACTAATCAAAATACTTCCATTGTGCATCCCTTTAATAAAATTTCCATTTAGCCTTCAATAATTTTTTGGTTAGATATTTTGTCAGAAAATAAAATATGAGGTTTAACCATAGTACATGGGACTAAGTCTCTCATCAGATAAAGGGGCATCACCCTTTTTATTACCATTCTAAAAAGAAGAAGGAATATTTACAATATAAATACTAATCTAACCATCTGTGGTTGGGATCTCATCCCAGTAGATTTATTCCTTTTTCTATAACAAAAGAAAGAAAGACAAGAAGAGGATAAAAATGAATATTGAGAATGAGAAGTTAGGGAAGAAAGTGAAAGAAATGTTCTTTCTCTTTGACAAACATAGATATGAAGATAATAACACATGAAATAAAATAATAATCAAGTGCTAAAGATACAATAGATCTTATACTTGAACTTAAAGAATCATATATGCATTGAGCATAAGAACAATACCTTAAAACCAAAAAATAATACAACACAAAATTTGTAATATATTTCTTGTATTCTTTAATATAAAGATGGAAAACACAATTTTTTTTCTCTTTTTAATCTCTAAGGTCTATAATACTATTATAAAAACCTCCAACCCTTAGTAATGCCACAACATTTTACATTTATAGATAAGGGAAGGAGAGAAATGGGGAAATAATTTTAATTGCATGCTAAAAATAGTAAATACACATTAATAGTCCATTTGAATGGTTCTCACAAAATGACCCAGTCAACTTGCAAATCCAAAAGATGTTTCAACATCACAAAAATTGACATGTCCAATGAAAAAATAAAGTAACATGACTCATTTGTCAATCATATTTATATTTTTATTCCTCGGGCTCAAATTACTTCTATCAAAATTCCTAGAAATTCTTAATCATCTCTTGAGTTTCCATCTTGTACAGTCCACAGGAGTATCAATTCAATACATTGCAAGTCTTCAAACACATACCCCATCTTTCCTAGGAGCTTATGATATTTCTTGATAAATTTAGACAAGTTACTTAGAACATTTTTTGCATAAAATTAACTTATCAATGGTCCCCAAACTAAAATATTCCATTGCACAGAACTCATTTTCAACCAAAGCCTTAAATTATTTGAACACATCATTTGCAGGTAAAATATTAAGACCATCATTTAAAACACTTTTGAGGAGCTTGACCAATTCTTCATCGATGTCGTTGGTGGCATCAACTGCTTCATCCCTAGACTATTAAAGTTTATCACAAGCTTCCTGAGGAATTTTGACTTGAAATTTAATAGCCGCATAAATTGAAATGTTTTTTCCTAACATCTACAATTCCTTCTCTAGGCAGGATGTTAGAGCTAACCTTTGTAAGCTCACTTAGAGCTTCCAATGTCAACTCCCAGTTGTCATTTTCTTCCAAGAGTTCACTTTTAAATTTATCCTTATCTAGTTT
Organism: Taxus chinensis; assembly: GCA_019776745.2. Taxonomy (NCBI): domain Eukaryota; kingdom Viridiplantae; phylum Streptophyta; class Pinopsida; order Cupressales; family Taxaceae; genus Taxus; species Taxus chinensis. The sequence continues at coordinate 23,462,301 of CM034149.1, forward strand.
GGCATTATCTATGTCATTGTAGGAATTTACAACTTCCTTGATTATCCTTTTCCATTGGGTAAGGAGACGTTTAATACATGCATCTACCACTCTACCTTGTTGACCAACCTTCTCCATTTTGGGCACGGAAGATAAATCAAAACTGATTAGAGTAGGAGATGGTATTTGGATCTGTGTGGGATGGGAGATCTTGAACATAAAAACCATCAATTTCTCAACTTGTACCTTCAAATATTCCTTCGAATCCTTAGTTTCCTTGAGCTTCTTGAAAATATTGTCCATGGTAACCTACGTGTCTTGCTGAGCACCTTCAATAGTGACCTTTCCAAGTGCTACCTTTGTAATATGATAATCTAAGGTTGTAATGTCTTCCTTTGGTTTTATCATCAGTAGGTAAAACAATCTATGAATTTTTTTGAACGAACGCATCAATAGTGATGTGGGAAATGATCTTTGGTTTCTTTGATGATCGTGAAGGCATATGTTTTAAGGAATTGAAGTCAAAATCCTTAGGAGGGACAACTGTCTTCCTTTTCCTTGGGGTCTAGCTAGCTAGCCAAGAGGCGACAAATGAAGAGGGTGCCTCTGGAGGAGGAACAATAATCATCAAAGTGGAACTTTATGGAGTGCACAAAATTAGTTACCAAATTAGGGGGTGTGGAAAGAATAGTTGTGACCGTGGTAGAGGAAGTGGGAGGTGAAGAAGGAATGGAAAGTGGAGTAGTGGTAGGAGATGGAAGATGGGTTATGTGGGGAGACCCCAAGGTCATACATTTTGCACTTGAAAGGGGAAAAAGGGATGAGAAAACACTTACCATGAGAGATATGAGCGGAGATGATGGTGATGGAGGTGAAGGAGGAGAAAGAGCGAAAGATCTAGAGACTGTTTAGTTCTACAAGGTTGAATGTGGAGGAGAAGAGGAAAGGTGAGGAGGGGATGAAACCAAAAAATTTACCTAAAGTTATTGGGTAACAATAAGAACTGCATGAGTGACGGGGGAGGAAGAGGAAACAAGCTAGGTAAATATTATGCTCACTGGCGATTCTTACGTATGCTGAGGGGAAAGAGAGTCGATTGCCACAAAAAATGAAGTGGGGACAATTATATGAAGGATGAAATGACTTTGATCCACTGCTATAAAATTTGAATTTCAAATTCTTGGGAGAACCTTCACTTTTATATTTTTTCCCATGAGAGGGACCCGCCTCTGACGGGGATGTGACTGAAAGCTTTGGGAACTGGGGATCCTTATGATGGATGCCTCATGAATATAACTATGCAATGGTCTGCATGAGGATTTGGGAAGCCCTATCTTGAATGGATGTGGATTATTTTATAGACAAATCAATTGGAGGGAAACCCATATTATCACCATACATTTTCTCATACATAGGCTCTACGGTGTTTCCATCATCAACTGCTTCTTCAGGAACATTGGTGATATTTAAAGTTCTAATTTCATCCATGGTTAAGTTGTTGTTAACCTTTCACCTATTGACCACCTCATCCCTGCAATCTACCCAAATATCTTCCAAATATGGCACATGAAGTTGCAATGTCCCAAAGGACTCGAGGGCACCATGGTAGTCAAAATTTGTCCTAGAAGGCATTATCTTCTTGATTTATTCTTATATTTCATTGCCAACACTTTTGGATTTGATCACAGAGGGGCAAGTATATCTCTTGATGGATATTGGGAAATAGATCCCTATTTTATTCTTATCTTGTTGAAACTTGTGAAGATATAACAATTACTTGAATAATTCCATAAAGATCCATTTGTCGCTTGGAAATTAGGGGAGGCATGTAGGAGAAATTTGTAACGCTCTAACTCAAAGATAGGTGAACCTTTGAAACTATAATAATTTACAACCCCAATGAGATACCTGGCTCTAGGCGGTATCAGAGACCCTTTGTTTAGAAAGGTTTGGCTCTAATCTATAGATGACATTGTAAAAGAAAGCGTCATTAACTCTTTGAAAATGTGTTTCACTTCCCTTCAGAGACAACTGTGGGTAATATTTGTAAACAAGGTCAGAAGGTATGGACCCAATTGTCTTCAATCCTGGATAATATCTCATTTTGGCTACAACATAGACAACATATGACATCATATAAAATTTACCAATGGTTAGCACTACCCTAAATTGATCATCGCTTGTGTCATTGATGTGTTTAGATTAGTCAAGGAATTGTTCACTCTTTTGTATGATGGTGAGGAATTTGTACATCCATTTAGCATTGTGGAGTCTGAACACACTGCTGAGGAGTGTAATAATGTCACCAATATTTAGGATAAAATCACTTTGGGGTACTATCTTAGGAAATCATGACAAATAAGGCTTAGGTTTCACCAAGTACTTCTTGTTAACATGCGTGATAAAATCATCCATAATTTCATCCTAGGCTTGCCAAGTTGATTTAGAATCCATTTTAAAATACATGGTGAGGTTAGGAATTTTGAGGAGATCGTCGAAGTAATCAGTGTTAAGCTTGATCACAACTTCACCGGCTTGATTTTGAATAGATCTTGTGTCTGAGTCATAATGATTAACACATGAGAGAATGAACTCTGGACACTGAGTAGAAATTTGGAAAGTTACGGTGAGAGGTAATCCACTATTACAAATACATTACATCCAGGTAGTCTGAGAGGATCTCTGTACCCTGTTTATAAATTCCCTGATATCAATATGCCCTAAATTCATATCTCTAATATCAATATTAGAATCAATATTCGAGGGAGGCATGAATCCTTGATATTTGTATTTAATTTCCTTAGATGAGTCCTTTTTACTCTTTCCTTTACTTGAATTAGACATGGAGGTCTAAAGAAAAAAAGTGAAAAAACTTTTGAAAAATATTGGGAAAAGTTCGAGATTTAATCCCCGCAAAACACCTTTAACAATCCAAAAAACTAGTCAAAAAATTGTAACTTGATAAACCCGACAAACGGGTCAAGGTTTGACCCTTTCTCGACAACTCCCAGTACCTGATACACTATCAAATTTTCAACCTTATTCAACACCTTGAGTTTCTCGATAGACTATCAGGATTTTGACCCTGTTTGACACCTTCTAAAACCCAACACACTATAAGGAAAGGTGATTTGTTTGGCATTGCGGGAATCCCGACAAAATGGTGGGGAATTGTCCTTGCTTGACACCTGAAGATTTCCAAAACATTGTCAGGGTTTTGACCTGCTTCAACAAGGAAGAATTCTGAAATGAATTTTTAGTTATGAATCACCAAGTGCTTTCTTCCATCAGATTTTTGTAAAGTCTTTTACCGTAAAGAGTAATTTTGAAACCTAAAAGTTTCACACTTACTAAAATAAAACAAAAAATTGCAAAAAAAGATGAGAGGGGTAAAATGATTTGAGAAAATTGAAAATGGCTCCTCAATATGAAGAAAAACAAGATAAAACCTCGACAAATACAAAACGTGATTAAATCAGTAGAAGAATTACTTACCCAAAGATGAACTAAAACTTCAAATCCAAAAAAATCAATCAAAAAACACCAAAAAATGCTAATTGGGCTTTTGAAATGTGAAAGCAGGAGGGAAATCTAAATGGCAGAGGAAGTGTAATGGTACAAATGATGTGGAAATCTCACCTATTTATAAATGAACTTCCATTAATTACACGTAAGCTGACATGTGTGAGCCATAAACTCTACCTTGGAATTTATTACATTAACTTGTGGTGGAATTTTGACTACATGAGACACCTTGTGAAAGTGTGTAACTAGGTCCTAAAAACCTGACACAAAGGAGACCAGAATGGAGTCAGGTTTCGGGTTCAGAAAACAAGCTACATGTGACATGTATTCCGATTGCCATGTTCAGATGCAAAAAAACCTAAAATTCTGATATACAATAGTGTTTTTGGTTATAGATTCTAAAAAGACATGCCATATTACATGTGTTTTTAGGGTAAGATGTTCCCATACACTCGGAACCCGATGTTTCACCTTTGTCTTAGATTGTTTCTTTGAATCGTTGACGAAACAGATAGGGTAACAGGCATAGGAGGAATACCTGTTCAAATGTTGGTTGATGGGCTGTTGCATGCGCATATGACTTTTAAATCCACAGCTGACCATGAGAGCTTCCTTTTGGCTAGGAGGAACTACCTGTAATGAAAGCAAGAGCACAAGAAAGAATTAAACAATATGGGCAGTGAACTACCTAGCGTGAGATAGATCCAGGAAGCATGGTACTTCCTAGATGGTTGTCAGTCCAATGTTTTAACACAAATTAGTGCAGTAAAAACAAGGTAAATCCTATTGTTATTTTAAAATTATTTAGGTATCTCACATAAAAACACAATAAGAAATCGATCTAATCTAACAGGAAAAGCTAGAATAGAATCCAAGGTCAAGTGATAGGTTCCAAGTCTCTACATGTCTGATAAAGGTCTCTGGTAGGTCACAGGTGAGTAAGGGTGAGGTAAAATTAGGTGGGTAGGTCTCTGTTTAAGGTTGTGTGTGGGCAAACACAAAGACCGGCATTGGTTAGGGGTGACCGACTGCTGGTTAGGTATAACTGGTGCTGGTTACCGTGAGATCTAGAAATGTCACAAAACAGGGTTTTGGTCTCCTTTGTGATTGCACAAAGGATTTTAGTTGGTCGGGACGAGGTAGTGGGTAACTGGAGTAGGCTTTTACGAGGTTTTGATGGGTCTATGGAGGTGAAAATGTTAGAGAAGGTCAATAGGGAACAAGATAAACAATAGATGTTAAAATAATGATGAAATGAAATAACTAGGAAAGTATGATGTTGTACTTACTTGGATTTCATTCCTGAAGGCCTATGTGTATGAAGGATGGAGGTGCTAATGATGGGTTCGAAGGCTGACAAGTGATCACCGACTGAAGAAAAGCTTCTACATGGGCTACATGCACACTCCTCTTTGCTTGGATTGATCAGATCGTGGCTGGGATGGCTGTGCAGGAGAAGATGTTCAATCTCCTTCCTTGGATGTGAGTTTTAGTTGGAATTGGCTCTTTGAAGATGCATTATCTCTCTGAGATGTGTTCTTGCTTGTCAACTTTCTCCCAATGTTTGCCAACTTCCAAGTTCCAAGTTATAACCTTGAGAATAAGGTTGTTTTCAGTTAAAAGGGGTAACCGATGGTGGTCCTGCTTAACTGACGATGATTAGGGGTAACCTACATCGTTCAAGGTGGGATTTCCTAGGTTTACTAAACTAGGGAGATCCTCCTGATTTTCTTGGATCTCGTGTCATCATCCCGCGGATTAGACTCAGTAGCCTCTTGTGAGCATGCGGGAGATGTGGTTAGAGGGAATGTAGGCATTGATTTTTTTAGGTTTGGGTAAGTCTTAGTTAGTTATGGGAGCTTGCTAAGAATAGGTCTTAGGTTGAGTTAGCTTGGTGAGGTGTCCAAGTGAACTATATGTGTAGATATTATTTAAATAAGATATTTAAATAAAAAATATAGTGAACATTATGCATTAATTTAGCATTAAATTAATTTAATTAATATTAATTGGGTGAAGGGGTTCATGGCTGGTTAAATGTAATAAAGGGGGCTTATATGTCGAGGGATAAAAGGGAAGTGTGACCTAATTTTAGTGTCTACATTTTGCCCCTTTTTGTTGCGTAGCTTGTATTAGTAAGCGATTGCTAACAAAGATAAGATGTGGTTGCCCAATGTGAGGGTGAAGGTGATCCCTATCAAACCAGAAACTGACAAGGTAGTAGGCTGAAGCGGTGAGTGGTTTAATAAAAGGTAAATGTGAGGAAAATGCAAGTGGGTATAGGGGAAAAGGTTGAAAGGTTTACTTGGGAAATCTAGGTAATGGGTCAGGGTCACAGGTAACAACAGTCAAATGCACACACATGTATAGACTGTAGCACGCTACCGGGTTGAAGAGCAGGCAAACTCTACATTGTCTAAGGTCGATAGGTTTATCCAAACAAGGGTGAAGTCAATTCGGTATCCAAGGTATAGGATAAGGTGAGGAAACACAACATAGGTTAGGTGCAGGAACGTTTAGCTATGTTCCAGTACACCAAAGGTAGGGCCAAGATAGACAGCATGGCAATAAGAAAGGTAAGGGCATGAGGTCAAACAACACAGATAACGATGTCATAAGGTATAGTGAGCACAGTGGTTCAAAGGTCACAAATAGTTTTTTGGGTCTAGGTAGATAGGTCAAAACATGGGTAAGGCCGAGGTAGGGGTAAAATAATGAGGCTTAAACAACGGACGAGGTGAGGTTGAAGAAGGTGGAGGGCCAGAGGGGAAGGCAAAGTGGTCTAGGTAGGTGTAGGGGAGGAAAAAGAAAGAGGAGGTAAGGAAAATGAGGTCAATGTGAGGGAGTATGCAGGGTAACCGATAGTGGTCAGTATGAACTGATGACGGTGGAGAGGAACCAACGGCGGTGGGATAGGGCATCAGACCTCCATCGATCAAGTGTGAACCGAAGTTGGTTGAGTCAGGTAGGCCATAAAAGGTGAAAAACCCATGTTTTGAAAATTCGTTTGGTATTTGTGAAAAGGAAAAAAGGACAAAAAGAGAGAAAAGAGGAAAAGGACAAACATGGAAATCCAAGAGTTTGGTTGGCAAGCCACGTAGGTGGGGTTGGTTGAGTGAGAGGTGGGGTAAGCATAGGATCGAATCGAGTGAGGCAATTGGTGTGGAGATTGGGTGGTCATTCTTGGATCCCACTGGAGGTCGGAGAGGGATCAGGAGGAGGGACACAAAGGCCAGTGGTTCCACCATGACTAACGACAGTGGGATTAAGTAGGTTTGGAACCTTTGTTATGGATTTTTCAGTTAATTTGATTAAATATATAGAAAAATATGAAAAATGGGGGTTTGGGAGGGGAAGAATTGTTTTTAAAACGGGAAAAATAGTGGGAAATGGGCAATTAGGGAAGGGTAGGGGGTAGGTGAAGAGGAGGATTATAGGAATAATTAGGGGTGCATAAATTGGGGAATTTGGGTGGGTAGGAGGATTAGGGGGGGAAAAGGGGGTTGGGAAATCGTGGTAGGTGGCCTGAAAGTGACTGACGTCAAATCAAAGCTTGTGGCCGATGTCAGTGGGTAGTGACTGGTATCAATCACAAGAAGAGTGACTGATGCCAGTCAAGGGGAGACCATGGTCAGGTCAAGGGATAACCATTAGGTTAGTCAACCGAAGGTTAAGTTGGGACAAAATAGGGAATAGATTAATGGATCAGGGTTATAAACGAACCTGGTAGGTATGGGAATTCCAGGACCCCAGGTGAGAGGGACAAGGGTCCTATGGTGTGCTATCTAGGGTTTAGGGTTCCTTGGGTCAGGGGTATTCTAGATAGTTTGCAGGTGGATGGGTTTGGGTAGGTTCAGGTGAGGGTTAGGGTAGATATTTAATTTAGATGGGTCAATTTGGATAGGGTAGATAAGTTTGGGTAGATGGGTTTGGGTTCAGTTTGCACAGGCACAGCTTACAGGGCCGAATTAGAGAAATCGGTACTGACAAATTGCAGATTTGAATGGACTTTGACCAATAGTGAATTAAGGGAATTTAAATTCAGTTTTGGATTGACCCATAATTTAGTTTTAAAATCATATTCTGACCAATTTTGGGATTAGATTCAGGGAAGTCCTGGCAGATTGCTGAATATTCTAAGGATCATTGGTAAACAGTTAAAAAACTAGAAGTGCCCTCCTAATGGGTGTTTATAGAGCATCATGTTTTGGCCTCCAGTTAGAGGACTAGATCTCGCACTCACAGTGTGGAGATTACAGTTACATCTGGCTATTTCAGATTTTGACATTTTCTAATGGTGAGGCCACTAGTTTGTATAGGCCATCCCCAGGCTTGATCTTCCATTAGCACAATTGTGGAAGTACAGTTGTGTTGTAGCACCAGACTATGGTGCAACAGAGGGTATGGGACAAGACAAATATCGACAGAACTTGAGGTAGTTCCCCAACATGCCAAATTCAAGAAGATGAATGACTTTCCTAAGAAACAAGTTCTATGTCCCTTGAGGAACAAATTTGTATGGATTATATATGAGACCGGCTTGTGTGTCAAGAACGAGCTCTTGTATTTAGTTATGCAATGTGGTGAACATGATAAAGGAATGTGAGCCTTTAACGATGTCAAATGCATAAACACATGTTTTTTTGAGATGAGTGTACATGTATTGTTATTCCCCATGTGATTATTCTATCTTCCTTCCATGTATGCAGGTTCAGATGATTCAGGTGTTGTGATGTGTATTTGGATCTGACTTTAAATAAAATAAGAATGGATTAGGTTATGTTAGGTCTGATACTAGTCAGGTCAGTTTAGGCATGGATCGAGTTAGGTTGAATTTAATGCAATGGATAAATGTCAGGTTAGTTTTATTTGCATGGATTTTAAATGAAATGAATTTTAGGCATGGATCGAGTCAAGTCAGTTTAGGATATGGATACTAAGTCATGAAATTAACTTACCTCATTGATCAAGTCAGGACTGGTTTAGGCATGGATGTGTGGAAAGGTTAGGGAATGATGGTGATACCTAGGAAATTGCAAAAAGTGAAGATCTATCTATACTGGGCACCTGTTTAGAGGACTGGGGTGCCTGTGGGTGCCCTCATCTATAATAGTGGTGGTGCTAAAAGAGTTTGTAGAAAATATCAGGATCTGAATTCGACAGTGTCAAATGATTCTTCATAATGGGATAGATTGTCTTGGTCACTTTGTTATCACAATATCTTTGTCTTGAGGTCACTTTTTTTTGGAAATATGGTTAGCGTATACCGTTGTAGCCTATGCAATGAATCCTTACTAGGGCAAAACCCAATGCCCTAGAAGCATGCAAAAACCTAAAAATAAAGATGCAAATGAAAAGGGACCTCAGAATGACCTGTAGTTTCACCACAGTGGTGGACTTATGACTAAACGATGTACTACATTCCAAACCCAGTTGGTAGGTTGTGTGTGCAATTGTAGTGGCCTAAGGTTCCCTAGGCGTGGGTAGATGATGCAGAAGTAATGGGGCATAACTAGATGGTGATTATAGCGAAAGGGTTGGATGGACCCCCATAGGTAAGCGTCAAGGATACAAGTCCTGTATCCCCTAATGCAAAATGTGATGCAAAGATGATTAAAAGATAAGAGGGGGGCCATAAATTCAGTCCTGATTGCCTTGAATCATACCGAGTAGATCATAGCTCTTGAAAAGGGGTGATGAATGTAAGACGTGATAAGGCAGTGCACGTATGCTAACTGTTCTATGGTGAAAGATCACTTGTTCAAATTTTGATCACTAAAATGGCCCAACAATTCCACGACTAGAACCTTAGGGGAATGAGATAACAAACCATGAAAGACCAACCTCGTAAAGTGGGTGAAAGGTAGTGAACTGTATATGTAATAGGAGTGATAGGGCGCCCCAAAAATAGGACTGGGGTGCATGATGGGCAAGTCGCATGCATGTGACCTTTCTAGGCGCCTTAGCTAGAAACTGAAAGATGCGGGATGTCCAAATGGGACAACATACTATGGTACCTCCTTGACAGAAGACTAAAAATGTCGTAGACAACTGATCGATAGCGCTAGACAAGCTGATGATAATGACTCAACTAATTGAAGACAAGACCAAGGGATAAGCTATTAGCTGAATACTCTTCTTATGGGAGCAGTCCATATATAAAATAACATACTTGGTCGAGTAAGAAGATTTAATATTAACTTGTGTCATGATTTTGTGACTAGAATTTTGACTCAAGGACTTTGGTCCCATTGGTGGGCTTTGAAAGCTCATGTACATGTACCAAGGTAGATAGAGATAGCACTACCTGTTCAAAAGGAAAGTTAGAGAACGCCCATGTTGTAGTAGAATGCTACAGATAGATGTAGTAGAAGTGTGTCAAAAAAAACCAAAAGATATGTGCAGTGCCATGGATACAGAGGGTTGATCCATGCAACGTAGCATAACAAGAGATGGGTACTGTCATGATTGAAGTGTAATCATAAGTGAGGTGATATGAAATGTGATAACGCTCAAGGGATTTTGAATGCCTGTAAGATGATGATGAGATGGAGAAGGGAGTGATCAACGAATCCCAACCCAATACGCATGGTACGATGATGTAATGCGTTAAGGGGCTCAGAGATTCGGGCATCTTATCGCTAGAGGAAGAGTGTAGGGAGAAATTTTTGTTACCCGATCCATATCTATGAACTATGATCCTTAAGATCCTAGCCACTGCAGGAGTGAATTTTCCCAGATCAAATATTTGTGGTTTGGTTACGATCTAGATAATTTCTGATCAAAACAAGTTGACCCATACTAGGAGTGGTATAGGAAATGCACTCTTTCCCCCCACTCCATGGGTATCAGCCGATAATGTGATTGTTTCGCACAGAAATGCTTCCATTCCCGGAATAGAGTTGCTTCTATCCTTTCATTCCTTTGAGAAACAGATAAGGTTTAGGGCTAGGAGGAATACCTGTTGAATGTTGAGAGGGTGTGCGCGTACCGTAGAGAGAGATCAGATCGATTGCAAAGAACTCCTTTTTGTCTGGGAAGGACTACCTGCAAGTAAGAATACAAGACCACCAGATTCTAATTAGATAATAAATGAGGGAACTGCCTTGGGCCCAGGAAATATTAGACTTCCTTTCGAAGGTGGTCAGTTCCCCTACTAATATGAATTAACACAAATTCTAACAAATAAGCTATTGTCCAATTACAACTTGTTTACCTTGTTAGAACAATAGAGAAAACGTTGGTCTTGGTTTTGAGTCACAGTGACCGATGCCGGTCAGTGTCACCGGTACCGGTTGATGATAACCGATATCGGTAGGGGTAGTGATTTAGGGGTTTGGTAAAAGGTTGGCTATAAGGTGACTATGGTGTTTATAAGGCTGGTAAATGATTGGGGATAGGTAACGGGGTGATGGAGAAGGCTCAGAGAGTATGGGAGTTGTTCTTGGGGCAGTGTAGGGGTAGAGGAATGATAGTTAGATGGGGGGTGTTACCGGGTAGTAGATCTAGGAGTAGACTTGTAATTACTGTGATTCAGAAATCCAAGAAATATTATTAAAAGAACGTATAAGACTTACTTACTAGTTCCTGATGAAAAATGCAGGTTCAAGGACTGTGATGACGAAGGCAGGGTTCAGGTAGGATGATCTGACAATCCAGTGAGATGAGCTATCTCCTCTCCTGATGCTTGGATGAGTGTCACTGGGCTCTGGTTATTCAGTTGCAGTCTTGGGCTTGATGTCCTTCTCTGCAAACTCCTCTCTTTCCTTCACTTGTCTCTGTTCAGCCAAGTAAATTCCGGATCCTTCCAATGACTTCTGATTCGGATCAATGAAAATCCAACCCTTTGTTTTTGGTTGGGAGAGGTCATTTACAGGGAACCGATGGCGGTTACGTAACCGACGGCGGTCGAGTAGGAACCGGTATCGGTCAGGTCAAAGTGGGCTATTTTTAGTAAAATAGCCAACTTTCCCTCCTTTTCTCCCGAGGGATTAGTTGTGGGCTTGGTCAAGTCATTATGAGGTTGGTTTTAGGTGCGGGTGAGGAGTCATTAGTCATGGGTGTGGATGTAGACCAAGTTATAGGTCTTAATTAGGTTAGTTTAGGGTTAGGACTAGGTCATGATGAGGTGGCAAAATGAGGTGGCAGGTATGGCGATGTGGATTTATTAATTATAAGGTAATTAATAAATAATTGTGTAAGGTTTAGGTGATGAGGTTAGGTTGCGAAATGAGATGCGGGGCACAGGGGGTCGTAAGACACAAATTTGGTGTCTACATTAGCCCCTTGTTGTCGTGTAGCTTGTCTTGTAAAGATGTACGGACAATAATAAGAAGTGTTTACCCCTGTTAAGGGTATAGGTAATCCCCCTCAAATCTATCACAGATTGAGGTAACGTGAAATCAGGGATAGGGTTGATAAAGGGTAAATGGTGTTGAGATGATGGTAAGATGGTGGGGTAGGTCCAAGGAAGCAGACGCACGTTGAAATGCAGTAGTGCGACCAGGGTACATGATTTGAAGAGCAAACAAGCAATTCATAGGCAAAGGTCGATAGTTTATCCAAACAAGGGTGATATAATCCTGGTATCCAAGGCATAGGAAGTAGCTCCAGGGGATATAACGGGTAAGGTACAGGAACGTTTAGGCATGTTCGGCAGTACCAAATGGTTGGTTTGGTTGAGATAAACGTCACGGTCTAGGTCTAGGCAAAGTTGGTCGACTGATCAAGTCAAGTACCCTAATCATGCTAAAACACGAACAGGTGAGCTCGATTGAACAAAAAGCTACATGATGGGTGGATAAAATTGTAATTTGTTGGTTTTGGGTGAGGTATTTGAGTGGTGCGGCCTTGGGTCGGGCCGATTGATTAGTGAGGGCCATGGGTCGGGCCTGATTGGTTGGTTGCGGCCTTGGGTCGGGCCAAATGGTTGGTTACAGCCTTGGGTCGGGCCAGACTGGTTGGTTGGTTGCGGCCAAATTGGTTGGTTGGCCTTGGGTCGGGCCAGATTGGTTGGTTGCGGCCTTGGGTCAGGCCAAATTGGTTGGTTGCAGCCTTGGGTCGGGCCAGATTGGTTGGTTGCGGCCTTGGGTCGGGCCAGATTGGTTGGTTGCGGCCTTGGGTCGGGCCAGATTGGTTGGTTGCGGCCATGGGTCGGGCCAAATGGTTGGTGGGGTCTTCGGGCCAGATTGGTTGGTTGCGGCCTTGGGTCGGGCCAAATGGTTGGTTGCCTTGGGTCGGGCCAAATTGGTTGGTTGCCGGCCGTGAAGTTGGGCCAAATTAGCTGGTTGCGGCCTTGGGTTGGACCAGAATGGTTGGTTGTGGCCTTGGGTCAGGCCAGATTGGTTGGTTGCGGCCATGAAGTGGGCCAATGAAGTCAACAAAGGGTTTTCAGCGAAGGAGGATATAGGCGATGTGGTGAGAAAGGGAGATTAGTAAATAAGGGCAGAAATTGGGGAAAGGTGGGATTAAACCGATATCGATTCTCTATGACCGGTATCGGTTATATGACCGATACCGGTTCTTTAGGGCATAATATAACCGATATCGGTTATAGGTCGAAAAACCTATAAAAAGAAAAATACGGCCTGTCATTGTCATATTGTCAATTTGAAAACCAATTTTAGTTGTCTGAGGTGTATTAGTGAGATTGTTGAATTTGTCGGCTGAGGTGACACTATTTGAGTGGAGAAGTGAGTGGTTGGTAGGCCCGAGCGAGTAGGAGGCAGCATTTGATTGGTGGAGGACCCAGCAGAGGAGATTTATAGCCATGGCACAGCTAGGAGGAGCAGGAGGTGCTGGACCAGCTGGACCACCACCACCTATCCCACCACGACGACGTGTAGTCGTACCGATAGGTTCAAAACCTCTCATTATGTGAATTTAATGTTTTTAAGCTAGATTTGGGTTTTGGGTAGGAATCCAAGTTTTTAATAAAAGAATGAATAAATTGAAGTTGTTTGAAAAATGGAGAGGGTAGGCGGGGTTAGTGAGGTTAAAACGGTAGGGTGGGTAGGTTTTTAGGGTTTTTCATTGGGTAAAAAGGGAGTAATAGGGAAAAAAATGGGTTTGGGGGGCCGCGTCGGGTTCGGCTCCGCGATTGTACAGTGACCGATGTCGGTCACTAAGCAACCAGCATCGGTCACGAATTCTTCGGGCAAGGTGGGTTTGTGGTTAACCGGTGTCAGTCGTATGTCAACCGGCGGCGGTGGAGAGATGTTGGAGGGAGGGGACCGGTGGCGGTCATGGGTGACCGGTACCGGTCCTTAGTTAGGATTATTTATTTTGTTGGTTTGGTTTTGTTGTGGTTTTGGGTGTTTGGTTGTTGTTTGGGTGTTGTGTGGGTGTTTTGTTGTTGTTTGGGTGTTTTGTTGTTGTTTGGGTGTTTTGTTATTAGTGGTTTGGGTTTTGTGTTTATTGTTGGGTCTTGTGTTTTGGGGGTGAAGAGGGAAGGGGTAGAGGTTGATAGGAAGGGTGATTGGTGGGTGGGGGGGGAAATGGGGCGGTTGTGTGGTTGGTGCGGTTAGGATAGATTAGGTGTTGGGCATGAATGGGGAGGTGTTAAATTGGTAGGGGCATAGGTAAATGGCGAGAGTAGATCTGGGTGATTGGTAGGGTGCGAGATAAGGAAAGGGGATATCGTAAATGTGTTAGGGTAAAATAGGTGGGTGTAGGTGTGTGTTATAGAATTGGGGTGTGGTCGGGTGGGTAAAAGGGGGTATAGAGGGTTAAAGTAGTTGTTGTTTGAAAGGGTAGGTCTAATGAAGTGGGTTATTTATGCAGGCACGTCAGTAGTTGACTATGCGGGATCGGATGCCCCCGTTATTGAGACGGATGCGGCCACATGTGTCCGCAGCGCACTGGGCCATTATGCGCGAGGTGGGACTCGGTGGAGTCCAGCGGTATAGGGCTGTGGAGAGGGACCACAGTCTTATGGTTTCCCTCATCGAGAGATGGGATCCGGCAACCAATGTTTTCCATCTCCCGACTGGGGAGATGACTATTACCCTGGAGGATGTATATCGCATCCTGAGACTGCCGATCATAGGAGAGGCAGTATTCCAGGTAGATGCAGAGACGGCTATGGACAACATTCTTCATGTATTTGGGGATGCAGCCCGCGTTATTGACCTACCACAGCGCGAGTATTGCTTATGGCGATATGTATCGCGCCCACAGACATGAGACACGGCTTGCCGTGTTGATGATGATAGGCATCACATGCTTCGCCCTCCCGGACTCAGAGGGAGGCCGCTTTCCATGGGCGTTGATGGGGGTGCTGCACGAGATGGTGGAGGAGCATACGTGCTATGCTTGGGCACCAGTATACCTGGTGTAGCTATACAGAGAGCTGTGGGGTTATCACCGGATGAGGTGATTCGGGATTTGTTCCACATTTCTGTTACACTGCTGGGCATATGAGCACATCATATGTATTCGACCAGTAGGGCTGCCCCAACAGCCAAGGCCACAGGTGATATATAGGTATGGCTTTCAGAGGTGGTTGGGGGTCGTGGGCCAGCCACGAGCGGTGCTTGCAGGACGGGATGTAGCTTACTACCGTCATATGCTAGAGGGCCTGACCGCATTGGATATTGTATGGAGGCCTTACAGAGGTCATCAGCCCTGAGGAGGAGCCCGATCATAGATGCGCTGGATCCAGTATACTTTCTAGATAGCTGGACGGAGGCCGGGAGAGCATGAGCGGATACCCCTAGAGAGGGTACGATGGGGCTACGACAGGATGAGCCACCTCCCTTCCCTCAGTACCGGAGGGATGATGTAGAGGCCCCACTGCCGGCACCACAGCCGGTGGACCCATATTGGGTAGCAGAGAGGCCGGCGGATGATACCGTGGATGACGCCGGCTGCACAAGGGTCATTTTTGGTATGGTGGGTAGGGGAGAGAGCAGTGAGGAGAGCACAGCCCGCACAGCCAGATTTAGCGGCTGTTATAGCAGAGAGGGACCGGCTCTTGGGATAGGTGCAGTTGTTACAGGGGCAGCTTGCTGCTGCACATGCACAGATCAGGGTATTACAGGGGCAGTTAGCCCAGGCACAGGTGCAGGCACAGGTACAGGTACAGGCACAGCCACAGGTACAGGTACAGGCACAGCCACAGGCAGGTACAGGCATAGGCACAGGCACAGGCACCGGCACAGCCACAGGCACCGGCATAGCCACAGGCACAGGGTGTACCAGTAGGACAGGGGCCATTATTATTAGGAGTCGGGGGACCAGCCCCAGCAGCTATGGTGGCACGGGCCCATTATATGGAGGTGAGAGCGGAGGCCCGGTACTATCAGGACGTCCTTGATGGTACCGGGGCTGACTATCAGCCATATGCGGCGCACAGAGCCGAGACCTCGCGGAGCCAGAGATCCCAGGGGGGTGCAGCCACAGCCGGTGGGTCCGTTACAGGGAGGAGGTGAGAGGCAGCACAGGGACCAGCAGGGAGACAGGCCGAGGGCGGTGGAGAGAGCTGAGGTATCCTTGCAGAGGAGATAGTTTGTGTTTTTGGATATTGGATAGAGACACCGGTCTGCGAACCGGTTATGTATAGAGAGGCCTGCGTGCCCACATATGATTCTTTCATTCATTTATTCATCTTGTTGTATATACCGGCCTGCGAGCCGAGTACAGGTTGTATAGTTGATACCGGTCTACGAGCCGAGTATATTTTTGATATGAGAGACCGGCCTGCGAGCCGAGTCGAGATTTTGACAGTTATTGCGGCCTGCGTGCCGGCTTTGTATTATCTTGAGATCACAGAGGCCCCTATGCAGGGCAAGTTGTATATTTGAAACCTTTGATATATATATATATATATATATATATGATGATTTTGACCCACATGGTGTATATGAAATGTTCTATGTGTTTTGTCGATGGTTTGTGAAATTTAATGTATGATGAGTTTGATCCACATGGTGTATATGAAATGTTGTATGTGTTTTGTCGATGGTTTGTTTTATTGTAGATAGATGATGTTGATGAAATAGCGATAATATATTGATGTGATTTTGATGAAAAATATTGGTAATGGTGTTGTGATGCAGGAAAAAGAGGCGGGCGCCACAAAAATTTGCAAAAAATGAAGAAACGGCCTAGGTTTAAGCAAAACGGGGCACATGACCGATATCGGTTATGTAACCGATGTCGGTAGCTATATGACCGATAGCGGTTATGTAACCGATATCGGTTATGCCAAAATTATATTTCCTAAAAATAGAACTGCTTGGTTGGCAACTTAAGTTCTTATTTTTAGAAGCATGCAACAAGTTAAATACGTGAATGCGACGCTGTTTGACGACTGATACAGGTAATTGCATGAAATAATTGAGTGATAAGGAGGAAAGAGACAGGTGAAGTGAGTGTGGGCTGAGATTCAGAAGGTAGAAAGACAAGTTATATTTGAAGAGGGTGGTGAACATGGCTGAACGAGGAGAAGCATCCAGCAGGCAGAGACGAGAGGGAAGACAGGTTCCACCTCAAGCTGCTGCATCCCAAGAGGTAAACTATTTGGTTGTAATTTGATTCTTGCATGTTTTATGAAGAGGATGAGAGAGAGTAAGTGGGTAAAGATGAGAAAGAAAAGGTGATAGGCAAGGGTTTGGGATGGGGTGAGTGCTATGGGGTAGGTAAGCAGGGTGTTCACGTATGTTGTTAGGTATAGATAGGAGTAAACGGGCAAAATAATTATCGTAGGTGTATGTTTTTAAGCAGGGTGTATATTTTTGACAGTAACCGGTATCGGTTTAGAGATAACCGGTATCGGTTAGAAAACCGGTATTAATTATAAAACCGGTATCGGTTATTTATAACCGATATCGGTTACTGTAGGAGTTTCCAAAATTTGAGAAAAAACCCGTGGAGATTTGTTTTATTGAATAATTGTGTGTCGTTTTGATGTATGCAGGTGGAAGCAGGGTTAAGGATGAATGATACTGTGCCAGCATTGTTGTCACGAATCCGAGTGGATGTAACACCAGTTGAATGGGCATTGATAAATCATTTGGGGTTAAGTGGAATCCGCTATTATTCACGAATCGCATGTAACCATGCTATGTTGCAGGCGTTGATTGAGAGATGGAATCCAGAAAAGAATACCTTCTATCTGCCAACAGGGGAGATGACAGTGACGTTGGAAGATGTGTTCTGTATTTTGAGACTCCCAATTATAGGAAGACCAGTATATCAGGCATTGCCTAGCGCGGCGCGGGGAGCGATAACAACAGTATTTGGTCCATACACACGAGATTTGACACAGCGAGGTTTGACATTCACTTATGGTACAATGTATGTAGCACACCCTGAGGCAACAAGGTTGGTAGTAGTATTAATGATAGCAGTGGGGTATTATGCATTACCGAGGGTGGATGGCGGAAGATTTCCAAAAGCATTGATGAGTGTTATTTGGGAAATGATAGAAATGAGCGTGACTTTCGCATGGGCACCCGCATATCTGGCAGAGTTATATAGGGGTTTATGGGCCTGCAGGTGAAAACACAGGATGACACTGGATTGTTCGTACTTATTACATTGTTGGGCCTATGAGCACATAGTTTGTGTGCACCCAATAGGCCGACCCATCGAGTCGGGAGAGACAGGAGTGTAGAGGTTGGGATTCAGACGATGGGTCCAGACAGAACAAGAGGCGAGATCCCAGGCCGTGATAGATGACATCGAGTATTATAGACAGGTATGGGAGATGGTGACGATTGCAGATATTTGTTGGAGGCCTTACGGGAACTACATGGTGACAAAGAACATAGCTGAGGAGTTGAGGGGTGTAGAGCACTTGAGGTGGATCGTAGGGCATAGGCCGGGTGAGTATGAGAGGATTCCTCTAGATCGCGTGTGGCGACAATTTGGGTTCGTTCAGGATATACCTATGACATATAGACCATACATGAGGATCAACGCCGAGGCAACATTCTCACCTCCCCGGCCTACACCTCCAGAAGGGCCAGAAGAGATAGCAGCCGATCGTAGGGTAATGGATGCGGGAACGACAGAGGCCTATAGAGTATGGTGGGTAGCAGAGCTGCGAGGTGCACGTGAGCGCCCTGACATAGCTGTGATTACAGCGGAGAGAGATCGTCTACAGGATTTGGTTCACCAGCTTCAAACACAAGTGAATGAGACAATGGGATTGTTAGAGGTTTCACAGTTACGAGTGGAGAGACTGGAGGCAAGATTCCTCCACGCGAGAGGACGTATTCGTATGTTACAGGAGATGTTGGTGGATCAGTGGGAGGAACCAATAGTAGTGGCACATTTGAGGATGGAGAGGCCAAGTGAGGGGCATCGACGATCATGATCACCACCTGATTCGGGAGGAGGCGCAAGGGTCTAAGTGAATTTCATAGGAATATAAGAATAAATAAGGATGCCGACCTATGAGTCGATGATAGAGAAGATGTATTTGTTTAACATCTAAAATAAAACTAAATATGTATGTTGTTTTGAGTGATGATAATACTAAGAATGGTTGTGTTTTGAATGTTATTTTTGTTTGTTTTGAAAAATGATAAAAATGAATGTTGTCAAAATAGAAATACACAAAAATATTTATATGTACAACACATGATAGGGTATGGTAGGGGATGGTCGAGCTAACCTTGGGAGACCCCATGTCTCCAAAGTGCTGCCTACATAGCCCATTGCACAAAGCAAGGAAGGGCCTCAGACCGATGTAGTTCTCCCTTAGGACCAGGGAGAGGTGAATTCAGGTAATTTGGTTGTAGTTAGGAAATTTGTTGGTTGATAAGAATTTGATGTTGGTAGGGTAATGTTGTTGGTGTTGGTAAGGTATTGGCGATGTTTGAATGTAGGCATAGGTAAAGCGAAAGTTACCTTACCCAAGTAGTAGGGAATCGTATCCTGATTAAGGTCAACACACAATCCTAGAGTCGAGCAAAAAGAGGCAAAAGTGTCCCATAGTTGAGAAGAGCTAAACAAACCACATATTAACATAGGATGAGCTTGAATCCCCTAGGTACCTTTGCATAGGCGAGAAGTCGATAGGTGAAAAGAGTTGTATAATCACAATATATCGGATATACGTCACGTCCCTTGAGTTTTGTTGCTTTGACAAATGGTGAGGTGAGGTGGTTGATATGGGAAAGGGTGCTGAGAGCTTGTTACAAGGTGATTATTCTGACGAAAGAGAACCAAACCTAAATAGACAAGTCCATGACTCAAAAGTGCTTTTGGAATACTTCTTTTTATGTTTTTGGACATAGACTGATCGATGCGGGAAGTCTACATGGGATATGTATTTTGTTGTTCTTGAGGTCTTCACGAAGCGGATCAATGTGAGAAGCTTCTGACAAAGGCTGACTTTATATAGCTGTCCTTCAAGGGAGCAGTCTATTGATAGTAGCAGAAGTGATTTTTGTGCATAGCTGTCCTTCGAGGGAGCAGTCTATGTATAACTTAGAGATCTAGATGTCTGTTTGGCATGAAGCATCTAGTTTTGTAGGAAGTTTGACTCAAGAATATCCCATAAATGTTAAATTGAGAACATGTTATTTTGATACTTCTAAGTCATGGACCAGACTAAAAAGGGGAAGGCCTCTTTAAGAGGAGGTAATGACCAGACCACGTGAGTTTGATTCTATTTTGAGATGGATGGAACAAAAGTGTATGAGGTAGTAAATGAGCTCAAGGGACGAGTGCAAGGTAGATAAGAAGTGATATAACACTAAATTCAATAGTAGAATGGTCGAAGATGTAAGGCATTAAGGGGTTCAGGCTCAGGTTTACCATTAAGCGAAGGCTAAACGGTAAGTGCCCGATCCATAAATATGCGTGATAATGTAAGGCCCAATCCAATTAGGAGTAAAATTTTCCACGTTTGCTCTTTTCTAGTTTGGTTACATGTTGATTCTCTTTGAGGACAAGATCACCAACCTTAAAGGCACGCTCATGAATTCTCTTATCATAAGCATGTTTGATGCATTTTTGATATATTTGAAGGTGGTCAAGAGCCGTAAGACGACGCTAATCAAGAAGCTGTAATTGGGCTAACCGCTCTTAGCGGAAATCATCGTTGGTGAGAATATCCTGAAGAGATATTCTGAGGGAGGGTATTTGTATTTCAAGAGGCAAGACAGCCTTGGTACCATATACCAAAGAAAATGGTGTGGCATTAGTGGAGGTACAAATTCTAGTACGATAAGCCCAAAGGGCAAAGGGGATGTGATCATGCCAATTTCTTCCAGAGTCGTTAACAACTTTCATGAGGATTTTGGTTAGGGTTTTATTGGAAGATTCGACTAGACCATTGGCCTGTGGATAGTAAGGTGATGAGAAACTAAGTTTGATGCCAAAGTTGTCACAAAGGTCTTGTAACAACTTATTTTTGAAATATTTACCATTATCTGTTATTAGGCGATGAGGAAGACCAAAACGGCAAATAATGTGATGTTTAATGAATTCTACGATTTTTTATTTTTTTGTTGAAATGAGTGGAATTGCCTCCACCCATTTAGTGTAATATTCGGTTTCTATGATTATCCAACGGTGACATTGTAAAGAGGGCGGGTGAATTTCACCAATAAGGTCTAAACCCCATTGTGAGAAAGGCCAAAGATCTCGTGTGACCTGTAGCGTATGGCTAGGAGTATGTTGAAGGTTGGCATGTTGTTGACACATAACACAACACTTAACATATTCGTAGTAGTAGTTATTAAGAGTAGGTCAATAATAACCTAGGTGAAGGATTCGTTTGGCCACGGCCAGGCCATTAAAATGTCTGCCACAAATACCGTCGTGGACTTGATGGATGGTATAGGTGACCTCCGTACCGGTTAGACATCGAAGGAGGATGCCATCAAAGCCATGCTTATAGAGGAGTCCCCCCCATGACAACATAACGAGAAACACTTTTAAGAAAGGTATGTTTGCCGTTACTAGTAAAGGTCAGGTGGGAGGACAGAGCTTGTAAGGTAGTTATGAAATTGGTGGTACTAGGTATCCTGCGAATTAGCAGACACATTATTTATCATACAAACAATCGGGGCTGAGTAAGATGGGGCAAAGAGTTTTTGGACCAAGATGAAAATGTCAGAGTCAGTTGGTGAGGTAGGAATTTGTGAGGCTAAGCAAGCCATAGTATCCAAAAATTTGTTAGTGGAGTAGGGAATGGTCTGGATAGAATAACAAGTAAATGAGGTCAAAATTGAATCCACGTAATGTTTTTACTTTTGAAGTTCCTCATTTTTTACATTGGTAGATGCCCATAACTTGAATGACTACCAATTGAGAGCCACCGAAAATATTGATAGATTTGACACCTAAGTGTAACGCAACCTGGAGACCCAAAACAAGGGCCTCGTATTCCGCTGTATTATTAGTGCAGGGGAAATCAAGCCGAAATGAAACAGGCATAGGCTCAGCGTCAAGAGGAATGAGAAAAATGGCGGATCCTCCACCGCGCTGGCATTTGGATCCATCGAAGAAGAGGGTCATTGGATACGACTCCTCCCTGAGTGAAAGAGTGGCAATGAGTTCATCGGGGAAATTAAAATTGGTAAATTGTTCCCTAGGTAAAGGGGCCTCCGCGAATTGGTCTGCAATAGTTTGTCCTTTGATTGACTTCTGGTGTATAAATTCAAGGTTAAGGTCAGCGAGGAGCATAAGCCATCGGGTGATGCGTTGGTTTAGATGTGGTTTGGCATACATATAATGAATGGGGTCCATGTTGGTGATGACAAAAGTTTTCTGATTCAGGAGGTAGTGTCAGAGTTTGGTGGCTATGAATGATAGGGCTAAGAACAATTTTTCTACATGTGTATACCTAGTCTCGTAATCCATGAGAGTATGACTTATATAATAAACGACTTGTTCTCGATGTTCCGAGTCCCGATGTGCGAGCATGGCTCCTATAGCATGGTTAGTGGCAGAAAGGTAAAGGTAGAAAGGGCGATCGTCCTAAGGTGGGATAAGCACAGGTGGCTACAAGAGATAGGATTTGAGAGCTTCAAAGGCTTGGTGACACTCTTCACTCCATTGAAAGGCAATGTCCTTTTTAAGAAGGTGATGGAAAGGTTGACATCGATCCGAGAGTTTGGAGATGAAATGCAAGATAGATTGGAGTTTACCTTGCAAACTACGCAATTGTTTGAGGTTTTTGGGTGGGGGAATTCCTAGGATAGTTTTGACTTTAGATGGATCAACCTCAATGCCACGCAAAGAGATGATAAAACCAAGAATTTTTCCTGAAAGGACACCAAAGACACATTTCTTTGGTTGAAGCCGGATAGAATATTGTAACAGGCGATCGAAAATAATGGTTAAAACATCGAGATGTTCACTGCGATGTTTAGATTTACCAAGAAGATCATCGACATAATCCTCAAGGATAGTGTGCATAATGTCATGAAAAATGTAAGTCATAGCCCGCTGATAGGTCGCACCAGCATTCTTAAGGCCAAACGGCATGACACGATAACAGAAGGTTCCCCAAGGAGTGATGAAGGTAGTTTTATGTTGATCGGCCAGGGCTACCAAAATTTGATTGTATCCCGAAAAGCCATCCATGAGAGAAAGCATCTCATGGCCCGTAGTGAGATCAACAATTTGATCAATACTTGGGAGGGGGAAGTCATCCTTGGGGCAAGCGAGGTTAAGGTCTCAGAAATTCGTGCATATCCGAAGTCCCCCCGTCGCTTTAGTGACAGGTACGATGTTAGAAATCTATTGAGGATAGTCAATAGGCAAGATGAAGGAAACAGAAAGGAGTCGTTGAAGCTCTTCTTTGACCAAGAGGGCAATGCGTGGATGCATTTTTCTCAGTTTCTATTTGACTGGTTTGGAATCAGGTTTTAGGGTAATGTTATGGACAGCAATGTCAGGATCAATTCCTGGCATGTCAGCGTAGGACCAAGCGAAAGCTTGGTTGTGGGTACGGAGAAAGGTAGTAAAGGCGGCTTGTTCTGATGTGTTAAGGGATTGTCTGATCTTCACAATGTGAGGATCCTCCTCTATGTGGATGTTGATTTCTATAGTCTACTCATTCAACATGGTTTGAGTTTCAGACGGTAAGGCACGTTGAATATAGGAGTCGTTCGCACCAAGGTAAGTGAGGATGGAGTCGTCATCCTAACACTCAACAACATTAATTGAAGGTGAATCCTCTTCGATCATGTCTAGATACAGAAGGGGAAGAGAAGATGGGGTCCTCATTATCGCGTTGATAAGTGAGAGGACCTAGGAAGATAGCATTTATGAAAAAAAAAAAGTTAGGAGGGATAGATTCAGGGTCTATCGACTCTGTGGGTGACGATGGAAAAATGGGTGATGATGGTTTGGTAGGGGTGACGTCGTCATCTTCCAGGATACAACTGACATGAGGTTTCTCTAGTGTAAGTGTTTCAGGAAATCCGAGACCACTACGATCATTGTGTTTGCGTGTAGTCACGGGAATGATTGTATGTCGGCCTTGTTCATAAAGACCAAAACCAAAGCCTTTCCAAGCACAGCGAGTCAAGAAGGTGAGGGCGAAACGACGATTTTTCAGGTATTGAAAATCGGATTGGAAGGGAACCACACCAAGAGGAGGTTCAGGGGTAACGGAGGATGCGTCGACACCCCCATACGTTAGGTTGGTGCGGCAATTAGGTGGTCCGTAAGAGATTACCTCCCCCACGCGACGGTCGTAGGTAGGATGTGCATGTAACTGTCCGTACTCCTGTGGGGTATGGAAAGAACTAACGTTATATAGGCGATACTCCCCCAGCGTAAGGCGTTGAAAAACATCTACTAAGGGGTCTGAGGTTGGGATGTTAACTGTAGGAAAGGAAGTGGTATTTGTGATGGCGGTTTCATTGGTTGAAGGTGTAGGTGCGGTTGAAGTGGATGGTAGAGGTGAGGTTAAAGTGGATGGTTTGGCTGGATGAATGGGTGTCTTGACTGGTACAAGCACATCATTAGGGCGATATAACATATTGCAAGTTTTGAAGGGGGAAGGATCAGCTTTTACGGTGTAGGACTTCCCCTCGTACTCAAATTTTATGCATCTATGTAAGGTGGAGGGAACGCATCCCATAGCTCTGATCCAAGGGCGGCATAACAACATATTGTATTGAAACTCTCCCTTAAGGACATAGAAGAGTTTGGGTAAAGTGCGTGGCCCTACACAAATGGTAAGGATCACGGTACCTAAGGTAGAAGTAATAGCATCATTGAATGACCGCAACATAATGGGGTTAGCACACATGCAGCTAGAGGGGATATTCATTTATTGGAAGGATTTTGAAGACATGATGTTTATAATAGCACCCCCATCAATCATAACACGATGTACCCAAATGTCCCAGACATAAGCTGAGATGAACAGAGCAGGGTTAGGATCTTCTAGCACCAAAGTTGATAATTTCATCTTCGGAGATACTGACAGCAGCGGCTTGCTATACAGAGACAGAAGTGGTTGGGGAGATAGGTTGTTTGGTGAGCGAAGCAACATGATTTGGTGTGAGAATGGAGGTAACAAGAAAAGTTTCATTAGGTAATACCTCTATCCCTTGAAGGATTTCAACGAGAGCTTGTCGATGAGATTCAGAAGTTTGAATAAGATCGTACAGTGTCATTTTTACAGGTGATTTGGTGAAGTTGTTTGATCATGGTTCGGTGGGCAACTCCATTAGAGATGGGGTAGGCGGGTCCACGAATAACCACTTTAGCTGGTGGTGCGATCAGGATGGCAGACAGAGAAAGAGAGGCCACAGGTGTGCTTCCTTTCAGCTTTCTCATTGTTTTTCTACCCTCAAGTGGCAACTCTAATCATATTGATCTCGTGAACATGAGAGGAGGAAGACGATATGGATAATTTATGGTCTTCGAGAGGTGGAGTTATAATAATGATAGATTTTGATGAGGTGGGGACAGGTGGTATAGGAGAGGGAGATTGAAGCTAAAGGTTTCTCTCCCTTTGTAAGTTGTCTTGTCTTAACCTTTCTGTCTGAGAGAGGTGACTGATGAAGTATGGCTTTCAAAGCTTTACATCCTTCTATGTCATGTCCTGGTGTGCGGTGGTAAGCACAGATTTTAGACTCATAATAACCTATAGGTCAAGGTTTAGATAGATCATAAGGTCTAGGTGGGGGTAGGGAAATGGTCGCATTCTCCACCAATATAGCAAGGATTTTGGCGTAAGACCCTTTGAGTGGGTCAAAGTCAGATGACGATGAGGCTATTGATTGGGTAGATTTTGGTAATGACAGGGTATGGTTGATTTGTATAGGTGGCAGTTTAGCCAAGGGATTTTGATAATGGGATTTAACTAAACGTGGCTTCTTTGGCGGAGAAGCTATGTTTAGCTGGTTAGATGATAAGGCCACAGATGATGTGGTATCAGAAAAAAACCACAGAGAAATAGGAGTGACAGCAAACAAATCTTTTGATGATGGAATTTGTTTAGAGTTGATAGGTGGACATGATACGCAGGGTGACGGTGTTGATATACCCTTGGATCTCTGTATGGGTGAAGAAGGCGTAGGTCGTTTTAAAGAAAACGTAGGAGGTATGATATATTGATGCAAGGTGGAGGGATGAGGTCCCAATATGGAAGGTAGGTATGATGACGATGGTTTTAGTTGTGATAGAGGCATAGGTTGAGGAGATTGAGTCTGTCTCCTAAGTGGATGGATGACTTTATTTTTAGATAAATCTAGCCACTTAGGTGGGTGTGTTAGAGTGGGTATTGGTGAGGTCCCAAGCATAGGGGAAGATTTGGTTAGGCTAATAGAGGTGGATGAGGTATTTAGTAGAGATGATGGGGGTGAAGATGAGGACATAGGCATTTTTAAGCTTCTGTAAACACTTCGGGTATATGGTAGAGGCGTCTAGATCGGTCATCTGCATTTGAGTAGAATATGGGGTACTCAAACGTTCCCATAGGACTCGTCTATCTTCTGAGGGATGACAATCCTCACGTGTGAATAGGAACTTTTGTATGGAAGAAAGGTGGGTTGTGATTCCGGTCCACTGTGGGTGTGATACAGGGGGTAGATGAGGCACTGTATCAATGGGCGTTAAGAGGTCAACCGGTCGCTGAAAAGATTTAGGCGATGAAGAACTAATAGGTAGGAGGGCATGTTTGAGAGGATCCGTCATAATTAAAGAATTTGGTGATGTCGGTGCAAGAGGTTTCTCGTCTAAGGATGACAAAAGAAGTGGCGAGCCTTCCTCTTGTACAGCAAGAATGGTAGAAGGAGATGTTTGGGAAATAGATAAGTTAGATAACATCCACTCATAGTCTTGCAAGGATGTGGTGTAAGAAGGCTCATCTGTAAGAAGAGACCTCTGGGCGGTTAATTCCTCGATGGGTAAAGGAACGGCAAGGATTTCGTCTTGTCTTGATGGTGATGAAGGGGGTTCGGGTTCCTGCGTTAGTGAAGAGGCTTGATTCAGAATTTTTTTGATACAAGCCTTTGGCTGGGAGTCAAATACTGCATGGATCTCATGAACACTCTCCTCGGCTAAGATATCTTGGTTTATGTTACTGTTAGAAGAGTGATTCGGGAATGGTTTGTTGAAAATTTTCAAATTTCGGTTAGCAGGAGCGTTAGGATTATCGAGGGCTATATCCCCTGCATCAACCATTTCCTGCACTATGTTTTTCAACATCTTGCAGTTTTCATGACTGTGTCCCTTCACGCGGTGGAAGTTACAGAAGTCATTTTCTTTGTACCAAGAAGGTATGGCGCGGGTGGAATCAAACCCGGAGTGAGGTTTAACAGGAGGTAAGGTAATGGCTCCTGCTTTAAGCAATTTTTCCAATATCACACCATAAGTTTCTCCCAAGGGAGTGTAATTGATGGGCTCAGCTTTATACTTATAGGTGGTTTTTGGCGGGGTATTAGACGGTGGTTGGGATTTGACCATCACTGCGTGCACAGCTCCTTTTGATTTTGAAGCAGTCGATGTGTGAGGATTGGTGGTGTTAGGTTTGTTGGTGGAATCTTGGGTTCAGAAATTGGGGTTTTTGTTGCGCAACCGTAATTTCTCTTCCTCTAAGGCTCGAATCTCTAGTTTTCGAGCCATAGTAAAGGCCTCGTCAAATGTGTGGAAAGTTTGAATTTGGAGGGTAGGAGAGATGTGCTTAGCGCAGGCCCGCGTAAAAAGTTCGATAAGTTCGGCCTGAGGCAAGGCATACGTAAGTTGGTTGATAAGGCCCCGCCATCATCCAACGAAATCTGCGATAGATTCGTCTTCAAATTGTCAGATGGCATAAAGGTCGGTGATAGATACTTTCTTGGCAATGTTAATGGAGAAATGATCCAAGAAAGATTGGGCTAGTTGGTTAAAAGAGAAGATTGAGTGCTGGGTTAAAGCACTGTACCACTCCAAGGCGGGTCCTGATAAGGACATGGGAAAGGTGCGGAGTAGTAAGGCATCGTCATGAGCAATTAGATAGCAGGCATGTCTAAATGAGCGCAAGTGTTGTTGAGGATCCTCCTTACTATTAAAACGAGTAAATTTTGGTAATTCCCATTGAGGAGGATATGAATGAAGGGGGACAGAAGGGTGGATAGGCTCCCGACAAACTTGCTCATATGTCAGGGCGCTACGACTTCCTGAAACAGAAGCCTCCAGATTTTGCATTTTGTCCATCATTTGTTTGATTAAATCAATAGTTGGATGAGATGATGGTGCGGTTGCGGTAAACAGAGGCAGATTGGGCCAAGGGCCACCACTAGACAATGGTGGGGTTAAATGTTGATAAGGTATGGAGGACGAATGTGTTGAGGCGACCAAATAGGGATGTCCTATATAAGACGTTGAGGTTACCGGATACGTGTGTGGAAATGAAAA
The DNA here is from genome assembly GCA_019776745.2 of Taxus chinensis. Classification (NCBI taxonomy): domain Eukaryota; kingdom Viridiplantae; phylum Streptophyta; class Pinopsida; order Cupressales; family Taxaceae; genus Taxus; species Taxus chinensis. The sequence continues at coordinate 23,490,627 of CM034149.1, forward strand.
GGTGGGCGGAGCTTGAGAAGGAAAGCTCGTGTGGATAGGTGGCAGAGAGCAAGTCATGAAAGGAGTAGTCTGCAAGAGAGACGAGGTAGGAGTGGTCAGCGGTAATGATATGTGGGGCCCAAGATTAACCAAAGGAAAGCCAATCTGTGCCGTATGAACCCCTGAAGCCGCTGGATTGGGAAACGGGGCTAAGGATGCAGAAGGCAAAGCGGAGTTATCAGGCAGAGAAGGAGCTAAATGAGCAGCTATACTAATAGGCATGCCAACAAGGAGTTGACCATCGGGCGTACGGTTAGGGGCATGAGACAAATAATATTGTACAGTGCTAGGATTAGCGTCCAAAATTTTTGCAAATTCCTTATCTCCTACAGGGATTTTAGGAACCTCACTGGTGTCCGTAGGGTTCCCCATAGAATGTGAAGGGGGCGATTCAGGCAAAGGCATAGAGCAGGCATGTGAAACCATGGCGGTGGCTTGCTTCCGAGTGATAACAACCATGGGCAAGAGTACACAGTAAGGTTTCAATCTATCAGGAACAGAAACAACCCCAGAATGTTGAAATTGGTAGGTTGCTGGTTTGTCAGGGACTGTAAAAGACTGTAACCGATATCGGTCTGCTAACCGATGTCGGTTATACTGTAGCCGGCGTCGGTCACTTAACCGATGTCGGTATAATAGGACTGGTATAAGAAACTGTAAGAAGCTACTGATTTGGGGTTAACAGTGCTTAGTATGCCTACCAAACTGTTCTGAAGTGATCACAGAAAACAGTGTATGACAGAGAAACAGAACTGAAAACAAGCAAGATACACAAGCAAATTAACAGACTAACCCTAGGATTAGTTTTAATCAATTTGGGCTTATGCCCTTAGACGCAGAATGATGTCAGAATCCTAAACAAAAGACTTAGGGGAAATGTCAAGTTTGTTTTGGCTTATAAGGTTACCTCAATCGGGCGGAGGAATACCGCGGAAAAAGGGGGGATGTTTTGAGCTGTTGTGTTAATTGTGAAGTGATTCGGTATGTGTTGTGCAGTGAAAGTAAGATTAATTTCTTGTCAATACCGTGGAAATCACCCCCACGTGTACGACCTGTTACTTAATCTACGTTCACTAGAATTGAAAACAACACGCAAAAATGGGATGCACGTGTTTTAAACCCAAATTGAAAATGTTATTCGATGAAGCAAAGAAGATGAATTTCACTAATGCAAAGCTGGGAAAGCAAGACAAATTCTTTTACCAAATATAACAAAATATCATGTGAAATTTTTAGAAGAAGAAAACAGCATGTATGCTCCCTATATGAAAGCAAGCAAGAAAGAAAGAAACCCGAAATGGGTCCCACCGGGCGTGCCAAAATGTTTCACACAGAAATGTTTCCGTTCCCAGAATAGAGTTGCTTCTATCCTTTCATTCCTTTGAGAAACAGATAAGGGTTAGGGCTAGGAGGAATACCTGTTGAATGTCGAGATGGTGTGCGCGTACCGTAGAGAGAGATCAGATCGATTGCAAAGAACTCCTTTTTGTCTGGGAAGGACTACCTGCAAGTAAGAATACAAGACCACCAGATTCTAATTAGATGATAAGTGAGGGAACTGCCTTGGGCCCAGGAAATATGAGACTTCCTTTCGAAGGTGGTCAGTTCCCCTGCTAATATGAATTAACACAAATTCTAACAAATAAGCTATTGTCCAATTACAATTTGTTTACCTCGTTAGAACAATAGAGAAAAGGTTGGTCTTGGTTTTGAATCACGGTGACCGACGCCGGTCAGTGTCACCGGTACCGGTTGATGATAACCGATATCGGTAGGGGTAGTGATTTAAGGGGTTTGGTAAAAGGTTGGCTATAAGATGACTATGGTGTTTATAAGGCTGATAAAATGACTGGGGATAGGTAATGGGGTGATGGAGAAGGACTCAGAGAGTATGGGGGCTGTTCTTGGGGTAATGTAGGGGTAGAGGAATGATAGTTAGATGGAGAGTGTTACCGGGTAGTAGATCTGGGAGTAGACTTGTAATTACTGTGATTCAGAAATCCAAGAAATATTATTAAAAGAACGTATAAGACTTACTTACTGATTCTTGATGAAAAATGCAGGTCCAAGGACTGTGATGACGAAGGCAGGGTTCAGGTAGGATGATCTGACAATCAGGAGATGAGCTATCTCCTCTCCTGATGCTTGGATGAGTGTCACCGGGCTCTGGTTATTCAGTTGCAGTCTTGGGCTCGATGTCCTTCTCTGCAAACTCCTCTCTTTCCTTCACTTGTCTCTGCTCAGCCAAGTGATTTCCAGCTCCTTCCAATGACTTCTCGTTTAGATCAAATGAAAATCCAACACTTTGTTTTTGGTTGGGAGTGGTCATTTACAGGGAACCGATGGTGGTTACGTAACCGACGGTGGTCGAGTAGGAACCGGTATCGGTCAGGTCAAAGTGGGCTATTTTTAGTAAAATAGCCAGCTTTCCCTCCTTTTCTCCCGAGGGATTAGTTGCGGGCTTGGTCAAGTCATTATGAGGTTGGTTTTAGGTGCGGGTGAGGAGTAATTAGTCATGGGTGTGGATGTAGACCAAGTTATAGGTCTTAATTAGGTTAGTTTAGGGTTAGGACTAGGTCATGATGAGGTGGCGAAATGAGGTGGCAGGTATGGTGATGTGGATTTATTAATTATAAGGTAATTAATAAATAATTGTGTAAGGTTTAGGTGATGAGGTTAGGTTGCGAAATGAGATGTGGGGCACAGGGGGTCGTAAGACACAAATTTGGTGTCTACATATGGAGTGAATGGTGCTCAAGGGATGACCATGGAAAGAGACAAAAGGGAAGGTAGGACTAAAATTCAACAATATAATGGTCCAATGATGTAAGACATTAAGGGGTTTAGGTTCAGGTTTACCCTTAAGAGAAGATAAACGATAAGCACCTGATAAATAGGTATGAGTTAGGATGTATGGTCCAAGCAAATTAGGAGCAAATTTGTCCCATTTACTTTTTTCTACTTTGGTTATGTGTTGATTTTATTTCAGAACAAGGTCACCAACTTGGAAGTTTCGTTCATGAACACATTTGTCATAGGCACATTTGATACATTGCAAAAAAGGTTAAAATGTTGAGAAAAGGGCCACGACCTCATTTCCAATGAAAACGTGCCACATGCCTAAGTTGAAAAGTCAAAGCGGGGGTTGCAAGTTAATTTGTTCCAAATTGCAAAATCTCTAAAAAAAATTGTAAAAAACAAAGGGCTTTCCCCCGTACCCGCTCCAATCTCTTTCTACCACGTGGATGACCCAATTTCGGATTTATAAGAGAAAATCAAATGGTCTGTATTCGAAACTGGCAAGATCAAATGTAACGTTTGCGTTGCATAGATCTGGTTTTTAACCCACCATGAGCATGTTTCTTCACAATGGATGAATGCGAAGAGGCATAAATGATTTGTAAAGTTGTGACCATTTTGGCAAAGGATAGGAATGTGTGTCCTGCAAATCCATTTCAAAAGGTTGGCAATTGATTTCTAAAATACCAGAGTGCTCTGTACCTGGAAAAGATAGAAAATGCCATACTTCTATGGTTTCCCTGTCTCCTTAGATTTTCCTCTATTCTCAAAGCTCTGTAAAAATTTTGCTTTAGCTTCAATAAGGTAAAAGAAGAAATTTTCACCTCTTTGATTAGGGGATTGATTGGTACCTCGCGACCAATGAATTTCATTGCAATGTCTTGTAGCTTCTCCTGCGGATTTTTTTTTCATTGTCAGTGATGAGGAAATGCATGTAACACGAAATTTCTAATTAATGTGTGTGGGCATCTGATATTCTACTCACAAAATTATTTTTCTACTACCTTCATTTTCATTCCCCTTCCCCTTTCCAAGACAAAGTTTCTTCTCTAGCGAGACATTGCTAGCTTTGCCACAGGGTCAGTGGAGTGCTATCTGTTGCATCTCTTGTCGAAAGGCCACCATTCGAAACCCATGTGATGATGCATTGCATACAGAAGTTGGCACCATTCAAGTAGAGGGACTTAGATTTCTCCGATAGCGTTGGCTTGAAACCCGCCAATTTTTCTACAAGGGACAAATTTTCTCACCAACAACTTGTAAGGCGTGACTAGGGTGTGTGATGAAGATTAGCATGTTGATGGCATTTTACACAACACTTGATGTATTCACAAAAATCACGGTTTATGATTGGCCAATAATAGCCCAGGTGAAGAATGCATTTAGCGATAGCTAAGGCCACTGATGTGACCCTCCATAAATGCTTGTCGTGAACTTTCCTTGATGGTATATTGGAATTTCAGAGTTCGTAAGGCATCATAAGAGGATACCAGCAAATCTACACTTTGTAAAGAAGACCACCCATGATGACATAGCTGAGAGAAACTTCTTAAGAAAGGCTCATGTTGTCCATTACGAGTAAGATCTGGAGGTAGAGATGGAAAGAGAAAGGTAGTCAGAGTGTTGCTTATACCAAATGTCATGTCAGGTCAGTTTTAATGATTCTGACTAGAGTTGACATCATCAAAATAGATAAGAAGGTGATTGTAACCTTTGTACGGTGACAAAGATATTGTTGATTAAGCAGGGCGGAGTAGGGTATTTGAGAAGCTAAGATAAGCCATGGTGTCTACAAATTTATTGGTTGGAACGCGGGGTGGTTTGAAGGTTCATAACGATTCAAAGGTAGTCAAAAGTATGTCTAACATGATGCTTATACTTTTGAAGTATCTCAGTATGACACTGGTATATAACATTAACTTGGTTCACAACCAGTTGGGAATTGCACCAAAGATAATAATTGATTTAACTTCTAAGGCGTAGGTGGCGGTTTGAAGTACCTAATACGAACACTTCATATTCGGTAATATTGTTAGTGCATAATCAAAATCTTGTTTTAAAGATAATGGCATATGATTCACTCTATCAAGAGGAATGAGGATAATATAAGCTACTACCCCCACACTGATATTTGAAACCATCAAACGAATAAGGTCATATGGTAAATGGTGGTGTACAAAGATAGGTTAGCGATTGACTCATCCAAGAAATTCGAAATTTGAGGACTGATTTCTAGAGAGAGGTGTTTCAACTGAATTAGTCAGCGATAGATTTTTCCTTGAAAGATTTTCGATGGATGAATTCAAGTTCTACGATCTGCTAAGAAGTATGATCCATCATGCAGCAACATGTTGATGTTGGTAGGGTTTAGTTGTACATGTAAGTATAAGGGGTCAATATTAGTGACAATGATAGGTTTTTTGCTTAAGCAAGTAATGACTGAATTTTAGTGGCAATAAAAAGTAAGGCTAAGTAGATTTTTCTTTGGCATGAGTTGTATCTAGTTTCGTAGTCCAAAAGCAGTACGGCTTATATAACAAACTTCTTGCTCCCTGTGTTGCTCATCACAATGAGTGAGCATGACACCTAGGGAATGGTCAGTGGCAGAGATGAAAAGGTAAAATGGTTAGATCATCCTTAGGGGGAATGATTACAGGTGATTGAAGGAAGGTATTGTTTTAAGGCATCAAAGGTTTTGTGGTATTCATCATCCCATTTGAAGGAGACATCCCTTCTTTAGGAGATGATGAAATGGGTGACAGTAGATCAGATAATTGCTACAAAATGAAAGTGAGATAATAGATTGCAGCTTGCCTTGTAAGACTATGAAGTTGACGAAGGTTAGTAGGCGGAGGAATTTGGAGAATAGCCTTGATTTTAGTAGGGTCAAATTTTATGCGACGCAAAGAAACTATAAAACCAAGGAGCTTTCTAGAAAGAACCAGCGAAGACACACTTCTTGGGCTGAAGACAAATGTAATATTTGATGAGACAGTCGAAGATGACCTTTAAGGATTGTAAGGTGTTCAGCCCAATGACGTTTTGACTTGGTAAAAAGATCATCAATTTAATCTTCTAATATGTGATGCATAATGTCCTGAAAGATATAATTCATAACCTATTCATATTTAACACCAATGTTTTTAAGTCCAAAGGGCATGACACAATAACAGAAGGTCCCCCAAGGAGTGATGAAGGCATGTTTTGTGTATGATATTCTAAGGTAAGTAACATTTGGTTATAACACGAGAAACCATCCATGAGTGATAACATCTCATGGCCAGTGGTAAGATCAACCAGTTGGTCAATGCTAGGTAGAGGTAAAGTCATCTTTTGGTGTAAGCTAAGTTAAGGTCACAGAAATCCATGCAAATACAGAGTCCCCCAGTCACTTTTGTGATACGGACATGATGTTAGAGATCCATTGAGGGTAATCAATGGGTAGGATGAAGGAAATCAGAAATAAGGCATGCTGGAGTTCTTCTTTAACAAGACGGGAAATATGAGGGTGCATTTTCCGCAGCTTTTGTTTCACGCGTTTGGCATTGATGAATAGTGACAATATTATGGACCACAATGTTTCAGTCAATACTAGGCATATCAGCATACGACCAAGAAAAATCGTTGTTATGATCCCAAAGAAAATAAGTAAAATGGCTTCCTATTCAGCAGCATCTAAATATTGGCCTGATCTTTAGAATGTGCGGGTCATCTTGAGTGTTAAAATGTTGATTTCAATGAGTCGATTCATTAAACACGGTTTTTATCTCAGAAGGTAACGAATGGTGAATATAAGAATCTTCTGCACCAAGGTAGGTGAGTAAAAAACTCATAATCCTAACATTTAACGGCATTAATAGAAGGTGTATCGTCATCAAAAATGTTCAGGATATAGGAAGCGAAGAGTGGAAGAGGGAACCTTGCCTATCTTTTTGATAAGTTAGAGGTCCCAAGGAAATGGTGTTCGTGAAAAATTTTTTTTAGGAGGAATGAGACTTCAGGATCCATAGACTATGTAGGTAAAGATGGTGAAGAATGTGGAACAAGGTAAAGAAGGTGGTGAAGAGCCAGTGTCCTTAATGAGTTTGACTGCATGCCTTGTTTGGGAGATGGTTCAAAAAATCTAATACCACTATGCGGTCTTTATGTTTACAATTGGTGCACGATGGAATAACAATATGGCAGCCTTGTTCATAAAAACCAAATCCAAAGTCCTTCCATGCAAAACAATGGTGCAGGAAGGTGTGGGCAAAGCGGCGGTTAGTAAGGGACATTGGAAGGTTGGAGGAAAATAGGTCGGTTTGGGAAGGTGGCTCGGGCGAGTAGGTAGAAGTCTTAAGTCCCCCATACGTTAAGACTGGTGTGAAGGTGGGGAGGACCGTAAGGAATGACGTTCGCCTATGTAGTAATCATAGTGGGGATGTTGGTGAATTTTTCCATACTCTTGAGGAGTAAGGAAAGTGTGAATGTTGTATAGGTGGTACTCCCCCAGAGTGATACGTTGAAAAACACCCTCTAAGGGATTGTTAGTTTATATATGGGTAGCCAGAATGGATGAATAGTTAGACGGAGGGGAAGAAGAAGCATTGGTTGGTTGAGAAGTAGATGGGCTAGTGGATGGGTTAGCTATAGAGACTACATCGGCATTAGAAATAGAGGATTTAGGTGTGGGAGAGGTAGTGGCAACATAGATGGACAGGTTCGTGGGTGAAGGAGAGGTGAAAATGGTGGTAGATGCCTTGACTGGTATAATGACATCATTAGGTCGATATAATGTTACATGTTTTGAAAGGTGATGGGTCAGCTAGAATGGTATAAGTGTGTCCTTCGTGTTCAAACTTTACACAATGATGTAAAGTGGAAGGAAGGAAACCCATGACATGGATCCATGGTCTACCAAACAACAAGTTATATCAGAATTCCCCCTCCAAAACGTAAATTTTTTTTGGAACAGTGTCGAGGCCCACACAAACGTGTAGGATGAATGTGCCTAGTGTCGAGGTGATAGCATCATTGAATGAACGCAACATAACCGGATGTTTATGCATGCAATTGTCAGGTATGCGCATTTGAGTAAATGCATGGGATGAAATGATGTTAATGCTAGCACCTCCATCAATCATCACACGGCGTACCCGTATGTCATCAATGTGGATAGAAATGAAGAGGGCTGGGTCCAAGTCATCATTTTGGTATGGCGCGATCTCTTTTGATGAGAAGCTAAGGGAGGCCACTTAGTGAACATGGTGAGGTGAGGATGAAGGTGGTAGTTTAGTTAGAGAGGCTACATGATAGGGTGTGATAATGGAGGCTACGAGTGTAGGGTCATTGGGTAAAACCTCAATAGATTGAAGAACCTCCATGAGGGCTTGACAATGAGACTCTGAGGTTTGGACAAGTTCATACAATGTCATTTTCAGAGGAGATTGGTGTAATTGTTTAATCATTGTACGATGGGCGATACCCATCAAAAAATAGGTTATGTGGGTCCACGTGAATGGTGATTTTCAGGTACAGGCGTGCAGATGGTATGTTGGGCAAAGGATTGGATGGATGGGCTCAGTTGTTTTCTACCTTTTCCTTTTACCTTTCTACACACGTGTGAGTGGTAACGTTAACCATATTAATATAAGGAAGTTGTCAAAGGGAGCATCTGAGTCATGATACGTGGTATACATGACAAGACAGGGGCAAAAACCTACTGGTGATGGCATATATTGGTGTTGAGCAGTTAAGGTGGGCACATTAACATTTGGGTGGAGGTTTTAGCTAGCTCTCTAATGCATACCATATTGATCTTCAAATTGTTGTGAGTGAGTTCTAGGAGGGTTGTGGAGGGCAGAGGTGAAGGTTCCTGAATAGGGCAGTGTGGCGAGGATGTGTGGTGATAGGTGAAAGTGGAATAGGGTCCTTGTCTAAGAAGATCATTCTTGTCAAAGTTGGTTCTCTCAGGAGGACATAATTAGAGAAGGATCGGTCTTCAGAGGCCTTATATTTTTCTACATCATGCCTTGGGCACACAATGATAGGCACAAATTTTTTTATCATCAAATGTTGTTAGTTTAGGTTTGATTGGGTCGTAAGGTCTAAGTTTTGAGCAATTTGATGACAGAAGTCTCTACAACATTAGTCTAAGATGTTGGCAAAAGATCACTGCCAATGGATCACAGTGTGAAGTGAATGTGGGTTCGAGATAGAGGTGTGAGTGATTTTTGTCGGGGGAGAGCCGTTTTTGGGAGTGTAGGAATCAGAGGTTGAGCTATGGGTTTAGGTGTCGGTGTGATTTGGTAGGTAGTACTATTTTAGCTTTGGATTCCACCTTCTTCGATCAAGATGTATCAGTAGATGGATGGTTAGGAGGGTGTGAATTTGTAGGTTTGAATACCTCTGTTGTGGAGGGTATTGGGCTCTTGGATTTTGGGGTTGTACCTTCCTGGGTAAATATGAAGAGGGAGTGTACAAGATGTAGAAGGGAAGGCTGAATGGAGGAAGAGAATGGGTTATCCAAGGTGATAAGGGAGGCGTGCTATGAAGTTTGCTGGAAGAGGTTCGTACATAAAAGGTATTGAGACTGAATGACTTGGAAATATCAGTGGGTATTGATGAGGCAATAGCTAGAAGGTGGCATGGAGGTATAGGAGGTAAAAAGGACTGCAGGGGGACGGGTATGAATTCATACGTTGTGTAGCCTAATTTTGGTATAGACAGGGGCTCGTGAGGAGGAGGTAGGTTGCTGTGTTTTTGGTTTACCTGGATAGGTGACAAGGTATCTTGGCCAAGGTTGATAGGAAGGTTCCTAGGAGGTATGGAAGTGTTGACGGTGACAAGTGTGGGTAGATGGGAAAAGCTAGTGTATGTCGGCCTAGGAGGTCGATGGGTCTTCTTCTTAGATTAGGGTGTTGGGGTAGGTCTTGGTATTCAACCTGTGGAGGATTTGGTTAAATCCAATTTGACATAGGCGGATGGAATAAGGATTGATGATCGGAATGACTCCCTAAAGTGGTAATAGGTTTGGCTTTGAGGCACATGCTGACAGTATGGAAATGGTTTAGGCATAGGTCGGGTTACGGATGTTATGGTAGAGGTGTAGATGTGTGTGACAGGTGATTATGAAATATGTCTGCGACGAGTTACCTCAGGTAGGATGGATTTCATGGGTCCAAATTTATTTGGCTAGACGGTGGTAAAAGTCATCAGTGGGAGACATTTACATTTGAGTTGAAACAAGGCATTTGAGGGGTGCCCCCCATAAGCATGGAATGATCAACATAGTCCAAGTGATCCTCCAACCATGTGAGAATGGCATGTTTGTGGGTGGAGTTCAGAAAGAACCTAATGTTCATTTTGTGATGACTCCCGTGTAAATAAATGGTATCTTAGAGATGGGGAAGTTGGTCAGCTTCAGCTTCCATGGGTAAGAGAGCTGAAATTAGGTTTGTTGGATCCTTGGGTAGCAATGGAGAATGCTCGCCAAGAGGTAAAGGTATCTCAACTAGATCTATGATGGGTGGAAGAGATGATGGGAGATCCTCTATAAGTGGAAGAATGGATAGGTGCTCCTCTGTGGGGTGGAGGAGGTAGCATGGGTTCTCCTCTATGGGTGGAGGAGGTAATGGGAGCTGTCTACGTTTGGAGGAGGTATAGTTTGTAAAGGCTCTCTAAGTGGAGAAGCTAGGGGATTGAGAGAGGTCTCGATGTTAGTGGAAAAATCCTCCATTGGTGATGAAGGAGATGAAATTTTGAGATCCTCTATTGGTGAAGGAATAGTGGAGATTGGTTCCAATGTGGAAGGAGGATTTCGGGCTAAGATTTCCTCTATGGAAGGGATGTGAGGTAATTGAGAGGCGACATGGGTACCCCGTTAAAGATTGCGTTGAACCTCACGGGTATGGGTATCATTGATTGGATGTCTCACCAATTTGATTGGATGAAGGGGCATGGTTGGGGAATGGTTTTTTGAAGATTTGTAAAAAAGAAAGTCTATTTTGGTTAGGGGGTGGCATTGGGATTATCCACAGTTTAACCTCACCTTTCTCAAGCATTTCTTGGACAATATTCTTGAAAGTGATGCAGTTTTCCGTCACTATGACCCTTACACTCGGTGATATTTAAAGAAATCGATGCTCTTTATACCATGCAGGCATGGGGAAAGCAGGGTCAAAACCAGTGTGTGGTTTTATAGGTGGAAGGGTGATGGCTCCAAATTTGAAAAGATTTTTTTCTAAGATAGAAGAGTAAGGTTCCCCAATTGGGGTATATTTTCGCTACTCTTGTCTGAATCGAAAACCCTGAGACAGGTGATAGGTTAGATGAAGGTGTAGCCTGATTGGATGGATGATGTTGGGACAGCCTTCAGTACCACTGCATTAGTGGTACCCTTAGCCTTTGAATAATTGGTTGGTAGGGTTTGGAAGAAGAATAAGGTATCATTTGACTTGAATGCACAAATGTCTTTTGTTACGGAGTTGTAGATTTTATTTTCTTCAATGGCAAGAATCTCTAACTTTTGGGCGATGGTAAATGCCTCATCAAAGGTGCGGAAGGTCTAAACCTAGAGATTTGGTTATATATTTCTGGCACAAGCCCATGGTGAAGACAATTCGATTAGTTAACTTTGTCTAAGGTAATTGGCAATGTAAGTTGATTGATCAGGCTACGCCAGCAAGCGAGAAAATCTATGATAGATTCATCCTCGTACTGACGTGTGGAATATAGATCGGTCATAGTAACTTTCTTGGTGATATTGATAAAGAAATGATCCAAGAAAGCTTGGGCTACCTGATTGAATGAAAATATAGTGTTTAGGTAACCCACTATACCAATCTAATGCAGGTCCAGTGAGGGACATGGGAAAGGCTCTCAAAAGAAAGGCATCATCATGAACAATAAGATAACACCCGTGTTTGAATGAGCACAAATGTTGTTGTGGGTCTTCCTTACTATTGAAACAATTGAATTTTGGCATTTCCCAATGCACAGGGTATGAACAGATGGGAATGGATGGGTGAATAGGCTCGCTGCAAATATCATTGTAAGTGAGAGTGTTACGGGTGTCTAGAAACCAATGCCTCTAGTGAATGCATCTTGTCCATCATCAATTTAATTAGGTCATTGGTAGGTTGTGATGATTGGATGCCTCTTATATCATGAGGAGGTTGGTTTTAGACATATAATGGGTGTGGCATTCCAGTGTATGGGGCTGCCATGTAAGGTGGTGGAGAAGAAGGTAATGAAATAGGGGGTACATACCTGGAATGAATAATAGATGAAATAGGTGGTTGTTGGTAGTATGTATATGGGGGAGGAAGGGTCGTGGTAACCCTAGTGGCAATAGGGGCTAATGATTGTGGAATGGAAAGAACTTCATTATGAAATGGGGTAGGGGTCACTGACACTGGAGGTGGGAAGGTAGCTACATGTATGTGTGAGACATGAGGGGTGGATGAGGTTGTGTTTGGTGTAATCGTCAAGAGTATGGTGGATGTAATGGGTGCCATAGAGATAACAAACATGACATTCATGGCAGGTATAGAACCTAACTGCGAAATGACTGGGGGTAAGGTGGATGTGGGCAGTAAGGAGCTAGATGGGGCTGATGTGGAAGTGGGTGCGAGAGTCGGGGGGATAGATATGGGCATGCTGTATATCAACTGACCCGAGGCGTCTGGAGTAGACAAGTGTGAGAGGTAAAACTATAAGGTGGCAGGGTTCTGGTCAAGGAGTCATGTGAACTCCTTATCTCTGGTAGCGATATTAGTAGGATGGATAGGATCCATGACTGGTGATAAAATAGAAGGTGTTGAAGGACTAGGTGGGAGTGGTTGGCAACTAGCGTGGAACACGAAGGCATTCACTTGTCTTCGGGTCAGCACCATGTGAACCAGTATTGATCAGGTAGGGTTGCTTCTCTGTAAATGATACAGAGAACAACAGGAACAAGTGAATCTGGTGATTAAAAAATGGATGAAGTAATAAATGGTGGGTGGAATGTGAAACAGGCTAATTACTTCCGGTTAGGGAAAACTGACGTCGATCAGGGGTAATCGCTGCCGGTCACTATAGAAAATAGACAATGAGTAAACAATGAGGCAGAAGGAAAAATATGACAAGTATGCCAAATCTGGGGATGTGTAAAATGTCAATGGCAAAAATGACAGTGACAGAGACTGTGGAAAGTGGAAAAAAGTGAAGTGAAATTGTCCTTGCGAGTAGGTTAGTAAAAGGACTTGGAACTGACGTCGGTTGGGTTTAATCGATGGTGGTCAGAGGTAACCGACGATGGTTACTGTGAAATTTAAACAATGATGAGAAAAAGTGGTTGTAAATTAAAATTTGATGTGGAATCAGACCCAAAATTTTGGGAATGATGGTGATATGGCCCAGGCACACTCAGGTGAAGATAGAATACACCAGCTATGATGAGGAGTGTGTAAGGATTAGCAAAAAAAGTGATGAACGTGATCTTTCACCTCAAAATGCAAGCTAAGGAAAAACACTAAGAAAATGTGATCCTAGGAGTGCGCTTTCTATTATGTTTGTTTATCTTATGCTATTTAGGGACTGAAACATGAATTATGAAATATATTTTTATGTGAGGATGGCTTCCTACAAAGAAGGAGATCTAAAAGGTGAGGTTTCAAGTATGTTATGGTGGGGGCGGGCTTCACTCTGAAGTATGACTCGACAGAGCAGTGAGTTGGGTGCCCACTGTGCCGTGATCGTGTGATCACCTACAACTTCTTCTAGGTAAGATGTTATTTAAGAATGTATGTATTTTGAATTTTTGTGTGGTTTGGTAAGACTCAGAGAAAGAGGAAAGGATAGAAGTGCTTTTCTATGATTCATTTGTCAACCATCAGTTGGTAATGACTTCCAGCGTATAGGTTGCCCTCAATTAATGTGAGCTAATACAAAAAATCAGAATGAAATGCAATGATTTTAAAACCCAAATCAAAAATGTGAAATTGGATGACACAATAAGATGAATAGGAAGAGGGATACTTTTTCACTAGAATGCAGAAAACATGAAGAAATGATTCCTTTTAATTACACCAAAAGAAAAGTTTCCTTTAGAGCAAAATAGAAAGGAGATGTGGATTACCAGGGAATAAAATTAGTGTGTACGCTCTTAGAAGGGAAAAAAAAACACAATTTTTTTCTAGGAATGAATGAAATGCAAGGAACCCCGGATGGGTCCCACCGGGCGTGCCAAATTTTTTCACCTTTTTCTTAGATTGTTTCTTAGAAGCATTGACAAAATAGATAGGTTAACCGACATAGGAGGGATACCTGTTCAAATGTTGGTTGATGGGTTGTTGTGCGCGTTTGACTTCTGAATCCATAGTTGACCGTGAGAGCTTCCTTTTTGCTAGGAGGAACTACCTGTAATGAAAGCAAGACCACCATAAAGAATTAAACAATATGGGCAGTGAACTACCTAACGTAAGCCAGATCTGAGAAGTATGATACTTCCTAGATGGCTGTCAGTCCACTGTTTTAAAAAAATTAATGTAGTAAACAAAGTAAATCATATTGTTATCTTAAAATGATTTAGGTATCTCACTTAAAAACACAATAAGAAATAGATCTAATCTAACAGGATAACCTAGAATATAATCCAAGGTCAAGTGATAGGTTCTAGGTCTCTGCAGGTCTGATAAAGGTCTCGGGTAGGTCACAGGTGAGTGAGGGTGAGGTAAAATTAGGTGGGTAGGTCTCTGTTTAAGGATGTGTGGGCAAACACAGAGACCGGCATCGGTCAGGGGTGACTGACAGCGGTTAGGTATAACCGGTGCCGGTTACTGTGAGATCTAGAAATGTCACAGAATAGGGTTTTGGTCTCCTTTGTGATTGCATAAAGAATTTTGGTTGGTTGGGACGAGGTAATGGGTGACTAGAGTAGGCTTTTGTGAGGTTTTGATGGGTCTATGGAGGTGAAAATGTTGGAGAAGGTCAATAGGGAGAAAGATAAACAATGGATGATAAAATAATGATGAAATGAAATAACCAAGAAAGTATGATGTTATACTTGGATTTCATTCCTGAAGGTCTGTGTATGAAGGATGGAGGTGTTGATGATGGGTTTGAAGGGTGCAAGTGATCACCAACTAAAGAAAAGCTTCTGCATGGGCTATATGTAAACTCCTCTTTGCTTGGATCGATCAAATCGTGGCTGGGATGGCTGTGCAGGAGAAGATGTTCAATCTCCTTCCTTGGATGTGAGTTTTCACTGGAATTGGCTCTCTGAAGATGTGTTATCTCTCTAAGATGTGTTCTTGCTCATCAACTTTCTCCTAATGTTTGCCAACTTCCAAGTTCCAAGTTCCAACCTTGAGAATAAGGTTGTTTTGGGTTAAAAGGGGTAACCGACGGCAGTTTGGCTTAACCGGCGACAGTTAGGGGTAACCGACGTCGGTCAAGGAGGGATTTCCTAGGTTTACTAAACTAGGGAGATCCTCCTGATTTCCTCGGATCTCATGTCGTTATCCTGCGGATTAGACTCAAAGCCTCTTGTGAGCATGCAGGAATGTGGTTAGAGGGAATTTAGGCATTGATTTTTAGGGTTTGGGTAAGTCTTAGTTAGTTATGGGAACTTGCTAAGAATAGGTCTTAGGTTGAGTTAACTTGGTGAGGTGTCTAAGTGAACTATATGTGTAGATATTATTTAAATAATAATAATAGTGAAAGAAATGCATTAAATTAATATTAGTGGTGTGAAGGGGGTCATGGCTGGGTAAATGTAATAAAGGGGGCTTATATGTCGAGGGACAAAAGGGGAGTGTGAGCTAATTTTAGTGTCTAAACCTGAAACCTGAAAGTCCGTAATGTGTCAGGTTTTGAGGGTGAAAAACATGTAACATTAATGTGTAAAATGCTAAGGAAACCCTGAAATCCAATACAAAGGGTAAAAAAGGCATTTTCAAAAATAATTTCCAAATGGATGATGAATTTTAACAGGTTCAACAAAGTGGAATTTTGATTTGTTATCCCCATTTTATCGATAAACATAATAATGGGATAACAATTGGCTCTGGCTGGGGACTTTATTTGATAACTCAAAGGAAGAAGAAATCCCAAATTTCAATTGTGTCAATCCATTGGGCCAAGGAGTCAAGAAAAGTGAAAAAGAGAAACAAGAAAAATAAACACCCCAAAAGAAAAACAAAGAAACAAAAACAAACACACCAACAGAAAAAGAAACACACAATTGAAAGAAAAGTATGATATAAACAATAAATATTGCTCTACTATAAAAATAACTTGAGATATTTCCCACTTTGGGGCAACAGGAGATAATTCCCATCTATATATGATAGATAAAAGTTATTCTCTCTGTAGGGAAGATGAATCTTGAAAGTTCCTCTCCAAAGGGAATCAATTTTTTTGTGCATTCCTTTCGTCTCTCTTCTTTTATCCCATAACAAGAAGAGATATTTGACTTGGAAATATAATTGCTTAGCTTTATTTTTAAACATTTTTTTGACCCTACCCTGATGTTCCATGATCATGCCAACCAATTTTAACCTCTGTTCCTCTAACTCTGTTAAGTACATTTTTTTTTTCCACAGAGTCCTGGAAGGTATCATCTTCAATCGTCTTGGCCAACTTCAAGAAATTTTTTTATAAAGAGATAGGAATTTCAACATCAACTCCATACAAAACTTGAAAGGGTGACATCCCAATAGCTCACTTTGGAGTGTTATGATCAGCCCAAAGTGCATCGTATAATGCTTTATGCCACGTTCACTTATTTTCATTAGCTAACTTCTTGATTATTGTCACCAAGATTTGTTACTTGATTCCACCTAACCATTTCCATGAGGATAATAATTAGAAGAGTGAACCAAAGTAATATCATATCCATAGAATAATTTAGTGAGTTCATAAGACGATAAATTAGAATCATTCTCAACCACAATATTATGAGGAACACCAAATCTGACTATTATATTCTCCTTGATGAAGTTGCAAACAACTTTGGAGGTAACATGCTTTACCAAGATGGATTCTACCCATTTTGTGAAATAATCAGTCGTTATTAGGACATAATTCGGTCTAACACTAGATAGAGGATTCAACACTCTAATAAAATTAATTTCCCACTTCTGAAATGGTCCATCAATTACCACTAGCCTTAGGGGAAGCGTTGTTAATTTGTGATGACCAACAAATTGTTGACGAGCCTCACACTTAGCTACCCATATGGATGCATCCTGAAAAAGGATGGGCCAATAATACCTTGATCATAGGATCTTGTGAGATGTGCTAGATACTAATAAGTGTCCTCCATAGGCCAAGTTATGATTTGCTTCAAGAAGTTTACCGTAGTGAGTTTTATCCACATAGCTAAGGAAAACTCCATCAATTCCCCTCTTGTACAAGTTGTTATCCCAGAGCACATATCTAGCTGACCTCAACTTGATTGTTTTTTTATATTTAGGACTTGGATGTTTAAGACACTCTCCATAAGTTAAAAATAAAGTGATATATTAATACCACTCATTTTTTATTCTTACAAACAGAACCATGGGAAATTCCTCATTGCGTTCTTTTGCGCCATTAATTTCTTCTTCAGGTTATTTTTAGCAATTAGTGGACACAAACCTCTTCCATGCATGAGCTTGGTAGGTTTGATCTCCAGATCATATTATTGTACCTTGGCAATACAATTACCTCGTTGTGTAACACCCCGCTATTTTGCTACCTTGTTGTGATAAAAGTAATGGATTAACGACATATGTGTGCAAGCTGCCTATATCAAAATATCTGTTATAGTTATTGATCCTGATTTTTTTCATTATTAAAGTGTGCCTGATATAATGGATTTGTTGCATTAACTTTGATCATGCTCTGATATAGTTTCTACGTTGATATTAATGTCTTTACGATGCAACTAAGATTGATAAACTTGGTTAGCTGATACTAATTCTTAACCTACACAGGTATAGTGCCCACATAATATAGCTATACCAGATTGATCCAATGACTTTAAACATGTATGAGAATGAGTTAAATAGGCCAAGGTAAATAAAACCATGTCTATTTTATCTTACACTTTTACCCTAAACTATGAGACTAATGTATGTGGACCATGATTATATTATTACTAATACTTACCTTGGGTGTTGATGATAATATTAAGATATGCCAATTGGAATACATGTGATTTAGTAGTATGATCTTGTTCATGTGCAAAAATATAATGTTTAGATTGTAGTCTATATGACAGGGCCTAATGTTTGTAACATATGGCATAAATATTAAAGGGGCCTAAACTAATGCTAAGCTAATGTTTATTAGAATGTATAAAGGTCTAAGCTAATTTTGATAAGCATAAGGGAAACCCTCCCTACGTGTCTTGTACCAACTGTAAATATTTATGGGGGCATTCAATATCCACTGCCAACCATTCAATGTGAAAGTAGTTAAGTTTAGAGCTATGACCATTTCATTGATTAATGTTTAGCATGAAATTGTTTTGCGAGAATTTAGGTGACAATGCCAAATTTTAAAGGAAAATTTGGAGACAAATATTTGGGGGGAACTGGTACTTGTCTTGACATGCATTTATTTCATCGAAACTTGCCCTACGACCTCAGGGAAAACACAAAGTGGTTTTGATGAAAATGGGTGAGTTGTTTTGGTTATTGTTGTTTTTCATTTTTGAGGTTTTGTTGGAGCTCTGCATGGTTAATGAAATACCTATTTTTGTGCTCTTAGTCTATTTTCACGAACCGTTGCATGCATTTTGTAACTATGAGTAGAGATATTTATGGGGAACATTAATATCTGGGTTTAATAAATAAGAATGGAGAAGTATGGAGGTATTTTCTTTGCTATGGAATCGATTATGGGTCTATGCTTACAGATAAAAGTTGGAAAAAGTAGAAGAAGGAATTAAGATTTCATTTACAGGCATGATTTATTCTATTTCCTCCTTGAAATATTGTTTCATTTACTATTTTCATACTGAAAAATCTCTACAATAGTGTTTGTTTGATTTTGTGAATTGGGTTTTTCTATGGCATTACTTATGGGTGTTGTATTGTATTTTAATATTAGGATTTGGGTATGAATATGCATTTTGGAAAGTTACAGTACTGACTGTAACTATTATTGTCATGCTATTTGTGGATATATTCATGTATATAATCTTCGGTGGACTCTATGGCATGTATTAAGAATAATACCTAGTAGCTTTGGATTTTTATGGTTATTAATATTCATTATTGTTTGATCGAACATGGGTATTTCTATGATTTAACATTTGGTGAAGATTATTCTGGGTATTATCTTTCGGCTTGCTTGTGGTCGAATCATTGTTTATAGATGAGGACTGGTAATCCCACAACCCACTTTGGTTTTTCACATTTAGATTCAAGGGTTTGAGTGTGTTTATGTTTTTCTCTCTGAGGTTGCATTTCTGGTTATCACCTAGCCCCTAGTTCGAATCCTTGTATTGCAATAAGGAAAAAAATTGATATTTATTTTATGTAGAATCCTAGTCTCTGTTGTTGATGGGTTTCGAATAAGCTAACACTAGCTTGGAAGATACGGATTCGTAGGTGAATCCCTGGGTTATGTTTGAAAATCGTGAGTCTTTATTAAAATGAAAACAATTTTTTTTTATAATTGGTTAGGTGTTGTCATTAGAATGGGTATTACATTTTTGGTGGTATCTTTGATATCAACTCGAATTTTATGGAATTGTTGGTTATAGGTCTTAGGATTTTGATTTGTTAAAGGTAAATAAAATCTACCTTAAAATCTGTGAATTGTTACATGTTTTTTTTGGAGATATCAAGTTTATTATGACTACCTTGAATCCCCACCAATATGGTCACGAATTCATATTATTCTCTTCTCTTTTAATAGAGAAACTCTCAGAGATTTTCTACTTAATTTTTTGTGTATCTCTTTTGGAAGATATATGTTGATAATTGTAGTTGGACTGTGATGTCGGCTTAGTCTTGATGGGATTAAGAATCTTGTGGGAAATTTGATGTTCTTCAATACGGTTAAGGTAAACCGTATCTTACGTTGATGTTGTTGAATGTTCAAATATTCTTCACTGAGGATATCAAAGGTTTGGGATTGTTATGGATTATCATTATTAAGATCAACTTGTATGGAAATTAGACTTTGTGTAAAGTTGTGGGATCATGATTGGCATGTGTTGACTGTATCATTACAATTTTTGAGGACTTAATTGATGTAAGGAAATTCGGTTCTATTATGAAGGTTACCCATAAATAAAACCTTTGCGCTTTCCTTATGAGAAGTATCTGATACTTCAAGGCAGTATTGAGGTAAAGATTGTTTATGACATTCAATTTGATATTTCTATAAAATGTGTATAAATTTTATAATATAGATACAATACTTAAACTTAAGATATTATGATGTGAATGATTGGATGTTAATGTAAGTGGTTAAGAATTATGTCTGTTGTTATTTTATTGAATGCTTTCAGATTTAAGACCATGATCAATTCGTTTGAATTATGCAATGTAAATTATCTTAAGTTGATGATATTGATATGGTGTGCTATTATGTTGTTTATATGATTTTAATATTACAGTATTTTGTTTATGCAAATATTTAATGGAATAAGTTGTTAAGTGGGAAAGAGTACCTTTCATGCGAGTTCAAGTTGAGCTGACCATGTACATATTGTACATTATCATCTTCAATTATAGGTTTTGATGTTTATCACAAAACGATTTAAGATCTGGATGGAAAATATCTGATTGAATTGTTTACTTGGTTTCATATTGAAATGAATATATATTTTTGTAAAGGAAAATAAGCCATTGTAGTGTATGGTCATGTTTACTAGTCTCTTGTGACTTTGTATTAGAAATAGTGAATGTTAATTTGTAATTAAAAATCTTAGTTAGCTCAGATATAAATATGAATATAAAATATGTTGTTTTGATTTCTATTTGGGCATGAGAGGAATTTGGTATTATGGTACTCAATAAATAATATATTGGGAAATATTATTTTATCTGATAACAGTTGACAATAAGTATGCAAACTTATGTAGACCCTTTTTGACCATTTATCAATGAATATAAAAGGAAAAAGAGATAGGTATTTATGATATGGTCATTGCATTGATGTTGCAATACTTACCTGAAATATTTCAAAACTATAAGCTACATTTGAGAAGTATTAGAGGTCTCTAAAAATAAGTTAATGTATTTATTTGATACTGATTTTTATTAATCAAGTATTCTGTTTATATGAAAGAAAAAAAGAAAAAGTATCACTGTATAAATGCCTCTGTGGGCATATAATTGTTAGCAAAAAAAATCATTATAAAATGAAGAGGCATCGAATGTACCATCTTTATCCAAAAAAGAAAACATTACCATTGAGTTATATGGGGCTATTGAGCCTAAGGTGTATTGACTGTCTTTGATAATATTCCTTCATTATATAATAATGTATTACATTTGAGTTTATCAATTGAGGGAATGTTCATTAATTCATGATTATAAATTTTTTAGGATGTGTTGAATCCTATCTAAGTGTTCTGTATGAAATAATAATAAATTCATAAAATTATTGACATTGACTAGTACAGAAATAGTAAGTTATAAAGAGAAACTTAATAAAATGCAAGGTGAAGATTAGTGAGGCTATTAATTATGATTGTTTCATAAGCAGTAATTATGATGATTACTATTCATAAGTGCAGATTGATATAATGAATAACACTGTCATTTTATAACAAAAACATTCAAGTTTGTTATTATATACCACTAGAATAATAAGGTTTTTTATAAAGAATGGCATTTGTATCGTAACCTGATGTAGTTGATCAACCTGATATAAGAGATCAACCCATTATGCAGTGTCTCGAAGAGACCAATGCTTAACTCTTTCATGAAATCACATGGATTAAGTATCAATCGTCATATGCACAAAACATGATGGTATGGAATGAGGTACGCAAGTACTTTTAGATCACTGGGATAGGGTACAAATGTGTTTATCTATCTTAATAAACTAAATAAACCTAGTAAATAAGAATGGATATTAATGAATGCTTATGTTTTTAATTATGAACATAATAACTTAAGGAATAGAAAAGAATCCATATAACTAAATTAGGCGAAGGAAAGTTCCTAATGATGAATGTGCCATTATGGAATTGAGCACAAAAAACATGTCTCTGAAACTTTGATCAAAGTAGTGTAAGTTGCTGATTACACTGTCTCGATTCACCAAGATATAATGTGTAGGATACCGGATGGGGTTCAAATGACTGAGTTCTAGGTATGCACTTAGAAAACATTACTTGATTATTAATGCTTGAAAAATAAAACTAATAGTATGCCTTGTATACACACTCATAAAGAGTAATCTATGAGGGACCAGTTACTAACCGATTCATGCAGCTACACATGGTTTATGACTATTATCAGATGGATTCAATTTCAGATTTATGCTAGATTTAAATGTTGGGTATTTAAATCAGTGTAACATGTAGTTAAAATAAAAAATCCTAGTTGAGAAGCATAATAAAGAGGTTGTTACATGCTGAATACCTAACTCTTACTGAGTAAGGATGGAATTCACTGCCATATTAGGAACGAGAACCAATGTATGAGAATTCAGGATGTAATACCTAAAATTTTTTACTTCTCAGGCCACCACATATGCATGTTTCTCAATTTGGAACATATTCAACTCATGATCCTTTAGGGGGCAGCTCATAGAGGAAATTGGAGTTTCAACTCATTATGTATTCTTTTACATAAATATAGCAAACACTATATGAGCTGATGCATAGCTATACATAATAAAATACTTTTGAAAATTTGGGCATACCAAGATGGGGGCATGAACTATAGATTTTTTGATTTCTTCAAAGGTGATTTTTCCATCGGAATTCCATCATAATGGAACCTTACTTTTCATCATCTCAACAATGTGTCGAGTCTTCTCAGCAAAATATAGAACAAACCATCTCAAGAAATTAACCTTATTAAAGAATGAGTATACACCTGTTTTACTTGTAGGAAGGGTGACAATTTGTATAACCTTGACCCATTCAGGATCAATCTTAGTTCCCTCTTTTTTCACGATATGTCCCAATAGTTTCCCCTATATGACTCTAAATATAGATTTCTTGGGATTTAAAGAAATATCGTGCTATCGACACCTTATCAGAACCTATTCTAGATGATTACAATGGTCATGTCTATTCTTGGAGAAGATATTAAGATCATCCAGATACACTACAATAATTTTTGCTATAAAGTCTCTGAACACTAAATCCATAGCCCTTTGGAAGGTAGCTCCCACATTGATCAATCCAAATGACATCCTTTAATAAGAGACCATACCCCACAGAGTAGTGAATAATGTCTTATGTTGATCTTCTATGGAGACCTCAACCTGGTTGTATCCCGAAAATCCATCCAACATAGAGAGCATATCCTACCTTGTTACTATCTACAACACCTGATCCATAATAGGTAGGTGATAATTATCTTTCAACAAATATTAGTTGAGGTTATGAAAATCAATGTAGATGTGAATTTCCCCATTCCTCTTACATAAAGGAATAATGTTAGCTACCCACGTGGAATGATGAATTGGGAAAATAATCCTTGCATCTAATATTTTCTCAATTTCTGCAAGAATGGTACCAGAAATATTTGGGTTGTAACGACGTTTTTTTTATCTGTACGACTGAGCATTTGTCTTGAGAGGAATATTATATTGAGAATATTTTGGTTTGAAAGATTTAAAATCTGTGTAAGACCATGCTAAAACATCCATGCTTTTATTTAAAAGTGCCACACATTTTCTTTTCTCCTCAGGGGAGAAACATTTACCAATATTTACAATCTATGGTTGTTCAGTAGAGCCAAGATTAACCTGCTCAACCTTGGTAAAAGAGTTGGATTTAGACTGTTGCTTCTTTTGGATGAAGGGATCATGGTTGTCAAACAACCCCTTATGAGACACCAATCCTTTGGGATTTTTTTCTGTTTGAGTTGAAGAACTTCTCCGCTGATTTCTTGACACAAATAAAAAGTAGATTCACAAAAATATGACTTGGAACCTTCAAAGTAAAGTTCATTGAAGTTATCAGATTTTTTGAGGAAAGTCAAGATCTCTTGATCATCATTAAATAATTGCTAATGGGAGGAGTTATCAAGAACACTTGGATGGTACACTATCTCAATGGTGTATTTATCTTTTTTCAACTCAGGATGAGGAAGAAGCAACGAAGCAGAAACTGCAATGGAATATACCTTATCATTATGATCTATGGATACTGCCTTTATGGAAAAGGCATAAAAATATTTAATACAGTCCCATACCATGTTCCTGTAATGTTTCAAATGATCATTCTTCACTTTATATATGTTCCTTAACTGATTCACAATGAGCTCTACATATCCTTATGCTTTGAGATTCCTAATTATTATTTTTATCCATCCTTGGTCCTAACAACAACACCTCAGATTCAGTTTTACTATTAGTATTATCAAATTGTAATTTGAATTAAAAGGAAATATTTCAAACTCAGGAGAAATCAATACTACACCAAAGCCAAATCCAGAAGTCAAATAGCTACTATCAAATTCCAAAGTCCATATTGCATTAAAATCCAACTCTATGACCGAAATGGAAGTGAAGATCTGATCTGAGGTCATGAAATGGGTCCCTAAACTAGCATCTTTAAAAATAATCAGTGCCTTCAGATCATCAGATTTTGTGACCAAATATTTCTCTTGAACTTCGGGCTTGAGAACACGCATGGTTTCGTTAACTGGTATTTTTCCTCCATCTAATCCATATGAATTTCTCCACCTACATCTCTACAAAAACCTCTCTCAATTAAAATTCCATATGCGGATGGAATATCTGCAACTAGAATAGTCATCATGACTCTCTTCTTAGGTAACACGACAAATGTAAACTGTGCATCCTTTATTTGATCGATAAACATGACCTACTTAGTTACCATTGAGTAATAGTGTCCGAATGGTTTTGTAAGAGTGAGTCCTAGAGCATGAGACACCTTTGTAGGCATGACATTATCTGAGGCTCGAGAATCAATGATATAATTATTGAGTTGAAAACCATTAATAAGCAAAGACAAGTAAAATGGTTCAATATTTCCAGAGGAGGAAGTTGAAGCCATATTATTTTGAGATGAAGGAAGTGTAGGATTGGGAAGGAGTCCTTTGGATGCAACATTAGGAGGCACAATGAATTTACTTCTAGTGAACTTGGTGAGCCTTTCAAAATACTCTAGATTGGACTGAAGGTACTCCACCTCAAACATAAAATTTTTGGTTCTTTTGGAATGATCAATGATATCAAACGCGGTGTAGGAGGGAACAATTAAAGGTGTAGATACTTCAATATTCACTTTTGTATAAGAGGGACTGGTCTTAGGAACAACAGAAGAGGGAGAATAGAAGTAGTGGTAGCCTTTTTAAAATCAGGTTTCTTATTTGGTTGAACAGGAAAAGGAGTCCCTCTTTTGGAAATAGTTATCAGGTACTCATTTTCCTTGGTCTTTTCCCCAGGATTTTCTACTTCTTTCCTTTGATTCTGAGATCAAGTGAAAACAACGAAATATTGACCACTGGCTTCACAATCATCTTCCTCATATTCTACGTACCCAATGTTGGATTCACTAGCGGATTCATTGTATGACTCATCAACATAACTGAAATCTTAGAAGGAGTCATTAACTTCATTGCTTACTTCTTCTTCTTCTTTAACTACTACCATGAAAATGTTAACAGGAGGAGATTCAATGGCTAATCTAGGTTTCGTAGTTAGTAAATGATTTCTATCTCTGGCATGAGCACCATTTTTATTGTTAAAGTTCCTCCTAGGGATATCCCGATAAGGAACGTTTGGTGCATGTTGATACATATGCTTCGTTAGTTTCAACAAGTCATTAGCCATTATTTGGTTCATATGATCATTGGTACTTTGATTCTTAGCCTTAAAATATTATCTTCTAATCCTTCTAGCAATGATTAGATGATCTTCAATATCTATCGTTTTTTATTGTGTAGTGGCCAAGTCAGGAATATTTGACCTTCTTAGTAAGAAACTAACTTTGGGAATTAAAAAAGAAGTGCTTTTGATTTTCAAGAGTTGGAATTACACGCTCTGGGATATTATGGATCAACTTGTTAAATTTGGCCACGAAATCATGCATAGGCTCATGTGATTCTTTCTTCATTTGTGTCAGTGGTGCTAACAATGCATGTGCATATTTTGTAGGTTTGAATCTAGCCTAAAACCTTGTTTGCATAGTGTCCCAATTATTAATAGATACAATAGGAAGGTGATAAAACCACTCTGTAATAACACCCTGAAACATCTCAATGAACAACGAAAAATATACATCTTTTTGAGCCACTCCCATAACTCTGTAGGATACAAAGAATGCAATGATGTGTTCATCTGGATGTTGTTTCCTATCATCATTGAACTTCGGGAAGTTCTTACACAAACCATGAGGAAATTCATGTAGAGGTTGAGCCAATACAAGAGGACCAAAAGCCATACCCCAAGGAACCGGAGCTTGTTGGGAAGCCATCCTTCTGAAAGGTGTATGTGAAGGGATTTGAGTGTTACTAAAAAATAGGGATTTGTAGGTAGCTGATATGTCTTGATATTTTGCAACATGATTCCTCTGCATTGGTGATGAACTAATTATGCACCCAAAGGAGAATTTTTTAGGTTCAATATTAAAATTATGTTTCTGTAATAAGTCAAAGATAGGATCCACTTCTCCTCTAGTTTGACTAGCATGAGTAAACACCCTTCTTTCCAGTTTCAACCTAGTAAGAAATCAATAGGAAAAGGTAAATACAAAGTTTCTAATAGTATAAGAAATTTATTTTTCCTTGTATGTATTCCCTAGTGGATTCGTTAAAAGCTATTGGTTGGATATTTTTTCGGAAAACAAAATATGATGTTCAACCATAATACATGGGACTAAGTCGCTCCTCAAATAAAGGGGAGGTGCCTTGTTTATTAATATTAGAAAAAAGAAGAAGGAATATTTATAATATAAACATTAATCTAGCCATCTAGGGTTGGGATCTAATCCTAGTAGATTTATTCCTTTTTGTATAATGAAAGAAAGAAACACAAGAAGAGGATAGAAATAAATATTGAGAATAATAAGTTAGGGAAGAAACTGAAAGAAAAATGATTTATATTTGGAAAATGCAGATCCAAAGATAATAACACGTGAAATAAAATAGTAATCAAGTGCTGAAGATACAATAGATCATATACTTGAACTTAAAGAATCATATATGCATTGCACATAAAAACAATACCTTAAAACCATAAAATAATACCACAACACAAAGTCTATAATATTTTTCTTGTATTCTTTAATGTAAAGATGGAAAACACTTTTTTTTTTCTCTTTTTTAACTCCAAGGTCTATAATACTATTGAAAAATATCCAACTCTTAGTAATGCAACAAAATTTTACATTTATAGAGAAGGGAAGGAGAGAAATGGGGAAACAATTTGGATTGCATACTAAAAATCGTAAATACACATTAATAGTCCATTTGACTAGTTCTCACAAAATGACCCAGTTATCTTGTGAATCCAAAAGATGTTTCAACATCCCAAACTTTAACATGTCCGATAAAAAATAAAATATCATGATTCATTCGTCAATTGGACTTGTCCTTTTCTTCCTCGGGCTTGGCCTGCTTCTAGAAAAATTCCTGAAACTTTTGAATCATCTCTTGAGTTTCTTTCTTGTCTAGTCCATAATAGTATCGATTCATTACATGGCAAGTATCAAACACATTTACCATCCTTCCTGGGAGCTTATGATATTTCTTGATAATTTTTGACAAGTTACTCAGGACATTTTCACATAAAAACAACTTTTCAATGACCCCCAAGTTGAAATCTTCTTCTACCGAGGACTCTTTTTCAACCAAATCCTTAAATTCTTTAAACATATCATTTGTAGAAAAATATATAAACCATCATCTAAAACTTTTTAAAGAAGCTTGGCCAATTCCTCGTCAATATCTTTAGTGATGCCAACTGCCTCTCTCTACACTGTTGAAGCTTATCACATGCTTCTTGGATAATTTTGACTCAACATCCAATAGTCTTGCAGAATTCAAAATACTTGTCCCTGTCATCCACAATCCCTTCACCAAGAAACATGTCTGAACTAATCTTATTAAGCTCACTTAGAGCTTCTAATGTCAACCCCCAATTGCCACTTTCTTCTAAGAGTCCACTCTTCATTTTATCAACATCTAGTCTAGCCTTCTTAATGTCGTTGTATGTGTCTACAATGTCCTGATTATTATTTTACTTTGGAGAAGGAGAATTTGAATCCAAGCATCCATCGCTCTACCTTGTTGCATGAAACTCTCCATTTTGAGCATAGAGGAGAAATAACAAATGATTAGAGTAGGAGAGGAGATATGGATCTGTGGGTTGGGAGAGCTTGAGCAAAACAATTTTCCATTGCTCAATTTTTTCCTTCAACTCTTCCTTTGAATCCTTAGTTTCCTCGACCCTCTTGAAAATATTGTCCATGGTGACATGCGTGTCCTGCTGAGCACCTTCAGTAGTGACCTTCCCAATTTCTACTTTTATAATCTGATAATCTGACGCTATGATATCCTCCTTAGTTTCATCTGTAGTAGGCATGTCGATCTCCACAAAAATTTGATGGGGTGCATTAAAAGTGATGTGGGAAATGGTCTTTGGCTTCTTGGACGATTGTGAAGGTGCAAGTTTCAAGGAATTAAATTCAAAATCCTTTGGAGGGACAGTTGTCTTCCTTTTCCTTAGGGTTTGGCTAGCTATCCAAGAGGGAAATGAGGAATAGGGTACCTATGGAGGAAAAATTATCATCAAAGTAGAGCTTGGTGGGGTGGGAAAAGTAGTTACCAAAGAAGGGGGTGTAGAAAGAATAGTTGTGACAATGGTAGAGGAAGTGGGAAGTGGAGAAGGCATGGAAAATGGAGCAGTAGAAGGGGATTGAAGATGGGTCACATGGGTAGATCCCATAGTCATACCTATTCCACCTGAAAGGGGAGACAAGGATGAGAAAATTATTTCCATAAGAGACACGAGTGGAGATGAATGTGATGGAGGTGAAGAGGGAGCAAAGAGGGTTTCTTGAGGGAGAAATAGGAACTTCTTGAGTAATGGAGGAAGAAGAGGAGTGTTGGCGAGAAAATTTTTCAGGGGAAAAATTGGTGGGTTTCTTGCCAACGTCTCTGAGAATCTAGTTTCCTCTGCTTGGGTGGTGCAGCTCCCTTTTATTGTGAACGAAAAAAAAATGGGAATTTTTTTGGTGGCCAAGAGGCCGAGGATCTAACAGGTACACTCCATTGTACTTATGGCAAATGCTTATAATGAGGTGTAAGGGATTAATTTGCTAAATTTTAGGGAAAGGGGAGTGGGAAATTAGACAAGGTAAACCAAATCTATGAGTAGAAAATTAGATTCTTGCCAGGGTTGATTAAAAAGTTCACATTCATGATTAATTAGAAGGAAACAACAAGTTTATTATGCCAACAACTAGAGGAAACCATACACAAAAATGTGCACACATTCATAAGTCATGAAAAAAAAAATCCCTTTCTTGATTGACATTTTTATATCAAGTTGTACAATGTTGGGAATGGAGGAAAAATGGTGAATGAAAGTAGAAGAATGTTATCTCTCTTGTATTTCTCAATATATCTCTCTCTTGAGTACAAGATTGAAAACCCTTAAGCAAGAGTATGCCATTACATTGTTTAGGAAAGAATGACTCTTCATTTACCCCCTATGGTGACCTTTTGTTTATCCTTTCCATTCATGAATTTTGGCATTCTTAGAAAGAACATTAAGTCCACTTTTATAAAATAAGGGAAACTTATTACATTTTAGACTACAATCACTTTAATGGATAAGATGAATGTCATAATTTATCACAATGAATAATTAGAAAGGGGGTAGAGAAGAGGGGGAATAATGAAGAAGGAGAGAAAGGAAGAAATGCTCCCACAGGTGAAGGTACCTCCACCATTGATGGAGATCTTGTTGACGATGATTGTAGCCTCTTCCTTTGCATGATGCACAGACACCTTGGACTATGGAATGAGTGTTGAAAAACACTATTCAAGAATGAACACATGTTGTGTTTACAAGGATCCTACTTGACACATTATACACACCCTAATTGATCTTCTTTAAATCACCTAGTTCCTCAAGTGATATCGATGAATTCACATGTTGAGCTTTGTGATGCCCTGTTTTGCCTCTGTATACCATTGAATTTAGGATGATGCTTCTAGAACCTCTGTGAAGTTCTTGTTCCTTTATTTGACCCATGAAATCATATTACTACCCCGTGCAGAGTTCAAAAATATAAAGATGAGTAATAATGAGGTCATCTGCAACTTTCTTCCCTCAACACTGAAACTTTCTTTTTTTAGAATATGAGATCATGACTGCCATTTTGGGACATATCACTATATTTTGCCCCAATTTCACCTTCTGAACCTTCTGGCACATTCCATCCTCTTTTGTTTCTTAGGCATTACTATTTTTAACATATTTCTATTATTAATAGGTTGCTTTTTGGGGACTTGTTATTTTGAGAAAATTGTCATTTTTGTCCTCCTCATTTTGCAATCTTTCTTGACTGTCCTGGATAATCAAACTCACAACTCGAGGGAATTACTATTTTTATCATGTGGGGAAGCACAAAATATGTTATTTTTAGTAAGTGGAAAAAATGGCCTCAGTTTTTGAAGGGAACACAATTTCTTGATTTGTCTCTTCCGCAATCACGTGCTCCAAATTTCAATGTGTTTTGCTCACTGGAAAGCTCAAAAATAAAAAACAATTTTTTTTGCCTGGCACAGATTTCAGGCACAGAGCTACTAGGGAAGCCATTAATGGAGTTGCAAAGATTTTTTACATGTTTTAGTTTCACCTTTGATTACAATGAAATCAACTCCATTGGTATAGGTTTTTCATTTTTAGTTTGTGTATAAAGTTCTAGCTTGATCTGACCACCAGATTGATGGGAAATCTGATGAATGAGATCCAGGGCACAAAATGAAGTTTTTGTCGAATTAAATGATCCAGGGAACCATTTTATATTCTGTGAATTTTTTCTCAATGGCCTCTATAAATTAGGAATTATACAAAAGGTTTCATCTCAATCTGTGCTCTCGATTATGAGTTATGAACATTTCTTCGATTTTGCCAACGACGGTTTCTAGCAACACACGAACATGGTTTTGGCTTGAAATATTATATTTCCTTGTTGTATAAATGATGAAAGGTGATGAAAATATGATGGAGGTGCTATCGAAGGTTTGGAAGTAGTAGAAATGGAGGATTGGAGGGAGAATCCGACAATTGAAGAAAGTTTGTGCGTGCTTGGAGGAAGCAACTAGAAGCAACACGACAGTTAGATTTTTTACATATTTTAAAGATTGGGAATGAGTCAAAATTTTGTGCAAAAATTACACCAAGGGATTGGTGTATTTGGAACAAAAAATTTCCCTAACCCCATTGGGCCACATAGCAGAGCTGGATTGGTCGAAGCGGGGGCCAGGAAATGAAGCATGGGGGATTATCTATCAAGAAAGTGTTGAATTGTGGTCCTATGGAGGTTCCATGATCCCAAATAGGGTAGGGGAGAATTTTATTTCACCTTTTGCACCAAATATTTGGTGCACTTGGTGTAAAAAAGTGTGCCACTCTCCCATTGGTTGGATTTCCAACCCAAAAAATGACTAACTGCTGAAGTTTGTGCCTTGGAGAGCAACTTGTCGGGACCATAACTTGAGTTCCTGGAGGATTGTTTTGATGAAATTTTATATGATTCTACATATAAATTACCTTATGAATCCAATGGTGGTGTTATAATCCCCTGATTCTGCCATTTTCTCCCTAAAAATATGCTTTTTTCTAGCTTCAAGGTTGTGCATGAGAAAAATTAGACGTGGACATAGTGTAACTAGGTGTTGTGAAGAATATGATTTCACCATCCTCTAGGTATATAAAATAAATTTCTGAAGATATTTATTTGACCCATAAATCATTCCAAAGCTCCCAGAATCACTTCTTAAAGCTCAGTAGATTTTTTAGTAATGTGCACTTCTTAGGCCTCCAAGAGCCGCTTTTGCTGGAGCTGCTAAAAAAATTGTGAAACTTACCAAAACCTTCCAAAATTTATTACAAAATGTTCCTAGATCTCAGGTACACCTCCATGATTTATTTTTTCCTTTCATTCCACTTTGAGGGGTGTACCAACTTCGATAATATCAAAACATGACCTTTCCCAACTTTGTTAAAAGGTTTGTCTTGATGAATCTTATTTTGAAAAAACTTGGGATGACTGGGTAACCATAAATCACCTAATAATACATTGACATGAAACTTGAGACTGCTTCAGAGAGATGGGATAGGACTGAATTGGGGGTTAGGGTGATAGGAAGGAGAGTTCATAATGACCTTTGGGTAAACGTTTCGGGTAGGGTATGGTTGCCATGCTCAAAAATTGAGAATTTTCTTGTTGCACATTTGTGTGCCAACAAGGAGATAGGATGGGTAGCCATGAAAATCATTGGCACTTCCTAAGTATGCAAGGGGTAAGGAGAGTCAATCAACACAACAGATGAAGTGGGGACAAAAAATGAAGGAGGAGGAGGTTTTGACCCACTCTTATAAAACTTGAATTTAAATTTCTTATGAGAACCCTCATTTTTATCTATTTCCTCATGAGAGGGTTCCACCTCTGATGCAGATGTGATTGACAGCTTCGAAAACAAGGAATATTCGGGCTGAATGCACCATGAATACAACTAAGGGTTGGTCTAAATAAGGATCTAAGCAGCCCTATCCTGAATGGATGTGGACTCTTTGATAGACAAATCAATTTGAGGGAAGCCCATATTATCACCATCCATCATTTCATACATAAGTTTGATGATGTTTCCATCATTAAATTATTCTTCGAGAACATTGGTGAGATTTAAAGTTCTAATTTCATTCAAGGTTAACATGTTATTATTCTTTTTCCTAATGACCACCTAATCCCTACAATCTTCCCAAATATATTCCAAGTTTGGAATATGAAATTGCAATGTTCCATAAGACTTGAAGACACCACGATAGTCAAAATCTAGCCTATGAGGCATTACCTTCTTGATTTATTCTTGTATTTCAATGCCAACACTTTTTGCTTTGATCACATAGGGGCATGTATACCTCCCAATGGATATTGGGAAATGGATCCTTTTTTTATTCTTATTTTGTTGAAACTTTTGAAGATCTAACAATTTCCTGAATAACTCCATAAGGATCCATTTGTCACTTGGAAATCAAGGGAGGTGTGTGGGAGAACCTTGGAATTCTCCAACCCAAAGATATGTGAACCTCTTAAACTGTAAGAATATACAACCCCAACGAGATATCATGCTCCAGGCGGCATCGGTGACCCTTTGTTTAGAAAGGTTGAGATTTAATCTACAAATGACATTGTATAAGAAAGCGTCATTAACTCTTCAAAAATGTGTTTCACTTACCTTTAGAGACAACTGGAGGTAGTATTTGTAAACATGGTTAGAAGGCCTATACATGAATTTTTTCAATCTTGGATAAAACCTCATTCCAGATGCAACATAGACAACATATGAAATCTTATAAAATTTACCAGTGGTTAACACTTCCCTCATTTGACTGTCAATTGTGTCGCTGATGTGTTTACCCCAGTCAAAGAATTGTTTATTCTTTATTATGATGGCAAGGAATTAATACATCCATCCATGGAACTCTTTAACATTGGGGAGTCCAAACAATCTAATTAGGAGTGTAATAATATAACTAATCTCCAGGATAAAGTCACTTTGGGGTACTGTCTTAGGAAATTGTGATATGAAAGGCTTGGGTTTCACTAATTATTTATTATTAACATGCTTGATATAATTATCCGTACTTGTTTCCTGAGCTTGTTGCGCTTCTTTATGGTCTGTTTTGAAATACATGGTGAAGTTAGGAATTTTAAGGAGATCATCGAAGTAATCAATGTCTAGTTGGATCATAACTTCACCAGTTTTATTTTGAATAGTCCTTGTGTTTGAGTCATAATGTTTGGAACATCTGAGACTAAACTCTAGACACTGAGAAGAAATTGGGAAATATGTAGTGAGAGGTTATCCATTATTGTAAATATATTGAATCCATGTAGTTTGAGAGGAAATCTGCACCCTGTTCCAAAATTCCCCATATTAATATGTCCCAACTCCATATATTTAATATAAATATTATAATCAATACTCAAGGGAGGCATGAGTCCTTGATATTTATATTTCATTTCTTTAGATGAGTCCTTTTTACTCTTTCCTTTACCTGAATTAGACATGGAGGACTAAAGAAAAAGAGTGCAAAACCTCTTGAAAACCCATGGAAGAATTTTAGGTTTGAACACTTGCAAAACACCTTTGACAGTCTGAGAAACTAGCAGAAAACTAGCCTTGTTAAGCCACTTGAGAAACCTGACAAATGGGTTGGGATTTGTCCCTTGCTCGACAAATTCAAATACCTGATACACAATCAAGTTTTCAATCTTGTTCTACACCTTGAGTTTCCTGATAGAATATCGGGATTTTGGTCCTACTTGACACCCTTTGAAACTTGATACAATGTTAGAAAAAGTGACTTGTTTGGTACTACAAGAAATTTTACAGGAATCACCCTTTCTTAACACCTGAATATTTCTAAAACACTTTCGGGGGTTTTTCCTACTTCAACAAGGAAGAATTCTGAAATAAAATTTTAGGTATAAATCACCAAGTGATCTCTTCCATCATATTTTTGTGATTTTTACCATAAAGAGTAAGTTTGAAACCTAAAAATTTCACATTTACTAAGGTAAAACAAAAATTGGCAACAAAAGACGAGAGGAGCCAAAGGATTTGAGAAAATTGAAAATGACTCCTCAATCCAAAGAAAAACATGATAAAAACCTAAAAATGCAATATGTGATTCAAAGAAAAGGATAATTACTTACCCAAAGACAAACCAGAACTTTAAACCCATGAAAATCAATTAAAAATTCTAATTAAATACAAATCAAGATTTTGAAATGCAAAATTAGGAGGGAAATCTAAATGGCAGAGGAAGTACAATGGTACAAATAACATGGAAATCCCACCTATTTATAAATGAACTTGAATTAATTACACATAAGGTGACACATGTGGGCCACCAAATGCACCTTATCATTTATTACATTTACTTGGGGGTGGAATTTTGACTACATGAGACGCCTTGTGAAAGCGTGTAATCGGTCCAAAAAACTAGACACAAAGGAGCCTAGAAGGAAGTCAGGTTTTGGGTTTGAAAAACAAGCCACATGTGACATGTATTCCGATTGCCATGTTCTGGTGTAAGAAAACTTGAAATTTTGATATGCAATAGTGTTTCAGGTTTCGGGTTCAGAAAACACATGACACATTACATGTGTTTTTCAGGGCAAGATGTTCTGATGCACTCGAAACCCAAAACTTGAAATTCCGTAGTGTGTCAAGTTTCGGGGGAAAAAATAATGTATCACTTAACATGTAAAATGCTAGGGAAATCCTGAAATCTGATACAAATGGTAAATAACGAATTTTAGAAATAATTTCCGAATGGAAGATGAATTTTAACAGGTTCAAAACAATGGACTTTTGATTGGTTATCCCCATTTTATCGATAAAATAAAAAATAGGATAACATGATTCCTCTAATGGCACAACTATCTTGGCATAGCCCTTAATGAACTTCTTATAACATCATGTATGCCCAAGAAATCTACACACATCGCTTTTGTTAGTTGGCTCCACTAATCCTAATATTACTGTAATCTTTGTTGGATCAACCAGAAGACCCTCTTTGTAAATTATATGCCCCAAAAATGTACCAAACAACATCGCAAAGATGCATTTATTGATAGTTAGGGATACACTAAGTTGTATACAACGTTAAAACATCAAGCACAAGCAATCACAATGATCCTTAACCAAGCCATATACTATCCAATCATCCAAATACACTTGGAGAAAATTGTGGATGAAGTCTTCAAATGATTGTACAATAATTCATGAAAACAATATTGGCACATTCTTCAATCCAAAGGGCATGACTGTATATTCAAAACAACTCCATTTTGTTGCAAACGTAGTTTTATCTTGGTCTTTATGCGTAATCGTTACTTGATGATATCCTGAGAAACCATCTGCGACTGAATATATCTCATGCCCCGCTGTATCTTCAAGAATTTATTCAGTGAATGGTGTAGGGAAAGGATCAATAACACAAGAAGCATTCAACACTCTATAATCCACACATATCCTTATCCTTCTATCCTTATTTATACTTATTACCATGGGGATGGTCCATTCTGATTCCTCAATTGGCTCAATGATACATGCCTTTAGCATGTTGTCGATCTCATTTTTCACTTTAATGCACAAGTTTAGATTCATCAGGTATGGTCACTTACGGACTAGTGTCACGCCCTCCTTTAATTTGATCTTCATATCTCCTAGTGAAGGATGAATACCCTTTAGCTCATGGTATCCCCTAGGAAATAGATCTTGGAAGTCACATAACAATTCAACTATATTTGTAACTTCTGCTTCAAATCAATGTTCACCAATGATTGCCTCCTTAGGTGTGTCATCCATCCCAATATTCACCTTATTTTTCTTAAGTAGTAGATTGTATGTGCGTGCCTGCTCATCTTCCTTGTCTAAGACCTCATGCTCACCCTCTATGTGTTTTACATTAAAATATTCAACCTCTTCATCATCAATCAAGATACTAGATTTCCTTTCTCATTTCCTTCCATGTGCGCTATAGGATATCCTCATCATTTTCTAACCATGTGCATTCGTTGTTGTGGCCATTCAGAATGGTGTCTTAACATAACTGAGCTACAAGCTCTGTTATCTATTTTTACCCCTTGGTAAAATAGACAACTTGCGAGGATGGGTTTTAGCACTGGAAAATGATTCATGGAGCAATATAGAATGATACAACTGATATTTCAAGTTTGGGAAGAATTACAAGTGATTTAGAGAAGTTTCAAAGGTCTTGGGGCCATCCATAAAAAATAGACTTTCGGGCCTTCAGGAGTGTGCAATGTAAAAGAGTACCTGAGCTTCAATGAAATATTCTGATAGCTGTGTTAGGAATTAGAAGTCCAACAAAGTGCCTATGGAAGTCATTTTCCATGCTCTACATGGTGGAAAATATGAGACATCTTGAAGCATCATACACTTCCAAAGACAGTTCATTATTTTGGCGAACAACTGGAAATCTTGATAAATAAGGAGCCATTTTAAGGTTATAATGTAAAAATTGGATATTTATACCATCACCATTGGATTTAATGGGTTTTTCCATGTGAAATAATATATAATTTCACCCAAAAACTCATATGAGAACTCAAGATATTGCCTTCGGAAGTTGGCCTTCCAGGGTTGGTCGGCAGGGTTGGATGCTTGGGTTGGCTGGGTAGGCTAGTTAGGTCACATTTTTTAACGTGTACACACAGTTTTAGATGCCTGTCATACCCCTCACATTTTCATGACACACAGGTTGGTTGGGTCACCAAGGTTGGATGGTATAACGAGGTTAGTTAGGTCACCAAGGTTGGACGGTATGATGAGGTTGGTTAGGTCACCCAGGTTGGATGGTATGGCGAGGTTGGTCGGGTCAGCAGATGATCGACCATCGGTTTGGTTGGGTAACTCATTTTATGAACATAAATAGATGTCTTTCCAACCCCCCTCAGGTTGGATGACCCATGATGTAGAGACCCAACCAATTCTGTCTGATGCTCGAATTTAGGCGACGCATGGATGGATGGGTCACATGGTTGGGTGGCTTACAAGTCCCAGACAAGGTGCAAGTAGGTGAGTGAATGACAGCTAAAAAACTAGAATTAATGCAGTATGACACTCATGTATTTTTCTAACAAAAGTACCCTCACAAAGTGAAATTGTATGGGTGCCCATACGTCTTTAATTAGGGTGGCTGAAAAATGGCTATATAATGCAATCGAACCCCTCATTTTTTAGGGAGACATTCTAGGAGTTGGGGAAACTATTGCAAAATTTTCCCTCAACCTCATTTGAGCTACAAGCCTTCTCCTATGCCTGACAAGCTTATTTATGCCTCTGAGCATCAATGTAATGGTCTGTGCATGTTATGGAGCAATAAAATCACGTCTTTGTGGTGTTTTCAACCCTTTTTCATGATTTTTTGTTTCTTTGTGCCTCTCCATTTCATGTTTGTTTCCTGTGCATGTATTTTACAATTACAGGTATAAGATGTTGTGTTTCATAGAGTGTAGATGGAAGATGGAGTTTGGGTCTATGTCACTATTGTTCTTACCTTTCCCAGATCTATTTTCCCTCTTCTTCCTCCCTCAATAGACTATCTCACCCCTTTTTCTGGTGTTATCACCCCCCTTTAGTGTAGGATTTCCCATTTCATGCACTTTCTCTCTCTCTATCTCCTTGGCATTGTTAGGATAGTTGTAGTTAGGCAAATTTTCTGTATTATGAGTAGTTTAGCGTTAGGATTAGGTAGAGGAAGTTAGCCTTCTCCAAAGGTCCATATCAGGTTCGCAAGTCCCACAACTTGAGATATGGACCCATGTTATGCAAATTACACCGAATGCCCCATTCACACACAGGCCATTCAAGGGGTACTGTAATTTTGCACTAACAAGCTCTTCCAATTTTTCACTATCCATGAGAGTGATTCGCTTCATTACGTACAAATACTAATACCCTAGAGGGTTAGATGAAAAATAATTGAAAGTTTGCACCATACCTAATGTCATATCTTGCCAATTGGAATTCTCTTGCTTCAGCTCAACATATATATACCACGCACATGCACACCTATGCAAGGTGTAATAAAACTTATGTACCTAAAGGGATGGTGGTAGTGTGTCTAGTCATTCCAATAAATTCTTCTCATAGAATTGTATGTGAGTCCTAATATATTTTTTCCATTGTATGCAGGTATCTTTGAAAGAAGGTTGAACCTAAAAAAATGTTTCAAGAAGGCAATTCTTATCTCATGCCATCAGAGTAGAGTGTCCCTGTGCACAGCCTACCAACATGCTACCATTCCTTTCAATAAGTATACCATCATATTCATTCTGTCTCCTTCATCATGCAGCTTCTCTTCCATTGAACACAAGAATGATTTAGGATTTTCTTCCCCTATGTATTGTGGTAGCACAATTCTTCTTAACCATCTAAATGTCCTTGGTATGATCATTCTTGTTACATGCCCTTGAAACCCAAAAATAAACCTCTCATACATTCCATAAGCCCAATTATCACAAGTAATACTTGTAGTGTCATTGATCGAATGCACATCTCCCCATTTGAGAATTCCCTCCTTTTTGGCTCAACATACTCTAGATTGTGCACAATTTACATATATATCTAATTCAAATCTTCCTAACTAATGGGATATGTGTCAGGCATAATCTTTGTGCCATCCATAGTAATCACTACACACTCATCCTCTTTCTAAAAAATAATATAGCACTTCCTGAAGCGCAGGTCTACATTGTTTACATAATACTATGGACAACCAAGTAAGGCATGCAAGCTATCTACCTTTACCAACTCTAGAATGTCAAAATAACCCTTGAATTTTTCCCCATGTATAGTGATGTTTGCATCCTTCAAAAATATAATGGGAATTTCCTTTGTATTATTTTCCATGTATAATACACTATAATAAGGTTGTCATGGTGGCCTCCCCACCCTATTCCATGCATCCAAAGTGAGAATGTTCACCTTTACACTAGTGTCAATAATGATATTGCTCACCATTCAGTCATCAATAACTAAATCCAGGGTGATCTCTTTTTCATATTCATGGTGTTGTGGTGGTAAATTAGCATGTAATATCTATCTTTCCTTTTCCTTCCCTATGTGTGAAACTTTCTCACGCAACCATTTTCCTAACATGAGTGTGATGTTTTCTTGTCTAATTATTTGATATAATTCCCTAAGTTAGGGAATTCTGTATGTCACACATTCTCCTTATCCTGCACTTTCTCTTTTAAACATTGTATCCCCCCTATAGATATTTTATAAGACTCATGGTTTCTTGAAAGACCTCCTTCTACTACCCTGCATCAGGATAATTGATAGGTTACACAACATATTCTCTTTGGATGAGTGGTATTGTTCTCACTTGTTTTCATATGCGTGAAGCCTCTGTGCGTGTGGTAACAAAAAAATGTTCTTTATTTGTAACTTCCAATTAATTTAGCTTTCATTGACATTGTTTGGTGCGCTTGACGTGCATGATTTCCATTCCAAGTTCCTTCTTATTCTTGCACATGTGTGCATATAAGTCTAGGTAGTCTTCTACCTTATTCCCTTTTCCACAGTATATGCAAGACGTGTTATTTGGGTACTCATGTTGATAATGATTAGGTGATCTACATGTGTAGCAAGTACCTTGACTAAACTTACACCCACAAACACCTTAGCCTCTACCATGATATGGTTCCCTAAAGCCACCATTTCTGTTTTGTCCAAATCTATTATTTTTCCCTTCACGTGCTTGTGAACTACCCTCTGTGCTAGCCTGATGCAACCCCATTTCACAAGCATCATAGATATGATCAATCAGATAAAAATCAGTTGTATCATGTGTATGCACATCGTAAATCTTGTAGTAGAGTGAAGCATTTTATTGTGTAGTGCACTAGAGGAGTGGATAGTTTCTGACATCATGGTCCCTATGGAATATCTCACAAGATGATAGTAGAGTGCGCACATTCCTGCATAAACTACTATTATTTGTATGTCTCTTTACCTCATAATATGTACACCAAATACCACTTTGAGTGTCATCTACCAAACTAGTGGATAACTTTTCCAAGTGTGTTGACATAGCTCCAATTTGTGCTTCAAGTAATGGGCTCACCCCAGTATCTATGTTTCCAACTGCTTCAACATGTAAATCTAGTTCCAGGGCCTTGTGTGGATCCGTAAATGTCTTATGTAATAGTTCCCTTCTGAACGGTGTCAACAATACACCTAAAAACCATTGTGCATGCTGACTTTGATGGATATAATATGAAAGATTAAACAATAGAGTTTTGAACTGTGCATCATATTTCCAAACACTTTTAGATAGTCCTTGTTTAATATCCTTGAGTGCACTGATGTTTTCATGCTCAAACTCAGGGATGTGAAATTCAACCAAGAAGGTAGTGCACAAGGTTTCATAATCCATGGCCACTTGATGTGGATCATAATTCCTATACCATCTATGTGTGTGACCTTGTAGTGTAGTCGTGAACCAAATAACCTTTATGTCCAAGGTGTTGATCCCCTTAGCTCCCCATAAGAGATCACATTTATGCACATGTTCAACAACATCCTCCACACCTCTATAGTATGGCAAGTGGAGTGACATCTCATATAAAATCTAAGAGGGTTACTATGGTGGTATATTTCCTTGTCCTAGATTGATCCCACTTGGGGAAGGATGAGATCCTAACCCCAAACCTCAACTAGGGTTGCCTCTACTTGAGGGAGGACCAAAGCCTCAAAATCCCCCTATAGTTGGAGTACGATGTGGCCAAGTGGAAGAGTTGGTTAGTGCGCTTATGGTAGAAATAAACTACATTTCAACACTTTTATCCTTATATCCTACTTATGGGACTACTTCCAGTGAGTAGCATGCAAAATATTTGTCCTGATGTTGTGTGTACTAAATCAATTCTAAACAAGTTGTATTGTTTGGCTATAAAATCCTACCATTCAACACTAACAGGTGTCATGTGTGCTACTTTTATCTGTTGCACCTCCTAAGTTGATACTAATACATATCTTCCTGTATCTCTATCACAACATGGTGATCCCCAATTACCTTATTTTTCTCCATCGCTATGATGACCCTCTAAATGAACTTCTAAATCTTGAGTGACATGCATAAGGGATAAGGTTCTAATGTTGTCTAGATGCACGCCAATGTATCCTAATTATTCACTAGAATCATTTCCTCCGGATGTTGAGGGGGTCCTTCTGTGATTTCCCAATATCATAGGGACATAGTCCTACAGTCCCTCACTCTCAAGGTTCTCAACACTTCCACTTTTCCCTACTCCTCTTTGTCTCAGCATATCCTCAACCGCCCTTTCTCACACATCACCATATATACAGAGTAAACATCATCCTTCCCAATACCTTCCATTTTCCTTACACATGATAGGTGTTTATCCAATCATCTGTAATTTCTCAAATATAAATTCAACAATCAAGATCTTGATAGTGAGTGGAAGTGTGCTAAGTACGATCCTCTAGGATTGCTAAGAAACCTAAACTTAGCTTCCTCCAGATATGAATACGTAGAGATAGCATATTCCAAAGTGTAGTTCCTCAAAATACCTTCCCACCAATGATCTACTACATGTGTCCACTGTGCATCCAAAACAACCAACGCCTGAAACCTTCTCTGACTCTAGATCTTCTTTCATCTGATCCTACTTCCTTTGTTTTATGCATACAATGCTAACCATTCATAAAATTCCCATGAAAAGCAGTTAAAGAAT
This sequence comes from Taxus chinensis, assembly GCA_019776745.2. Lineage (NCBI taxonomy): Eukaryota > Viridiplantae > Streptophyta > Pinopsida > Cupressales > Taxaceae > Taxus > Taxus chinensis. The sequence goes on from CM034149.1 coordinate 23,533,123, forward strand.
GTCTCATAAATCTTATCATACAGGTTGTATTTGACTAATTTGTGTGGATTGAAACTAAAACCGGTGGTGTATCTTTTCACAAACTCCTCTTCAACTTTGTGTAATGAACGTTCAATGTTCTCCAAGGATAGCCAAACTGCCATGTTCACACCACATATTGTAACTTGAAATAAAAGAAGGTCTCAGAAATAGAACCAAAATGATGCTTTGAATTTTATATTCAATGAAATGTTGTTAGGAACACTGACATATCACCCAGGTGCAACCTATGTGCTCACGTCTACCAGGTCCCTCCTTTGTTATGTCTAGTAGAATGTTAGCTCGCATGCATAATCATAATGTTATTTGACTAACATAATCAATCAAGTATCCTAACAATTACATACACTCATTTTGGAAACACGTGTAATAAGGAAACATAACATATTAAAAAATGACTAAGATCAATTTCATAAGCACATATCCATACTCAGATACATCAATGATCATAATCCAGCCACATTTGTCCATTAATATTCAAAAAAAAACTACGTAACAAGAAGTTGATACATAATATGTGAACGCAAAGTCATGTGTGTAACCATAACAAAGAAACATAACACTAACTCTCAATAACCAAAATAATCATGATGATGTTGTGATGATCAATCCTAAGCCAAGTATTTATAAGGGTGGGGACCTTCCCTTCACTACTCATGCACTTCCTAATAATAGGTGTGCTCAAATAATAGACTACATGCATACTTTAAATAAGATAATAATAGATTATCCTATAAATAAAACTTAATTTAATCTTATTAATAACTTCCATGTGTGTGTTTGGTCTGTATGTTCATCCTCTAAAAATAGCCTTTACTTATCTGCTAAGGTATTAGCCTTTACTTGTCTGCTAAGGTATTCCACTTTTATAATTTTCTTGCTCAGTACTCCATATTTTCTTTTCTTATTTTTAGCTCATCATGGAAAATTGGCTAAGTACTGTTATTTTCCCTTATGTATGCACATTCTCATGGGAAACCATATTTATATCCACACACATCCTTTTGTGTTCTCTCCAAACTCCTTTGTGTGCACTTTTTCCGGTAGGTCTCTTTTGATATCCTTCGCATGCTCACTTATGTGCATCACCTTTTATGCCTCTTTGTACTTAGTCATTTTTCAAAGCCAAAAAATGACATCATACTTAGTGTATGCTCTTGCTAGTACAAGATCTTTCAGGGGTTTAAACTCTCATACGGTACATATCCCAAAAGGGTCCCACCTAAGAGAGATATCCACAATTGATCCTAAAGGAAAGTAATCACCACTTTGTAAGGGTGAATGATGCTTTCATCATGTATGTTGTAAGATTGCTCAAATGAAATTAAAATGAGATTGTCCTCAAAAGTTTCCACATTGATCCAAAGATGCGGGTCCTTCCTTCACATAGCTCTTGAATTTCTCATACATCAGGGTATCTGGATTTGAATTTTTCTCCATGAAAAACTTCCAAGGTACCTTAATGACAAGATTTTCATGTTCCGGTTTTGAAGACAACTTGCCCATGTCAACGGAAAACTCAAGAGCATGAAGAAAAAAGGTGTGTCTTTCCCTATCTCTTTGAGAGTATTCTCTTTCAAATCCCTTGTTTGATACCATGAAATATGGAAACCTCTTTATCACATTTGAATATTTATTCCTACACTTCAAGAGCCATTTTTGACATTCAAAGTACACCTTATATGTTCCATATCCATGAATTGCACCTGATTTTTAAAATAATAGATTTATTCTAAACCCTAATTACAAAGTCACAATGTAATAGAAAAGTAATAAAGTGAAGAAATGACTTAATCAATAAGTAATTATAAATTAAAACCCTAAGTTCAAGAGATAGAATAAGATAATTAACTGATTTCATAATTATCCCAGAGATGTACTGAGCTAGAAATTTGATGGAATAGGAGGGCAGACTGTCACAACCGAACCCAAAAAATTATAGAACTGTCATAAATGTCAATACTAGGGCATCTCGACTGGGTCAGGGGTACCTAAGTGCCAAAGTCATTCTCCTCATTATAGGATTTTCATTGTGTCACACAAGTGTTGTTATCCTTCTTCGTTGATCACCTTTATGTTGTTAGATGTCTGTAGAATTCACCTCTAACCTGCAAAACAAAAGACATCCTTCAAAACCCCAAAACACATCAAATACTAAAAATAAAAAGATGCAAATGGGGAGTTAGAATGACCCCGACAGTCACCCAACAAATTGAACTTATGACCGAGTGTTGCACTACATCTCATACTCCATATAGTTCTATGTGTGCGTAGAATTGTGCCCTAGGAAGCTCTTGTGCAAGATGCACCGAATAACGAGCAATAGCTAAATATAGCAATGCAAGTACATGTGTGTATGGAAAAATGAGATATTCATCCTTTGAAGTGTATGTAGAAAAATGAAATCCCCTTGTCCCTTGAAATAAATGAGATGGATGCGTTGATGCTCTTGAAATTCCTTTCGATGTAACGTTAGGTGATAGTAATAGATGCTTAGAGCTTGGTCCTTTATTATGATCACATAGATTTGTATTTATATGATTCCCTTGGTTCAATTTCATAATTAACCTCTAAAAGGATGACTACCAAGAAAATAATATGCCCAAAAGATAAAAGAGGCCCTAAAGGGGTGAGTAAGATACAAAGAGGTCGCGGGTGCCCAAAGAGGACGAGGGCACTTGGGCACTAGTGTCCTGGCTGGGCACTAGTGTCTAGAACCAAGAAAGATAGAACCATGAAATTCAGACTAGGAATTGAGGTTTGCAAGACCATAGATAAAGAAAGAAAGAAAGAAAAGAGGCCAAATAAAAATGTCAATTAATATTTTTCTCACTTAGGAATCATATGAATAGTGGTATGTGACTATGACCTAGGAATGTACCCAATTGCATGATTTATTGTCTACATTTCCCCCCACTTTATATTTTTGAGTGAATATTATTAGTGTGAAATCATAGCACCCCCAAATGAGTTATGGATATGCTTTTCTAAGGCAGGGTCAGTTGGTGTGATTTACATAACATGGGACCATCTCTCAAGCTGTGGAACTTGCGGACTTGAGATGGACCTCCAAAGAAAGATGACTTCTTCTTCCTGATCCTAATGTTGAAATACTCATAATGCATAAATGACATCTAACTACACCTATCCTAATAGTGTTAAGGAGACAGGGTGAGAGAAAGTTCATAAAGAGGGAAATCCTACACTAACGAGGTGATAGCACCAAGAAAAGGGAAGTGTTGGTCACAATCTCATTTACCTAAAGTGGAGAGAGGTGAGCAGAGGAGAGGGTGGACAAGATGCACCATAGACTAGAGATAGATTTGACATAGAACTCCACTTCAAAACCCATTAAACACAGCTCCCAGGACCTGCAACGAACATTAGAATATGCACAGTATACCCTGCAATCTGCAACGACGAGAGTTGAGGAGAGACAATAAAATAAGCAAATGATGGATAGATGCATCACAAAACATAATTTTGTATTGCTCCAAAAATTCACACAGTACATCATTAGTGGGAAAGAGGCAAGAGAATTCCATTACAAAGCCGTGAAAGGAGGTTCAAACTCCATTTTTTGACCCTAGGAAAGAAAAGAAGAGGGGAGGCAGAGAAAAATAATGAACAACCTTTTAAAATGAATCCTACCCTTTTATTTATAGATTTGATCAGAGAGAAGAAAGAGAGAGGGAAACAGGAAAAGTGGGTTTAAGCTCAACCATTGTTGTAAATGCTTCTAATAAAATATTCCCCAAATCTGTCTTTATTGGATGATTGCTTGATTTGGCACCTTGAAAGAAGAGGAAACAACAGAAATAGATCAAATCTGATTTGTTGTTGAGGCAGATGGATCCTACATTAAACACCTGAAGATGTTTCTTCCATTTTCCTTTACCTAACCTCCTCAAAAATTAAAGTCTTGGACCTTCATGGCGTGGGTGAGGCCGAGATCTTTCCAACAGCATCAGATTTACAATATTTCAAGCCATGAGTCCAAAGATATGCCCGTTCAAAGTTTGTATCGGGTCCCTACAGAAGGGCAGGAAAATAGCTTTAAAAATGGGGTCCCATAATTTCCTTATGGGACACGTGGCAGCCAGATCTGGAACAAATTTTCAGGCCTACGGGTTCGCAGTTTGGGATAACTTTTTCCCTTTCCTCGCAGGGACATCCCGCTTTGGCTTTGACTCGAAGAGCCCAAATGGCCTTGAGCTTTTCCTTGGGCATGGAGTTAAGAATGGGATGGCCTGAGCTCGTAGGTCCTTCTTATAAAATGGACTCCCTTCATATCTCTGCTCTATGTGTGGGGTTGACCTCTGACCAACTTTGAATCTGGGGGGAATGTTGGCAATAACAATTTGGTGACTAGAAAACTGAGGACATGGAGTTGCTGAGAGTAGAAGAGATTGTAGTGGCCTAGGCTTTCAGCTGTCCATTGGGCATGGAGTCTGCCTTTCGAAATGACTTAAGTTAAAGATCTCTAGATTTGTTCCCTTCTAGAGCTGAGCAACTCTTGGATAGACCGCTACTAGTCTTCTTGCCAGTTGGACTTCATTGAAAAGCCTGGCCTGAATGCACCCTTGTAAGAGCAATAGCACCAAAAACTTATGTACAAAGACTAGAAATCATACATGATCTCAAATGGAGACATGCAGAGTGTGCAAAATCACTTCTATTTCTGAAAGCAAACCTAGTCCTACTCCTAAACTAACTAGAGGCAAAGGGAACTGCTAAACAAAACCTGCAACAAGAAGGGAGAAATATCTTCCCTTCCTAAAAAACGGCAGCCATACAACTAATTTGGCACTGAACATGGCTGGTTGGATGAGTGAAAAACTGACAATAAGCTGATCCTCCACCCAAATCATCAAGGTATCAGCATTAATGGAAAATACCTCCTTAATCTGACTTACATTAGACTCCTAGAGGTATTGATGGTGACCCTTGGTACTTTGATACTCATCCTCATGCCCTGAAGTAGGCATGACTAGTTTTGGTTTCTCCTTTGGCTCCAATGAAGCCAAGTACCTGATTGGGCACTGTCTGATCCTTTAGATGTGCCCATTTCTCTGAAATTCATCTCCAAAAATGGAGTCTTCTTGTGGAATTTCTTGGGTGGATGGTGTGCTAGAGATGATAACATCCTCCTACCTTTTCTCTTCCTCCTCCTTTGAAGAACATGGAAGATCAAAATCTTCCAACCTTGGTTCCAGAGGGCAATTATAGAGTGCAGGATTTTGCACTTGAATATTCTCCTTCACGGCAGCAGGTTCATGTAGCTTGGAAGGATGAAGATGGAGGAAAAAATGATTTAATCTCCATGGGCTCCTCTTCATCAAAGAAATCTCTCAAGTCTGACAAATAGTCTGTGTCCTTGTTTTCCTATTGCATGTACTCTACCTCCTCCATAGTTCCTTCCTAATCTGTAACTTGATCACCATGGCTCCCTTAACCTCAAAAATGAAGTTTGAAAGATCAAACTCTTCTTCAACATCATATCTTGAAGGGGATGAAGTGGGAGGAAGAACTGAAGGTTCTTTTTTAGCCTACTCCAAACTTAGAGCCTCTGAAACTATATGGTCCTCCTCTATCATGGGTTCGTCAATCAAATCAGGCCCTTGAAATGAAAGCAAAAAATCATCAATGATGCCTTCTTCATTGACTCAACACTGATTTGATCTCTCCCAGCTGCTCCTCTTCAATGGGTCTTGGGACTAATTGTTCCTCCTCTTATTCTTGCTCTTCTTCTTCTACAAACTTGGCCTCAGCCACCACTGTCTCTTCAAACTTGACCTCCTCTATCGGCTTGACCATTAAGGGAATCTTTGTAAACCCAAATTTAGCAGCCCAACTCATTAGATTGTCTGTTATTTATTTATTTTTGGGCTCCTCTTCTGGCTGTCCTTGACTGGATTCTTGAGTATCTTCTTAACATGGACTTGGGACAGTAAGAGGAGTGGTAGGTTGGGATTCAACCAGCTTTGTAATTTTTTGTGGTGGGGAGGGAGGTGGAACTTCTTGTTTGTTTGGAGGGGATGACTATTTGGAAGGGAAAAGGACAGAAGAATTGAGATGAGGTGGAAGACTAGGGAATGGAGAAATGAAATCAACACTTGGTGCAGCAAGTGAGGGGCTTAACTCTTGCCTCTACTGAAATGATAAAGATTGAGGAGGAGAGAAAATTGACCAGACATAGAGCTGGTGATAGGACTTACCCATTGACAAGGCTTGTCTTGACTCCAACGCATAAGCCCTGATCTCCTCAGTCCATTGTGCAAGTTGGGGCAGCATTTCAACCATGAAGCCAAGCTTCTCCTGAGGGTTGTAGTGTATTGGAAAAGGGCCTTCCCATAGACAAGGTGCCCTGCAACCAATTCTAAAAGCCATCATTTGAGCTATTGCCCTTAATTGAACCATGCCAGCCTCCATTTTTGAATCTTCTATAGTAGACCAGCATCCTCTGCATAACTATCACCATCATATGTGTTCCCTTGTCCTTGATAAGCTTCATAGTCAAACTAGTTTATGACATTGCTTATATGGGTAAGCAAAATGGTCCTGAATCTGATTATAATGTTGATCTAAAGGAGTTGGGAAATACATTGGAGGTGGATTGCATTATTGTAAGTGTGAGTTCTATGAAGGGAAAGAAGTCATGATTGCACAACCTCATGGAATGGGAGAAAATGGAAGAGATGGAAGAATAAAATGGATGAAAATGAGTGGAAATGGATGGAAAAGGTCTGCAACTCAGAGAATGGGTTTTTCACCAGATGGAGTCGCTAGATGTGCTTTGAATGTGCCTCTAAAGACTAAATCTCACCAAGAACACATCAACTTGATGAAATGAAATGAAGACCTCTTGGTCCCATCGGGCATGCCAAAACTATTAGTGTGAAATCACAGCACCCCCAAATGAGTTACGGATATGCTTTTCTAAGGCAAGGTCATTTGGTGTAATTGCATAACATTGAGCTTTCCCCAAGGTGTGGGACCTTGCAAAAATGGGAAAGATCTCCAGAGAAGGCTGGTTCCTCTTCCTAAACTACCTGCCACAAGCTACTCCAGTGCAGGAAAACTAAATATAACCTAATCTAACCATTCCAAGGAGCCAAGGAGAGAGAAAGAGGGAAAAAATAGAGCCTACGCTAAAGCGGTGATACACCAGCAAAGGAAGCAAGATATTCTGTTGAGGGATAAAGAAACAGAAAAAATGGAGATGAGGGAGGTCAAACAGAAGTAACATGGCCCAGATATTTAAATTCGCTATTAAACTCCATGAAACACAACATCTTGCACATGCAAATGTGAAATACATGCACCGAAAAACAAATCTAGAAGGGAGAGGCACGAAGAAACAACAAAACGATGAAAAGGGTTGAAGAACACCACAAAAAAATGTTTTTATTGCTCTAGAAGGTGCACAAACCATTAAATTTCTAGAATAGAGGCACAAGTATATTTTCCAAGGATTGGAGAAGGTTCACTGCTAAAAATGGCATCAAGAAACAAATTTGATAGAGTTTCTCTATACCCAGAATGTCTCTCCCTCTCCAAACGAGAAGTGTTACAGTATATATAGAAAGAAAAGAGAGAGAAGAGGGAAAATTCAAATCCTATTTCAACCACCCTGGGATATGCATCGAATCCCACTTTGAAAGTTCAACCACTGAATATCAACGCCTTCTACAAATCCACCCATAATATGTCACTTCTGGTTCCCCAGTGGATCGAATCGAATCGGATATGGTAGTTGAAGAGCAAGAAGATCTTGCATTAAAGGCCCAAAAATGTTTCTCCATTTTTCACCTACCTAGGCCACGCGGTAGCCTGACGCTCATTTGAGCTTCTCTTTTTGGATTCATCTTTAGAGAAACAGGGCTAGGACACATGGCTCTCTCTTCTAGATCTACTCCTTCATTTTTTCAAGCCCACCTGTAACCTATTTGTCGTCCTGGAATGTGAGCTCACATGTCTGAGTCATTTCCTTCAGAATTTCCTTATGTGCAAGAGTTGTCTTGACAAAATTTTCTAGGGGGGTGAATTTAGGATAATAGTTGTTATGTCATATTTGACATGTGTGATGAATTTGGAATCTTGAAAAATCATGGTGACGAGGTTTGTGTCTTTTAGTGATCTAGGTGATGGGGTTTTGAGTTATTTTTGATTTTGTTTAGTGCATTTGAGCATGGCTGACCTATATGGGTCCATTATGAATGTTTTTATGAATGTGTTGTGATGTTTTTAAGATTTATTTGTTGAAATATAGGAGTAGATTGACTTGTTCCATGTTTGTGAGTTGAGAAGGGTATAAAGTACATGTTTGAATTCAAATTTACACTAGTTATGAGAGAGGGAAAAAGTATGACCCAAGTGTGAGTGTGTAACAAGTATGAACGTGTAATTTCAAAGATGAGGAAGTGGATGTAGGATGAGGAATGTTGGAGAGATTGTGTGTAATCGTTTGAGATCAAACCAAGTCATATTTGTCCAAGTTTGAGCAAGTTGGAAGGAGGTGTGTTTGAAGGAGTTTGGAGCTGAATTTTGTGATCATCATCAGTTGAGTTGTTGCAGCATATCATCAATTATCTTCTTATCAAAATATTGTGTCATGAGTCATATTCATTCAAGTACCTTGTTGTGAGTAATATCAACAAGGGTTTAGGGGCTGGTGCTCCGTATGTGGTTGGTGCCTCACTAAATAAATATCTTGTGATGTGTAATATTCACTCGAGTCTTTGTTATGAGTAATATCAACAAAGTTTTCAGTGGGTTTTTTTCCCCTTGAGGGTTTCCCACTTACATCTTGTGTTCTTGTGTATTCATTCATGTTTATGTTCTTGTGGATGGTTGATGTTTATTGTTGAGATCTCATTAATGCATGGTTGGGTGTTAATGGTGTATAAAAGTTAATTTGAAATTATTTAAGGATTTTAAAGGACTGATTCACCCTCCCTCTCAGTCCATTGTTCTTCCAACAATTGGTATCAAAGCATGTCCTTTTGGAGAATTTTGATCACTTGAAAGAAGATCCTTTGAAGCAAAAAAATTAAAAATTCAACATAGTGGCTCTTCTACCAGTAAGATACCATTGTTTGATGGAGTGAACCATGATTTTTGGAGTCTGAGGATGAGGACTCACATCATATCCCTAGGGTTTGATATTTGGCAATATGTGGAGGATGGTTATACTACTCCTGCTACTCATTCAACAAGTACTATAGACAAGAGGTTGTGTAATGATAATTCAAAGGTTATGAATGTTATCATGTGTGGTCTATGTGAATTTGAGCTTGTGAAGGTAATGCATTGAAATTCAGAAAAAGCAATGTGGGAGAAACTTTAGGTCATGTATGAAGGATATTCCAAGGTAAGGATAGTTAAGATTCAGACTTTTAGAAATTAGTTTAAAGGGTTAAAAATAGGTGATGATGATCCTATTATTGCATACTTGTTTAGGGTTGATAAGGTTGTCAACATCATGAAAGTTCTAGGGGAAGAATTGAAGGAAGAGGTTGTGGTTCAAAAAGTTTTGATATCTTTAACACCTAGATTTGATTCCAAAGTGTCTGCCATTGAATAATCCAATTATTTGACTCTCTTGAAAATGGATGAGCTGCATGGAACCCTAACTGTATATGAGATGAGAATTTATAATGATAAACATGTCAAGAGGGAAATATCTTTCTAGGATTAAAATAAGACAAAGAACAAGAAGACTATGGATGATAATGATTCTAATGAGTTGGATGTTATTGAGTTTGATGATGAAGAACTATTTGTAATGCTTGCTAGAAGACTGAAGGATGGATCTGAAAAATACAAAGGTAAATTTTCTTATAAATGTTTAAATTTTGGTATTTTAGGTCATTTTTCTATCAATTGTCCTCATAAGCACAAAAGGGAAGATCATGATGAACATTAGCATGATGGATATCATGGAAAGAAGTATCATAAGTATGGTAAAGGAAAGAAGAGATTTAAGAGTTTTGATAACAAGAAGAAGAGATTTTATACAAAGGAAGAAGCTTGCTTATATGAGAAAAGTAGTGGTGTTTCAGATTATGAGTCTAAATCAAAGCATGGAGATGTAGGTGGTGAGGTGTTATTCATGAAAAAAGATGTTGCTAACTCTATGAGAAATGATCCTATAATTTTTGGTGACTTCATACATTATGAATATGATGAAGAAGATGTTGTTGAAGGTGAATTAGAGTGTATCTAATCTAAGCTACGGCATGCTAAAAAGAACAAGAAGTTGAGATATCAAGTCAAATGATATTAAGAAAAGATCCATGACCTAGGAGAGAATCATTGGTCTGAAACAAACAAGATAAATAAGACAGGATGCTAAAAGAAAAACTAAAATTTCTAGTCACAAGTTTGCAAGATAAAGATAGTAAGTGCACCAAATTTAAAGAGGATATAGAGTTTCTAAGGGAAAATTTTTTAGAGGTTTGTAAGAAGGCTAAGTCCTTTAAGAAGTTTGAGAAAAGAATCAAGAATCTTGATGATTTTCTTGGCAATTAGATATCTATAGGTGATAGATGAGGTTTGGCATTCAATAATAATTATAAGGGAAAAGAAGTGATGCAAGAAGAAAATGTATCAAGAAAAGAGGTTGAATAATCAAGCTTTAAGGAAAGAAAGAGATAAAAGCTCACCAAAGACAATGTGAAGAAAAAATCAGCTAGGCAACCCAATGCTTCAAGGTATGAGATATCATTTAATGGTTATTGTTTCACTTGTAATGGTTTTGGTCATAGGGATAAGGAATGTAGGAGTTTTACTAGAAATAATCATCCTTGGAGAGATAATAGGAGTGAAAAAACAAAGAATGTGGTTTGCTTCAATTTTCATGAGAGAGGCCATGTTGCTAGATATTTTTTGGATGACCCATAAAATCAGAATTAGAGTAATGATGGCTACAAGGGAAGGAGTAGAGTTGTGTGTTTCAATTGAAATATGTTTGGACATGTTGTTAGGGATTGTTATGGACCTACAAGGGAAATAAGGAGATTTTAAGGTCCTAATACACATGCTAGAAGGCAGATCAGGTCATGGGAACCCAGTTTAATCAGTCAAGGTACATCAAGAACTGATATGAAATTAAATGAAGGTGTGTCTCAAAGTACTAATCAAAAGCAAGCTGGAAAAGGTGAGGTGTAGGTATCTAAGAGTGCTTGGTACCTCTTTAGGAAACTCTTCTATATTCACCATGGAATTTGTGTCTCTACTAAGATTCTTAAAGACATAATGATCCATATGAAGCATTGGAGAAAGAGGGAGATTATTGATATGAGATACGGTACTGTAGGATGTGTCTTTATGGTTATGAGATATGTATTGTAGTCATATGTTGTTGTTAGTAGTTGTTCACGCAATAAAATTGAGTGTTATTTTAGTCAAGGAGTCTTTCTAAGGAATGTACTGTCATGTTTTGAGTATTATTTGTCATGCCATGGGGTATTGATGGTTTAATTCCTTCTTAAGTCTTGTCTTATTCCTTTAAGGTATGGTTATGATCTATTTTGAGTTGCTCTTCATCCAAGTATAAGTCATGTTATGAAGTCTATGAGTTGAGACACCAAGATAAGTCTGTGAATGATGTTCAAGGTCTGTAAAGTATGAGTAAATGTGTATCAATAGATGTCAAGTATCTTGGTTTGAGTATGAAGTGTTGTCTATGTCAAGCTTGTTGTGTAATGTTGAGTCGAGTAAAAAGGATGAAGAAATTGCTCTAATAAGTCTTCATTGTCTATAAATTTTGTCATGTCATGTTGTCAAGATAAGAGAAGTGTCATTAGTTAAAGTATGTTCTTGGTGTGAGTCATTGGTCCTTGTTGAGGTAATGTTCTAGAAGTCAAAAATGAGGTTTACAATACATATCATGGTAATAAGTCTTGATACTTGAAGCAAATCACAATATTGGAATGCATTCACGTTGGCATGTTATTGCATAGGTATTTTCATTAATGAAAAATTGGATAACAGAATATGTTTTGAGAATGTTGAGGATGATGATGACATGGTTTTAAATTTTTTTCATAGGTATACATGATGTTTCAGTAAGGATTTATTGTTCTAGCTAGCCTATTCATGTGGCCTAGCTATCCTAGTTGATAGTGCATGGAGGTTGGAGATTTTTGGTTATTTAAGAAGCATGATGACATGATGGATAAAATATTTTGGGAGTTCTTGGGCACTCACATGAGCTTCAGGATGTAGATACAGGTTGGTGACCATGTTGCAAGTACTCATTTCGAGCATGTATGGATGCTAGGAGGCATAAGGTTGAGATATGGAGTTATATGAGCTCATGGGTGCATTTATTCAATTGTATCATGATGTATCAAGTATTTTAGGACCATTTGGAGTGTTTCTATGATGTGTTTTGAGGATTTTTCAGTTAACCCTAGCCTTTATAGTGTAAAACCCTAAGTGCTAGCTATACAAGTCTCATTGGGCTGAAATATTGAGAGATATTTGTGACATGTTGATGATTGGATATGTTATTAGGGTGTGTCATGATTTTTTGGGGAAAATTTCATGTTTCCATTGTGAGTATTTTTCATGATACATCGATTTTGGGGAAACATGGTACTTGGTAGTGTTTTTTCTAGCTCGATTTGGACCTTCTAATGCTCACCATGAATTATGTGATTTACATGGGACCTTGCGGATTTCAGGGATGTTTCTATATTTATTTTATAAGGTTTAAAAAAATAATGAGGTCTTTTGATCGTCATGTTTTAATGAACGAATGTTAAGAAGGAAAAAAACTTGTTGTGAGTTTGAAACCCTAGCTTGAAAGTGATTTGTGAGAATTGCTTTCTAAGTGGAAAATTTTGATTATTAGTTCCTGTATGATGATTGTAACATGTAGAGGAATCCTCCATATTTCCAAAAAGGTATGCTAGAGGTTGTGGTGATGTGTGAACCCCACTCAAACATGTCATTTTTGAAGAAGTTTAGTTTGGGACAAGGTTTTCCAAAGGAGTTGAAAAATAAATGGATTTTTTTTATTATGTGAGTTTTTATTTATTTAAAAATATGTTTAAGGTCATGAGGATGCATAAAAATGGACAAGTGTTCCCTATTTAGGTTGACTAGTCAAAGGGCAGTTAAAAGTAATCTTCTGTAAAATGGACATTGCAGGAGCTACATGAGGATTTAGGAGGTGATTTAAGTAATGTTGGAAAGAAAATTCAGAGATATTTCTAGTGATATAAGGTTTGTCTCATGATGACGATTTTTTCTATGTTTTCCAGGTTAGTTTGTGGACAATAATATTTTTTGCTATCCATGACAGAACTGTATTTATTGAAATTTTGAGTTAGTTTGAGAATGCGATGGATTGGGTGATGCTTGATATAACCTATAATGTGAATAAGGATTAATTTTACATAAAATTAATCAATTTGGATGTCTTGAAAGTGTCACAAAGGGTGTTAACAAGTTGATTTTTGGAAACTGATTTTTAGGCAACTTGTTTTGGTGAAGGAAAAAGTTGTTGTGGTTTGAACCAGTGGATGTTACAAGATGTATATATTACATAAGTATGTTATACATGTTATGTAATTTCTATCAAGTGGTTACATGCCATAGTTGAATTCATATTGAGGGGTCTTGAGGCCCAAAGCAAGATTTAGGTTGCTGGAAACAAGTGTTTTGTGAAGGCAATGAGCAACTGGGCCCATTAAACAAAATTATTTGATTGGTTCATGAAAATTATTACCATGGATGATGTTTAAATGTAATTTTAAACATGTGTGGTGATTTTTCATGTTTTGCAAAAAATAATTTTGGTGTTAGGGGATTTTTCTCATTCCACTGATGAATTTTTGAGAGTTGTTAGTGCATGGATGAAGGGTTTTTGCTAGGACGACCTATATGGGTCGATTGTGAATGTTCTAGTGATTCTTATGGGATTTTCTTATGTTGGTATGGTCAAAATAAAGGAGGGAAACAAACCTCTTTTGAATTTGAATCATGGAGAGGCTATAAAAGTGATGTTTTGGGTACATTGTTGCTGATCTTTTGGAATCCCTTTTATCTTTTTTGAAGAAACCTTTGTTGCAAAGAAAAAACCCTTGGGAATATCTTGAAACCCTTGGAATTTCATTCTAGGTCAATATCTGGTGGATTTTTTATGAGGATTTAAGAGAAGATGTTTCAGCTTTTTGGGAATAAAGTTGCTTCTATCCTTTCATTCCTTTTAGAAACAGATAAGGGTTAGGGCTAGGAGGAATACCTGTTGAATGTCGAGATGGTGTGCGCGTACCGTAGAGAGAGATCAGGTTGATTGCGAAGAACTCCTTTTTGTCTTGGAAGGACTACCTGCAAATAAGAATACAAGACCACAAGATTTTGATTAGACAATAAATGAGGGAACTGCCTTGGGCCCAGGAAATATTAAAAATTCCTTTCGAAGGTGGTTAGTTCCCCTGCTAATATGAATTAACATGAAAGATTGTAAAATAACAATTTAATTGCTTCGTTGAAACAGGTAGGGGAAAGGCTGGTTTCTGGTTTTGAGTCACAATAATCGATACCGGTTACTACTAACCGATATCGATGGGGGCTATGTTTTAGGGACTTTTGGTGAGGGTCAGTTGTAGAGTGGTTGTGTTGTTTGTAAGGCTAGTAAATGAGTGGGATTAGGCAATGGGATGATGAGAGGTAGATGAATGATAGTTAGATGTAATGTGTTGCTGGGTAGTAGATCTAGGAATGGATTTATGACGGCTGTGATTCAAAAGTCTAAGAAATGTTGTTAAAGAGAACATGCAAGATACAACTTACTGGTTATTGACGAGGATGCAGGTCCAAGAACTGTGATGACAAAGGAAGAACTCAGGTAGGATGGCCTGACACTCAGAAGATGAGATATCTCCCTCCCGATGATCAGCTGAGTATCATAGGGCTCTGGTTATTCAGTTACAGTCTTGGGCTTGATCTCCTTCGCTGCAAACTCTTCTTGTCTCTTCACTTGTCTCTTGCTCGGCTCAAGTAAAATCCAGATTCTTTTTATCGCTTCTGATGATCCTGATTGATCCAAAAATCCTTCGACCTTTGTTTCTGGTTAGGGGAGCCCATTTACAGGGAACCGATGGCGGTTACGTAACCGACGGCGGTCGAGTAGGAACCGGTATCGGTCAGGTCAAAGTGGGCTATTTTTAGTAAAATAGCCAACTTTCCCTCCTTTTCTCCCGAGGGATTAGTTGCGGGCTTGGTCAAGTGACTAGAAGGTCGGTTTTGGGTGCGAGAAAGGGGTCATTAGTCATGGGTGTGGATGTAGACCAAGTTATAGGTCTTAATTAGATTAGTTTAGGGTTAGGCCTAGGTCATGATGAGGTGGCAAAATGAGGTGGCAGGTAAGGCGATGTGGATTTATTAATTATAAGATAATTAATAAATAATTGTGTAAGGTTTAGGTGGTGAGGTTAGGTTGCGAAATGAGATGCGGGTCACAAGGGGTCGTAAGACACAAATTTGGTGTCTACATTAGCCCCTTATTGTCGTGTAGTTTGTTTTGTAAAGCTGCACGGACAATAATATGAAGTGGTTTCCCCTGTTAAGGGTATAGGTAATCCCCCTCAAATCTATCACAGATTGAGATAGCGTGAAATCAGGGATAGGGTTGATAAAGGGTAAATGGTGTGGAGATGATGGTGAGGTGGTGAGGTAGGTCCAAAGAAGTAGACGCACGTGGAAATGCATTAGTGCGACTAGGGTACATGATTTGACGAGCAAACCAGCAATGCATAGGCAAAGGTCGATAGTTTATCCAAACAAGGGTGATATAATCCTGGTATCCAAGGCATAGGAAGTAGCTCCAGGGTATATAACGGGTAAGGTACAGGAACATTTGGGCATGTTCGGCAGTACCAAATGGTTGGTTTGGTTGAGATAAACATCACGGTCTAAGTCTAGGCAAAGTTGGTCGACAGATCAAGTCAAGGACCCTAATCATGCTAAAACATGAACAGGTGAGCTCGAGTGAACAAAAGTTACATGATGGGTGGATAAAAGTGTATGTTGTTGATGTTGGGCGAGGTATTTAAGTGGTACGGCCTTGGGTCGGGCTGATTGATGAGTGAGGGCCGTGGGTCGGGCCAAGTT
Organism: Taxus chinensis; assembly: GCA_019776745.2. NCBI lineage: Eukaryota > Viridiplantae > Streptophyta > Pinopsida > Cupressales > Taxaceae > Taxus > Taxus chinensis. Next base: position 23,549,290 of record CM034149.1, read on the forward strand.
GTTGGGTTGTGGCCTTGGGTCGGGCCAAATGGTTGGGGTGAGGCCTTGGGTCGGGCCAAATGGTTGGGGTGAGGCCTTGGGTCAGGCCAAATTGGTTGGTTACGGCCTTGGGTCAGGCCAAATGGGTTAACAAAGGGGTTGCAGCAAAGGTTGATATAGGCGATGTTTGTGAGAAAGGGCGATTAGTAAATAGGGGCAGAAATTGGGGGAAAAGTTGGAATAAAACCGATGTCGATTATCTATGACCGATATCGGTTAGGGGACCGATACCGGTTCCTTAGGGCATAATAAAACCGATATCGGTTATAGGTCAAAAACCTATAAAAAGAAAAATACGGCCTGTCATTGTCACATTTGCAATTTGAAAACCGATTTGAGTTGTCTGAGGTGGATTATTGAGATTGGAGCATTTGTTGGTTGAGGTGGCGCTATTTGAGTGGAGGAGTGAGTGAGTAGTGGGCCCGAGTGAGTAGGAGGCAGCAGTTGATTGGTGGAGGACCCAGCAGAGGGGAGTTAGAGCCATGGCACAGCCAGGAGGAGCAGGAGGTGCTGGACCAGCTGGACCACCACCACCCATCCCACCACGACGACGTGTCGTCGTACCGGTAGGTTCGAAACCCCTCATTGTGTGGATTTGAGTATATTATGTTGTATTTGGGTTTTGGGTAGGAATGTTAGATTTTGATAAAATAATTAATAAATGGAAATGATTTGAAAAAAGGAGAGGGTAGATAGGTTAAATAGGCCAAGGCGGCTGGGTGGGTAGGTTTTTAGGGTGTTTGGGCGGGTATAGAGGGAGAAATAGGAAAAAATGGATTTGGGGGGGGCCGCGCGGGGTTCGGCTCCAGAATTTTACAGCGACCGATGTCGGTCGCTAAGCGACCGGCATCGGTCATGAAATTTTTGGTGGAATTTTTGGTGGACGGAGTTTTGTGAGTGACCGGTGTTGGTCGTATAGCGACCGGCGTCGGTGAAGAGGACCGGTGTCGGTCATAAGTGACCGGTACCGGTCCTTAGTTATTTTTATTTTTGTTGGTTTGGGTTTTGTTGTTGGTTTGAATTTTTGGTTGTTGTTTGGGTGTTTTGGTATTATTTGGGTTGTTTGTATTTGTTTTGGTGTTGTGGTATTGTTTGGGTGTGTTGGTATGGTTTGGATTGTGGTGGGGGTGTTTTGGTATTGTTTGAGTGTTTTGGTTTGTTTAGGTGTTTTGGTATTGTTTGGGTGTGTTGATATGGTTTGGGTTGTGGTGGAGGTGTTTTGGTATTGTTTGAGTGTTTTGGTTGGTTTAGGTTGTTGTTTGTTTGGGTGTTGTGGTATTGTTTGGGTGTGTTGGTATGGTTTGGGTTGTGGTGGGGGTGTTTTGGTATTGTTTGAGTGTTTAGGTTGTTGTTGGTATTGTTTGGGTGTGTTGATATGGTTTGGGTTGTGGTGGAGGTGTTTTGGTATTGTTTGAGTGTTTTGGTATGGTTTAGGTTGTTGTTTGGGTGTGAAGAGGGAGGGGGATATCGTAGAGGTTTTTAGGGTAAGATAGGTGGGTGTAGAGGGTATAAGTAGATGTTGTGATAAAGAGTAGGGCTAATGTAGTGAGTTGGTTTTGCAGGCACGTCAGCAGCTGACGATGCGGGACAGGATGCCCCCGCTGTTGAGATGGATGCGGCCACACGTGTCCGCAGCGCAGTGGGGTATCATGCGCGAGGTGGGACTCGGCGGAGTCCAGCGATACAGAGCGATTGACAGGGATCACAGTTTGATGGTCGCCCTCATCGAGAGATGGGATCCGGCGACCAATGTGTTCCATCTCCCGACTGGAGAGATGACCATCACATTGGAGGATGTGTATCGCATCCTTCGATTACCGATTGATGGAGAGGCAGTCTTTCAGGTTGATGCTGAGACAGCCATGGACAGCATCCTACACATATTCGGGGATGCAGCTGCGCTACTGACATATCACAGCGTAAGTATCGCGTATGGGGATATGTACCGAGCCCACCGCCATGAGACACGGCTTGCCGTGCTGATGATGATCGGGATCACCTGCTTCGCCCTCCCAGACTCAGAGGGAGGCCGCTTTCCACGGGTGCTTATGGGGGTGCTACATGAGATGGTGGAGGAGCACACATGTTATGCTTGGGCACCAGTATACCTGGTGCAGTTATACCGAGAGCTGTGGGGCTATCGCCGGATGAGGCGATTCGGGATTTGCTCGACGTTTTTACTACACTGTTGGGCATATGAGCATATCATATGCATTAGACCAGTAGGGCTGCCCCAGCAGCCAGGGCCACAGGTCATCTATAGATACGGCTTTCAGAGGTGGTTGGGGGTCGTGGGCCAGCCACGAGCAGTGCTTGCAGGGCGGGACGTCACTTATTACAGACATATGTTAGAGGGCCTGACAGCGGTAGATATTGTATGGAGACCGTATAGAGGTCATCACCCCCGTGGAGGAGCCCGATCACAGCTGAGATGGATCCAGTATACATTCTGGATTGCAGGACGGAGGCCAGGGGAGTATGAGCGGATACCCCTGGAGAGGGTACGCAGGCAGATGGGGCTACGACAGGATGAGCCACCTCCCTTCCCTCAGTACCGGAGGGATGATGTAGAGGCTCCACTGCCTGCACCACAGCCCGTGGACCCAGATTGGGTTGCTGAGAGGCCGGCAGATGATACCGTAGATGATGCCGGCTGCACAGGAGCATTTTTGGTTTGGTGGGCCGGAGAGAGAGCTGCGAGGAGAGCACAGCCCGCACAGCCAGACTTGGCAGTGGTGATAGCAGAGAGGGATCAGCTCAGGGGCCAGATACAGCTATTACAGGGGCAGCTTGCTGCTGCACAGGCACAGATAGGTGTCTTACAGGGGCAGCTAGCCCAGGCTCAGGTACAGGCACAGGCGCAGGCACCACCAGCGGCACCACCAGCGGCACCGGCACAGGTACAGGTACCGCCCCAGCCACAGGCACCACCAGCGGCACCAGCACAGGCACAGGGGGCACTGGTATTAGGTGTCAGGGGACCAGCCCCAGCACCTACGGTGGCTCGAGATCGTTATATGGAGGCTAGAGCGGAGGCCCGGTACTATCAGGATATTCTTGATGGTACCGGGGCTGATTATCAGCCATATGCGGCACATAGAGCAGAGACCTCTCGGAGCCAGAGATCTCAGGGAGGTGCAGCCACAGCCGGTGGGTCTGTGACAGGCAGGAGGCGAGAGGCAGCACAGGGACCAGCAGGCAGACAGGCAGAGGGCGGTGGAGAGAGCTGAGGGGTCCCTGCATATTTTTGTATTGGTTCATTGGATATGGGCACCGGTCTGCGAACCGGCTATGTTTATAGAGGCCTGCGTGCCTAGATATTATGTATTCATTCATTCATTCATTTATTGTATATACCGGCCTACGAGCTGAGTACAGGTTGTACAGTTGATACCAGCTTGCGAGCCGAGTATGTTTTTGATATGAGAGACTGGCCTACGAGCCGAGTCGAGATTATTGACAGTTATTGCGGCCTGCGTGCCGGCTTTGTTGTATTATGAGATCACAGAGGCCCCGATGCAGGGCACATTGTATATTTGAAACTTTGTATATATATAGATATGATGATTTGACCCACATGTTGTGCGTAAAAATGTGTTAAGTGTTTTGAAAATGGTTTGTGATATTTAATGTATGATGAGTTTGATTTACATGGTGTTATATATTAATGATGTTGATGTCTTTTGTTGATGGGATGTATGTATGTATATATAAATGATGAGTTTAATTGACATGTTGTATTATGAAATGTTGTATGTTTTGTCGCTGGTTTTGTGAAATTGAATGTATGTAGCTATTAAGTTGGATCCAAATGGTGTATAGATTGATAGCTTTTGATATCGTTAGTTGATGGCTTGTGTGTTTTTGTAATGTAGATAGATGATGTTGATGAAATTGTAATGAGATGTGGATTTAATGTATGATTATAGATAACGGTGTTGTTATGCAGGAAAAAGGGACGGCGCCACAAAAAATTAGGTAGAAAATAAAGAAAAGAACTATGTTTTTAAAAAAAGGTAGGTATATGACCGATGTCGGTTAAATAACCGATGTCGGTATTAAGTAGACCGATATCGGTTAGATAACCGATACCGGTTATCTTTAGAAAAGGAGCTTTTCTAAAAATAGAAAAGCGGGGGTGGCAACTGAAGTTCTTATTTTGAGAGCCATGCAAGAAGTTAAATACGCGAATGCGACACTTTTTGACGACTGAGACAGGTAATTGCATGAGAGATTTGAGTGATAAGGAGAAAAGAGACAGGGAGAGTGAATGTGAGTGGAGATTCAGAAAGCAGAAAGGAAAATTGGAAAAGGGTGGTGAACATGGCAGAACGAGGCGAAGCATCCAGCAGGCAGGGACAAGAGGGAAGACAAGTGCCACCTCAAGCTGCTGCAGCCCAAGAGGTAAACGTCTTGGTTGTAATTTGATTCTTGCATGGGATGAGGGAGATTAAGTAGATAAAGATGAGAAAGAAAAGGTGATAGACAATGAATCGGGATAGGGTGAATGTAATGGGGTAGGTAGTCAGGGGTTTCGGGAATGTTTGTATGTACAGAGAGGGATAAACGATCAAATTATTGTCATAGGTGGTGTTTTTAGGCAGGGTGTGTAAAGTTGATATTGACCGATATCGGCTTAAGATAACCGGTATCGGTTATGGAACCGGTACCGGTTATCTAAAACCGATGTCGGTTACTGTAGGAATTTCCAGAATGTGAGAAAAAACCCTTGGGGATTTGATTTATTGAATGGCTGTGTGTCGTTTTGATGTGTGCAGGCGGAGGCAGGGTTCAGGATGAACGATACTGTGCCAGCGCTGTTGTCACGAATCCGAGCGGATGTAACACCAGCTGAATGGGCATTGATAAATCGTTTGGGGTTAAGTGGAATCCGCTATTATTCACGAATCGCACGTAACCATGCTATGTTACAGGCGTTGATTGAGAGATGGAATCCAGACAGGAATACCTTCTATCTGCCAACAGGGGAGATGACAGTGACATTGGAAGATGTGTTCCGTATTTTGAGACTCCCAATTACAGGAAGACCAGTATATCAGGCTTTACCTAGCGCGGCACGGGGAGCAATAACAACAGTATTTGGTCCATATGCAAGAGATTTGACACAGCGAGGTTTGACATTCACGTATGGTATAATGTATGCAGCACACCCTGAGGAAACAAGGTTAGCAGTGATATTAATGATAGCGGTAGGATATTATGCGTTGCCGAGGGCGGATGGGGGAAGATTTCCAAAAGCATTGATGTGTGTTATTTGGGAGATGATAGAAAGGAACGTGACTTTTGCATGGGCACCTGCATATTTGGCGGAGCTATACAGGGGTTTATGGGCGTGTAGATGAAATCACAGGACGACACTGGATTGTTCATTTTTATTACATTGTTGGGCCTATGAGCACATTGTTTGTGTGCGACCAATAGGCCGACCCATCCAGTCAGGAGAGACCGGAGTGCAGAGGTTGGGATTCAGACGATGGGTCCAGACAGAACAAGAGGCAAGATCCCAGGCCGTGACAGGTGACATTGAGTATTATAGGCAGGTATGGGAGATGGTGACGATGGCGGATATCTGTTGGAGGCCGTACGGGAACTATATGGTAACAGAGAATATAGCGGAGGAGTTGAGGGGTGTAGAGCGATTGAGGTGGATCGCAGGGCACAGGCCAGGTGAGTATGAGAGGATTCCTCTAGATCGTGTGCGGCGACAATTTGGATTTGTGCAGGATATACCCTTGGCTTATAGACCATATATGAGGATCGATGCCGAGGCAGCATTCTCACCTCCCTGGCCAACACCTCCAGAAGGGCCAGAGGAGATAGCAGCCGATCGCAGGGTAATGGATGCAGGAACGACAGAGGCCTATAGATTATGGTGGGTAACAGAACTGCGAGGTGTACGTGATCGTCCTGACATAGCTATGATTACAGCGGAGAGAGATCATCTGCAGAGATTAGTTCATCAGCTCCAAACGCAGGTGAATGAGGCAAGAGGATTGTTAGCGGTTGCGGAGTCACGAGCGGAGGGACTAGAGGCGAGATACCTCCATGCGAGGGAGCGTATTAACATGTTACAGGAGAGATTGGTAGATCAGTGGGCGGTACCAATAGCCGTGGTACCTTTGAGGACAGAGAGGCCCGGCGAGAGACGTCGACGATCACGATCATCACCTGGTTCGGGATGAGGCGTGAGGGTCTAAGTAAATGTTATCGAGGTATAAGAATAAATAAGGATGCCGACCTGCGTGTCGATGATAGAGAAGATGTATTTGTTTAACATCTAAATAAAACTGAATATGTATGTTGATTTGAGTTACGATAATAATAAGAATGTTTGTGTTTTGACTTTCGGTGTTTTGAAAAAGGATAAAGAGGAATGTGATTAAAATAGAAATACACAAAAATATTTATATTTATCACACATCATAGGTTATGGTAGGAGATGGTCGAGCTAACCTTGGGAGACCCCATGTCTCCGAAGTGCTGCCTACATAGCCCATTGCACAAAGCAAGGAGGGGCCTCAGACCGATGTAGTTCTCCCTTAAGACCAGGGAGAGGTGAATTCAGGCAATTTAGGTATGGTTAGGCAATTTGTTGGTTGGTAAAAATATTGATATTGATATTGGTAGGGTAATGTTGTTGGTGTTGGTAATGAATTGGTGATTTTGGAATAGGTAGAAGTGAAGCGAAAGTTAGCCTACCCAAGTGGTAGGGAACCATATCCTGATTAAGATCAACACATAATCCTAGATTCGAGTCAAAGAGGAAAAAGTTACTCCGTAGTTGAAAAGAGCTAAACAAACCACATATTAATGTAGGATGAGCTTGAACCCCTAGGTACCGTGCATAGACGAGAAGTCAATAGGTGAAAAGAGTTGTATGATCACAATATATCGGATATACGTCACGTCCCTTGAGTTTAAACAAATGGTGAGGTGAGGTGGATGGTATAGCTGAGGTACGGAGAACTTGTTACAAAGTGAGTGTTCTGACGAAAGAGAACCTACCCTAAATAGACAAGTCCATGACTCAAAAGTTCTTTTGAATGTGGCTTTATTTTACTGAATATAGACTGATCGATGCGGGAAGTCTACAAGGGATATTGATCGTACTATTCTTGAGGTCTTCACGAAGCTGATCAATGCGAGAAGCTTCTGATAAAGGCTGACTGTGTATAGCTGTCCTTCAAGGGAGCAGTCTATTTATAGTAGCAGATGTGATTTTAGTGCATAGCTGTCCTTCGGGGGAGCAGTCTATATATAATAGCAGCAATAGTTTGGCATATAGCTGTCCTTCGAGGGAGTAGTCTATATATAATTTAGAGAGCCAGATGTCCTTTTGGCGTAAAGCATCTAGTTTGGTAGAAAGTTTGACTCAAGAAAATCCCATAAGCATATAATTAAGAATGTGTCATTTTAATACTTTGAAGTCATGGACTAGACTAAAAAGGGAAGGCATCATTAAGGGGAGGTGGGAATCAAACTATGTGAGCTTGATTTGATTGTAAGATGTAGGAAACAAAGTGTATGTAACGGTAAATGAGCTCAAGGGACGAGCGGTAGGTAGATAAGAAGTGATATAACACTAAATTCAATAGTAGAATGGTCGAAGATGCAAGGCATTAAGGGGTTCAGGCTCAGGTTTACCATTAAGCGAAGCTAAACGATAAGTTCCTGATCCATAAGTGTGAGTGATTATGTAAGGCCCAATCCAATTGGGAGCAAATTTTCCACGTTTGCTCTTTTCTAGTTTGGTTACATGTTGATTCTCTTTGAGGACAAGATCACCAACCTTAAAGGTACGCTCATGAAGTCGCTTATCATAAGCACGCTTGATGCATTTTTGATAGATTTGAAGGTGATCAAGAGCTGTAAGACGACGCTCGTCAAGAAGCTCCAATTGGGCTAACCGCTCTTGGCGGAAATCATCATTGGTGAGAATATCCTGAAGAGATATTCTGAGGGAGGGTATTTGTATTTCGAGAGGCAAGACAGCCTCGGTACCATATACCAAAGAAAAAGGTGTGGCATTGGTGGAGGTATGAATGCTAGTACGATAAGCCCAGAGGGCAAAGGGGATGTGATCGTGCCAATTTCTTCTGGACTCATTGACAACTTTCATGAGAATTTTGGTTAGGGTTTTATTAGAAGATTCGGCTTGTCCATTCGCTTGTGGATAATAGGGTGATGAGAAACTAAGTTTGATACCAAAGTTGTCACAAAGGTCTTGCAACAACTTATTTTTGAAAGATTTTCCATTATCTGTTATCAGGCGATGAGGAACACCAAAACGACAGATAATGTGGTGGTTAATGAACTCTACAATTTTTTCTTTTTTAGTTGAAATGAGCGGAATAGCCTCCACCCATTTTGTGTAATATTCGGTTGCTGTGATTATCCATCGGTGACGTTGCGAAGAGGACGGATGAATCTCACCAATAAGGTCTAAACCCCATTGTGAGAAAGGCCAAAGATCTCGGGCGACCTGTAGCGGGTGGCTAGGAGTATGTTGAAGGTTGGCATGTTGTTGACACATAACACAACGCTTAACATATTCGTAGCAATCGTTATTGAGAGTAGGCCAATAATAACCTAGGCGAAGGATTCGTTTGGCCACGGCAAGGCCGCTAAAATGTCCACCACAAATACCGTCATGGACCTGTTGGATGGTATAGGTGACCTCCGCGCCGGTTAGACATCGAAGGAGGATGCCATCAAAGCCACGTTTATAAAGGAGTCCCCCCATAACGACATAACGAGAAACACGTTTAAGAAAAGTGCATTTTCCGGTACTAGTAAGGTCAGATGGGAGAACAGAGGTTGTAAGGTAGTCGTGAAATTGGTGATACCAGGTATCCTACGAATTAGCAGACACATTATTTATCATACAAACAACCGGGGCTGAGTAAGATGGGGCAAAGAGTTGTTGGACCAAGACGAAAATGTCAGAGTCAGTTGATGAAGCTGGAATTTGCGAGGCTAAGCAAGCCATAGTATCCGCAAATTTGTTAGTGGAGCGAGGAATGGTTTGGATAGAATAGTGAGTAAATAAGGCTAGAAGTGAATCCACGTAGTGTTTGTACTTTTGAAGTTCCTCATTTTTACATTGGTAGATGCCCATAACTTGATTGACTACCAATTGAGAGTCGCCGAAAATATTGATAGATTTGACACCTAAGTGTAACGCAACCTGGAGACCCAGAACAAGGGCCTCATATTCCACAGTATTATTAGTGCAGGGGAAATCGAGTCGGAAGGAAAGAGGCATAGGCTCAGCGTCGAGAGGAATGAGAACAACGCCGGCTCCTCCGCCACGCTGGCATTTGGATCCATCGAAGAAGAGGGTCATTGGATACGACTCCTCCCTGAGTGAAAGAGTGGCGATGAGTTCGTCGGGGAAATTAAAATTAATAAATTGTGCCCCAGGTAGAGGGGCTTCCGCGAGTTGATCTGCGATGGTTTGTCCTTTGATTGATTTCTGGTGGACAAACTCAAGGTCGAGGTCAGGTGAGGAGCATGAGCCATCGGGCGATGCGTTGGTTTAGATGGGGTTTGGCATACATATAATGGATGGGGACCGTGTTGGTGATGACGAAAGTTTTGTGATTCAGGAGGTAGTGTCGGAGTTTGGTGGCCACGAATGATAGGGCTAGGCACAACTTTTCTACATGTATATACCTAGTCTCATAGTCCACCAAAGTACGACTTATATAATAAACGGCTTGTTCGCGATTCTCGGAGTCACGATGTGCAAGCATGGCCCCTACAGCGTGGTCAGTGGCAGAAAGGTAAAGGTAGAAAGGGCGGTCATCCTGAGGTGGGATAAGCATGGGTGGCTGCAAGAGATAAGCTTTGAGAGCCTCAAAGGCTTGGTGGCACTCTTCGCTCCATTGAAAGTCAATGTCTTTTTTAAGGAGGTGATGGAAAGGTTGACATCGATCCGAGAGTTGGGAGATGAAACGCCGGATAGATTGGAGCTTACCTTGTAAACTACGCAATTGTTTGAGGTTAGTAGGTGGGGGAATTTCTAGGATAGCTTTGACTTTAGATGGGTCGACCTCAATGCCACGCAAAGAGATGATAAAGCCAAGAAGTTTTCCCGAAAGGACACCAAAGACACATTTCTTTGGTTGAAGACGGACAGAATATTGTAACAGGCGATCAAAAATAATGGTTAAAACATCAAGATGTTCACTACGATGTTTAGATTTTCCAAGAAGATCATCGACGTAATCTTCAAGGATAGTGTGCATAATGTCATGAAAAATGTAGGTCATAGCCCGCTGATAGGTTGCACTAGCATTCTTAAGGCCAAATGGCATTACACGATAACAGAAGGTTCCCCAAGGAGTTATGAAGGTAGTTTTATGTTGATCGGCAGGGGCAACCAAAATTTGGTTGTATCCTGAAAAGCCATCCATGAGAGAGAGCATCTCATGGCCCGCAGTGAGATCAACAAGTTGGTCAATACTAGGTAGGGGGAAGTCATCCTTAGGGCAAGCGAGGTTAAGATCCCAGAAATCCGTGCATATCCGAAGTCCCCCCGTCGCTTTAGTGACAGGTACGATGTTAGAAATCCATTGAGGATAGTCAATAGGCAGGATGAAGGAAACAGAAAGGAGTCGTTGAAGCTCCTCTTTGACCAAGAGGGCAATGCGTGGATGCATTTTTCTCAATTTCTATTTAATTGGTTTGGAATCGGGTTTCAGGGTAATGTTATGGACAGCAATGTCAGGATCAATTCCTGGCATGTCAGCGTAGGACCAAGCGAAATCTTGGTTGCGAGTACGGAGAAAGGTAGTAAAGGTGACTTGTTCTGATGCGCTAAGGGATTGTCCGATCTTCACAATGTGAGGATCCTCCTCCATGTGGATGTTGATTTCTATAGTAGACTCGTTCAACATGGTTTGAGTTTCAGATGGTAAGGCGCGTTGAATATAAGAGTCGTCCGCACCAAGGTAAGTGAGGATGGAGTCATCATCCTGGCACTCAACAACGTTAATTGAAGGTGAGTCCTCTTCAATCATGTCTGGATACAAAAGGGGGATAGAAGAGGGGTCCTCATTATCGCGTTGATAAGTGAGAGGACCTAGGAAGATAGCATTTATGAAAAAAAAAAGTTAGGAGGGATAGATTCAGGATCTATCGACTCTGTGGGTGACGAAGGCAAAATGGGTGATGATGGTTCGGTAGGGGTGACGTCGTCATCTTCCAGAAGACAACTGACATGAGGTTCCTTCGGTGTAAGTGTTCCCGGAAATCCGAGACCACTACGATCATTGTGCTTGCGAGTAGTTACAGGAATGATTGTATGTCGGCCTTGTTCATAAAGACCAAAACCAAAGCCTTTCCAAGCACAGCGAGTCAAGAAGGTAAGGGTGAAACGATGATTTTTTAGGTATTGAAAATCAGATTGGAAAGGAACCACACTAAGAGGAGGCTCAGGGGCAACGGAAGATGCGTCGACACCCCCATATGTTAGGTTAGTGCGGCAGTGAGGTGGTCCGTAGGGGATTACTTCCCCCACACGACGGTCATAGGTAGGATGTGCATGTACCTGTCCGTACTCCTGTGGGGTATGGAAAGAACTAACGTTATATAGGCAATACTCCCCCAGCGTAAGGCATTGAAAAACATCTACTAAGGGGTCTGCGGTTGGGATGTTAGCTGCGGGAAGGGAAGTGGTTTTTGCGATGGTGATTTCATGGGTTGAAGGTGTAGGTGTTGTTGAAGTGAATGGTAGAGGTGTGGTTGAAGTGGATGGTTGGGTTGGATGAATGGGTGTCTTGATTGGTACAAGCACATCATTAGGGTGATATAACATATTGCAGGTTTTGAAGGGGGGAGGATCAACTTTTACGGTGTAGGACTTTCCCTCATACTCAAATTTTATGCATCTATGTAAGGTTGAATGAACGCATCCCATAGCCCAGATCCAAGGGCGACCTAGCAATATATTGTATTGGAACTCTCCCTCAAGGACATAGAAGAGTTTGGGTAAAGTACGTGGTCCTACACGAATGTTAAGGATCACGGTGCCTAAGGTAGAGGTAATAGCATCATTGAATGACCGCAACATGATGGGGTTGGCACACATGTAGCTAGAAGGGATATTCATTTGTTGGAAGGATTTTGAAGAGATGATGTTTAGGCTAGCGCCCCCATCAATCATAACACGACGTACCCGAATGTCCCGGACGTAAGCTGAGATGAAAAGAGAAGGGTCAGGATCTTCTGTACCAAAGTCAACAATTTCGTCTTCGGAGAAACTGACTGCAGCAGCTTGTTGTACAGAGACAGAAGTGGTTGGGGTGGTAGGTTGTTTGGTGAGGGAAGCAACGTGATTGGGTGTTAGAATGGACGTAACAGGCAGGGTTTCATTAGGTAAGACCTCGATCCCTTGAAGGATTTCAACGAGAGCTTGTCGATGAGATTCAGAAGTCTGAATGAGATCATACAGTGTCATTTTTACAGGTGATTGGTGAAGCTGTTTGATCATTGCTCGGTGGGCAACTCCATTAGAGACGGGGTAAGCGGGTCCATAAATAACCACTTTAGGTGGTGGTGCGATCGGGATGGTGGACGAAGAAAGAGAGGACGCAGGTGTGCTTTCTTTCGCTTTCTCATTGTTTTTCTGCGCTCGAGTAGCAACACTAATCATATTAATCTCGTGGACCTGAGATGAAGATGGTCGGGATAAATCATGGTCTTCGAGAGGTGGGGTTGTAATAATGATAGATATTGGTGAGGCGGGGACAGGTGGTATAGGAGAGGGAATTGAAGCTAAAGGTCTCTCCCTTCGTAAGTTGTCTTTCTTAACCTTTCTATCTGAGAGAGGTGACTGACGAAGGATGGATTTTAAAGCTTTACATCCCTCCACATCATGTCCTGGTGTGCGGTGATAAGCGCAGATTTTAGACTCATCATAACCTATAGGTCGAGGTTTAGATGGGTCATAAGGTCTAAGTGGGGGTAGAGAAATGGTCGCATTCTCCACCAACATAGCAAGGATTTTGGCATAAGATCCTTTGAGTGGGTCAAAATCGGAGGAGGATGAGGGTATTGATTGAGCAGGTTTCGGTAATGTTTGGGCATGGTTGGTTCGTACGGGTGGTGGTTTAGCCAAGGGGTGTTGACACGTGGTTTTAACTAAACGTGGTTTCTTTGGCACAAGAGCTATGTTTAGCTGGTTAGATGATGAGGCTCCAGATAACGTGGTATCCAGAGACAATGGCGACAAAAGAGGAGTGACGGAAAACAAGTCCTTTGATGATGAAATTTGTTTAGGGTTGATGGGTGGACAGGATACGTGAGGTGACAATGTTGATATACCCTTAGATCTCTGTATGGGTGTAGAAGGCGTAGGTCGTTTTAAAGAAAACGCAGGAGGTATGATATATTGATGCAAGGTGGAGGGATGAGGTCCCAATATGGAAGTTAGGTGTGACGATGATGGTTTTAATTGTGATAGAGGCACGGATTGAGGTTGTCTCCTAAGTGGAGGGGCGGCTTTATTTTTGGATAAATCTAGTCGCTTAGGCGGGTGTGTTAGACTGGGTATTGGTGAGGTCCCAAGTGTAGGGGAAGATTTGGTTAGGCTGACAGAGGTGGATGAGATACTGGGTAGAGATGCGGGGGGTGAAGATGAGGACATAGGCATTTTGAGTTTCTGTAAACACTTCGGGTATATGGTAGAGGTGTCTGGATCGGTCATCTGCATTTGAGTAGAATAGGGGGTACTCAAACGTTCCCATAGGACTCGTCTATCTTCTGGAGAATGACAGTCTTCAGGTGTGAATTGGAATTTTTGTATGGAAGAAAGGTGGGTTGTGATTCCGGTCCACTGTGGGTGTGATACAGGGGGTAGATGAGGCACTGTATCAATAGGTGTTAAGAGGTCAACCGGTCGCTGAAAAGATTTAGGCGATGAAGAACTAATAGGTAGGAGGGCATGTTTGAGAGGATCCGTCATGGTTAAAGAAGTTGGCGATGTCGGTGCAAGAGGTTTCTTGTCTAAGGATGACAAAAGGAGTGGCGAGCCTTCCTCTTGTGCAGCAAGAGCGGTAAAAGGGGACGTTTGGGAAATAGATAGGTTAGATAACATCCGCTCACAATCTTGTAGGGATGTGGTGTAAGAAGACTCATCTATTAGAAGAGAACTCTGGGCAGTTAACTCCTTTATGGGTAAAGGAATGATTTCGCTTTGGCTTGATGGTGGTGAAGGAGGTTCGGGCCCCTGGGTCAGTGAAGAGGCTTGATTCAAAATTTTCTCGATAGAGGCTTTTGGTTGGGAGTCGAAGACTGCATGGATCTCATGAACACTCTCCTCGGCTAAGATATCCTGGTTTATGTTACTGTTAGAAGAGTGATTCGGGAATGGTTTGTTGAAGATTTTCAAATTTTGGTTGGCAGGGGCGTTAGGATTATCGAGGGCTATATCCCCCGCATCAACCATTTCCTGCACTATGTTTTTCAACATCTTGCAGTTCTCATGACTGTGTCCCTTTACGCGGTGGAAGTTACAGAAGTCATTTTCTTTGTACCAAGAAGGTATGGCGCGAGTGGAATCAAACCCAGAGTGAGGTTTAACAGGAGGTAAGGTAATGGCTCCTGCTTTAAGCAATTTTTCCAATATTACACCATATGTTTCTCCCAAGGGAGTGTAGTTGATGGGCTCTGCTTTATACTTATAGGTGGTTTTTGGCGGGGTATTAGACGGTGCTTGAGATTTGACTATCACTGCGTGGACAGCTCCTTTTGATTTAGAAGAAGTGGATGTGTGAGGAGTGGTGGTGTTTGGTTTATTGGTAGAATCTGGAGTTTGGAAATTGGGGTTTTTGTTACGCAACCGTAATTTCTCTTCTTCTAAGGCTCGAATTTCTAGTTTCTGAGCCATGGTAAAGGCCTCGTCAAATGTGCGGAAAGTTTGAATTTGAAGGGTAGGAGAGATGTGCTTAGCGCAGGCCCGCGTAAAAAGTTCGATAAGTTCAGTCTGAGGCAAGGCATATGTAAGTTGGTTGATAAGGCCCCGCCATCGTCCAACGAAATCTGTGATAGATTCGTCTTCAAATTATCGGATGGCATAAAGGTCGGTGATAGATACTTTCTTGGCAATGTTAATGGAGAAATGATCCAAGAAAGATTGGGCTAGTTGGTTAAAAGAGAAGATTGAGTGCTAGGTTAAAGCACTGTACCACTCCAAGGCGGGTCCTGATAAGGACATGGGAAAGGTGCGGAGTAACAAGGCATCATCATGAGCAATCAAATAACAAGCATGTCTAAATGATCGCAAGTGTTGTTGAGGATCCTCTTTACTATTAAAACGAGTAAATTTCGGTAATTCCCATTGAGGAGGATATGAATGAAGGGGGACAGAAGGGTGAATAGGCTCCCGACAAACTTGCTTGTATGTCAAGGCGCTACGACTTCCCGAAACAGAAGCCTCCAGATTTTGCATTTTGTCCATCATTTGTTTGATGAAATCCGTGGTTGGATGAGATGATGGTGTGGTTGTGGTAAACGGAGGAAAATTGGGCCAAGGGCCTCCGCTAGACAACGGTGGGGTTAAGTGTTGATAAGGTATGGAGGATGAATATGTTGAGGCGACCGAATAGGGATGTCCCATATAAGATGTTGAGGTCACAGGATATGTGTATGGGAATGAAAAGGTAGGCGGAGCTTGAGAAGGAAAGCTCGTGTGGATAGGTGGCAGAGAGCAAGTCATGAACGAAGCAGTCTGCAAGAGAGATGAGGTAGGAGCAGTCGGCGGTAATGATATGTGGGGCCCAAGATTAACCAAAGGAAAGCCAATCTGTGTCGTATGAACCTCTGAAGCCGTCGGATTGGGAGACGGGGCTAAAGATGCAGGAAGCAAGGCGGTGTTATCAGGCGGAGTGGGAGCTAAATGAGCAGCTATACTAATAGGCATGCCAACAAGGAGTTGACCATCGGGTGTACGGTCAGGGGCATGAGACAAATAGTATTGTACAGCGCTAGGATTAGCATCCAGAAATTTGGCAAATTCTTTATCTCCTACAGGAATTTTGGGGATCTCACTGGTGTCCGTAGGGTTCCCTATAGAATGTGAAGGGGGTGATTCAGGCAAAGGCACAGAGCAGGCATGTGAAACCATGGTGGCGGCTTGCTTTCGAGTGATAACAACCATGGACAGGAGTACACAGTAGGGTTTCAATCTATCAGGAATAGAAACAGACTCAGAATGGTGAAATTGGTAGGTTGCTGGTTTGTCAGGAACTGTAAAAGACAGTAACCGATATCGGTCTGATAACCGATGTCGGTTACACTATAGCCGACATCGGTCAGTTAACCGATATCGGTGTAATAAGACTGGTATAAGAAAATATAAGAAGCTATTGACTTGATTGTTAACAAAACTTAGTACATTTATCAAATTGTTCTGAGGTGATCACAGAAGACAGTGTATAACAGAGAAAACAGAACTGAAAACAAGCAAGATGCACACGCAAATCCAGAGACTAACCCTAGGGTTAATTTTAATTATCGTGGGCTTATGCCTTTAGATGTAGAATGATGTCAGAATCCTAAACAAAAGACTTAGGGGAAATGTCAAGTTTGTTTTGGCTTATAAGGTTACCTCAATCGGGCGGAGGAATACCGCGGAAAAGGGGGGATGTTTTGAGCTGTTGTGTTAATTGTGAAGTGATTCGGTATGTGTTGTGCAGTGAAAGTAAGATTAATTTCTTGTCAATACCATGGATATCACCTCCACGTGTACGACCTGTTACTTAATCTATGTTCACTAGAATTGAAAACAACAAGCAAGAATGTGATGCACGTGTTTTAAACCCAAATCAAAAATGATATTCGATGAAGCAAAAGAGATGACTTTCACTAATGCAAAACTAGGAAAGCAAGACAAATTCCTTTACTAAATATAACAAAAACAACAACAGCAAGTATGCTCCCTAAATGAAAGCAAGCAAGAGAAACAGAAACCCGAAATGGGTCCCACCGGGCGTGCCAAAATGTTTCGCATGGAATGTTTCAGCTTTTGGGAATAGAGTTGCTTCTATCCTTTCATTCCTTTTAGAAACAGATAAGGGTTAGGGCTAGGAGGAATACCTGTTGAATGTCGAGATGGTGTGCGCGTACCGTAGAGAGAGATCAGATTGATTGCGAAGAACTCCTTTTTGTCTTGGAAGGACTACCTGCAAATAAGAATACAAGACCACAAGATTTTGATTAGACAATAAATGAGGGAACTGCCTTGGGCCCAGGAAATATAAAACTTCCTTTCGAAGGTGGTCAGTTCCCCTGATTTAACACTAATATAGAAAATTAACATGAAATCTATTGTAAAATAACAATTTAATTGCTTCGTTGAAACAGGTAGGGGGAAAGGCTGGTTTCTGGTTTTGAGTCATAGGCAAATAACTGATACCGACGGTTACTAGCTAACCGATATCGGTAGGGGCTATGTTTTAGGGGACTTTTGGTGAGGGTCAGTTGTAGGGTGGTTGTGTTGTTTGTAAGGCTAGTATATGAGTGGGATTAGGTAACAGGGTGATGAGAGGTAAATGAATGATAGTTAGATGAAGGTTAATGTGTTGCTGGGTAGTAGATCTAGGAATAGATTTATGACGGCTATGATTCAAAAGTCTAAGAAATGTTATTAAAGAGAACACACAAGATGCAACTTACTGGTTATTGACGAGGATGCAGGTCCGAGAACTGTAATGACAAAGGTAGAACTCAGGTAGGATGGCCTGACGACTCAGAAGATGAGATGTCTTCCCCTCACGATGATCAGTTGAGTGTGACAGGGCTCTGGTTGTGCAGTTGCAATCTTGGGCTTGATGTCCTTCTCTACAAACTCTTCCTGTTTCTTCACTTGTCTCTTACTTTGGCCTCAGCAAAATCCGGATTCTTTTTATCGCTTCTGATTTTCTCTTTCTCTCCCGATCAAATGAAAATCCTTCAATCCTTTGTTTTTGGTTAGGAAGT
Source organism: Taxus chinensis (assembly GCA_019776745.2). Lineage (NCBI taxonomy): Eukaryota > Viridiplantae > Streptophyta > Pinopsida > Cupressales > Taxaceae > Taxus > Taxus chinensis. The sequence goes on from CM034149.1 coordinate 23,567,332, forward strand.
GAACCCATTTATGAGGGAACCGATGGCGGTTATGCAACTGACGGCGGTTACGTAACCGACGGCAGTCGAGTAGGAACCGGTATTGGTCCGGTCAAAGCGGGCTATTTTTTGTAAAATAGCCAGCTTTCCCTCCTTTTCTTCCGAGGGATTGGTAGCGGGCTTGGTCAAGTCATTATGAAGGTTGGTTTTAGGTGCGAGATGAGGAGTAATTAGTCATAGGTGTGGAATGTGGACCAAGTTATAGGTCTTAATTAGGTTAGTTTAGGGTTAAGACTAGGTCATGATGAGGTGGCGACATGAGGTGACAGGTTTGGTGATGTGGACTTATTAATTATAAGGTAATTAATAAATAATTGTGTAAGGTTTAGGTGGTGAGGTTAGGTTGTGAAATGCGATGCGGGTCACAAGGGGTCGTAAGACACAAATTTCGTGTCTACACACAGAAACCATACAAATCTCCAAAAATGCCGAGCTCAAAGTCAAAGAAAGACAAGCAACCAAAAAATATATAGAAGGATCGAGCTTCATGAAGGGAAAAGGTGCACACAAAGAAATCTCAAAGAACCCCGCAAGAGACCAGAAAACCTTTTTTCTATCAGAAAATACGAGCTCGTATATACAGAACAGATATTGAAATATCACATGAAGATTTCGAAGACCCAAAGACAAACAAAACCGAGCTCAAAAATTTCAACCATGGCATCAAGGAAAAAAATTTCTAGTTTTTGTGTTTATCTTATGATAATTTCTTTGAGTATGTTTCATGGTGAAGTATATTATTTTGTGATCATTCATTGATATATGTGTTTCATGAGGATGTGTGTTTGATGTTTTGAAGCATTGAGTGAAAGGTTTTATTGGGGATTGATTCACCCCCTCTCAATCCTTATCACTTCTAAAAATTTATTGTGTTTTCATGTAAATATGCCTAAAGGATAAAGTTTCCCCAAGTGTTTATAGATTTTTTTTAATGTTAGTTTGAAGTTTTGAATCCATAGAATAAGTGACTTATTGCAAAAGGACTCTTCTTGGGCTTTGTGGAAACCCTAACCTAGGGTTTATGATAAAAAATTTATAAATGGAGATGGAGTGAATATAATATTATGAAATTTTTACCATATGTTCTTGACATGATAAGGATAGGTATTTTAAAGTTTTAGGGTATTATGAGTTAGTACGGATGCTCATTTTCTTGACAGTTCTAAATTGTGCACATGAAGACCTAAGTTAAAAGTTATTACTTACAAACTGGGAAGAACTCCCTTAAGAGCATGATACAAGGTTTAATAGAAAGGTGTAATGGCCTAATGGGTACTTAGAATAGGCAATATTTCCTTGAGAAAGTGAATGGATCAAAACTTATGAGTAAATTTTTCTTGGAATAGGGCTAGTAGCCTATGTGAGTAGAATAGAGAAGTGAAAGAGGGATAAAAGCTCTTAGGTTGTATTTTGGCCAGCAATAGAAGTTTGAGGTATGATAATAAGAAAGAATAAATAATGCTAATATGATTTTCAAGGACTCTTGACTTAGAATGAATACTTAAAGATTGATGTAGAAAATATAAGGTTTTAATATGAAAATTATAATCAATTTGATAGGGTATAGTTGGTATTAAAGGTCTGAGTATGATTCTTAAGGACTAAATTGGTGCTCTTTCAAGATTTTATTCTTGTGTCTGATACATCTAGCATGCCTAGGCTCTACGATGGAAACTTAAAGAAAGTGATTTTATAGGGTACAAGGGAGGAAATTACAATGATGAGGGGAAATAAGGGAAATTAGGGAAGGAATATCATTTTCATGAGTAGATCGCAGAGCTCACACCCTATAACCGAATTAGTTCAACATTCAATGTAGAGGAAACACAATGAATCTATCTAGTGAGATGGACAAATTGAGACACCAAGTTCTCATATTCATCTATCAAAGATACAAAGATCTTGGGTCACTGTTATTATAAAGTGTATAAAAGAGGGAAATAAAAGAACCATGAGATGTCTCTAAAAACCATGCTTATCATATCATCAATGAGAGGAAATCATCCATACAAAGCTACACACATTCATACATCTTGGAAAGAATGAAAGTTTATTCCTGAATCGAGCATTTACACTAGTTGTGAAAATCAAGGTTACAAAGAAAGAAGTTGGTATCTGTGAAATTGCATACTCATTATTCCTTATACATATGATACAATGCTCAATAACTAATGAAGATTGCACAGATTGTCTGCAAAGTGAAAGTCTTCAAGGGATCTTGGAAGTTCCTATTGGAACCTGGAGAGGTATGCCTCCCAATTTATATCAAAAATTTTGTGACATTGACCTATTCACCTCCTTGCATATCAGACTCTTCATTTCCACTATTCCACTTATGACAAATCACATAATGTTTTCCATTAAATAAGTATAATATCTTATAATTTTGAGAAAATACTCCTTATAATTTTAAAATAGGTAGACTTGAAGTGACATAGGACGAAATAAAATGCATGAAAGTTGTCTACAAGTGCAAATAGACCTTAGAAAGGAGATCATGCAAGGATAAGAAGTTGAGAAAGAGAGATATGAACATAAGGTACAAAGTACTGTAGCATGTCTTCATGCATCAAAAGTGGTATTACAGAAGTCTAACATCCGCCTAATAATGAAGGATCAAATCCATATGTAAATGATGTGAAATGCTCCAAGATGTGCACGATGCTAGATTATGACCTTTGAACATGAGTAGAAATCAGTCATTGATAGAGGTGTAATTCATTGAAGAATAGGTCTACTCATTCCTTCGAATACCTTTGTAATACATTTCCCCTTGCCAACGATGATAAAAAATGCTCAGGACTACATGATGCATAGAAACTTTAGGGAACTATTGAATGAGTGTTTAAAACACTATTTTAAGATTTCAAGAAGCTGAATTCAAGAGTCCTGTACATAAAATGCTCGTGATGTTTACTGTTCAGAGTACTATCGTACTTTGCTACAGAAAGATTTCTCATAAGAATGATGTAATTCATTTGTGTGAATGACATCCTAGAGCAAAGAAAAGTAGGTTGATAAATGCACTAATTAGTATAATGTTCATGAAAGTAAAGAATGCCCCTGCAAGTGAACTATGAAATTCAAGATATGGATCTCTTGAGCCAACTTACTGAGTACTTGGGACAAGGGAGTTGCTATTTTTAGAAATAATGAAGGTAAGCATTCTTCCTTTTTAGCTCCCTCTAGTGATTATTAGCATTTCTAAGTCACCCCTATGTATACTGCTTGCCGCAGGGGGAATTCAATCCTAAAATGACTTCGAATGAGGTAATACTATATTTTAGTGAAGAAGGACATTTCTATTTTTCGAAAATGGATGAATTTTCTTCCTGTTTCGGTCAACCACTAGGTGATCATTATGATTTCTAAGTCATATTATGTATACGTGTAGATACACGTATGCTTTGTCATTCCCTTTTTCAATGGGGAGAATACTAGGATGTTTAGCATAAGTGACCATATGGGAAACTTATTGGCATTTTTAGTTCTAAGTGTTTCCATTTCTATAATTTTCTCATTACTGAAAAATAAGATGATGGAGAAGTTTCATAGGATTAGGCATGAGTAGGATGAAATGATTCATGGTCATTTTAATGAGTGGATTCAGTGATATTTACATGACTTAGCAAGCCGAATCAGGTGAGTAATGTACCCATCTAGGTGAAGGTAGCATAGTATTTTGGAGATATATGTTGATTTTAGGAGCATGGTGGAAGAATTGAGAGAATGTTTAGATAGTTTTTAGGTATCTCACATGAGTTTCAGAGTGTAGGTATAGGTTAAAGACCAGTTGCTAGGTGTTCATTTAGACCTATTTTAGGTGCTCGGAGATCAAATGATGAGGTATAGAGCCATGTGAAATCATGGAGGTCATGTAGGTGAATGTGAAACATGATGTCTGAAGGTTGTTAATTCCTTTTAGAGTGTTTGGAAGCAGAGATATGGAGTTTCATCTATTTGGTCATGGTGCACACTAGGCCTAATCCCAGTGTTTAGAGGACTAATTAGGCATGATAGTCACTTGCGGGTATATGTGAGATCTTGAGAACACTCATGGAGGTCATGTTATACTCTTTTTTCATCATGTAAGGAATTGTTTTTATATCTTCCTCATGATGAGAATGATTAATATTGATTCAGTTGAGCCTATCCTAAACCATGCAAAACATCCCAAGTGATAGTCATGCAGAATGAGATGGCTATTGAGAATATTAGAGTTATTTGAGCCATGATGATGATTGTGAAATATGAAATAGGCATGTTTCTGTAAAATAGGTACAATGGGATAAATTTCAGGTCATTCTGAAGAATATTTTGCAAGTTATGATTTTTTTGTAAGTGAAACAGGGTGCTAAGAAGAGCATTTTCCAGCTTGAATTGCAACTTATGATGCTCACTATGAATTATGTGAATTTTTATGGGACCTTTGGATTAAAAATACAGATGATTTTTACATTGAGTCAATAGGATGATTTCAAAAAAATAATGAGGTTATTTCATCGTAACATTTTTATGAATGAATGTTAAGAAGGTAAACAACTTTTTGCGTTTGAAACCCTAAGTCTCAAAAGTGGTATAAGAGATTTCACTTTATAGGTGCATTTAGAATTGATTTAGTATGTGCTATTATGATTATTTAAATTTGTACTAAAATCCTCCATATTTCAAGAAATGTAAGATAGATCATGTGGTGATGAGTGGACCCCACCTGAAAAAGGCTAAGTTTATGAAAAAGTTCATTTTGGGACAAAATTATCCAAAAGAGTTATGAAATAAATTGATTTTTTTTGGTATGGTAGTTTTACTTTATGTGCATGATGGTTTCAGATCATGGTTGATATTATGGTTCTAGAGGTAAAAGTGTTCCCTATTTATGAAGACTGGTCTTAGACGAACATTTTTGAGGCAATTTTGGAGCAGTTTCAGAATATTGACCTGGTTGAAGGCCTTCCACTTGTTTGAAGATGAAATGTGAGATGTTATGGAAATATAATCAAATATATTTCCAATTATGTATAGGTTTTTCTCTTGATGATGAGTTTTGATAGGTCAATCAACTTCAATTTGTGAAGAATGAAGGTTGTTTAATTTTTTAGGACAATAATTACTTTAAGGCTAGAAAATTTTGAGGTATAATGATGCATGAGATGGATTTTTTGATGATTGATTTCAGTTGTAGAGTGAAGATGATTTTTTTTTTTTCCTATTTAAGGAATTTTGAGTTCTTGAAAGTGGTATAAATGGTGCAAAACAAGTTGTAGTTTCTAAAATACTTTCTGGGCAGCTTAATTTGGTGAAGAGGAATGCTAGTGTGGTTTGCATGTATGGATGTTTCATGATCTCTAGAAATAATGGATGTGATATAAAGGTGCATGACTATTTACAATTAATGGTTACATTACATAGCTGAGTTGTTTTGGTGTGTGCTTGAGGTCCATAGGTGAAGACATGAGAAGGAATCTTAGTGAAAACAAACAGTTGTTTTGAGAAGGATATGCCCCTTTTTGAGTAAGTTATGAAGAATTTTGAATGGTGCAAGATAATATATGACCATGGATATTATGTTTTTATGTCATATTTGACATGTGTTATATAATTTTTTAGCTTGAATAATCATGGTATGATGAGGTTTGTGGTCTTTTAGTAATCCAGGTGATGGTGATTTGAGTTGTTTTTGAGCTTATTTAGTGCATTTGAGCATGGACGACCTACATGGGTCCATTATGAATGTTTAATAAGTGTAATTTTATTGGGATTTTTTAAAGATTATTGGTTGAGATAAATGATTAAGACCTACGTTTTCATGTTTGTGAGTTAAGAAGGGTACAAAGTGTGTGTTTTGAGTTCAAATTTGAACTATTTGTGAGAGAGGGAAAAAGTGTGACCCAAGTGTGAGTGTGTAACAGGTATGAAGGCATAATTTCAAAGCTAGGAAGTGTGTGAAAGTTTAAGGATATTGATAGAGATAATCTTTTTTGTAAGGGTTTGAGCCAATACAACGTCATTCAAGTGTCCAATTTTGAATGAGTTGGAAGGAGGAGTGTTTGAAGTAGGGTTTGAAGGATGTTTGGAGTTGAATTGTGTGATCACCATCAACTAAGTTGTTGCAACATATATGTATGTGATGATATCATATTCATGCTAAGTATCTTGTTTTGAGTAATATCAATAAGGATTATTTAGGGGGTTGGTTCTCCTTGTGGGGTTGGTGCCTCACTAAAAAATGCTCTTGTGATGTGTAATGCTTCACTTGATTATTTGTTGTGAGTAATATCAACAAAGTTTTAGTGGGTTTTCTTCCCCTTGAGGTTTTCCCAGTTACATAATTTTTGTTCTTGTGTATTCCTTCATGTTTATGTTCTTGTAGATGCTTGTTTCATATTGTTGAGATCTCATTAATGCATGGTTGGATGTTAATGGTGTATAAAAGTTAATTTGAAATTGTTTAAGTATTTTAAAGGAATGATTCACCCCCCTCAGTCCATTGTGTTTCCAACAATATTTTCCTTGAAAATCATGTCAACCCTTGCTTTTTCCTAGTTTTTAGCTTGCCTTGGAAATCTAACTAACTAGTTGTTCATGCATGCAAACCTTTACACATGCTTCTTCATTCCTCCCATGTTTCCTTCCGCACAATGCTTTATCCTTTGTAAATACTTCATTAATACTTACATGCACACCCTTTCATGCATCCTTTGATCTTTACACATGTTCCATACTTAGTCAATTTCTCAGCCCAACACTTAACAATGGAACATAGTTAAAAAAAATTGTTACCAAAGGATAAGTTACCAAAATTTAGTGCCTACATTTCCCCCCTTTAAGTGTGTAATTTAAAATTGTACGTTTAAAGGAAAAAAAATCTTATAAGTGTGCACACAAAATTTATCTTTTCTCGATAGTCATATTACCATGTGTTTGTGTTTGCATGCACCATGGAGAAACTTGAAACATATAGAGTAGTCAATGTCTATTATAGAAACTAAAATATAACTCAAAGTATAAATAACACTTGTAAATTTTGTAACTTTGAACTTTCTTATAGTAAATTAAAGAAGATACAAAATATAAAATGAATGTGCTATTGCATAACTCCCCCCACCTTAGAACAAATTGCATTATATATAGTTAGGGACCCTCTATGATTTATACAAGCCGATGAATGGAATTATTTATCCTTTGGGTTAATAATAATCTTTAAGTGAAGTTACCTTATTCTATAAATGTTAGTGCTTGTACTTGATTAAATTACTTAAACTAAGTAATTTACTTGGTTTATTACTTAGTTATTAAATAATACCCACACTTCAAAATTCTGGTACTCACACTTCCTATGTGCAAGAGATCGTACTTATTTATTTTCCCTCACACTTGCACTTAGTAAAACTCTTGCACTTCAAAAATTTAAGTTTTGGTTGACTGAAAGTTTTAATTTTACTCACAGGTCAAAGAGTGAGAACTTGCACTTCCCAAGTACAAGAATTCAAAAGTTAAGAGCTCACATATGTGAGTATTCAAAACAGACATGTCCCAAGTGAGAGTATTCAAAACAGACACGTCCCAAGTGAGAGTATTCAAAAACCACCTTATTAAAGTGTGATTATTAATATTTAAGGCCTCACAACTTGAACTTCATAATAAATTACCTCGCACTTCCAAGTGCGAGAAAATGTCAAAGAAAGTCAAAGGTTAGGAAAAGTCAAATACACGTCACCAATTACAAAGCGTGAGCCAATCCCAATGATACACATGACATTATACTTATCTTTAAACATGGAATTCCTTACATCATAATGATGCATCCCACATGTTAGAAACATGGTGTTAATGTCTCAAAAGGCTAGTTAAACTGACGGTTGTGATTTATCCTAGGCTGTACATGTGTAAGGTCCACATTCAAGAGGATCTTCAATTCAAAAAAAATGTTCTTTAGGGACGAAAAAACATCAAGTCATACATTATGTGCCATTAATAAAAATAATGCCATTTTAGAAAAAATATTTCCTAAATTATAAGGATCACGTGATAGTCGAGAAAAATTCATTCAAGCCTTCGAATTACAAAATTACTTGTGAATTTAATTCTATTCCTTCACCCATTTTCAAGCAGTTTACCTCAAGAAATCCATTACATATTTACAAGCTATTAATCTTCAACCATGGTAGGAGAACCATGACCTTCCAACGTAGATACATTCCTTTATTATTATTCAAAAACCAAAGGGATGCAGGACACTATATTTGAGTTTGCCTCGCTCAATCATGAATTCTACTATTACTCCTTCATTTTTGCAACTATACAAAAAGAAAGGATTGACACATATACCATGGGTGATGCAGAGATGTTTTCCAATCAAACACAGATGGACAAGGATATTATGGCATTTAAAATAGCTTGCCTCCACCTAATTGTTGCTAATCCTGAGGTATTTCCATGTCTAGAATTGCTTTCTTTCCTTCTCATTCATGCCAAGGCTAAAAATTGAGCTTTATTTTCCAAATATTAGACAAATAGAGTAGTTTTTTTCATTGAGCACACATTTAAATATTATCACAAGTTTCTTGAGCTTGATTTTATCAATAATTCAACCACAATTGAATCTTAGATGGCTATAAGGCAAGTAATGTTCATTTTACAAAGTTAGGCCAATAACCCAATTGATAACATGGATGATCATGACCTAAACGACATTCTAATTCATAGGTTCAAACCTCGGGTACGTATAGGCTTGGCCTTGATGAATAGACTATATGGAAACCCTTCCATCACCATGTTTAATGTAGCCTAGCTTCCCCTACTGGCAATAATCATAGATGAACACAAGATTCCTTTTCTAGGGCAGGCACAGGGCAGGTGGTCACTTCTAATTTGGTTTTTCTTAGAGCTCAAAATTTCACCCTATCATGAGTAAAAAAACCCATGATTTTGAGGAAACATGGGACTATCTCCATGTTGTGGGACTTTTTTTTGAGATATATCTCCAAAGAAGGCCAACTTTCTCTACCTATTCCTAATTCTAAAGCTACTCCTACTTTTGGAAATGCAACTATCTAATCCTACTCTAACAATATAAGGGACCAGGGGAAGAGAGAAATGCATGAAAATGAAAATCCTAAACTAACTGACGTCATAACACCAAGAGAAGGGGAAAGACACTCTCAAATGAGGGAAAATGGGAGGAAATGAAGGAGGAGAGGACATACATGAGTGTCACAATACAAAACAACATTCAAACTTTCAATTTCATGTAAAACACAACAGAAATAACCCCTGTAAGGTGGAGAAGCATACACATCATACCTGAAATGAATGGAGAGGCAAGAAAATTCAATAAAACATAACTAGGGCATATAATAGCTATAAAACATGAATTTCATTACCTTATAAGGATACACAGTCCATTACAAAGAAGGAAGAAGGCACAAAACCATTGCAAAGATCCAAATTTGAGGAATTTAACTCAAAAACACTTATGTAACACTTGATATAATGCCCATGTATTCTAAAGGGGTCCAACCTTTACAAATTAGCATCATTTTACAATATATAGAAAAATGAGGGAGAGAGAGAGAGAGAGAGGAAGGAAAAGAGAGGGAAATTCAGATTCCAAGCTTCACCCACCAACAACATGCATTAAATGTCTAAAAACAAGCATGTGAACCCTGCCAAACCCATTCTTCCATGATATCTTGCTTTCTAGAGAAGGTAAGAGCCCACACTTTATTAAAAGTGGTAGTTAAACAACCTGAAATTGCATCTTTAATGTTGTGACTATTTTTTGCCTTTCCAACCCACCTAACTCCAATAACCTCTGAAACTAATGATGCAAAATTGAATTTCTTGATGAGATCTTTCCAATAGGACTGACTTTACAAGATTTGGAGTTTTGGAGAGAAATATATGGCCATGCAAATTTCTAGGGCATGAGAGGAACAAGGCAAAGTACCGTGTGAGTCATTACAAGATGATTTAACTATCTTTAGGCATTGGGTGGTTAAATTACATGGGAGGAGAACTAAAGGAAGGATGCAAAATATGCTTGGTGTGCTTGTGGGGCCCGACATACCCTATTTTCCTCAGTCCCCTCTGCCTCGTCGGTTATGTCAATTGATCGACGAACTGTCGACCTTGTGGAATTGTTCCCTTCATGTTCAATAGACTTGACCCAACCACAATACTGACTATGTATACCCTTCTTTGCCCTATCAGCTTATTCGCTTATGCGGTGAACAAGAGGAACACATGAACAATTCCTTGTGTTCCCAATTTGTTTGATTTAGGTGATTGGGAGTAGATTTTACCCAATTTTGAGGTTTTTGGATAATTATGGGTCTGAATGGATTTGCAAGGAGGAGAGGAATGCCCCCAACACTGATTTTTCCCACTTTTATCAATTTATACCTACCCAAATCTAGAAACTAGATACGTTTTGCATATTTCCAAGGGCTGTAAATTTGGATAATTGTTTCCCAATGAGAAAAATTTGTACACCACAAGAAACCATTTTTCATGGCCTCCTATCTATTGGGTGTAGTCTATGGAGTCCTCGAACTGAATGAGATATACTCATAATTACATGTCCAAAAATTCAGGGCTCACATTAAAGACATCTACACATTCTTATATCCCACACTCTATAAGGAAATGCATGAAACATCCATGCTTAGAATTTATGAGAATTTCCTTTCCTAAATTAAACAAATGAGGGCTTATTTCTTCTACCCTGAATACAAAATGATTATGATTGAGGGACTACTCACACTTCCTTTACAAATTCCATATTATGTACCTGATAAATTGGTAGAACATGAAATTCCCTATCAAATTTGCAATGTCATAGTAGGGAGATGTAAGGACAAGAAACTTAGGACTCATCATCCCCTGTCAATCAGATTTTGAGGCAAATATTTCAAGAGGTGGCCTGATATAAAGGCTACAACAACCCATCATAATTCATTCCATTTACCTCATTAGTGCCCCTTAAGGAAATATGACCTAATGAAAAAGGTGGAAAACCATCTAGAGTCACTTAGAGGGTAGATATGTATAACATATGCTCACGAGCATGATGTCAATGACTGGTTAGGGATTACCCAAATAGATAACAACCTAATCCAATAAAATATGAATATGGTAAGGGTAGCTCCTCCCCCAAGAGGATAAATTAAAAATAAATTCACAAAGAGAAAGGAAATCGGTTATTTAGAACCTTCAGGGAAGTTACAAGCTCCAACTTTTACAAATCCTCCCCTAAAACCAATACAGGAAGAGGTTATCCCAGAAGTCCAAGAGGTCATTCCTAAGCCAGCTAAAGGTCCTTCTTTGGTTACACATGACATAACATCTTCTGATGATGAGGCCACATAAGTAGAGGCTCCAAGAAAGCAAGCACAAGATGAGTCAGCTTAAAAAACCTCTACAAATATCCCTCCTATTGGGCCTCAACAAGACTAGATTGAAAAATCCATGATTTCCCACAAGGAGCAACTGGATTGGGTGGACCAAGGGGAGGCATTAGTAAACATTGAGTTCAATTCTAAAACAAGAACCTTGAGGAGGGTAACAAGGAAGATAATATCTACATAGTAGACCATTACATTCGAATAACTCTTCTCCCTTACCAAGAAAAATAAATCCAGAGGTTCCCAAGTAGCATAATATTTTAAGTGATTCTAAAATGAGTCAGACATAAGAGTGTGTCAGTTTCCGCCTATGACTATGTCATTTTAACACATCAACAAAATGCACCTATTTGTTTCACAAATGGAGGATCTCTCATTCATGTTGTATGTTGAAGATTTGGAATTATTTTTGTGATGATGAAGAATTAGTGGTGATCAATCCCCAATTGTACTGAAGGAGAAACTATAGCATTGAGTGCATGCAACCCAACATCGAAGAACAAAGAGATAAATTGAAGAAACTTGTTAAGAGATAAGATTGTGTATTAGGATATTTAGTAACCAAGATATCTTTTCCTTTAAATTTGTAAGAGGAGAGGAAAAAATACCTATGAACAACTTAGCCACTTTGATACCTTCGAAAACCCCACAAACCATACTATTGCAGATGAATGTAGGTAAAATTTAAAAATAAACCACATATTCAAAAAGGAATGTATAAGATATCTTTTCATCAAAAAAAGGAATGTATATGCCATGCCCAAACTATGTGTTGTACAATTGAGATTGAGTGTATAGATTTTGAAATAATGTAGAGGAGAAGAAGTCCCATGCCCCCAAACCTTGTTCTTGTAATTATTATTAATTATTGTAGATAAGAAGAAATAAAATACTCATGCCACCATTATAATGTTTTGAAATGAGTAATCTATGTGTGAAACTATATATGAAGTCTACAAATAACTTATAGAATATGAGAATGTTTGAATTTTTTTAGAATTTTCCCCTTATTTGGGGACATCCAATGTAGTCAGGACCATACTATGGTCTTGATCGTTCTGTTTCAATTTTGACCTGTAGCTAATTTCTATTGATTTTTACAACATGTTTCTATGCCTATCTATGAGGATCTGAACCCTATAATAATATGTTCCTCTATGTCATGTAATATACTGTGTAAATGTAGAAAATATCTTGTTGGATTCCCCCTCTTTGGAAGTGCATGTGATAGATCGAGTTGAAAATGCGTAATGACTTGATACATAGAAATATACTTGAGATAGATTTGCAACTCATTAGTATTGTAATTTTTCATCATATAATACCAACATAGAGATAATCTATCAGCAATATGCAAGCAGTTGAGTATACTATGATGTACTTCGATGTGACAAGATTCTAGATTAGTTATTACAATTTCATTTTTCACATATATTGTCTTAATATGTAGTTGAGTAAACTACTAGAATACTACCTCCTGAAAAATGCGTCAACTTATGCCATGGATTCTTTGAATATGGATGGTTAACTTACTAATGTATGTGAAAATGCAGTAGGAACAAAGTGAATGGTGAGGAAATTTTTTCTTAATAAATAATGTATGGCCATAAGTCCTCATATGCCCATGGGTAGTTGAGTAAAAGAAAACCTAGCGTTAAGGGTTGTAGTATGTCCCTTCCCTTAATCATGATGATATTACCCCCGATGTTAACCAAGTCATGGTAGCCTAATTGAATACAGGATGGGTAGTTACTCTAGATCACCAAGATGTATAGGATTGATATTTACATATAAGGTACTAGTTGATTGAAAATTCCTCTTCCCATGTTCCTTCGAAGAACATCACTGCATTGATGTTCATCATCCTTAAGTGATTAGATCACTTAATCCCAATTGATTTAAAGATTTTTTCATATTTGGATCAAAGGATTTGCGTGAGATCCTAAATGATTTTCTATGGATGAACCTAGAATGATTTATCATGCAAGAAACAATCTCCATGTGTATAATCAATAAATAAGAGTGAATTATTTTCCCCTATTAGCCATATCTGGACTCTGATTCTAGGATGGGAACTAGGATGATCAGGCCGGATCTTATACTATGTACTGATCATCAGTTGTGAGAACTACCATGGGATCTGGAATATCTTCAGCTTTAGGACCAATCGGGTGCTAGTGTCTGAAATTGGGCACTAGTGTCTACTACAAGGAATAATAAGATATGACTTCTGATCATTTTCATGGTCTGAACATTTACCATCTCTCTGAGTTATTAGGCATGCTTGGACATAATACCATCTCCACTGTAGGGTACTATGTTTACGCAATATTAACTTGTAGGACAATCGTTAGAGATGCGACACACGGCTATAATGAACCAACATCTAAATATTATAAATCATGTAGGGACTTCATTAAGTTATAACTAACACATCAAAATCCTTTGTATAGTCCCACATACTGATTGATACGACTGAAAAATATGCACTACATTTTTGACTTGGAACTATGTAGTCTCTAGTGTGTGTGTATGTGTGTGCAAGAAGCTCTGCATCTCTTTTCACTGCGATATTTTTAGGTTGGCATTGTGCTTTAGTCGACATTAAGCCATCCAAGGCTACAACTACTTTCCTTGCAATTTGAATGTGTTGTTAGTATTAGAAATCAGATGTAGATCCTCATATGAAAATGTATAATGCATCTCCTTATGGAGAAGAAAAAACAACTCTGGAATTTTGTTTTTCCCCAAGTGGTAGATGAAAAACTGATAGCATCGAATTCCTCTAGCCCCAAATAATCAGTCAGCAATTTCAGTTGTATGCATATATCTATCATATAGATGGGATATACTATATATATATCACTCAGATATATATATATATGAATCGCTTGTCTGAATTACCTCTTGTTTCAACCAAAAAGGATGTGTTTCAGAAATTTCTTTATGGATTTGATGAAACAGATAAGGTGATGGGCCAAGGAGGAATACTTGTTGTGAATGCTCAGTTTAGAGGTTGTGCAGTGCGTTTTGACTTCTTGATCCAATGATTGACTAGTGAGAGATTCCTTTTGGCTAGGAGGAACTACCTAAAATACACAAAAAGACCATAAAATAGAGTTAAACAATATATGTCAGTGGGCTTCCTAGCATGTGCTAGATCCAAGAAGTGTGATACTTCCTTGACGGCTGTCAACCCATTGTTTAATAAAATTTAATGTAAGAAATGTCTTAAATAAATAAAATCCTACTATAGTTGATATGATTTAGGTATCTCATTAAAAATACAATAAGAAAATCTAATCTAACATGCTAGGTTATGATCAGATCTGACAGGTCAAGTAGGGTAGGTGAGTCTGTAGGTGCTGAATAGGTCAGGGTCAGATTCTGGGTGAGTTTAAGGGTGAGGTGCTGAATAGGTGATTTAGGTTACTAATCACAGGCATGTATTGGTCAAATACAGAGACTGACATTTGGTGAGGTATGATCGATGACGGTTGAGAGGGAACTGACAACGGTTAAGTATGGGATTGTATAAATTCAATAAACTGGGTTTTGGAGAGTCTCCCTTGTGACTACAAAGAGACTTGGTTGAGGGGAATGTTTAGGTTAGCAGGTGGTGATGGGTGGTGCTCAAGAGTGTCTATTAAAGGTGGATATTGAGGAGATTAAAACGGATTAATGGATGGTTGGATGGAGTGGATGGATCTAAGGAAGGTAACAAAGGATGGAATGGAATGCAATGAAAAATATGAATGACTCAAACAGAGATAAAGAGAAATGATTCTAATCTAATGGAAGTAGAAATGATGTTTGTGTCAGAGATGTACTTACTGGTGTTAGAAAAGGTTGAAGGCTGACATGGATGGAGGATGGAAATGGTTGATATATGAAAATAGTTTTCCATTCCATGTTGCATGTGCTTCCCAGAATGCTACCGTGAATCAAATACCTTTACTGGGATCAATGCTTGGTTGTTGGTTGCAGGGTAAATGTCTAGATGTGTAGAAAGTGCTCTGTGTGTTCTTGCTTGCATGTAGATCTCAAAAGATGTGATATCTCCACAAACTACAATAATTCATCCAACCTCTCAAAACAAGGTTACCAAAATTATTATATGGTAACCGACGATGGTTTGAGGGTGACCATTTGATGGATTAGGGTTGACCGGCATCGGTTAAGGCAGGAAATCCTAGGTTTACTAAAAATGATAGATCCCTTGGCAATCTTTTTGATCAACTAGCTCTATCGTTAACTTTCAGGGATCAAAACTATGAATGTTTCACTTAGATAACGAGGGAATGTGGTTAGAGGAAGAATAGGCATGTGATTTTGGGGTTGAAGTAATTCTTAGTTAATTAGGATAGGTAGGACTAAGTCTTAGTTAGTTAAGGTGAGTAGATATTGAGTCCTAGTAAAAGGGAAACATGCTAAGAATAGGTTTTTAGGTGAGGTGGTGAGGTGTCTAGGTGAGGTGGAAATTAGTTTTAATTAAGGTAATTAAATAATGAATATTGAAGTGAGGATGATGAATTAATTTTATTATAATTAATTAAATTAATATTACATGTGGGGTAAAGGGGGCCATGACTAGGTGAATATGTTGAAGGTATGTCTATTCGTCGATGGACCAAAGGGGAGTGTGACCTAATTTTGGTGTCCATACATTTTGACCGCTTTTTGTTGTGTAGCTTATATTGGTAAGTGACCCTGAACAAAAATAAGATGTGGTCCACCCCATGTGTGGGTGAAGGTGATCCCCCCTCAAACCAGGAAATTGATGAGGTAGAACTAAAGAATCGGTGAGTGGTTTGATAAAAGTGTAAATGTGATGAAAAGGTGGGGAAGGGTTTGGTGTACTAGGGGATAAAGGGTGAAGGTTTACTAATAGATAATAGTTGAGGGTCAAAATCGGGTCATGGGTAAGGTAGTAAGTCATTCAAATGCACACACACTATATAAATTCCATCACGCTACCAGGTCTATAAGAGCTTAGGAAAACTCTACATTGTCTAAGGTCATGTTCTCATAGGTTTGCAATACTCAAAGAATATTGGCCATGCTTAATACCATTATGTCCATGACATCTAAGGTATAAGATATGTGTCTATCAATTTCCCAATGTCCTTCATCTTCTCCTTGAACATGGATCCTAGGGTGATGTTCCAGCACATCACACTTCTCTGCTATCACATTCAACATCTCCAAACATAGGAATTGTTTCATTCTTTACTTCTTTCTAAACCTCATAGGTAACTTCATGCGCAAGGTTCTTATCTTGAGTACATAACATCAATGGGCACGCGCACAGTAGTTCAAGTTTAGGAATCTAGGTCCTGGCACGGGTAAGGCTCATCTTTCAGAAGTAAAATAGTAAGTCCTCATAGCTTGAAATCTTACACAGTACTATGTAAGGGTAGTCCTTTTGCTCATTTGTTATGCAACATCCTTGAGGTGTCTGGAATTCTAAAAGGTGTGCCCTCATCCAGTAACAATGGTTAACTAGTGTGCGTAAGTAGTGTAAGATTAGCATGGCCAAATAGGTTCTACAATCTTAATCGATGTTGGTTATCAGGCCTGACTTATGTACGGTTGCATCAGGGCACAATTTCTTCAGCCAATGTTGAGTCAGGTTGAATATGACATTACCTCAAATTTCTCCTTTTCATATTGTTATGCACCTGATCTGAGTATCCTTATCCTTGCTGATCTATCCAGAAAACGTTCAGAGCCATTTGACCTTTTGTACCATTTCGATAGAGATGTTCAAGGCATGAAACCTCAGTAGATATCTTCGTTAAAGAATTTCTTACATGTTCATCAAACATAATAATGGGATTTATATTGACATGCCCTAAGTTACACCCTTTCTTCATTCTACAAGAAACACTTGATTCTTCACACACATCGAAATCAGGATTATCCATATGAGTTTGTAGAGACCAAGATAATTGTTTTCATATGCATGTTTTCACCATTTATGCATCCATAAGTTCCCATCCATACAATTCCTTAGGATCCAAAGTGCTTTGGAGTTATGCACATATGATTTTATATATTTCATCCACATAGCCAAATATAGGAGTCTCGTAATATTATTGATCCTTTCCCTTCCTTGATCGTTTACCTTTCTCGATCTAGGAACTTTTTTGAAAAATTGGGGGAGGGTTTTGCGGGTTTTGTCGGCGTGACAGTGATCGACGTCAATAAAGGGTGGCTGACATCGGTAAGCTATGGCTGACATCGGTAAGCTCTAGCCGACATCGGTCAAATAGCAGGTGACTGATGTCAGTCATGATGGACTGATTTCGGTCACCAATGACTAAGGCAGGTCATATTTTGAGGAAAAATAGGTCGAGAAAGGGTTTTGGTGGGAGTGAAAGACACAAAGAGGCAGTGAGGTAAGTGTGTTGAGAATAGGTAGGGTAAAAGGTATCTATGATATGTGTTTAGGGGTGTGAAAGTGGGATGGGGGAAAGGGGTAGGTTATTAGGGTTACATGGAAATAAATAGTAATAATTTTAGGAATAGGGTAGTTGGGTAAGTGATATGTTAAGTGTGGTCAAGTTTTAATAATGGTGTGATTTGTTGGGTGCCGGCTAGGGACCAGTTGTAGATGAGAGATAGAGTACCACCTTTTTTACTAGCGATATGAGAGAGTGTGACAGCTGAGAAGTGGTGACACATTACAGATGTCAGCCTTATTGGGGTCATATGATACATGCACATAGTTCAGGATCTGAGCTTGATGGTCACACTCATCGACAGATGGGATTCAGTGACCAACACATTTCATCTGCTGACAGGTGAGATCACAGTCACCCTAGAGGACATGTAAAATATCTTGCAGGTACCGATAGTGGGGATATAGGTTTATTCTATTTCTTCAGAGGCATCAAAGGAGCTGATGTTGAAAATTTTTGGAGAGGGGATGGTAGAGATGAGGTTCCATAGCATGAGCCTGAGCTATAGAGACATGTATGTGGCCCATCCTGAGGAGATGAGGTTAATGGTCCTAATCATGGAGGAAATGTGTTGTTTTGCGCTGTCAGATGCAGAGGGTGGGAGATTCCCATGGGCATTGATGGGGGTTCTCAATGACATGATGGAGGATATGACCTGTTTTGCTTGGGCACCAGCATACTTGGTGCAGTTATACAGGGAGTTATGGGCCTACGTGTAGTTGCGGAGGTTTAGTTTGTGTTGCACCTTTCTTCTCCATTGTTGAGCATACGAGCACATTGTATGCATGCTTCTATTTGATATGCTCTGGCCATATGCATTCGATGCGGGCTTGGTTTGAGGTTAATACAGGCATAGGGTGCCTGTTGTTGGAGAGCGCAGGGCTACTCATGGTGTGGCATATTATAGGTGGGTTTTAGAGGGATTATCTGGTGTTGACATCATTTAGAGGTTGTATGTTGGCTTCCCTTCATACCGATAGATGGCGGTGGAGCTAGACGAGTTACAACTACTCAAGTGGATATAGGGGCGTCGTGCCAGTGAGCATGAGATGATACTTGTAGATAGGATCAGATGATAGTTTGGGCTGCTCAAGGATGTGCCACCACCGTTCCCTCAGTACATAAGGGATGACGTGGAGAAGCCTATGCCTTTACCACAACCAACAGTGCTGACCAGGTAGGATGGATTGTGATTTTGTTCCCTATTGAATATAGTTGTGAATTGTGCTTTAACTTTGTTGGGACTAGAATGATGTAAAATTTGTGTGAATCTTGTTGTCTGTGAAAAATGGATTATGGGAAACCATTGTTTGTTATAAGATTCGATATGGGTTTGTCTTCCTCTATTGGAAGAAGGTAAGAAAAGTATTATTTTTAGTTGCATCCTGACCCCTTTCGGAAATCTATTTTTATTTTTTTAGTTTGTGTGGTTTGAAAAAATCTTTGCCTTCAATGTGTGGATGCATGAAGTTTTATATTTATCAGGTTGTTTTCGTTTAAACCCTTCTCTATGGGTGTGAATTATGTTGAGCTCTGTGTCTGAAGTTGTAGTTTCTCTTTCTGTGTGTACTTGTTGGTTGTTTGGTCATAGATGATGAGTTTTTCCATTCTTTTATTTTCCATGATCATGCCTTCTTTGTTATTTTTGTCCCAGCATCCGCGGACACGTGGTCGTCTTTAATTAGACATGACACAGTGGGTCTATTTGGTGAACTTGTCACTTTTGTTAGATTTGTAAAAAATAGGAACCAAATTGGTCTCATGGCTTTGATAATTTCTAATTGGCTATTAACAATATAAAGTGGTAAAGACAAATTTCTTACTTTGATCCTGAAGATGTACACGTGTCATAAGACAAGAACTTGTAGGGAAGGTAGGCCCTTTTGGAATTTTGAGGCATTATGGTGAAAGGTGAAAAAGTGTAAACAGAATGCCTAAAGCTTGCAAATGGACACATGGCCATTTCTTTAAGTTAAAATTGGGGAATTCTTGGGTCACCGAGAGGATTTTGGAACTTTCAGCCTTGTTTTGAAAAGGGTAAGGTATAAAAGTGAAGCACGTGACCCCGCAAGTGCCCAGATAAAGCCACGTGTTGAAGTCTACATCAAAGATGGGAAGGCAGGTTCGCCGGAAGTATTTTAAAATATTTGGATTTGTTTTTGAAAAGGTAAAAAGGTGTAAAAATTGAGTCGTGACTCTTCCAGCACCCTAGGAAAGCCGCGTGTTAAACCTATATTGAAAGCGGGTGGGTGGGACAAAATGTTTAAAAGCACATAATTCTTCTGAGTGGCGTAAAATGCAAAAGGATCCCACCCCAAGCCCCACCTCAACTAAGATTTTTTTCCACGTGGATGGCCCAATTTCGAAATTGTAAAAAATAGAGTTAACGGTTGTAAACCAATGCATTTAATTCTACCGCCATTAATGCTCTTATTGTAAATAAAGGACCTTGGGTGATGCAAATATATTCATCTTGTATTTCTAATTTGATGATATTTCATAATTTTTATTTGTGAAGTTCTTTTGAAATATTGTGGGGCTCAGTTTGTGAATGAGAAAAGTGTGAAAGTTGTCGTCTCGAATTGGAATTGCTTAGGCACCTGCAGAAAACCGGGTAAGAGTTTGAAACTCCTATGTTTTTGTGTTTGTTTCCATCGGAAAGTCGGTTGAAGTAAAGTTAGGGTTTTTAAATAAAGACTATGCCGATTTTCTTCCTTGGGTATGTCGGTGGGTCACAAGTGACCTCGACTGGATAAAAGATATAGACTTGATGAATGTCTGACTTGAATGATTTTCTTCAACGATTGAGTAGTACCCACACGAGTGGTTCCTTGAAGGTAATTCGTGATAGTTGTATTGCCTTGGCGGGTGCTATTCCACTTTCTATCCAATTCCCATATAGTTAGTGTGGTATTGCACGATGAATTATGACTCTGAGAAGAGAGAAGTATTAGATGGGAGTGGGGATGCGGTGTTGACATTAACACCGGCAGCCATAAGGGTAATTCTAAAATTACCTGTAATTGTAAAACCCATTACTATTGGTATCAAACTTTCCTTGGAGGATTATGAAGTAAAAAAGAAGGAATTTGCAAAGATGATGAACAAATAATGGCTCCTTATAGATAGAAAAGACATCTGCCAAAATCCCCAAAAGACTGGTTAGGGCTCAATTCGTTGAAGAGGTTAAAGATATCATTGTGCTCCTAAGTCAGATGGCTGGTTTGGAGACTACAAATGAATTTAAAGAATGGATGTCCACCTACATATGGATTATCTTGGAAAGAAAAGGAGATATTTGTTGGGATAATTTTGTTTCTGATGCAATTCATGATCATATGGCCACCCTGACAGCTAAAATTGAAATGGGGGAAACTACAGACTTGGAGTTTTATATGATGACTTATCTGGTATATAATGTTGCAGCACATAGGTGTTTCCTAGATATTATCACCAAAATATGATGTTAAATGGTGCCCAATGCATTAAATTTTCCCCTAATTTCAATTAACTAATTTGAATGGAAATATCATATTAGTAAATGATGCTTTCATTACACCAATTATTTGATTTTTTAAACCAGAATGGGGGTAGTATAGAATTTATGAGCATGCAAGGCAAACAATTATGGAATATGGATGTTACTTCATTCAATACAAGAAGTTCACTTACATCAGAGTTAGTAGTTTTGAAGGAAAACCTTTCAAGTTGCTAAGGTATGTGGATGACAAGCTTTGTTTATGTGAATTGGCAAGGTAATTAGTGCCTGTGCACAAGCTAATTACTGGGAGGGCACAAAACGAATGTTAAATTCCCTATGAGAATTGGTAAGTTTTCTTTCCCCTTCATTATAAAATCTAGATTGATTGGAGAATAAATGAAGAGATTCACCATGGAGACATTTGTAGCTAGGCCTAATTATGACATTTGGTGGGTGGTTAACAATGTGCCTAATAATTTCGAGCATGAG
This sequence comes from Taxus chinensis, assembly GCA_019776745.2. Lineage (NCBI taxonomy): Eukaryota > Viridiplantae > Streptophyta > Pinopsida > Cupressales > Taxaceae > Taxus > Taxus chinensis. Next base: position 23,589,210 of record CM034149.1, read on the forward strand.
CCTCACTTTGAGGACTATTGGATGAATTACAAAGATGAATAAGATGTTAGGTTGAAGAGATTTTTCAAGGATGAATTTGTCACAAGTTGTGGATTTCAAGGTTTCCATCATTCCAGAAGGACTTGTTGATGATTTAAATACAATAAGTAAATTCTATATTGATCAGAAGGTAGAAAATCAACCCATAGCTCCCCCAAGTTGGGATGAGGAAGAATCTGATGATCCTTATATAAGGATAATATATGTCATGAGGATAATAGTGATTTGATTGACCCAGATAAACATTGACCTATCAATACAAACACAAAGATTCTAAATCACTTCAGAAGTCTTGGAAACTTGGATGATGATCTCCCACATCTAAGGGAGGGTGCTGATAAGATTGACCCATTGGGAGGAAAATCTCCTTTATTTCCCTCTAAGAATGCCTACTCCTAGGCTTATCGATGAATGGACAACAACCACAAGTGAGACAGGTACTTCCATGTCTTGCCCTTAAGTAGAAAAACTGAAAGAATGCTCTTAAAATCCATGGAAAATGCCCTAATTACTCCTGCAAGTACCACTCTAGGAAAAGGGAAAGGGTTTAGATTCACATATGGTCCTCCCAAATGTTGTGCTAGAGCAACATAGTACTGAGAATTTAATGATTGTAGCTATCACAAGTGGTCATAGTCAGCCCAAGTAACACAAAGAGGAAAAAAGGGCACCACCTGAATTGATGAAGTTTGAAAGGGCACACAAGAAGCACAAAATTTTCCATCACCAAGTCCTGGTAATGGGTAGGTGCCCATACACCAAATAAATTCAAAACATAGAGATGGGGTAATTGATCCCCCAGAAATGGAAAGAACGGATAATGATTGATAAACATCAGGGTACATACCATTGTCGAGGTATGGGCAGTCAAGTCCTCTAATCCCTCATTCATTCTTTATGGAGAAAGAATTAAAGGACACTCAGAGTTCATTTACTCTGGGGGATTTTGTAGTCAATATAGTGGACAACCAATTTGTTACCTCGGGTATGGACATTCCTGAAGCTCTACTTGTTAGAGATATTAATACACCTCCAGTACAAATAATGAATAAATTTGAAAATATGCAAACTGAGGTGATTGATTTAGATACTATTAAGGGATTTTCTATGTTGGATAAGCTCAATTTATCCATGGAGGAACCATTGTTAACACCAATAGGTAGTATTGAAAAGGATAAGGGATCAGAAGGAGATACTCATGTGTTGGCAAGTGAAGAGATGGTTCAAAACACAGGAACTTCTTTCACAGAACAATTATTGTCGGTATCAAGAAAATCTGAACTAGTGGTAGAAAAGGATATGGATATTGAATTAATAGTAGAAGATATTGTGCCCACTCCTGTTAAGGTGGTTGAGAGTGATAAATTTCACCAAGAAGAAAAAATGTCTTTTGAAGATAAACTAAAAAATGGCACAAGACTTAATTGTTGATGAAGAAATTGTCATTGGTGGAGAATCAAAGTTTTCAATAGGTAGTGCAGATCCATTTCCATTAGATCAACCTACCATAACATTTCTCGAGGTTCCACTTGGAAAAGAGGATAGTGATTTGGCAACTCAGCCAGTCATGGGAGAAAAAGAGCCCATTGCCCAAATTTCAATACAAAAGGGCAATGAAGTGAAAGTTCATACCACTATGTTTTCAGCCGAAGAAACAACAAAGGAGGGCCCTTTGAAAATGGAGGTTGATCAGGTTAAGGATGACCAAACTGAAATGCCAAGGTAGGAGGAGAAGCATCTAAAGGAATAAATAGCCCAGATTGAGACAAGTGCTCTAGAGAAGACAGAAATATTGACACAAAAGGAGTAATAAGTATCCATGCAAATGATGGTTGTACCTGACAAAATCTAGCAAGGATTGCAAGAAACAAAGGTTGAAACAGGTTTGAGGAAGAGTTTGATTAGTGAGTTAATGTTAATTAAAGAAACAACCCTTCCTATTCAAGCAGTTGACCTCACTACCTTGTCTTTTCCAAAGGCAATAAGAGTCCCAAAGAAAGCCAGAACCATCACAAGAACCCTTATCGATTCATCTGGGGGAAAGAATATTTGGAAATAGTAACCCCTTTTGAGGGGAAGACAAGAAAATATATAACTGATGATGATTACAGTATTCAGGTCATCCCCTTGGGTAAACCATCAAGGGAACAACTAAAGCAAGGGAGTTTCTGAAGCTGTAAGCATTCTGGTCTTCTACAAAAGGTAGATGAGGATGGAATAACAAAGAAACAACTTAAGGAGATTAGTGAAAGTTAGAGCCTTAAATTCATTTTTTCAACAGCTGACAGGGAAAACCTATGATATTGGTCAAGAGCTATCACGTGCCTTCTGTGAACACCCTTGAAGGTATGGACAAATTGAATAGTGTTGATTTAAAAAGGTCCAAGCAGTGGACACTTGGGTTGGGTGATTAACTAAGAAGGGAAAGGAAGTTATCACTGAAGCAAGGACAAGATATGAAGATCTTAAAAGTTACTTAGATGAAATTGATGGATTAATTAAAAACTATGACAATGAGATCTTTTATTTGGAAGGAATTCTCCCCAAGATTGATCGTATAACAAGGCTCAGCAAGGATCTGATAGTTGAGAAAGAAGGACATTGTACCAATAGAGCACAAAAGGAGCTAGTATGCTCTTGAAGAGCTGACAAAGATCAGATTGGATACCCTAAATGAAATCAAGAAAAAACTTGAAGTCAAGAAGGACTGGGTTGATGATTTACTTTATGCCATTGATAGAAGGCTAGAAGACATGGTGGTGGATAAATTTAAAAAGAGTTATGGGGATTTAAAATTAGATTTATTACTTAGTTCATTTGAAAGTAATATCCAGGAAGATGACTTCTCCTATGACACTATTGAAAAAATGATGAAAATTGAAAATAGGATTGAAGGAGTTGAAAGCAAGGCCATTAGAATACAAGAAGAAAATGGTTCAATGTTTGGATGTAGTATCAAGACAAACATTGATTTTCCATCACCACCTAGGACTAGATGAAGATGAAATGAATGATTTTTTCAGAAGATATGATACTTATGTGGCCAGATTGCCAGAGGAGTTGGATGCAGAGGAAAAGGATGAAGAGAAGGAGGCTACAGATACAAAAGAAGAGGATCATGCTTGAACACTCTCTTCCTCATTTTATATTCTCTTTTCATACTTCATTGAACTGATACTATGAATTGATGTTTTTGAAACATTAAATGTAGTTATCTCTTTAAATTTTTATTTTTTCTTTGTTTCAATTGAAAGTAAAAAATGTAGTAGTTCATAATAGATTTTATTAAAATCTCACATACATTTGGAAAAGATATGTGAACTATTGACATACTTGTATTGATTGCAATTTGAACAAAAAAAAGGACAAGGTTCTATAAGGGCCCTTTCCCATGACAAAAGGAGATGTACATACATCATATATCAAAACAGTGGAAAGAGAATAGTACTCAAACATCCTTTAATCCTACTTCATAGCTTCCCCTTAGCAAGGGAAGTCTTTTTAGAAGTTTTTTCTTCCTAGGTGCAAATTCAGCGGAGCCCCATGCTGTTTGTATAAATATAATCGACCTTGCCATGTCCGTGTACATCCCCATTCCCATTAATGACTCCAGGGGCATCTTAGGGTGACCCATAATCTCCTCAAGGTCGAATTTATTTGATAGGATGATACCCAATCTAGGTGGTCCAGACCACCTGAGAAGAAATTTATTTTCCCCTTTCCCTTATTGAGGGCCGACTTGCGAGGATTTCTATAAAGAAGGGTGTTTGAAGTGTTGAGAGGGGCAAGTGCTGTAGGTTGGTGACTAGGCAAAATGTGAGATTTTGAACTAGTTCATGTTTCCCACTTCCTGGATAAGGGTGGATTTTCCATTGGAGAAGGAATTGGTTGAGGACCTCAAAGTTCCCATTTAGAATGAGGGGAACAATGCATCAAATGTGCAGATAGCCGAGTTGCAAACCACCCTCTGCTATCCTGAGCTGAAGAAAGTGTTGCCCTCGAATGGCGAGCAGAGATAGATTGGTCCTCTTCTCCATCTGAGATGATGACAGGAGAATGAGTGTGTGTTTCACCCTTCCTCTTTCTCGAGGATGGTGTTGATAATGGACATGATGGAAAGGGCACATTTTCTTCCTATTTATTTTCCAAGAATTGAACCCTCTTCTCCAATTCACTCACTTTGTTGGAGATGGCAGGCATTGTATCAATCGAGGTTTTTCATACAATATGTATGACTCCTTAGGGATTTCTTTTGAAACAAACTCTTCATTGCATAAAAAGGGACATTGAAAACTGGTCTGCCCAGAGACCTGAGGCCTCCTTTCAAAATAGTATCTTTTCAAATCCTCAGGCATTTTCATGTGCTCCCATCTAAAAATATGGAAATACATGACTTGGAAGGAGGTGAACACATAGGATTGATTCTGATCAACCTGGTTAAAAGTGCTATACAGACCCGTTGATATGTCAATGGTCCTTTGGTGTCTCCTACACATTCCACTTCAAACAAGGCTCTAACAAAAGCTTCATCCGGGCCACTCAGGTCAAAAATATGATTCAAATATTCCAAGGAAATATCCTTCAGGATGTGTGCCACGAGTGTCTTTGCCATTTCTCCTAGTATAATCTTCTATACTCAGAGTTATGAAAGAAATACATAATTGGAAAGGAACATAACTAAGTTTTATAGCCCAAAGGAGACACATATTTCAATTTGGAAAAATATTTCCCCTGAGGTAAGAGGGATCTTGCTCAGTTTGCACAAGGGAAATTTAAAGACTGAAGGAAAGTATAAATGAGTAGAACTAGTAAATCATGGCGATTTGACATAAGTCCTTATATAGCATTTAAGCCAGTAAGATGAGAAGTGAAGTGCACTAATCCCGAGAAGGTTTTCAAGAGATGAGCGTAGGTGTGTGTCATGTCAACAAACATCTAGAAACACTCAGTGATCATTTGAGATGATTGTTTAATCAAGATCTGAGGGGGATGGTTCAAGTAACCTATTAAAAGCAATAACCAGACATCCCAGTCAGATACAAGTGGAGCCCATCAAAATGACTCATGTTTCAAACACCTGGCAGTATAAGATAAAGTGCATGAATACCATTTTCTAGAATGAATGTGTAACAAAGAAGTATTCCCTCGAATATTCTTATTTTTGGGGGGAAAAGAGATTTGAATTGAAAAAGGTCATATAAAAGCATGTAAAAGTGATGAGAGAAGAGGGGGGGTTTAATTTTTATGAAAAAGTTTGAGAAAACCATCTTCTTGAGAAACCTTCTGAGAAACCCGTTTATTTCCTATTCCTTTAAATTTAATCATGTCAAGTTGGTTGCAAGTGTACAGCCATTGACGAGCTCTGAGATTGTTACGAAACTTTCCCCAGCTGATGAATTTAATAAGTCTTGAATTAATCTATGTTGATCATGGGCATTATTGTGTTTGCTTCATTTCAGAATGTTTTCAAATAGTTTTTCTTATTCCTATTGCAATCTTATGTTATAATCTCTATAAGTCACACAAGATCTCATCCATGTGTTAGTATTGTGGCATTTTCAATTTCATTATGAGAAGAGCTTTCATCTTGTGATGCAAATAAACAATTTAAAATCACTTTACTTTCATTATGTTGATAAAGATTGTTTGTTAGTCTATGAGTGTATCTTAGACATGATGAACCAAGGATTTCTAATGTTTAATTGAGTCTTTAACATGATCCTTTGTGTTGAAGTCTTGAATAATGTATGAAATCTTGCACCTCTGGGCTTCCATTGTTACACACCTTCTAGTTGAAGGAATGTTTTGGATTATCTTAAAGCAATATGTTTTGTGAATTTTCCAATATTTGTTAAAGGTTCTGAAAGATCTGATATGATCAACTTTATCCTACTTAACTTCCCACCAAAAAAAATCTTAAACGATGAATTCTACAAGAACTACCCTTGTTTGTACTGTGTATCCATAAATGAACAAATTCCAATGCCAAAATATGAAAGAAACAATCAGGTTTCAATTAATGTCTCTAGTAACCTGAACCTTATCCAGAAAATATCTCCATTCTCTAGAAGTGACAACTCGTGAGAGTTAGATTGTGGTGTATTGATCATATTTTCTCAAGGTCATCCTGAAAATTGTGCAAAGAAAGATTTATTGATATTCCTTCATCAATATAGGTTACAGAATGGGTCCTCTCACCCTGGTTAAAGGCACAACCTAAAGTAGTGAGGGTAGATCAAACCCTTAATACGGTGCTATCCATTTTTTTTCAAACATTCTGAGTGACAAAGAGTTAGTTGAATTTCATCCCTGGCTACAAAATGACTTATAGTATGATTCGTCTATCTCTAAGAATCTTGCTTGATCTGTGATGCTACTCAGCACCTAAGGGAGAATCAATTTGGGTACCAACACGAGGCATAGGTGGCCACATTACAAGCACATGTGGTGGATTTACAGGCCTAGATTTCCTAGGGACAGGCACCCACATAGGGTGGAGATGGAGATGGGGGACATGTAGCTACCCTACAGGTACATGTAGTAGGGTTGCATGGCCAGTTGGCCACTACACATGCTCAGATTGTGGCCCTACATGCCCAGGTTGCAACATAGACACCAGTATAGGCACTGACACAGGCTCAGGGACAAGGTCCCATGGTACAGGTATAGGGTCCGAGATCGATGGCACCGCCACAGATAGTACCGATGGCCAGGTTTAGGGATGCCCTGGATGAGGCCAGGTACTACCAGGATCATTTGACTGCTGCCGGGATAGACGTCCCTTCCTATGCAGAGCACAAGGGTACAACAAGCCTCAAGTGAGAGGAACAGATCTCGCACACATGGTGCAAAAAGTACAGGGGGTTGGTGAGCCCAGAGATAGGGTTAGGGAGAGGAAACTAGCTCATGGAGGTTGGACCTAGCTATAGGCCAAACAGAGATAAGGACTAGACCCGTACAGGGCAGAGAGATGGTGGAAAGGGGTTGTACTAGAGGAGAGGAGGAGACAGATGAGACCAGCCTGGACATCTGATGGGGTGACGATTAGTCACCATATTTGTTCAGGATATATATTTTTGTATATATTTTTAATTTATATCAGCCTGCATGCCGAAGATAGCGAGGATGTACATGAGAGTTTTTGAGTCTTTTAATTATTATATTGGCCTACGTGCCAAAGATGTTGATACTGTATATGAGAGGCACGTGTGTTGATTTTACTTCTATGAACATATGTATGGACACACAGATTCTGATGTTTTTTATAGAGATGGTGATATTTATGGCATGATGTTGTGCTTATGTTGTAAAAATTTCCGTTGTTATATGCATATGGGTGAAAACCAGGTGGATTAGGCATGATGAAGTCAAGTTGGTTTAGGCATGATGGAGTCAAGTCAATTTAGACATGATAGAGTCAGGTCATTTAGGCATGGTGGAGTCAGGTCATTTAGGCATGGTGGAGTCAGGTTGATTTAGGCATGGTGGAGTCATGTTTTTAATTTTGATTTAATGTCCAAGTTGTGGAGTTGGGTTGATTTAGGCATGGTGGACTCAGTTCAATTTAGGCATGATGGAGTTAGGTCAATTAGGCATGATGCATTCATGTTTGTAATTTTGATTTAATGTCCAAGTTATCGGTAACATGGGATACAAATGGTGATATATATGCATGTTATGGTTTAAATTTCTAAATATGATTCTATGGAAATGTAAAAATGATTGATGGATGTTTTTATGATGTGGTAAAAATGTTTGTTAATTGATGTTTTTTAGTTTAATTTCCAACTGTTGATTTAAAATGGAAACTAACTAAAGTAGCATATGAATAGGAAAATGAAGGGGAAATTGGTTAGGGTAAAGGGTGGCTGAGCTAACCTCCAAGGGCCCCATGCCCAGGAGTGCTGCCTACATAGTCCCAGCAAAAAGGGGCGTCAGGCCGATGTAGTTCTCCCATAAGCTAGGGAAGAATATGATGAGGTAGAGGAATGGGTTGGTAGGTTTAGGTATGATTGAGTATAGGTCATAGGCATGGTTGAGTCTTAGGTGATAGGCATAGTTGAGTCTTAGGTGAGAGTGAAAATCTTTTAAAATTTAGGTGTCGATGGTCTAGTCCTGTATAGGATAATCAATAAGTAATAAGGAAGGTGAATGGTAAGAGGTGGTAAAAGAGCCACCTAATTGATAAGAACCTAATGAGTCTACCATACCAAAGATGGGCTTATGATGTAAGACCCTAAAGGCGTTGCATAATGGACTATTCTAAGGGTGAAGAAAGTCACATGATCACGAAATGTCACGAGTTGCGGTAATTCCCTTGAGAAAAGATAGGAAATTAGGGTGAACAAATGAGGTGAAAGTGGGTGGTTTAGCATAACTTAGTGTACGACATCATGTTTACCTGGCAAGAAACCCATGATCAAAAATAGGCAAGTCCATGACAAAAAGTTATCATTTTCTTCTTTTTGTTTTTATTTTTAATAGACTGATCGATGCAGGAAGTCTATATGGGATGAGTATATTATCTCCTTGAGGTATTTGTGAAGTTGATCGATGTAGGAAGCTTCTAAACATTTTATTGTATTTTTACAATGACTTTATATAGCTGTCCTTCGAGGGAGCAGTCTATTTATAATGACGAGATAGAGAGAAGAGATGTCCTTTTTGAGGGAGTCATCTTTTTGCTGGAAGTTTGACTCAAGGAGTTGAATCCCATTTTTATTTTGGACGTTTAAGTCATGGACAAGACTATAGAGGAAGATTAGGTTCTTGTTTAGAAGACAAAACCATAGTACACAGAGGTTAACTATGAAAGAGATGGTTTCAAGTGATGAACGACCATGGGATTCCATCTTTGAAAAAGATGAAAAGTATCCATGAGAATCATACCATGAGTAGAGCCATTGGTACTCATATTAAAGATAAGGACTGAAAGGTGACGGGTAATCACATGATTCTTGTTTAGTTGTTGATCCTCAAAACGAGGTAACATGGAAGGTGAACAATGCTCAAGGAATGAGTGGTCAATAGACAGAAGGTGATATAGGACTTGATTTCAACAATAAAATGGTCTAAGATGCAAGGCATTGAGGGGCTCAGGTTTGGGTTTACCTTCAAGTGAAGACAAATGATAAGCACCTGATCCATAGGCATGAGTAACGATATAGGGTCCAAGCCAATTAGGAGCAAATTTTCCCCGTTTACTTTTCTCTTCTTTGGTTACATGTTGATTTTCCTTCAGGACGAGGTCACCTGACCTGAAAGGTTCATTCATGGACACATTTTTCGTAGGCATGTTTGATACATTTTTGGTATATTTGGAGATGGTCAAGAGCATTGATACAACGTTCATCTAACAATTCAAGTTGTGCTAAACAGTCCTGGCGAAAGTCATCGTCGTTGAGCATGTCTTGTAGTGAGATGCAGGAGAGATGGAATTTGGACTTCGAGAGGCAAGAATAACCTTAGTACCATAGACCAGAGAGAAAGGTGTGGCAGTAGTTGAAGTGTGAATACTAGTGCGGTAAGCCCACAAGGTGAAAGGAATGTGTGTATGCCAATCCTTCCCAGTATCATCAACTACTTTCATAAGAATTTTGTTCAAGGTTTTATTGTTGATTCTGCTTGGCCATTTGTTTGTGGGTAATAAGGTGATGAGAAACTGAGTTGAATGCCAAAAGCATCACACAATATTTTGTAGGGTTTTGTTTTTGAATTGCTTTCCATTATCAGTGATGAGGCGGTGAGGGACACCAAAGTGACAAATGATGTGATGGTTGATGAATTCACATATTTTCTCAGCTTTTATAGAAATGAGGGGAATGGATTCTACCCATTTAGTGTAGTATTCAGTAGTGGTTATAATCCATTGATGGCATTGTGAAGAATGAGGATTGATCTCTCCAACAAGATCCAAACCCCATTGAGAGAAAGGCCAAAGGTCTCATGTGACCTGTAAGGCATGACTAGGTGTGTGATGAAGATTAGCATGTTGCTGACATTTCACACAACGTTTGACATAGTCATAACAATAGTCACGGTTTAGGTTGGCCAATAATAGCCAAGGTGAAGAATGCATTTAGCAACAGCTAAACCACTAAAGTGGCCTCCACAAAATTTTGTGTGAACTTCCTTTGATGGTGTAGGGAATTTCAGAACTTGTAAGGCATCGTAAGAGAATACCATCAAAACTGCGCTTATAAAGGAGACCACCCATGATGACATAGTGAGAGACACTTTTAAGAAAGGCACGTTGTCCATTATGAGTGAGATCAGGAGGTAGAATGGAAAGGGAAAGGTAGTCTGCAAATTTCTTATACCAAAGGTCACGTGGGTCAGGTGCAATGGTTCCGATGGAGTGGACCTCATGAGGTAAATAAGAGGGTGATTGCAACCTTTGTATTGTGACAAATATTTTGGAGTTGGCAGGTGAAGTGGGTATCTGAGAAGCCAAACAAGCCATGGTATCTGTAAATTTATTGGTAGAACATGGGGTGGTTTGAAGTTCATAACGGTCAAAGGTAGTCAAAAGTATGTCTACATGATGCTTATACTTTTGAAGTATTTCATTACGACACTGGTATATACCATTGACTTGGTTTACAACCAGCTGGGAATCACCAAATATATTGATTGACTTAACATCTAAGGCATAAGCAGCCTGGAGACCCAATACGAGTGCTTCGTATTTGGTGATATTGTTTGTACAATCAAAATCTAGTTTGAAAGATAAAGGCATGGGTTCACCACCAAGAGGAATGAGGATAAAACCTGCACCACCCCTACATTGACATTTGGAACCATCAAAGAAGAGGTTCATTTGGTAAGTGGTATCATCTAAGGATAGGGTAGCTATGGATTCATCTAGAAAATCGAAGTTAGAGGGTTGATTTCCAGAGATGGGTGCGTCTATGAGTTGGTCAGCAATGGCTTGGCCTTTGATAGACTTTTGATGGATGAATTCGAGGTCAAGGTTTGCAAGAAGCATGAGCCAACGTGCAGCATGTTGATGTTGGTAGGGTTTGGCGTACATGTAATGTAGAGGGTCAGTGTTAGTGATGACAAAGGTTTTGTGGTTGAGTAGGTAATGACGTAGTTTAGTGGTGACAAAAACTAAGGCTAAACAAAGTTTTTCAGCATGGGTGTACCTAGTTTCATAGTCCAAAAGGGTACGGCTTATGTAATAAACCGCTTGCTCTCTGTGTTGCTCATCACGATGAGTGAGCATGGCACCTAAGGAATGGTCAGTAGCAGAAATGTATAGGTAAAAGGGTTGGTCATCCTTACAAGGAATGAGAACTAGTGGTTGAAGAAGGTATTGTTTTAAGGCATCAAAGGCTTTGTGGCATTCATCATCCCATTTGAATGAGATTTCCTTCTTGAGGAGATGATGAAATGGTTGACAACGGTCGGAAAGTTGTGAGATAAAATGATGAATAGATTACAACTTACCTTGCAAACTTCAAAGTTGATGGAGATTAGTAGGCGGAGGCATTTTGATAATAACCTTTACTTTAGTAGGATCGACTTCTATGCCACACAAAGAAATGATGAAACCAAGGAGTTTTCCTGAAAGTAACGTAAAGACGCACTTCTTAGGTTGAAGGCGAGCACAATACTTGATGAGGTGGTCAAAGATGACCTTAAGGACTGTCAGGTGTTCGGCCAATGTTTGGATTTGGCAAGAAGATCATCTACGTAATCTTCCAATATGCGATGCATGATGTCATCGAAGATATAAGTCATGGCTCGCTGATATGTAGCACTGAAATGTTTTTAAGGCCAAAAGGCATGACTCGATAGCAGAAGGTCCCCCAAGGAGTGATGAAGGTATTTTTGTGTTGATCTTCTGGAGCGAGTAATATTTGATTATAACCCAAGAAACCATCCATGAGTGATAGCATCTCATGGCTGGTGGTGAGATCAACCAGTTGGTCAATGCCTGGTAGAGGAAAATCATCTTTGGGGCAAGCGAGGTTGAGGTCATGGAAATCCATGCAAATGCGGAGTCCCCCTGTCACTTTTGTGACAGGAACGATGTTAGAAATCCATTGGGGATAGTCAATGGGTAGGATAAAGGAAACTGAGAGAAGGCATTGAAGTTCTTCTTTGACAAGAAGAGCAATGCGAGGATGCATTTTCTGTAGCTTTTGTTTTATGGGTTTGGCATCAGGAATGGTTACAATATTATGGACCATGATGTTTGGGTCAATACCGGGCATATCAGCATAGGACCAAGAAAAAGAGTTGTTATGGTCCCGGAGGAAAGAGGTAAAATCTTCCTAGTCAACAACATCTAAAGATTGGCCTATCTTTAGAATGTGTGGGTCATCCTAAGTGTTAATGTTGATTTCGATAGTCGATTCATTCAACATGGTTTACGTCTCAGAAGGTAACGACCGGTGAATATAAGAATCTTCCGCACCAAGGTAGGTGAGGATAGACTCATCATCCTGACATTGAATGACATTAATAGAAGGTGTATCATCATCAATCATGTCAGGATACAGGAAGGGAAGAGAAGAAGGAACCTTGCCATCATGTTGATAGGTCAGAGGTCCCAGGGAAATTGTGTTTACAAAAAAAAAGTTAGGAGGAATAGATTTGAGATCTATGGACTCCGTGGGTGAAGGTGGTGATGTTGGTGAATGGGGTGGAGAAGGTTTGTCTTCCTTAATGAGGTCGACGCGGGCCTTCTTGGAAGGTGGTGCGGAAAAGCCAATACCACTACGATCATTGTGTTTACGGGTGGTACATGAAATGATAGTATGATGGCCTTGTTCGTAAAAACCAAACCAAAGCCTTTCCATGTGCAATGGTGAAGGAAAGTGTGGGCAAAGCAGTGGTTAGTAAGGGATTGGAGGTCAGATGAAAATGGTCATGTTTGGGATGGAGGTTCGGGTGAATAAGTGGCAGTATCAAGTCCCCCATACGTTAGATTAGTGCGAAGGTGGGGAGGACCATAAGGAAAAACCTCACCTACACGGGTAGTCATAACTAGGGTGCTGGCGCAGGTTCCATACGCTTGTGGAGTGAGGAATGTGTCGATATTGTATAGGTGGTACTCCCCCAGAGTGAGGCATTGAAAAACACCTTCTAAGGGATCAATAGTCGATATGTGGGTGGTGGGGATAAATGAATCACTAGATGATTGGGCAGGAGGAGTAGGTTGGTTGGGAAGTAGAGGGCTCAACTATGCAGAGGTTGAGGCGAAGTAGGAATAACAAGAGTTAGATGTGGGAGAGGTGGTGGCAGGCATTGGTGGATGGGTCGTGGGTGAAGGAGAAGTGGGGGGTAGTGGCAGATGCCTTGACTGGTACAAGTACATCATTGGGCCGGTACAACATGTTACAAGTTTTGAATGGCAATGGGTTGACGGGGATGGTATAGTTATGTCCTTCATGTTCAAATTTTACACAGTGGTGTAAAGTTGAAGGGACACAACCCATGACTTGTAAATCTAAGGTCTGCTGAGCAATAGGTTATACTGTAACTCCCCCTCTAAGATAGAATAGTTCCGGGACAGTGTGGAGGACCTACATGAGACATGAAGGATAATGGTGCCAAGGGAGTTGGTAATGGCATCATTGAAAGAGATCAACATAACACAGTTATTATGCATATAATTATAAGGGATGTGCATTTGATTATACGCATGGGAGGAGATGATATTAATGCTAGCACCACTATCGATCATAACACGTCATATGTGTATGTTATTGATATAGATGGAAATGAAAAGGGCGGGATCAGGGTCATCTGACTGGAGAGGTAGCAATCTCTTCATCAGAGAAGATAAGGGCGGCGACTTGAGGAGTGGGCATGTGGGGTAGAAGAAGGAGATAATTATGGTAAGAGAGGCCACGTGGTGAGGGGTAATAATGGAGGCCACTAGTGTGAGGTCACTGGGTAAAAATTTAATGGATTGTAAAACCTTGATAAGGGCTTGTTTATGAGATTCAGAAGCTTGGACGAGATCATATAAATACATCTTTAGAGGAGACTGATGTAATTTTTTTATCATTGCATGATGGGTGACCCCATCAGAGATAGAGTATGTAGGTCTGCAAATGGTGATTTTGGGTGTGGTTGTAGATGATATATTGGGCATAGGGTTGGTTGATGGGTTAGTTTCTTTTCCCTTGCCTTTGTCTCTTCTGAGAACGGGGACAATGTGAACCATGTTAATTGAAGGGAGGTGGATGGAGAGGTTCCATGAAAATTATAATGACATGAGGGACAAAACCCTAGGGGTGGATAGGAGCCTTGTGAAATGAGTATGGCGCACTGAAATTTGGGTGGTGATTTGGCCAACTCTCTAATATGAACCATGTTGATCTCAAATTTTAGAGGTGGATAAAAAATTGCTGAATGGATAAAGGATGATGATGTGTGGTGACAGGTGAAGGTGGAACATGGTCCTCATTAAGAAGGTCATCATTGTCAAAATTTTATTTAGGAGGACAAATTTGGAGAAGAACGGTCTTCAGAGCCTTACAATTTTCTACATCGTGTCCTGGCACATGATGATAGGCACAAATCTTGGTTTCATCAAACCCTTTTAGTTTGGGTTTGAGAGGGTCGTAAGGTCGAAGAGGTGGTACTGTGTTGACAGAAGTCTCGAAGAGATTAGTTAAAATGTTGGTGTAGGACCCCACTAATGGAGCACAATGGGAAGTGTGAGTGTGGGTTTGGGTAAAGGTGTGGATGATTGTGAGGGAAGAGGCTTTATAAGAGGGGGAATGGGTTGGTCCACTAGTTTGGTATGTGGTAGTGGTCTTAGGTTTTGTTGGCATCTGCTTGGGTAAAGGTGGGGTAGAAGAGGTAGCGATGAAAGGTTTTGTTTGTTTGACTACCTTATTGGAGGGTAGTGAGTTCTCATCTTTTGGTTGCACCTTCTTGGGTAAAGGTGACACAGGGAGTATTAGGGATGCAGAAGGGAAAGCAGATGGTGGAAGAGGATGGGTTACCCATGGGGATAAACTGAGTGTACGGTGGACATTTGTTGGTAGAGGTTGGGTAGATGGATATGTGTTGAAGTCATATAGGCAAAGTTGGGGATAGTAACTGGTGGAGGTATAGGTGGTAAGAAGTGCATGGGTGAGGGTGAATGTGTTTGGTTTTTGGGTGAATGAGGTATAACAAAGGCTTGTGATGTAGTAGGTGGAGTTGTTTGTTCTTTTGAATGGCCTTGGGTAGGATTATTTGATCAAGGATGATGGATGGGGCCCTAAGATGGAAGGAAAGGGGGAAGGTGAAAAAGGTGTGGTAGGCGAGACTAGTGTATGCGGCCTAAAAGGTTGGGTTTTATTTTTAGGTGGAGGAATAATGTTGGTGCGGGTTTGAAATGGTGCTACTAAGTCCAATTTGACAGGTGGGTGAGTAAGGCTTGATGTCAGCATGACACCCAAGGTAGTAATGGGTCTAGATACGAGCTGAGTAGAGAGGTGTGGGTAGGTTTTTAGGTTTAAGAACGACTTTAGTTGTGGGTATAGATTCAGATGTAGGTAGGTATGATGAAAAATAATTTGTTTCAATAGGCATGGTCAATGTCGATTTGGTTATCGAAAATACCCTTGGGTAGATTGTGGAAAGTATCTTCAAGAAACATTTGCATTTGGGTCGAAAAGGAGATCCAGAATACGTCCCCATAGCATGGAATTATCAACGTAATCCAAGTGATTTTCCAGCTGTGAAAATGAGAATACTAAAGAAGAGGATGGAATTGGTTTTGTGGTGATCCCTATAAAATATGTCTGTGAGACAAGGAATTGGTTAGCCTTGGACTCTATAGGTAAAAGAGCCGAGATCATGTCAATGGGGTTATGGGATGCTGAGGGAGAACTACCCCCCACATGTAGTAGCATGTTTGAGGAATCTCTTGTGGGTAGGAGAAATGGAAAATGGAGTAAGGTAGACTTATTCCTTAGTGGAGGAGAAGGCGACGATGATTCTCCTGTGGATGGAAAAATTAAAAGTGTTGACTATTCGGTAGGTTGTGACGTAGATGGTGAAATGGAATCGGTAGAAAGTGTGGCTTCCTCCATGGGTGAAGGAAGATATGAAGGGGACTCATTTTTGGGTGAAGGAGTGGAAGAGGTATGCTCCTATGTGGGTAGAGAGGCTCGTGCCATAATTTCCTCAATAGAAAAAATAGGTGGGATTTGATTGACAACAGGTACGATATCGAAAACCGAATGGAATTCACGAACATTGTTGTCACTAGATGAAGGCTCACTATTTTGAGTAGATGATGGTTTATGATTAGGGAACAAATTTTTAAAGATGTGCAAATTTTGATTTGCTGGTGCATTCAGGTTGTCCACGACAAGGTCTCCATTATCTATCATCTCTTGGACAATGTTCTTAAAAGTTATGCAGTTACCATCACTATGGCCTTTGACATGATGATAATCACAATAGTTGTGTTCTTTATACCATGCAGGCATAGGCAATCAGGGTAGGATCGAAACTTGTATGAGGTTTTATGGGAGGAAGTGTAATGGATGCAAATTTAAGAAGCTTTTCCAAGACCAAAGAATAGGGCTCTCCAATTGAAGTGTAATTATTTTGTTCCCGCTGAAGCTGAAAGGCCTAGACAGGGGAAAGATTGAAAGAAGGTTGGTCTTGATTAGAAGGATGAGATGGACCCACCTTGATGACTAGCGTGTTGGTAGATCCTTTGAACTTTGAATAGTTATTTTTAGGTTTTGAAGATGAAGAATAATCATTTGATTTGAATGGGGGGTTATTCTTTCGTAATTGGATTTTCTTTTCTTCAATGGCACGAATTTCCAGCTTTCATGCCATGGTGAATGCTTCATCGAAGGTTTGGAAGGTTTGTAGTTGCAGAGTTGGTGAGATGTGTCTGGCACAAGCTCTAGTGAAACAACTCAATAAGTTCAGTTTGAGGTAGCTGGAATATTAATTAGTTGATAAGAATGCCACCAAGGAAACGAAATTTGTGATAGATTCATCTTCATACTGTCAGGTTGAATAGAGATCGGTCATCGTGACTTTCTTGATAACATTGATTGAAAAATGGTCTAAGAAAACTTGGGCTACTTGATTAAAGGAATAAATGGAATGTCTAGGTAGTCCATTATACCAATCCAATGCTGGTCCTGTCAAGGACATTGGGAAATTTCATAAGGAGAAAATCATCATCGTGGGTGATTAGGTAGCACCCATGTTTGAAAGACTTCAAGTGTTGTTGCGAGTCTTCTTTACTATTGAAGCGATTGAATTTAGGCATTTCCCAATGCACATGGTAGGGGCGAATGGGAATAGATGGATGTATAGGCTTGTTACAGATTTTATCATAAGTTAAAGAATTACAGGAGCCATAAATAGATGTTTCTAAGGTTTGCATCTTTTCCATCATCATCTTAATGAGGTCGTTGGTAGGTTGTGATGAATGGATGCCCCTGTAGAAAAAGGGGTTGATGCTGAATGTATAAGGAGGGTGGTATGCTGGTGTATGGTGGTGGTGAGTATGAGAATTGCATAGGAGGAATAGATGTAGGTGACACATAGCCATAATAAGTGATAGATGAGGTCGAGGGTTGTTGGTAGTATGTGTAAGTGGGTGGGGTAGTCATAACAACTCTAGTGGTGATTGGGGGCAAGGACTGCGGGATAGAAAGGATGAGGTTCTGGAAAGAGGTGTAGGTTGTCGACACCGGAGGTGGTTACAATGTAATAGGTATATGTGAGGTTGTGGGTGTAGATGGGGCTATACTTAAGGTGAATGTCAGAGGAACCACTGATGTCAGAGATGCGATAGATGACGTAGACACTGCAGTTATAGTGACTGTGGGACCTAGTTGAGACACCACAGGTGGTAAAGTGGATGACGGTAGCGCCGAGCTGGTGCTAGCTCACCCAAAGGTGGGGGCAAGAAAAGGAGGGATAGATACGGGCATGTCGTATATTAACTGTTCTGAGGAGTCCCAGGTGGATGAGTGGGCTGATGGGCGTCATCATCCCCTTCATTTAATCAACTTCTTGATGATGTCATATCAAACCAGGGGTGTGTCTAAAGCTATATGCAACAAGAATACTTCAATTGATTTGGTAGTTGACTGTATTTATTTTTATATTTTATGGGGGATATATTTAATGTCTTAAGAACTTGTTACTAAAATCTTATTCAAATCAAACTAAGAAAACTTGTTGAAAGTAAACACACTAAAAGCTTTGCTGAAAGGAAACACACCATGTAGAATGGAAACACACTTACTCTTGGAAAATAAACACACTTGCTTCTGAAAGTAAACACACTTGATTTTGGAAATAAACACACTCAATTTAGAATGCTTGAAAACAATTTCAAGAAATATAAGAATCTATCTAAACACTTGCAGGAACAAGTATACAACAGAGTTTAACTGGAAGGATTTAAAATAATACAAAATTAATAGATCTAAGCTATTTGTTAAAGAAATATATATACCAAATAAACGAATATCCTGGTCCTTGGGGGATTGGGACCTTGCTCCTCCTCGAATCATGATTTAACAACTCAGAATTCTCTCATATAGGAATGGCTATTTTATTGATAAAACATTCAAAATTACAAACGTATTGGATTTGAGTACTTAGTCTATTTCTCTTCTATGTTCTATTTCTCTATTTCTATATATCTAATAATTATTTCTATCTATTGTAGGTCTACTTTTATATATATTTTACAATCACAGTTGTCTCAATGATTATGATGAAATCGAATCATGCCCAAAATAGATGTTGAGTTGGATTGTGGTTAATCAGATAGCTGTAAGCTAACTCTCCCTGGATCTATGTTCAGAAATATTCTCGTCCTTCCTGCTTGAAAGGGTCGTAGATGCAAAATCTCCAGATGTGGTTTAAAATAGATAACTCCCATCGGTTCTGGAACTTCGGAGAAGTTCCAGAACCATAGGAAATTGTTAAGGATCAAAACTGTGAGAGTTCCGGAGCTATCCCCAGGAGTTCTAGAACTAAGTCTGAAAATTTTGGAACTAAATACTGGAGTTCTGGAACTAAGTCTGAAAGTTCCGGAACTAAATAATGATTGTGTGATGGAGTTCCAGAACTAGCTTGGAAGTTCCGAAACTAAGCTGTGTGGGAACATATGTTGTTGAAAACATACTGAATGTTTCCTACATCATTTCCTCGACTGATTAGACCTGCTTTATTACAAAACTGAATTCAAACACACACACTTGTTAGGAATTCTAGAGCTTTTAACATTAGAATCACAATCAATCAAAAGACAGACAATTACATCCTAACTCATATTAGATCAACTAAAAGTCACACAATGCAATCAAACTTAATCAAAAGGAGAGTAAGATGAGATTATATATTATACATTAATCAGACATATGTTGGCCTCATCATTTCTCTCAAACTTACTTGTTTGTAAGTCCCTTTACAAACTTCACTCTTCAAAAGTGGGGTTATAAGTTCTGCATTCCATTTGATTGCTTAGATCAAATTGCTGAAACTGGATTTCCCAATGCTTAAGCTCATATGTACTGTACCCAGCTCCTTCTATTTTCCTCTCCCACTTTTCAAATTCAACAGGGTCTTGAGGTTCTCTATTTTTCCAAGGAGGCATGGTTATGAGAAGTAGAGGAGGCCTTGTTTCCAATCCCATCCATAACTGCCCATATGTTTCATTGACTTGGGGAATTATTGTGCATAATGCTTTGGCCCTCTCTAAACTCCAGATCAGATTTGTAGGGGAAATTACTTCCCTTCTTTTCAAAGAAAAAGTAAGGAGTTCCCACCTCTTTGAGCATCCTTCATAAATATCTTCAAATTTTTTCTCCTCATAGGAGGTGAAGGCATCAATACTCTTTTACAGAATGGCAGGGTAATGTGTCTTGAATCTCCTATCAAAGTCATGAGTTCTAAAATGTGTGAGGAAGGTAGAAGGTTTACCATAGTGAGCTCTCATACAGAGGCCTATTGAGTTGGCTTTCAATAAAAAATCAGATTCCCTTTCCTTCCATGCAATCTGGTTTTACAAAATAGAGAGAAATGCATTGAGCTGGCTCTCCCCTACATACAAGTTGATCATAAATCCTGTGTTTTTCTCTAGCATATAATTGCAAAGATAAAATTCACACAGGAGATTTTTCTACTCAGGGATGGATAGAGAGTAAGCTACCATGAATTCATATTCATCTTTTAGTTCATGTGGAATCCCACATGTAATTCTTAACAGCTGCCAGTGAATGAATTGCTCTTCTAAAAACACACTATATGCAAGAGAGGGCCTCCTGCAGGCAAGTAATTTCTCACACATAATACAAACCATATGAATTTTGGAAAAAAAATTATATTTATTTCCTTCCTCCTTATAAAATTTTTCTTCCCATTCCTTTCTTGTCTTCGTCTCTTCCTCCATCTTGGTCTTTAATTCTTCATTGAATGTTTTGGCTTCTCTGAGCTCCCTGCAAGTATCATTCCATAGTTGTTGGAGATACAAATAGGTCAACTCAGTCTGTGCAGAGACTATGGACACAACACTCTATTTTCTGGAAGCTTGAAACTCTTCCTCTTTTTCCATCAGATGTCCCTTGGTTGCTGATAATTCCTCAGTGTTGGCTGTAAGCTGAGTTGTTAGCTCTTTAATGAGCATATCCCTTTGTTCCAACTTGAGTTTGAGGAAATCCAATTACTCATATTTTTCTCTGATAATGAGCTCTACTTTAGACAAGAATAGAGCCTGTTTAACTTGTTGTCTTTCTTCTTCCTCTGAATTTATTTGCGGAGTTGGGCATTCTTCCTCTATCAAAGGAAATTTTCCTTTTCTTATCATTGATGCCAACTCTTCTTCTTCATGTGGCACTACTGATGGTTTAGTCAATTCCTGAAAATATTGATCTTCAAATTCTCTTCTCGTCTGTCCATTTCAGATTGACTTGGCTCAGGAGGAGTCATGGCCATACTGCCCAAAATGTCAGCAGCTTCTTCTTCCATCCTTTCCTGCTCACTCCTTTCTTCTGGGGTTTCCCTTGACCTCTTATGAATTTTTTTTATCTAGGGAAGTTCAACATGCATAGTAGTGAATTTCCTTGTAGAGCTTCTTATTACTATTCTTTCTTGCTCTTGTGTGGGTGAGCTATCACCGTCAGAGACATATATTGGCTCCCTTGAAGCTGCTGCAGAAGAAGAAATTTCCTTCACAGGTAGAGAAGGCTCTGCTATTTTTATCTTTCTCACCAACCTTATTTTTTATTGTATGTTTTTCTCTTTCCATTTCCCTCTGTCCTTCTACATGGGCATCAATTTCCAGATTAGCTGAAGGAGAGAATGGAGATGGAATTGTTCTTCTGATAATATTAGGGTTTTTCTTGAACTTGCCAAGAAACTTGTCCCAAATTTCTTCTCCATTATTCTTTAATAGGAAATGGTGCTGGTATATCAAATGAATTAGACCATGATTCTTAATTGTCCCAACACCCCAGGAATACCTCTGAGCCATGGTTTGAATGGAATAAAAAAGAAACCCTGGGAGGTTTATTATGTATTAAAGTTTGGTGGCTCCATACTTCAGATATATGAGCTTTTTTAAGACTTCTTTTTCCCACAGACCCAAACTAACCATCACAGGTTAAATATTTTACTATCCAAAATGCTACCCTGTCAAAGGGTTTAGGAAAACTAACCCTTATGACCCCTTTTATGATTTTAATTGTATTATAGATGTACTGGGGTTCAGTTTCTTCTTATTGTGGTAAGACTTCAACCAGATCTTTAAAATTCCCCTTAGCGGGTTGTGGGACATGCACAATGGGCACTCCAGACACATTACTTATAGTATTTACAGAAAAATGAATAAAGACATTTCTCACCTTTGTTCTAGACTATTCTAGATTTATGAAGAATTCTCTTACCAATTCATCATTATGCCTTGAAAATTTATTTAGGAATTCAAGCTAGCCTGCATGCTCAAAGATGGATGCCACTTCTTCGTCTACCAAAAGCTGGGAATCATCCTCTGGTTCAGATTTTTTCTTAATACCCATATCGTTTTGATTTCTGTCTCTTTTGATTTTGTGCGAATTAGTTGTTGGCCCTTTTTCTTATCTGCGGAACCTCGATTATTAGCTGTGGAAATTCTGAATTCTCTATTCTTTGCTGCGAAATACAAACTCAATTCGCTACTCCTTCCTCAAAATATCTCTACAACTTATTTCACTTGATTTTTGCAATAATTATTACTAATGATAACTATGCCACCACATATTCCATCCAAATCAATTTCATGATTACACACTTGTAATCATAATTTATAAATAGATGGCTCATCATACCTACTTTTAAATTAAGTCACATCAAACATGCAAACATTTAATCAACCCTAAATGAGTTTAAAAGACATAATTACCGTCCTTGATGATGTAATCATTTTGCTATGATGACTTGTCATTCCTATAAGTGGAACAACACATGATTAGATAAGACATCTGGAATTCAAAATAATTCATTTATTTAAACTAGTCAAAAAGAGGTCAACCGCAATTTACAAGTTTTCAATTGACCTTTGAGAGAATTTTTTTTTTTTTTTATATATTGGGGGGGGGGGGAAGAAAATGCCATTTGCTAGTTTTCATCTTCTTCCCTTTATTCCAGATCTATCATCTGGTTATTGGATCATTTTAGAAGAACTGAGTTCTTCCATATGATCCAATTCTTTGTCTGCTTCAATCTTCCTCAAAAATCCATCCTTAGTGGGAGGCTTCCTATAGAGTTTTAGCCTATGTCCATTGACCAAGAGTGTTCTGCTACTACCATCAATGGGAAGAAACTAAATAGAACCATTGTCAAATATTTGTTCAATCTGATAGGGTCCCAACCATCTGATTCTCAATTTTCCCTTGAACTGTTGGTACATAGAATCGAATAGCAATGCCCAGTCTCCTATTTTGAATTTTCGTTTCTTGATATCTATGTCATGTGATTGCTTCCTTTTCTCTTGACTCATCTCTGTCTGTTGAAGTGCTTCCAACCTTAATTCATCCAACTCATTAAGTTGAAGGATTCTTTCTTTTTTAGCTGCATTCAACTCAATTCCCACGTTTACTGATGTGCTCAATGTCTAAAGTTCAAATTCTATAGGAAACAAGGACTTTTTCCCATAGACTAATTCATATGGTGAAAACCTTGTTGTAGTTTTCCAAGTTGTATTATAAGCCCAGAAAGCTTCAGGTAGTCTCTTTACCCAATATTTTCTCCCAACTTCAACTGTTTTGGTAAGGATGGTCTCCAATTCTTTGTTTATTACTTCAGCTTGTCCATTGGACTGTGGATTGTAAGGAGATGACTTCCTATGATTGATTTGATAATACCTTGTGAAATCTTGGATCATATTCGACATGAATTGTGGTCCTTGATTTGAAATTATGCTCCTTGGTGCTTCAAACTTTATCATAATTTTGTTCCAAAGGAAATCAACATCTGCTTCTTTAGTGACATTTGTCAATGCTTGCACTTCTGCCCATTTTGTCACATAGTCAGTACATACAAGAATATATTCCTTCCCTTGTGAAGGAGGATTAAAGGGACCAAAAAAATCCAATCCCATCTCTCAAATGGTTCAACCACAACTTGAGGCTGAAGAGACATTTCATTGGTGAAAGTTGGTTGTCCCATCCTTTGACAAGGATCACACCTTTTGATATATATTTTCAAATCCTTGTACATAGATGGCCAATAATAACTAGTGTCAAGTATCTTATGAGCTGTTCTTTTTACTGAATAGTGTCCTCCACTTGGTTCATCATGACATGCTCTGAGGATGTCAAAGATTTCATCCTCTCTTACACACCTGCTCAAGACAAAATCAAGACCACACTTAAATAGCATTCCATTTAACCATTTGAATTGTGCACTGGTTTTAATTAACTTCTTTATTTGTTTCTTAGTGAAAGAACGAAGAAATTTCCCTGTTGCAAGATAATTTTCCATATCAGCAAACCATGGTGTACTTGCTAAGATTGCAAATAGTTGTTCATCTGGAAAGTTATCCTTAACTGGATCTTGCTCCCATGTGGTGGTTAGTCTTGACAAAAAATTAGCTACCACATTAGATTTACTTGGATTGTCCACAATGGTAATATCAAATTCTTGCAAAAATAATAACCATCTAATGACTCTTCCTCCAACCACTGGTTTGTTCATTAAATACTTAATTGTTGAATGATTTGTGTTTACAAATATCTTGTACCCTGTAATGTAATGTATGAGTTTATTGATTGCATAAATTACAACAAGAAATTCCTTTTAAGTGGTGGTGTAATTATTTTCAGTGGGAGTAAGATTCTTGTTAAGATAGTAAATGGCATACATCTTTCCTTCTTCATCTTTCTATCCCAATACTGCACCAATGGAATAATTTGAGGCATCTGTTTGGATATGGAATGACTTTTCCCAATTACGACCTCTTAATATTGGGGCACTGATTAAAATTGTCTTTTAATTTCTTTAAAAGCATGCTGACACTTTTCATCCCAAAGAAATTCACAGTCCTTGGTTAGCAAATTAAACATGGGGAAAACAATTTTACTAAAATCTTTTATAAAGAGCCTATAGTACCCAGCATGCCCTAGAAATGATTTGATATATGTGGGGGTATGAGGAATAGGTAAATCTGAAATGATCCTAATTTTGTTTTGATCCACCTGAATTCTTTTTTTGAAATATGGTGTCTTAATACAATTCCCTTATCCACCATCATCAAAAAAATTTCATCACTAAGAGACAGGTTGTGTTGTTCACATCTTGTTAACACTCTGTCTAGATTTCTCATAGCATCTTCAAATGTATCTCCATGTACAGTGAAGTCATCCATATATACTTCAACACAATCATTTGTTAGATCAACAAAGATTGCAAGTACAACTCTCTGGAAAGTTGCAGGAGCATTACATAAACCAAATGGTAACACCCTATAGGAAAAGGTTCCCCATGGACATGTAAATGTAGTTTTTTCCTGATCTTCATTAGTAACTCTGATTTGATTGTACCCACTAAAGTCATCCAAGAAACAAAAGTATTGTTTACCTGAAGGTTATCTAGGACTTGATCTATGCATGGTAAGGGAAAATAATCTCTCATTGTGGATTTTTTAGTTTCCTATAGTCAACACATATTCTCCATTTTCTGTTCTTTTTTGGAACAATTACAAGAGGAGATACCCACTGGCTATCTGAGATAGGGCAGATGAAACCTACTTGTAATAGTTTTTCAATTTCTTGTTTGACTGTATCCCTTAAAGTTGGGTTAATTCTTCTTTGAGGATGCCTAACTGGTTTAATATTTTCAATATAGATGTGATGAGTGCAGATACTTAGATGAATCCTATTCATATTCTTGTAATCTCAAACAAAAATTTTAGAATAATTTTTTAGAACATCAAACAATTTAGCTTCTTTATCCTCCTTCAACCAGCGGTTAATGTTTAAATTTTTACTTGGTTGAATTTCAACATGCTTGGTTCCAATATTTGATGAACTGATTTGTGGAAAGGGTTTCATTAAAGTATTTAATGGACATGCATGTGGTAACAACATATGGTATGTAGCAACATCTCCAAAAGTTCCTTGAGACATAATACTGGAAAAAGGATAGTAATGAGAATTAAGCCTAAATTCCTCGTCATTGCTACTTTCCAGAAATTCTTCACCACTGCCTGATGTGCTTGAAACTGAAGCTACTGATTCATCCTCTCCCCATGAGAAATCTTGTTCCTCATGAGTGAAATCATTTTCAATTAAAGAGAACTGCTGTTGTCGTGGTTCCGAAACTAAATGTGGTGGTTTCAAAACTAAGTTCGTAGATTCTGGAACTAAGTTCTCGGGTTCCGGAACTAAGTTTGCGGGTTCCATAACTAATTTCATGGGTTCTAGAACTATTTCTAATTGCTCCAAAGACAACAGGTTCTCATCCAATGGTGGATTTATCATCTATTCTACTTCTCTTACATGATCCTACAATGTGATCATAGCCAAAGAAGACAAATTTTTCTTATTAGTTTCAGGAGAATCAACCCATAATTTTTCATGATTGTCAGTAAAAGGTTGTGCAGTAGGATATAAGGAAATTTGTTTAGAGTTCTTACCATTTGAGATGTCATATCACCTGACCTGCAATCTATCAAAGCTTCAACTGTAGCTAACCATGGTCTGCCCAAAATAATGGGATAGCCCAATGTTTTACCTTTTCACTGCAGTATAAGGAAGTCAATTAAATATTCCCATGACTCCACCATAACTGACACGTCTTCAATAATTCCTTCTAGTTTTGCTACAGACTGATCTGCCATATGCAATATGGTATTAGTAGGTTGTATACCCGTTAATGGTAATGTTTTCAGAGTATCCACTTTCATTACATTGATATCAGCTCCCAAATCTATCAAAACATTATGTACATCCTTATTTCCTATAGAGAGAAATAACAGGACTTCCAGGATCTCCGTATTTGGAAAGTAAAAGTTTTCCTGCTAATAAATCAACAAGTTTCTCACCTACTTTGATAGTCTCGGGGTATTGTTTCTTCCTTCCAGGATTTTTCATGCATAACATTTTGATTAATTTGTTCAATTCTAGAATATCTTTAATTGCTTGTAACAATGGTATGTCAATATTCAATTTCCTTAATTCTTGTACCAATTCAGACTCTTTGATTTCTATATCTTCATTGAATCTATCTGGAAATGGAGTCTCAGTAGTGTTGCTATCTGGCTCCTTTTCTTTTCTTTTTATATCCTCTTTTGGAACAACAGTACTAGGGATTTCATTTTCTTCTGTTATTTCAATTATTATAAGGGGTGGATTGTTAAAGATTTTCCCATATCTAGTTTGAATATCCTTACAATCCATAGCATGTAAATCAACTGATTTTTCTGGTTTTGTTCCATAAACATGAGTTGTTTGTTTGTTTCTGGGGTTTGCTATTGGCTGTGCTGACATTTTTGTTTGGACTACATTCTCATTTTGTGAATTTTGTGCATGGGATCCCATGATGGCCTGTTGATTCTGATTTGGATATGTTATTCCTTGGGAATAATTATTAGGGTTCCATCTAGGTTATGACCAAGCATAAGGATTTCCTTGACCAGCCCATGGTTGTTGATGCCCTGAGCATACCAAGCTTGATTTGCCCAATCTTGAGGGTTCCAAGTTGGTTGAGGTACCCAAGGTGGTTATCCCCGATTTTGTGATACTTCCTGAGAAGCCCATGGCATCGTCCATGGATTAGGAACTGATCTTGGCATAAACTTCCCTTGGTTAGGTTGTCTCTAAACAAAATTCAATTCTTCTGTTGTAGATGAGGCACTGGTTTGTTTAAGTTGATTTTTAATAACAGGAAGTAAAGAACAAACATCAGTATCATGTTATTTAGATTCACAGATAAGACACTTTTCTGTTTTATCCAAAGGATAGTCTCTTAATGCATGCTTCTTCCTACATCTAGGACAATACATAGCCAATGGTTCAGTTTTAGAATTTTATTTAGCTTGTAATCCATCCATAGTAGAGGTTAATTGCACTAAAATGTCTATTTTAAAGTTTGCTAACTCATCCATTAGTTTGTTCATGTTTGGATTCAAAGTTTTCACTGATTTTCCTTTTCTAGGTCCACCTCTCGTTCTGGAATAGCTTCTACAAATCTCTTTAATTCCATTTATTCTTATCTGATCAATGTCTCCACCTCCTATCAAGTTAAGGGCTTCTCTAGATTTGTCATGCAAACCTTTAAGAAAAATGGTTTTACTTAACTCCTCTGTAAGCACAAATCCACATCTTTTGCTAACAAAGAGGAATCTGTCTAAATAGTCTTCTATGTTTTCATCATCCTCCTGCTTGATTTTGAAGAATTCTTCCTTCCTATTTCTCCCTATGTAATAATCCTGGTATTTATCTAGAAATGCAGTCTCCATTTGTGCCCAAGTGCTAATAGAGTTGGATGGTAATCCCATGAACCACCTCATTGCTACATCATTCAAAGTGGATGGAAACAACTTGAGTTTTTGATTATATGTTTTATAATCATAGGTCTGACATAATACCTTGAATTCAAAAAAAAATTGGTCAGGATCTTCAGATGACATCCCTCTAAATGTGGGTAAATGTGCAGGTGAGATATTTTTCATTGATGTGTCATCATCTCCCAATTGGATTGGATAGGTAAAGTTCCTATTAGGTTCTCTCTCAGCTTCTCATGCCATTTTAAAAATATTTTCTGAATTTTCCTCCCAATCAATGTGGTAAGCAGTATGCCTTAGTGAAGGTGAAAAATCAGGAGTATGAGGTTGACTACTCAATTGAGAATCAAAAATTACCCTAAATGGATCTTGGGTAATAAGCCTTCTCCTAAAAGTTCCACTCCCTTCAGGTGACTGATCTAAGAATTCCAAAAATGGCAATTCTATTTCTTGTCTGACAGGGGATGATGGTGCCTCCAATTCTTGATTAATTTCCTTACTTTGACTAGAAGATGTTATGAATTCTTGTGAAGATGTTTTTGGGAGGAATCTACCCTGTGAGTCTCTTGGTCTAATCATATATTTTGTGATATAGCAGGGAAGATCCTTCAACTACTAGATGTATGTTTTGTTGCTCTTGCTAACACTTAATTAGAAAGTTCCAACTGGAGTTCCCCCGAAACGACAGAAAAAATTATGGGTGTCGTCATTCCCTTCATTTAATCAACTTCTTGATGATGTCATATCAAACCAGGGGTGTGTTTAAAGCTATATGCAACAAGAGTACTTTAACCGATCTGAGAGTTAACTGTATTTATTTTTATATTTTCTGGGGGATCTCTTTAATGTCTTAAGGACTTCTTGGTAAAAACTTATTCAAATCAAACTAAGAAAACTTGTTGAAAGTAAACACATTGAAAGCTTTGCTGAAAGGAAACACACCGTACAAAATGGAAACACACTTACTGCTGGAAAATAAACACACTTGCTTCTGAAAGTAAACACACTTGCTTTTTGAAATAAACAAACTCAATTTAGAATGCTTGAAAACAATTGCAAGAAATATAAGAATCTATCTAAACACCTGCAGGAACAAGTATACAACAGAGTTTAACTAGAAGGATTTAAAACAATACAGAATTAACAGATCTAAGCTATTTGCTGAAGAAATATAAATACCAAATAAACGAATATCCTAGTCCTTGGGGGAGTGGGCCCTTCCTCCTCCTCAAATCAGGATTTAACAACTCAGAATTCTCTCAAATAGGAATGGCTATTTTATTGATAAAACATTCGGAATTACAAACGTACTGGATTTGAGTACTTAGTCTATTTCTCTTCTCTGTTCTATTTCTCTATTTCTATATATCTATATATCTAATAATTATTTCTATCTACTGCAGGTCTACTTTTATGTATATTTTACAATCACAGTTGTCTCAATGATTCTGATGAAATCGAATCATGCCCAGAATAGATGTTGAGTCGGATTTCAGTTGATCGGATAGCTATAGGATAACTCTCCCTGGATCTGTGTTCAGAAATCTTCTCGTCCTTCATGATTGAAAGGGTCGTAGATGCAAAATCTCCGGAATGTGGTTTAAAATAGATAACTCCAATTGGTTCCGAAACTTCGAAGAAGTTTCAGAACCATAGGAAATTGTTAAGGATCAAAACTGTGAGAGTTCTGGAGCTATCCCCAAGAGTTTCGGAACTAAGTTCGAAAATTTTAGAACTTGTTGGTCCGAAAATCTGTCGGGTGGGTAGATCTATGGATATACATGCCAACAGTGTGCAGGGCATAGCCCCACTTTGAGACAAAAAAGTGAAATTGGTTTATTGTTATTCTACCAGCAAGAATCTGTGCAAGTCTTACAGTATCTGCCTTCAGGGGGGTTTGTGATCTCAGCCCAGTGGAGTTAGTTCCGATGAAGAACAGAAAGGGATAAATGAGGGAATAGAAGGAAGATGGATCTGAAGGGAGAAAAGAAATGAATTCCAAAGTAGAAAGGTCAGAGGGTTTATGTTTTGAGCTAGTAGTAAACAGAGCCAAACTTAATCACATAAAACCAACAAAGCAATACTGTTAAACAAATGACAAAAGCATAGGTGAATCCAACAGAATAAGCATGCAGATCTAACTTAAAAAATATCTAACACATAACATAGGAATTCAGCACAAAGTCTCGATTTTTTTGTATTAATAAGTTGTTCTATTACAAGAAAGCTCAAAGTTTTTCTCTCCTCACTTCTATTTTTCATACAAATTTGCTCACCCTTGAATACTACAAGTATCCAAGTATTTATAGAAGGAGAAGGAGAAAGAAGACAAAAAGGAGCCAACAACTATTTACAAAATATTTACAAAAAATCTAAAAGTCAAATGTTGACTTTATGGCAATTTGGTGGATGACAATATCCCATGGTGCAACATGGATGATGTCATCATTTGTGCCAACATACTTTTAAATACTTTTCAAAAATGGGATTAATCCAAGGAGGAAGGAGCCTATTCTTCATCATCCCTTAGCTTGCAAGGAGTGTCTTGCTTCTGCTCAGGAGAGGTAATGTGAAATTGAGCTTGATACTCCATGAACTTGCTTATCTTCGCTTGAAGTTGATCTTGAACAGGACCCTTAGTGTGATCCCTGATGACTTCGCAAGTTTCCTGTTCATCTCTGAGTCTTTCCGGGAGTTTGAAATATTCATTGCCTGCCTCCATCAAGTATCCAACAAAGTCACGGTAGGCCAGAAGGTTGTTGATAAATTCTATATCAAAAGTTGCCTCTGACGCTAAACCCTACGATGCTATTTCCTTGAAATTTTGAATAGTATCATCTACCTTCCTCAAGGTGTATGATGCACCAAGTAACCCTGGAGACATTCTTAAGATGATCTGCGCCATTTGATGCATGGAATCTAGGGCTTCCTCTTTGATTTTTTCTATCTTTTCCAAGACAAACTCCATTTGGTCAACTCCCATAGTGTAAAGTAGCAAGGACTTTATTGGGTGCTTGCGGGTGATCAAAGACACCGAATTTCACCAAGTCATCAATTGGGTAGTCAAGCATCTTCTAGAACATCTCGTGTTGTAACCTGGCATGGTCTAACTCTTTAAAGAGAGGCCCTGCTATTACCTGGAGTTCCTTGTTAGCTTGATCTATATTTTGATAGAGCTTTGTGAACTTTGTAATCACTTCCTCACTATATTTGAGGATCTTCTCTCTCCAGGCAGACACTGCGACACCTTGCTCACCGATCTTGGCGTACTCATTTATCTTCTCCTGACTAAGAACTTCAGGAGGGTCGATGACAGTCATAGGAGGGGCATTGCCCATATTTTACAGGGCTTGGAGAAGATGCTTGTTTTGCTCTTTTAATATTCTCTTCTCTTCCTTTGCTTCTTGAAGCTTCTTGCAAAGGGCATCCACTGCAGATAAGGCCTCTCCTTGCAGGCTCTCTGATGATGTTCCCATTGTCACCTGAGTCACTGTAAAATTTGTAGGAGACAAATCTTCTTTCTTCTTTGTGAGATTAAGGTATGCGATCTCCATAACCTTTTCACCTGAAGCACTTTGAGAGAAGTGGGTTATAGCCTTTTGCTTCTTATGCGCTTTATCCAAAATAATGAAGAAGTCCATCGGTGCAATAGGGAATTTCCTCTTGTGCTGGATTAAGGGTTCGAAGATCCATTATAGACTTAAGGGAGTGGGACCAAAGGAAGAGAAGGAAACATGGGTGGAAGAAGGAGAAACTGCAGTGGAAATGAGGAAATGTGTCGATACACTTGGTGGCAGCATTAAGAAAGAAGTCAACACTCCAATCCTCATGGGGTTAGGAGTGACTGCAAGAGAGGAGACCATGGGGGCAGAAGGGATCTGTGAGATGAGGGAAGAAATGCTGGGGGACATATCTGTAAGTGAATAGAAGATGGAGGAATAGGGAGGGGGAATGGTAGAAGACGGGGGAGAAGACACAACTAAAGGAGCAATTGGTTGAGTGACATGAGGAGGGGAAGGACGAGAGAGAGAGGGGACGGTTGGGACCTCACCGGTTGTAGATGTGACAACATCCTAAGTGGATGTGTCTGTTGGAGCACTGACCGCTTCTTCTCTTCTTGGGGCCACTAAGTCCACAACTTGTTCCTCAGCAGTGGAAGGAGGGCTCTCAGGGACTTCTTTCTGGGAAGTGCTCTGCCTCCCCTTCTATATCTTTTCCTTTGCCTTTAGGCAAGTCTTTCGGCCTGAATGGGTGCATTGCCCAAGGGAGACATGGTAAAGTCTACCCCAAGGTAGATGATACCATTTTTCTTGCATCAATGCTCGATGCGCTGTAGAGTGCTCTTGACCCTTTCTTTAATAGTCTGAGGAGCCTTATTTCTATCAATTTTGGAAAATGGCCAATTGTCCCCATTCCGTGTCTAGATAAACCTAATCAACTTCTTGATCGGTTGCTTAGAAATCCTTTGGGATGATATCCACACCATATTGAATGATCTCTGTCTAGGGCCAGTTGAGAGTGATCCTTTTGTCTGAGCTAAACTTCGTGATAAAGATTGATGTAGATATCTTCGATCTGAGGGATGTGAATTGGATCAATCTTTTCCCTTGGAAGGAAATTGCGAGGATCAAAGGTTGGCCTTGCCGGGAAATTATGCTTCAAATTGAGAAATTCAAGCTCTGCAAACATCTCCCGGGCTTTGCTTTGTGAAGTGTAGGCGTACCCGTCCACTGTGAGGGGGAATGGAGTTCCACCCTTCTTCCTTTTCAAACACTTCTCATGGTATGTGATAAGCTGGTCTAGACAGCTCCAACATGATCAGTTTGGGTCCTACATACCTTGGCAATTTGGTGGGCTCTCCCAAGAAGTTAGCAGCTTTGAGATAGGTGAAAGTGGGAAATTGTGTGAATAACGCTCCCCACTTCTCTGTGGTGGTGACCATGCTTTTGGTTGTCCGACCATAAGTCATATTGGGCATCAAGAGGCAGATAACGCCATAAAAGAAGACGTCGTTGACTTTACTGAATTGGGCTATGTTGTTCTCCAGTCTTAACTCTGGATAGTATTCGTATATTTTGACATGGGGTCATACCCCATATCGATTCAATGCTGGGTAGTCCCTCTTTGAGGCGACAGCGTATACCACATAGGATTTCATATAGAATCTCCCAATTGTTGAAAGTTGTTGAAGCTACTCCGAGATTGTGCTGCTGATAATCTCTCCCCATTCAAAACGCTGATCATGAACATTTTTTATTCATGGTTTCTAAATACTTGAGCATCCACTTGTGAAAGTAATGGGCATCGAAGAAGCCCAAATATCCATGCTCATGAAGATGATGCTGTCACTCAGCTCCTCTGAAAAGTCACTACGATGAATGACTTGTGGCCACCTGCTTGTTACCTTCTTATTTTTGAGGTACACCTCATTCATTAATTACATATATTTGTCTTCGTTTTCATTCCATGTCTTCATGCAGTCCTCCTGGCTCACTGCTACAAAATGTCGGTGGTGAGTGATACCCAACATGATTTCAAAATGTCAGGCCGTGAGGTTGATTACTACCTCACCCTTATCATTTTCAACACATCTTGCGTTCTTTATTGTAACAACGGCCCACTAACATCATGAACTCATTGTTGATTGCGCTCACTGGGATCCCTGTAGAAAAGTGCAGACCACTGCCAACCAATTTATTCATCCATGGGTTGCCTGTGACCTTCTTGGTTTTGGCCCAGAAGTCCTCCATGTTAATGTGCCCGAGTTTTGAATCTCTGATATCAAGATCACACTCTACAAGAGATTCAGGCATTCTGACCCTTTGGTATTTATATTTCATTTCTTCTTCTGTTAGCTTGGCTTTACCCTTGGACTTGGTTGGCTTCTTACTCGATGAAGACATGTGTGGATCTGAGTTCAGCTGTTGATCTGCAAGAAGAATCAGGGAAGTCCATTGTAGAAGAGCCATGTTAGCTATTAAGTCGTCCATAAAATCTTACAGAATGAAAAGTTAGCAATTTATGAGCCTTTGGGCACAAGGCGCAGCTTTACTGCAGGCTGTAGGGACTTAGAAAAGAAAGGTGCACTTTGGGAAAGTGTTGCATGGGAGAAAACAACACCAAAAGGGGCACCAGGCGCGGAAAGGCTACACAAAACATTCAGATGTTGGTGTCAAGGGATGTGCACTTGCGCAATTAGAAGTCTTTTTAAGTGGGGCACAGATATGATTGGTGTAGTAAGGTCCCAGGATGTGCCATTGGTGCAGATGTGGTGGATGCTGCATGAGAGTGAGGTGTGCCAAATGATTTACTTTACGTGGCGCGGGAAAGGTTTACACAACATTCAGATGTTGTTGTAGTTTCTTTGGCACCAGCGCTTGCGCTTAAGGAATTTTGCAATTTTTATAAGGCATAGAGAAGGCTTATGCCACACATAGGGACAGTACGCCTGTGGCATGACTTGGTTTGATGTAACAAGAATGAAGCTTACGCTGAAGGAAAAACAATGGGTTATTTGTAAATTTTTTATGATTTTCACTCTTTTGGTTCAGATTTTGATGTCTAGGAGGGAAAACTTAGCAAAGCAGGGAATAAGAGACAAATAGTTTGAGTGGTTTTGTGGCATAGTCTTCTAGATTTACAGATCTAGAAGGAGGAGAAGGGGTTTTGGAGTTGAGTACTTGGGTTCATTGTTTATTATCGATCCTAATCACCTAAACCATCATAAAACCCACAACAAATCCACAAGAAGGGCAAGGGCCACTTACTAGGAATATATAACGATAAAGGAGACGATGCAGGGTCCACAAACGTGACAAATGGCAACACGCGAGGCTGACAGGAATGCTAACAAGTACAGAGGAATACCTTTTTCATGTTTTTTGAATTCTGAAAATGACAGGTCGGATGCGTCTATATATAACAAAAAGTGCAATAAATGCACCACCAACTTTTCCTATGGTGCACTTAAGTGGATGTCGACACGAAGGGATTTGCGCCATGGCGCAGCTTTGAGAGGCGCAACATTAGGAGTGTCAACACTACGTTTTCAGCGCCCACAGTGCACTTTAGAGAGTGATAACAAGATGGCGTTTGCGCCTTGGCACAACATTTGGAGTGTTGACACTCCCTAGAATGCGCCAAAGGAATAGAGGAGCACAACTTTGGTTGATGTAATGGGAATTAAAACTACGCCCAACCCAAAAAGGCTGAAAATGACCAAGTTCTAAAAACTAGATTTTCTAGAAAGTGATTTTATGCCATTCCGAACGTTAAGAGACCTCAACGAGGGACCAAAACGGAAATTTTGGTATGGTTACCCGCAAAATTGCCCTTGTCAATTTTACAGGATAACAAAACTAAATACTGGAGTTCCGGAACTGTTGGTCGTCATATAGGACTTTTAAGAAGAGCAACAGTCAGGGGACAAGAAGTCCCTCCTCTTTAATGGGAGAGGTTCCCTTATTTAGAAACGAACTTATTTACAAATGTACAAAACATGATTTGTTGGTTAAACTTGGATATCACGAAAGTGTTTTCTATGAAGATCATCAATTACAAAAGAACTGAGGAAATGAGAGTACGGGAAAGAGCAGAAAGGCAACATGCAGAATTATAGATATCAGAGTAATTCTTTATGTATGCGAAAGTCTCAGTGAATTGAAACAAGATCATTTGTATTGAATAAATAAGATGGAATTTAAAGACACAAAGTTCTGTAAATAACATCTGCTTAGAACACAAAGTTTCTTAACACAGATTCATTAATCAAGGACACAAAGTTCCTTCTTGGTTATACAAGATCACCGAGCTTGCAAAGTTGAAGAGTATGCAATTGGTAAGACTAACGAACTTGAGACAAATGATCTTCACAAAGAAAATAAACGAGGGATGTGCGCTTGCGTCATTAGAAGTCTTTTTAAGTGGGCCATTATATAGCTTACAAGTCAGTTACTCTTCGTAACCGTTTCTTTTAATTAAAGAATAGTTAAGGATCGCCAATTGCAATACCTTAACTAATTACAAGGAATACGAAAAGAATGGGAAGAAGAGAAAAGAAAGGAGAATGAGACAGGTGGCCAGCTACTGGGAGGGACCCACTGTCTTCAGAATCCACTGCCTGAACTTCTTCAATGCCTCAGCTATGTCTCTACCACGTGGAACTGACGTGTTGGCTGCAGACTGAGTCCAAAATCCCAGACACTTCTCCATCTCTTTATCAAACTCGACGTGAGTATGATAATCTTTATTTGCTTCTTCAATGGCAGATTGAAGAGAACAAATTTCCTTCATCTTTTCCTTAGAGATGGAGCTTTCCTTGAATAGATTATCTTTGACAAAAGCTCTGAACTGAGCTTTGATTTCTTGCAAGGACAGGGAAACACCAGAATTTTCATCCTGAAGATGACAATGTATATCCTTGAAAACAACAACAGCCAGTGTCTTGAAAGCTTCTCCCTTCTGCCAGCTGTTCTTTATTTCTCCCACAGCTTCCTCCAAAACTCTGATCTTCCACCCCACACTATAGACCCAGGATTTTGATAGATTTTCCTTAGCATCATCGAAAATTTTATTCGCCAGTAAGATGTTCTCATCTGTCTGTCCCATAAGGCGAAGGTCTACTATACAACTGCTCTAGATTTTTAGTTCTTTATCCATGGTACTGATAGTGGAGGAGAGCTTCAGTTGCACATTACTCACCTTTTTGTGGAGTTTGAAAGCTTCATCGATGAAGTTTAATCCAGCAACAAGCATGTCATCCACCATGGCTTCAATAGCTCTGCCATAGACAGAATACTTATGCATATCTTTGATACTTTGCACTTCATCTTGGCTTAGGATTACAGGAGGTGGAAGAGTAGTCAATGGGGTAGGGTCCAAGACTTTATCCTTAGATAAAAGAGACTTGATGAATCCTGTGAGAATCTGGGCTTGTTCTTCCAACTGTTCAATAGTTTGCTGCCCTTTCTCAACCCTTCCAATGACTCTTGTGACTGTTTCCTGGAGGTTGTGAATTTCACCTTCAGGAGTAGACTCTCCCATAGGGATTCTTGAAAGCTCCAAGTCAGATGTCAGCAAGTCTGATTCTGATCTGTCTACTATGGGCTTAGCAATCTCCAAGAATTGCTGATCTTGGGCATCAGACACTATTCTGGAAGTGGTTCTGGATTTCTTCGCACGAGAAGGAGTGGTGCCCAACAAGGCTGCAACAGCATCGAAATTTGGTCCCAAGCTTTGAGAGGAGGATTTTCTCTTCCTTTTGTCAACCAAAGGTTGCACCCAAGCAAAAGAGGAAGAAGAATCTGCAAGAGAAGCAAGGGAACCAAGAGACAGGGAGCTCATGACACTCAGGGTCTGCGCAGCTGTTGACTCAAGCTGAGATGTGAGTAGAGCACTGGAGGCAATAGCGGTAGAAGAATCAGTAGCACCTGGAAGTTTAGTGCTCTGGACCTCCTTGTCCTTATCTGCTGGATCTTCAGGAACATTTGCAGGAGTTGGCATCTCACTTTCTTCACTTTCACTGAGAACAATGATGTTCTCTGGCCCTATAAGCAACTCTGCCTGTTTTCTTGGAGGGTCATTCTCTGCAGGCTCCTTCTTTACCTCTTTGAGTTTCTTCTTATATACCTGGGTAGATGGAGAGGGAGTAAATTCAGTAGGTCCTTGTGCTGATGAGGTAGGAGGGGTTTGCATTGGTGTTTCAGACCTTGGAACTGATGCCTCTCTTATTGGTGTAGAATCATCCTTGGAGGAGGATTCTCCTGAGTGCCTCTTGAATTCTCGGATCTTCTTACTGAACCAGACCTTAGTCCTGACTAAGACTGGAGCAAGAATCTCAGCCAGATCATCCCTCTCTTTCCTGTTCTAATCCAGGTCCTCCAGAGGGGTGTGCTTAATCACATTTTCATACTCATACGATTATAGGTCAGAATTGTCATCCTGGAGACCTTCAGGAACTTGGTACAGATCGAGTTCTTGAATTAATTACAGGGAGAACCTGCCACAATGCCTTCTCCTGGCTTCGAAATCATCTGCACAGTTAGCCCAGTAGTCTTCTGCATCTACCCTATGATGGTAGATTATCTTGATGTTCTGTTCAATAAACTTCTTCAAGTCAAAGCAGGTTCTTGGCTTGAAGAAATGGACAGTGATATGGACCAGGGCTCTTTCTATGTTCTGAGCATCCAGAGTTGTTTTGCATGTGTAGTTTCCCAGAGAGATGGGAAAGTGCAAGCCAGAAATCTTCTTGTCTCTGCAAGTTCTGTGCAACTTGTCTAGTTGCCTGCATATTTCTATCAAGGCCATTTTATCATTGCAGAACATGGGAAGCCGTAGAGGAGTGCTTTCATAGCCAGCAAGCCTGATATAGGAAAATTTCCTGAATTGGATGAAATAGGCTCCATACTACTGCGATATCAAGTTCATGGCTTCATCTGAAAACCTTCTAGCAGTATCACCTTCGAGCAATCTGACCACGTACATGGTGAAAGCATCATTGACCCTTCTGAAATTCCGATTGCTGGTCTCCAGGGTTTACTGTGGGCAATAGGCATACACTGGATCATCTTTGTGTGCATCTATAGAGGAGAAACCAAACCACTGCCTTGATGCCGCTAGGGTATACATCAGGTATGAAGTCATATAGAAATTCTTTGTTTACTGAACGTTGGATAGCTGCTCTGCAAAATTCATGCTGATGATCTCTACCCAGTTGATGTTTTGTGTTCCCTCGCACACCATGATGATGAGCGGGCACATCCAGAAATGAAACTCATTGGTGGAGGGCAAACCCATAACCCGAGCCAGCAGGATTATAAAGTCAGACAATTCCTCATTGAAATCTGCTCGGAAGAGGGTTTTGGTTAGGCGAGAAGCACCTTTCTTAGGGTTCTTCAACCAAGACTTCACCACTCGTGCCTTATATTTGTCACTGTCTTGATCGAATAGGGTCTGTGCTTGATCCCGGGAGACGACTATAGCATTGTCCAACTCCGAAATCCTCAGAGCAGCGCCAATGGCGGTAGCGTCCAGCTTGGCAATGAGTTCTCCATGTACATTTGTCAATTCACTCGAAGTGGGGTCGAAGTGAGCTCCGCATGAAAGCACAGTATCAGCACACTATACTGAGATTGGGAAACCACCGGCAAAAGCCAAACCGCTATCATGAATCGTTTGTGCTATTGGAGTAGGGTTTGCATCTGCCATTCTTGCCCAAAAATCACTGAAGTCGAGATGACGAGCTTCGCTGTCCCCAATATTGCTAACAGCAGACTAGAGCGGAGAAATTTGCTCCTGTCCCTGAAACTTGATCTTCATATTGATAGTCTCGGAGCTGCAACCTAGACTTGGGAAGGAATTTGTAAAGGGAGGGGATATTTGCGCAGGTTTTCAAATTGCAAGGGTTCGAGCAAAGATAGCATGGAAGCAATGCGAAAAATGCAAAGGGGAAATGCTCGTTATATAGCTTTTTGGAGAGAGGAATGAATTTAATGCGCATTGAATACACAACCACCAATTTGAATAGCATCATACTCAGAGTGAGCGGGAAAAACTAAGTGTGAATGACACTTGGTACGCTTGGGACATGTGAGACGCGAATGCGCGAAACACGCGGCTCGGCCGATTCGGGTGAAACAGGGAGAGGATGCACAAATGCTTTTTGGAACGATTGGGACGAAAATGAGCAGAGTACACGGTTCGGGTGATCCGGCCGAAAATGGAACAGTGGGCCCGTTTGGACTTGGGACATTCGGGACAAAAAGTTCCGGAGTACGCGGTTTGGCCGGTTCAGCCGAAATTGAAACAGCTTGCATTTTTCGATTTGGGACAAGGAGCTCTGAAGTACGCGACACAAGAGTTTCGGCCGAAAATTGGAAAGCTCGCACTTTTTAACTTTGGGACGTTTGAGACATGAAAGTGCATAGTACGCGGTTCGGGTGTTTCGGCCGAAATTGGAACAACTCGCACAATAAATTTTGGGACACTTGGGACAAAACTCTCTGATGGGCCCGAAAATGGGACAGCTTCAGGGATTTCGGCCGATCGGGGAACAGAGTGCACTTTCGTACTTGGGACAGTTTGGACAAAAAGTTCCAACAGGCCCGAAAATCACACAAAATGACCCAAAACATAGATTTTTTCCAATTTCACGACTTAGGCACTTCAGAGAAAAAACACTTAAACTCAAAATTTTGAAATTTTTACTCTTATCAGAGCGGGGAATTTTGAGTGGACAACAAGATTTATAGGTTACTAGATAAGTAATTCATTCTTATTTGTTAAGCTTCTATTTTGATCTTAAGTCTTTCATTTATGCCTTACATCTGATCCTTCTTTGTCCTGAATACCACCTTTCACCTATTTACCACCTATTCCATCAACCTAAACCATTTCACCATCATAGCACCTATACCACCCTTTTTGAGCCTTAACAAAAATCATTCATCCTTCCCAAACCCCCTCAACTATCTTTGTAATCACAGAGAGACCCAAAACACTCATTTCTAATATTTCCACTCCCCTACCGGTATTGGTCACCCAACTAATGTCTGTCATTTTCCAATACCGGTATTGGTCGCCTAACCGATATTGGTCTCTATGACTGTCAATTTTACCTAGAATAGTGAGCTCATTACTTTCACCAAACTTCCCAGAATCACCCAAAACCTTTCCCATACCTTGCATAACACCTCATTGACCTTTCCCAACTAGAACAACACCTTACCTAATACTAGATTAGTTTTTATTTTCAGTACTTTACTTAATCTAGTATATTGATAACATTTTGAGACACCTAAATCAAAGTGTTAGCAATAGGACCTATATTTCTCACATTTATTTTCATTAATTTGATCAAAACGGTGGATATACAACCATCTACGAAGTGTCACATTTCCTAGAACTAGCAATCGCTAGGAAGTCCATTGTCATATATTGTTTAACTCTCTTTTGGTGGTCTTGTGGTGTTTCTTATACAGGTCGTTCCTCCTAGCCAAAGGGAATCTCTCTACATTCAGTCTGATCAAAATTCTACAACACGTGCAACCTTCTCTCGATAATTCATAGGTACTCCTCCTACACCCATTACCCTCATCTTTTTTATCACATTACTTTGAGGTGAAACACTTACAAATAAAATAAACCAAGGACTCTAGAAAAATCATTCACTGTTAAACCTAGCCTCTTATCACAACTACAATCTTGGCTTCACAAACAAATGAAAACACAAAATACCCTAGCTCTATTTGTTTTACATTCCTGAATTCAAACTATTCATATTTTTTTTGTAAAACTATTAAGAAGGATTTCATCAATACAAAGTGAATCCCTTCCTTCAAATGTCAATAACTTTGATCAAATCTACTATATACACAATCTTCCATGAACAAAAATAGTTTTCACATATTAATATATATGCCTCATACAAAATTAGATTCTTTTCTTGAACTTCCTAACTCTTAACAATCTCACTCTCCATCTTGAGCAATAAACCTCATTGTGTAAGAAACATTCCATCATGAAAGGGATCTAGAAACACCATATTCAAAATTCATTAAAAAAAAAATAGATGTATAAAGCTAACCTTTTATTTCCATAAGAGGTCTGGTACAGTTCCTTTCTTTAATTATCAAACCCCATGAGCCTCTCTATGGCTCCTCCACACATTCCACACCATTTTTAACTTCCTCTCAAACTCTTAACTTCCTTATTCTTTGAATTTACCTCTCTCTTATCTAATGGGAGAGTAGTTACAAGGCTAACTAACAACGGTTTCAAGTTAATTTTTTTCCTCTTTGACTCAATTTAAATCCTAATACATCTTTATACCATTATTGAGGCCTTAAGTGACCTTTACAAGTATATTTATCCACTTCATATCAAACTTAACAATTCAAGTCTTCAAATATAAGTTTTGGAGGGAAGTTCATAGTTTGAATTTTACATTGCAAAGAGGGGTTCCCATGGACTCAAAAAACACAAACTACTAAATGACTCTCTATCAACCTATAGAAACCAAAAAAACTTGTTTTATTCAACTACGTAATTGATGCTCTTGCATCAAGATCCAAAAGATGAAATATTTTTTCAAGATAGTGGACTGGGTAACTACTTCTTCACCTCTGAAAGAGATGAGAATCTTCCTCTCCTTATGGAGGATGAAGAAGACCAACTATGGAAAATGAAATTTTATGAAATCCATTCTATTGTAAGATCCGGAGTTGGTATTGTTCTGACTTTGCCTTTGGGTGAGTTATTTCCATATGCTTACAAACCAAAATTTGACAGTACCAATAATACCACATAGTATGAGGCCCCTTCTTCTCAAGATGGATGTTGTTGATGTTTCACCAATAAGTTGTGTACGTATGAGAAAAATAGATAAGGTAAAGGTGAGAAGGAATACCTGTGAAATGAAGGTGGAAGGTAGAGTGCACGTGTTCTGATTTCCTGATCCAGTGATGTTTGCTAGAACTTCCTTTTTACTAGGAGGAACTACTTGTGAATGCAAAACAAGATGACAAGAGGAATATTAAACAATATATGTCAGTGGATTTCTTAGAATGTGCTAGATTCAGGAATTTCGATACTTCCTAGATGGCTATCAATCCAATGTTTAATACAATTTAATGCAAGAAATAATGCAAGTAAATAACACCCTACTATATACGATATGATTTATCTTATTCAAATACAATAAGAAAATATAATCTAACAGGTAAGGTTATGATCAGATCTGGAGGTTGGGTAGGTAGCCAAGGTGACTAGAACATGTTAGGATCAGGTTTTGGATGGTTTGGGCTATTTGGGTGAAGGTTATTAGGTTGTTGTTCCAAGAAGAATTACCAGTAAAGAGACCGACGTCAGTCTAATATGACTGATGCCAATTGAGAAGGAAACTGACGACAATTTAGGTTAACCGATGTCGGTAGAGGTGGACTGGTATAAACTCAATAAAATTTGATTTTGGTGATTCTCTGTGATTGCACAGAGAATGTGGGAATGATGGTTAGGTTGCCAAAGAATCTAAGAATTCTAAGAGATGCCTAGGTTTGGATGTGGGGAGCTAAAGGGTTATGGATGGTCAGATGGGTGGATTGGCAGGAAGGTGATGATGACAAGATACAAAGGAGAATAGGATTTAAAGGTGAAAGTTAAAGAAATGATTATCTAAATAAGTATGGAATGATGCAGATCCAAAT
This sequence comes from Taxus chinensis, assembly GCA_019776745.2. Lineage (NCBI taxonomy): Eukaryota > Viridiplantae > Streptophyta > Pinopsida > Cupressales > Taxaceae > Taxus > Taxus chinensis. The sequence continues at coordinate 23,632,434 of CM034149.1, forward strand.
GTAATTACTTGTATTTATAGATTTGATGGTTGGATGGAGGTGATGGTTGATCTATGTGATTTGTGGTTAGTGTCACGGCAGTACTTCCTGGAATGCTACCATGAATACTAATGTCTTCAGATCAGTCTTGGTGTCGATTAGGGTGTGTCTAGATGTGCGAGAGGGATTTGGCTCATGCTTGCTTGCAGATACCTGTCTCTCTCCAAATTCAAATAATTCTTCCAACCCCTGGAACAAGGTTATCGAAATGAATATATGGTAATTGGTGACAGTTTAGGTTAACTAGCATTGGTTTAGGGTTAACCGACATCGGTTATGGCAGGAAATCCTAGGTTGCCAAAGTAACATATCTTGGCTATCTTTTTACCAGTTATGCCCATTGGTTCGGGTCTAAAATTTTATTTTTCCAAGTAAGTAAGTGGGCATGTTGTTAGAGAAATAATAGGCATCTAGTGTTATTGTTAGACTAAGTCTCATTTAGTTATGGTAAGTATAGTTTAAGTCCTAGTTAGAATGAACATGCTAAGAATAGGTTTATAATGAGGTGTCTAGGTGAGGTGGAACTTAGTTTTAATTAAGGTAATTAAATAATGAATAAAGTGAGGATGAGTATTACTTTAATTATAAATAATTAAACTAATATTAATGTGGGGTAAAAGGGTCATGGTTAGGTGAATATATTTAAGTTGACTATTTGAAAAGGGACCAAAGGGAGTCAATTCTGGTGTCTACAGGATGACCCAAAGTGATAAAAGAGACTTTAGAAAAGATAACAAATGATGTGACATTTCAAACTTGAAAAAAGACAGGAAAATGACAAAAGTGCCCAAAGGGGACAGTAACACATGAGCACTCTTGTATAAGAGAGAGAGAGAGAGAGAGAGAGAGAGAGAGAGAGAGACCACGAGGACCAATGGAATATTTACACATAAACATAGTTGCACTTGAACGGAAACACAAAAAAGCTCCAAGTAATCAACAAACAATTAACTACCAAAATTTGTGCATGCAAAAAAAGAGTCTACTCATTCTCATAGATAAAAAAAAGTACATATATGAGTGTTGTGTAACTCTCATACATATATAAAATTATAGAGCAAACAATAGTCATCCATCACTCACGGGAGCATAGAGCAAACACGTGTCGTAGAGTGAACAATAGTCGTAGATTAATCAAAGAACTATAGAGCAAACACAAGTCATACAACACATAGAGAAGACAAATCATGGAATCATATATGAGAAAGCAACGTAGACATATATAAGAACATAGGTAATCAATAAATATCGCATAGAAATACATCATTGTGAATAAATAGTACGCATAGAACTCGTGTTATTATATATTAGTAAGAAATGTCATCATCAAGTAAAACATAGCACAAAATCAGTAGTAAAGCATGCGTCACAAAGCATAAGCTAGTGCAAGAAACTAAGGAGATAGTTATATATTACGAATGGACCAGAGCAAGCAAAAGATGCAGCATGAAAAACTTGGTGTGATTATGTCTCTGTGCAGGCATGTCTCTAATGTGGAAGAGGTTGATCTTAGGTGTAGGTCTAAAGACTCGTGAAGCATGTATATGTGTAATGCGATGTGTAGCTTATATATATAATATATCTTGTTACAAGTATGCAAAGAAATAAATATGTGAAGGTCAAAACATGATGAATACCAATGTCTAGATATATATAATAGCAAAGCAAGTATTTGAATGTCATTGTATTTTAAAATATCTTATTATTTTTTACATTTTTGAATAAGTGCACACACTAAAGAAAGCTTGAACGAAAATATGCCAGAGGGCAAGGGCCATGGGATGCCAGAATAGAAGAATGTAATCGGGTAATGTGTTGCATCATTGGTTAATGCATACATGGAGAATTGGAGTGCTATTCTATGAACCTGTCAAATGGAAGATCCTTTGTGGTCTAAATTGCTCCATCTTGTAAAATGTGAATCGTATTGTTTTCAAAAGGAAATGTAGTATAATCACGATCCCAATCAAGTGTCTTAGAGAACTCAATTAGACTTCTCAAGTACCCCTAAAAGCTTAGGATGTATTTTTATGTATAGGTGAACTAAGACAACTTACCCATTTGAATATATGACTCCTATGAGAAACTAGGAGGACAAATCTCGGAGGCTAGACAATATTGGAAACAAAGTTGTCCAAGATGTACAAACTTGTCACGGAAATTACAGAAATCTAAACTAAGACTAAAATAACTATGTAAATGTTCAATTGCATCTTTGATGATTTTTAATAAGTTGAACTAGAGAATGATTGTCATCTAATAGTTTAGAGAATATGAGAAGAGTAGAAAGATCATTGAAATTTATCAACTATGTGTAAATAGAATTTATAGAAGTACAAAATATTTCATTGCAAGTGCTCATACCAAATTTAGAGCAGTACAACTTTCTAGTTTGTATGAAGAGAAATTTGGAAGCGCTTCGCTCACTATTCCCTCCATTAACTCAAAACCTCTATTGAATGGTCTATGTGAATCTTTCACTTTATTTTTCCTAAACTGCCTTTTCTTTCTATTATACTTCATGACTTTATTTGCAATGCATCTCTCTCGACCTAAATAGTTAAATATGACAAACGGCAATAAAACCATCAGATTTAAGCTGTATAAGGTAAGGTCCATTAAGGAATCTGCCAATACTGGCAACAGAGACATTGAGGAATCAACCAACAATTGCACTAGAGACTCCAACCTGCAACCAACAATTGCACTAGAGACTCCAACCTGCAACCAACTATAATAAAATCCCATTTCGTTATCATTGACCTATAAGCATATGGGGGCTGTGTATATAAAAGTGTATCATTCACTGAATACAAAACAGACTCTAGTAGCACATTTGTACTTTCACTGACCTATTGCTAATTTACTTCAACGATCACAAAATTGGATACAGTCCCATAACACAAAGAATACTCTACCCCATGTTTCTTGTTCTGTATAATAGGCATTATCCACCTGATTAAACAAAAGCTTCCAAAACTCTTAGTGCAAGAATTGACTCGAGCAGATCAATGCCTCTTGCTTGGTGAATTGAGGTTATTTAGTTTATGACAAGGAATGCAATAAATCATTTTAATTGCATTTTCCCAATGGCCACATTAAAGAAAAGAAAACTACGACATTCTCAACATGAACATTTTCATAACTAGACACAAAATGTGTGTGTGTGTGTGTGTGTGTGTGTGTGTGTGTGTGAGAGAGAGAGAGAGAGAGAGGACAACTCATTAAAGAATTTGAAATTGTAAGGACTCAAACTTGAAACCTTACTAGTATCATGGGGCTCTAGATAAAACTATCAAATTGTTAGCTGCAGGAATATGACAAACATAAATATAGAAAACATATCCCATATCACGTATACCTGTACAACAAATTCAAAAAACAATCCCTAATCATGTTTTAACTGATGGCCTTATAAGGCCCATGCCTGAACCACTTCCCACGTGTTTGAAATCTGTTGCCTCCAATTTATCCCCATGTGCAGAAAATCCAGTGCCTCCTCTCTCCAGGGCTACCAAATGTTTTTCCTTGCAGCTCTTGTTGCAAACAAAACAAACTTTATCTACTGCAACAAATTTTTCTGCACACTTTTTGCAGTAAATGTGACCACATGTGCTGATTGCCATTAAAGTATGTCTGTTTGTTAAGGTGTCTTTGCAACTGGGGCAAATGCAACTGCCTCCCAAAGCTTCAGATTGCTTCTCATGCTTATCCTTTGTGAAAATAACAGGGAAAAGAGATTTCAGCCTTAGCTTCTCTTTACCTTCCGGGCAAATTGTATCAGTTGAAGGTGCTTCAACTTTCACTGGTGCATCAGGAGTTGCAGATGGCAACCAAAATGCTTTCATTGTCCGAAGAGCTTCCTCTTCAAATGAGGTCGCTTTAACACTGTTGGCCCCATGAAAACTACTTTTATCTCGAACATGGTTCTTATCATTATACTGAGGTACTGCACCGTTGTTTTGCTGATCAAATGCATCAAGTTCCTGCTGCCTCTTCAACACCACTCTTTCTTCTTCCTCTTCTTTCTCTTGCTTCTGCTGTGAGGCATAGCTTGCAAGCTTCCTGTCAATGAACACATTGCATTCAATGAGCTCCCAGCATCATACACAAGCTTCTGATAGCAGTTATAGAGAGAAACCTGAAAACCCTAGCTAATTTGTATCTGGAGCAAATACAATCACTAATTCTACAAGAATAGGAAAATATTCAAAATGAAATTTCTTCTACATTCACTGTAACCCAAACATATAGGCCATGTTATGTTCACAACATAAGCTGTGTATTTTTTTTATTTTAAATTTGCATCATGTGAACCCCAGTAAAATATATGTATTCACAATGCAAACAGATCTTATGCCAACTATAAAGAGCTAAGGCATCTGAGTACGTCCTAGAGTTAAAACATTCAATCAAACACATGCATAGGTCTAGTAAATCCATAATATATTCCATATACAAATAAATAAATAGATTACGAATGAATCGGAACACCACTTAATGTATAGAGCACTAGTTATAGGGATACAGGGCTCCATAATAGTTATGTTGCTCAAGCTCGGAACACCCTCGACAGGAAGAGATATCAAGTATTAGCAAAAGCTTTCTTGACGGAGGACAAGGCCTCTCCAAAGCATTTGGAGGTTGCAGCTTCATTCATAGATGCACAGAAAATGGAAATAGAGTTCGAGGAAGCAAGGGCAGCTGTGCTATGTAATGTACTTGAAACAGATTGGGAACTACTTGATAAGGAACTCAGATGTGGAGGGAAGTGTTGGAACAATGACGGTCAAACAAGAAACAAGATTGGAAATTAGAAAAAGGAGAACTTAATAAAGACAAATTGATTACAAAGACTGAAGCTAGAAGCTTCTTCAAACCTTATAAGTCAAAAGGATACATTAAGTATGGCCTATGGGAATGAAATTACAGATACCAAATCCTGCCAGATCTGTCCCATATCCTGTCAGAGCAATATTTTTCAGAGGTATTGAATTGGTCCCGATCCACTTATGATTTTTTATTTTATTTTTAAATATTGAAGTTTCACTTCTCTGTGACATCACGTCCCAGCTAACTTTCTCTGCTCAGCTGAGCTATTAAAATTTAAAAAGTTTATGTTATAAAATAATTTTGAATTTACAAAAAAATATTTACAGGATGCCAGACTTTCTGATTTTTCTGGAATTCTGGAATTTTCTGATTTTCCTGGAATTTTGAATTTGTTTCCTTTGTGCACGAAACTGGATTTCCAAACTTGGTAACCATGGTGAAACAAGGATCAGAGTAAAAATTAACACTGGGAATTAATGTCTCTAAGGGTAAACAATTGAATAGCAGAGTTTTCCCTTACCACATATCGACTTTATTTTTATTTATACTGTTTTATAAATTAAAAATAAGACTACAGAAAGATGTTTACCAATGAGGTCTCTCACAAAATACAAAAATTCAAATTGTCATTACAAAAAATTAATTGTGGAACAATTGGGTTCACCAACATTCAAATCACAAATAATAGAACCATAACCATTCTCCATAAATCAAATCTGGCCCCTATAAACACTTTCCAAGGTCACCAGGGGATACCATTTCCAGAAACATTGTACAACAGTATTAGACTACGAGCATATCATTTATAAAAGCATTAAGTCTCCACCCATCTGCTAGATTATTCACTCATCCCTTCTAAAAATTGTTCATTGTACCTCAAGCCAATAGATTTCATTAATTAGATCTATGCCTTACTGGTAATCAAGCTTCACCAAACAGTTACTGCACGAACACAGAGGAAACAAAGAAAGGCAGACTTTCCCACCTGGGTTTAACCTAAGTCACAAGGTTCAAGTTCAAGTTCATGTTTGCTGAGTATAAAGTTAAGTTCAAGTTCGCCAATGGATTAAGTTAAAAAATATGTCTTTAAGTTTGAACAAAAGATTTTTTTTATCAATTTAATTTTCTAAAAATTTGTATAAATTATTTGAGGAACAGAGTACGGATTTTTAAAAAAAGTACAGTAGAGAGAACTTTCTACCATCTGCATTTATAAAATAGTGCAAAAGCAGGTAAAAATCTTCCCATGTAAAAAATGGATAAAATCCGAGTTCATGTTTTGTTGAGGAGGATAGTTTTGGGAAAGTTTTGATACTTTCCACAAAACTCGGTGACCTTGTGACATAGGGTTAAACATGTAACAGTAAGCAGATGTCAGATTACCATGTGACAAAAATAAATAGGTTATCAGCAGTAAAGTTCATTGGCCCCAACATCCCACTTAGGCAATCTGTTTTCTATGATCACTCTGTGATGAGAGCCACCAATTTAGAACATCATTTGATAAATTTTATAATTCAAATTTCACAGTTATAACTTATACTTGATTGGCCATAGTTGCCAAAGAAAAATGCTCTTAAACATTTTAAAACAAGAGGGGCATCTCAGAATTACAATCTTTTCAGTCTCATTTCCATACTTTCAGCATAGTGCCAGAGGAAAAGAACATCAACAAGAAGCGCTAATAAACAGAAAACTATTCAAAGCAAAAGAAACAGTGTAAAAGATCACTTAAACAAGGACGAATTATTCCAATCCGAATTGCAGAACCCAAGTTGCAGCAACCCAATCGCCTAAATGCACCAAAAATGACATCAAAATCCAGAAATTGGAAACCCTAAAACAAACTCCAACTAAAGAAAGCACGATTGGCAGCTTGAAAAGAAAATACAGCCACATAGCCCGAACCATCAAAAACATGCAGAATGAGAAATTTGACCAAAATAATAAAAATAACATGCTAATCACAGAACCCTAATTACCCAAATGAAACGAAATGCATACCCAACTTCCAATAACCCTGAAAACAGGGTTTTATGAACTTCTTTGGGATGGGAAAGTGCAGAAAAAAACCCAAACCTTAACTAAAGAAGCCTAATCATCCAGATCCACATTCAAAATACACTAAAAAATAATGTAATAAAATTGGGTTCAATACAGAAGAAGAAATCTAAAAATAAAAAATACAAAAACCCTAATCGCTGAAGGGAAAATTCAGACAAAACATCAGGCAATCCTAAAAATCATTAAACAATAAAAGTGGGTTTTCAACAGAAAGAAAGAGAAAAAATACCCATACCGATTGATATCTTTCTTCTGGGCCAAAAGACATTCGTATATACATTCTTTGCAGAAGAGATGGCCCTTCTGGCAGCACAGAGGATCTACCAATGGTTTGAGGCAAAGACAGCATGCATCAAAGGGCTTGATGGAGTCTTTTCCTAGTCTTTCTTTTTGGGTTCCATAGCCAAGTTTTTTCTTCTCATCGTATGTGAAGAAGGCAAGATCGTTGTTGTTTTTTGAGTGTCTCTGAGGCATCTTCTTAGCCCAAAAACATGAACAGATCTGACTGACAGGTTAGACGAGTACGAGTTCTTTATTTTTAAGAGGATCGTAGATAGGATGTTATACTTATGGCAAATTCGTAGTTATAATTGTATATGAGGATCCGCCCATGTACATTTGTCGATGTTCTTTTTTATTTTTATTTTTTGGGAATTTTAATTGTTTAGTCGTCTAATATTATTTAAATAAATAAATATTGAGTAGTCATAGAGTTCGGCTCGCTTGGTCTCACACGCTGTCATAGAAATTGATCTGTGGTGCTTGTCTTGTATTAGAACCTCGCTCTTCAAAGCTTCGAACTATTGGGTATCCGTTGATCCCTCTGGGTTACGAAAAAAAAAAATACCGAACGAATTTTAGATTAATTGGTATGGATGATACTCAATTACACTTACAACTGTTATGTCATTCACCAAGGTACAAATTCTTAGAGATATCTAGAAAAAAGGATGTTGAATTTGAAGGTCAATTTGTGCACTCGATACTTATGGTCTGCAAGGTTCTAGATTGGAATGTTTAACCTTCAATCAAAAAATCTAAATAGTTGTAGTTTAGTTGATAAGGATGATGGCATGTCACGCCATTTATTTAGGTATAGATCCTCATAGATGCAATATATTGAGGGTCGGAGTCAATCTTGTGGTGACATCGAGGGAATAAATTCCATAGTCATGAGATACTCAATATGGTGAAGGTCAAGGTCAATTTTTGGGTGACTTTGAAGGAATGGATCCCCTTTTGTGCTAACTCAACCAAAGAAGACTTCGGTTTAGGTATTTTCTTATCCAACTTGGTGTAATCCCCATAGGGGCAAAAGATAGAGACTTTGGTTTAAGTGTACACTTATTCATCATGGTGTAATCCCCTTTAAGGTATATATGTCGGTATTTAGGTGGGAAGAGATGTTAATATATAGATGTACACTTATGTAACATGTAATTATCTTTAGGAAGAAGATGTCAATTTATATATAACTCGATTGTAACTACTAAAAAATAATAATGAAAGTGCTTAATCAAACACTTTAATTTTTTGGGTTTCACTCTTATTTTGCATTTACAAGATAACTAGTTTTCATGCACATACAATTTTTGGTTTCATTAATGTTTTAATGTCTCCATAACATTAATAGTGTTTGAAGCAACATAAATGCCCCCTTGGTAAAACTTATTTGTGTGATCTTGGTGTTTTTATGTTAGCTTCCTAGATTGCGTAAATAAATTATTTATACATAATGCAGGACAACAAAATACGTATAAGATATATTTATACCTAACGAAGGATGACATGTTATGCTACATTGAATGGTATGCCATGTCATACATCTATCGAGTAACTGCACAATTGTACTTAATTTGTATTTGATAAACCACGGATGTCACCTTCCATATTTCAAATATCCTTTGAAAAGTGCTCAACCAACCATACCCATTAATTGAATCGAATATTTGTGATGCAGGAGCATCCCAAGAAACTAGCCAACTATGGAATCTCGCAAAGATGGTGAGGCACAATGATACGTAGGAGGAAGGCAAAGTTTGACAAAGGCAAGAGGAGGATACCGAAGAAGCAACATGTAAATATGGGCATGCATGGGAAAGAGAGAATAGAAAGTTTGTTCCAAGCATGGAGAAATGGAGGTTCACAAAATTAGGAGCATAGAGGAGGATTGCATAGAGAAAAGAATAAGCTTTACACGGGGAGGTAAAAGTAGGTCACTTTTATGGAGTTAATGTAGGGAGAGCGCAAGGAGAACTACATAAGGAGATCAAAGGAGGTGCAGGAATAGACAACATAATTGTGAGAGGAGAAGCCAAGGAGAAGAAGCGAGCCCGAGGAAGGATCACACCAAAGATGGGAAGGTGCATGGAGGAAGAGTACCTCATGAGGAAAGAAAGCATGGGGCTCGAGGAGTTGACCATTAAAATTTGGAACTAACTCAAGTGAAAAAGATAAGATGTCGGAGATATGTGGCACTTGTAGATTAGTTGTTTAGATCACCCACCGATAAGGAGTGGCATGCAAGTCAAGTGATCCAAATTATTTTTGGAATTCTGTGGACAACACACGAATGGTTGAGTTTAATGTGTTATGGTGATAAATTCATAATGAATAACAAAAATTGCATAATTAAATAATAGTATTGCAAAATTCAAACATAACTGTATTGTAAAAATAAAGATGTAATTGTAGAAGTAAAATAACTTTATTGAATGTGTAGAAAAATTGAGCACTCTATAAGAGATATGTATGTGTATACACTCAAATTTGGTAATTCCACTCTTTGACATTGTTGGTTTTGACATTGCTCTCTTACTCAAAGTGCACTTTACCCATTCTCATTCTGTACATCTCTAAGTCTCTTGTCTAGCTTGTTTGGTCATACACACTCATATGTTGACAATTTTTGAGAATTGAATGTATGAAATCAATTTATAAACTTGTTGGTCTGAAAATCTGTCGCCAGGACAGATCTATGGATAGACGAGCCAACAGTGTGCAGGGCATAGCCCCTCTTTGAGTCAGCAAAGCGAAACTGGTTTATTGTTATTCTACCAGCAGGAATCTATGCAAGTCTCACAGATTCTGCCTTCGGGGGTTTGGGATCTCATCCCAGTGGGGTGTTTCCGACTGTGAAAAGAAAGGAAAGGAAGAGGGGATGAAGAAAGAGCAGGTCCGAAGGAAGAAAAGAAATGAATTCCAAAGCAGAAAGGTCAGAAGATTTATGTTTTGGGATTGGTAGTAAACAGAGCCAAACCTACTTGCATAAACAAACAAAGCAATACTGATGATGAATAAATGACAAAAAAGTAGATATGAATCTAACAGAATAAACACATACAGATCTAACATAAGAAAGGTCTGATGCATAACACAGCTATTCAGCACAAAGTCTCAATATTTGTATTACTGTTTACTTCTGTTACAAGAAAGCTCAAAGTCTTTTTTCTTCACTTCTATTTTTCATCTGAAAGATATTCATCCATCCCACAATACTACAAGTATTGGAGTATTTATAGAAGAAGAAGAGAAAAGAAGGCAAAAAGGAGCCAACAACTATTTACAAAGATATTTACAAAATATCTAAAAGTCATGTTGACTTTTTACAACTTGATGGATGACATCATCCCATGATGCAACATGGATGATGTCATCATTTGTATCAACATACTCCAGATATTTCCAAAAAGAAAGATGAAGAAGAGAAAGAGAAGAAGGAGAAGAAGAAGAAGAAGAAGAAGAAGCAGCAGCTATTCGTCATCATCATCTTGCGGCCGAAAGGGGGTGGACTGCTTTTGTTGCTCCTCAGGTGACGAGATATGGAACTGAGAGCGGTATTCCATGAACTTGTTGATTATTGGCCCTAGTTGATCCTGGGAAGGATCCTTGTGCCTATCACTTATCGCCTCACAAGTCTCCCGCTCATCTATGAGCTTCTCTGGGAGTTTGGAATAGTCCTTTTCCGCCTCAATGAGGAACCCGATGAAGTCCCTACAGGCCAGCAGGTTGTTGATAGATTCTGTGTCAAATGTGACCTCTGGCCCCGTTCCTTGAGAAGCGATCTCCTTGAAGATCCGGGTGGTTTCATCAGCTTTCCTTAAAGTGAAGGAAGGAGTAAGTAACCCTGGCGACATATTAAGAACAATCCGTTCCATTTGGTGCATCGCATCCAGGGCTTCTTCCTTGACTTTGTCAATCTTTTCTAGAATAAATTCTAGCTGATCCACCCGGTAGTCCAGAGTGGACATGATTTTGTTGAGGGCCCTTGGATGGCCGAAGACGCCGAACTTGACCAGATCTTTGACTGAACAGTCAAACATTTGTTGGAAGGTCTCGTGTTGCAGTCTGGCATGTTCCAGCTCTTCTGATATGGGCCCTGCTAACGCTTGGAGCTCTTTATTCACCTTACTGATGTTCAGGTACAAGTCGGAGAACTCGGTGATCACTTTTTCGCTGTCTTTGAGGATTTGGCTCCTCCAAGCGGAAACGGCCATACCCTGCTCGCCGATTTTGGCATACTCGTTAATTTTCTCCTGGCTGAGAAGCTCAGAAGTCTCGGCGGCAGTTGTGGGAGGCGCACTACCCATCTTCTGTAAGGCTTGGAGCAGATATTTGTTTTGCTCCTTTAGTTGCCTTTTCTCTTCCTTGGTTTCCTGAAGCTTTTTGCAGAGGGCGTCAACTGCAGAAAGAGCCTCCCCCTGAAGACTTTCTGAAGATGTCCCCATTGTGACTTGGGTCACAGTAAAATCTGTAGGAGACAGATCCTTTTTCTCTTTGAGGGGATTGGGGTATGCGATTTCCATAACTCTCTCTCCTACAACACTTTGAGAGAAGCGTGTGACAGGCTTCTACTTCTTCGCCCCCTTAGATGGGATCACGGAAAAGTCCATCGGAGCGATGGGAACTTTCCTCTTTTGCTGACTTAGCTGCTGAGAGATCCAAGCTGGACCTATGGTAGAAGGACCGGAAACAGAGGAGGGGGAAGCTGCAGTAGTAGAGGGGAAAAACGTGGAGACACGTGGCGGCGGCATTGAGAGAATAGCCGAAGAAGTGCCCACGGAAGGAAGGGAAACTGCAGCTGCGGAAGACATAGGAGGGGAAGGGAGCTCGGAGATGAGGGAAGAAATGGAGGAGGACAGATCAACGAGGGAAGAAAAGATAGATGAAGAGGCGGGGGAAACAGTAGAAGAAGGGGAAGAGGACACGACCAAAGGGATGGTCGCTTGAGTCGCTCGAGGAGGGGAAGGAAGAGAAGAAGAAGGGACGGAAGGGACCTCGGTTGTTGTAGCAATGCCGACATCCTGAGTGGATGGGCCTATTGGAACTTCCTCTTCTGCTTCTTTCTCTGGCGAAGCCAGAGTTATTACCTGCTCGGGTGCCGCGGAAGGAGGACTCTCAGGGGCTTCTTCCTGAATGGCACTGGATTCACCTTCTACGCCTTTGCCCTTGCCTTTAGGCTGCTGTTTGGACCGTGGAGGTGCGTTACCCAACGGGGAGGTTGTGAAATCAACCCCGAGGTAGATTAGGCCGTTCATCCGGCACCAATGTTCTGTCCTACGCAAAGTCTCCTTGACCCTCTCCTCAATTGTCTGAGGGGCCTTAGTTCTATCAATGGCCGGAAAGGGCCAATTGTCCCCATCTGTGTCAGTATATACCTTGTCTACTTCATCTTCCGTAGTTTGGAAGCCTTTGGGGACAATGGCTATCCCGTATTGGATGATTTCTGCCAATGCTAGGCGAGAATGATCCTTTCTCCTGAGCTCCACCTCATGGATGACGTCAATGTAAATGTCCTCGATCTGAGGGACGTGGATTGGATCAAGTTTTACCCTTGGCAGACAGCTCCTTGGGTCGAAGGTAGGCCTGGCTGGGAAATCATGTTTCAAATTGAGTAACTCCAGCTCTGCGAACATTTCCTTCGCCTTGTGGTGGGTAGAGCATGTATATCGGCCCACTGTGAGGGGGAAAGGAGTTCCACCCTTCTTTCTTTTCAGGCATTTCTCATGGTATGTGATTAGCTGCCTTGACAGCTCCAGCAGAATCAGTTTAGGCCCAGCATACCTTGGTAGCCTGGTTGGCTCTCCTAAAAAGTTGGCAGCCCTTAGATAGGTGAATGTGGGAAACTGGGTGAACAAGGCCCCCCATTTCTCAGTGGCTGCTACTATGCTTTTGGTCGTGCGACCATAAGTCATATTCGGCCTCAATAGGCAGATGATGTGATAGAAAAACACATCGTTAATTTTTGTGAATTGGGAGATGCTATTCTCCAGCCTCAATTCCGGGTAGTACTCGTATATCTTGACCTGAGGCCAAACTCCACTCCGCGTCAGGCCTGGATAGTCCCTCTCTGATGCTGCAGCGTAGACCACGTAGGAGTTCATATGGAATGTCCCCTGTTGTGCTAAATTGTTGTAGCTGCTCAGAGATTGTGCTGCTTATAATTTCTCCCCAGCAGAAGCGCTGATCAGGCATATTCTTGTTCATGGTCTCTAAGTATCGCAACATCCATTTATGGAAATAATGGGCATCAGAAAGCCCGAAGACCCTGCTCAGGAACGTAATGGTGTCGCTGAGCTCCTCTGAGAAGTCGCTGCGGTGGATGATTTGGGGCCACCGGGTTACTACCTTTTTGTTTTTCAAGTAAACTTCATTCATTAGTTGCATACACTGATCTGCATTGTCATCCCATGCCTTAATGCAATCTGCTTGACTGACGGCCACAAAGTGCCGGTGGTGGGGTATGCCGAGTATTCCTTCAAAGTGACGGGCAGTGAGGTTAATGACTACCTCGCCCTTGCTGTTTACGACACACCTTGTGTCTTTGTTGTAACATTGGGCAATCACCATCAAGAATTCATTGTTGACGGCGCTGACTGGGATTCCACCGGTGAAGTGCAGGGCACTGCCTATCAGTTTGTCCATCCATGGACTCCTTGTGACTTTCTGAGTTCTAGCCCAGAATTCCTCCATATCAATATGTCCCAATTCTGAATCTCTGACGTCCATGTTACACTCGGCCTGGGACTCGGGCATTCTGACCCTCTGATATTTATATTTCATCTCTTCTTCTGTAAGTTTGGCCTTTCCTTTGGATTTGGTAGGTCTTTTGCTGGATGTAGACATATGTTCTTTCGAACTCAGTTGCTGATCTGCATGAAGAAGAAGCGAAACCCAATCCAAAAAGGTTGTATTAGCCATTTGATCTTCCATTGAAATGTTAGCAGAAGAAAGAGTTAGAGATTTTGAGACTCAGGGCGCATGGCGCATGAAAGCTGCAGCTTACAGGGCTAAATAGGTAAGGCGCACGGGGAAAGTGTGTTGCAAGGGTTAAACTGGCGCCAAAGGTGCATGGCGCATGAATACTGCAGGATGCATTTTACAAAAGGGCGCATGAAAACATCGTGTTGCATAGAGACAGGATGCGCCAATAGGCGCATGGATTTTGTACGTTGCATGAACATTTGGTGCGCCCAAGGCAGTTTGGCGCGGCGCACAAAGGGTTTACACAACATGATGTAGCTGTAATGGGGAATGCGCTTGCGCTTTCAAAGCTTTGTACTTAGCACGGATAAAGCTAATGTTGCGCAGATGCAGGGTGCGCCGAGGGGGCGCATAGATATGCGATGCAACAAGGAAGGTTGATGCGCCAAAGAGGGCGCAAGGCTAGTGTTTGTAGCATATGGAGGAGGTGCGCCTTGAGGGCGCAGAAGTTTATGATGCAACAGGCGTGATGGGTGCGCCATTGGCGTGGGTTTTATTCATGTTGCGAGCGGGACAGATGCGCCAAAGGGGCGCAACTGTTTATGATGTTGCAGGACGCGTCGATGCGCCAAAGGGAAAAACGGTCTTCTTTTTCTCCATTCCTTTCTCTCGTTCTTTGCAGGTTTATTTGGGCAATGAAACGGCTCATCAAAAAGGAAATAAAACCATGTTTTTTAGACAAGCTCCCCTATTAGCAGATCTGGACAGAGGGAGAGGGATATGGGAAGATAGCAAAAGGAGGAGGCTAGACCAACATTTTGATATTTCAATACTTCCAAACCACAACCAGACCACGAGCACACCAAGAACCAAAAACGTAAAACACACGAGAGGGAGAAGAACCTCTTACCTGGATAAATAGCAAAAACTTGCAACGGGTCCACAAGGCGTTGAAAACGACGAGGCAGGGGCTGACAGGCTCAGAGAAAATAAATCACGTGCTCTGCGACTAGTGAAAATGACATTTTGGGCGCGTAAAAACATATATATAGGTGAGCTAGTCATAAATGCGCCACCCACTTTGTAAAGGGCGCATGAAAGTTGCTGTCGACATGGGAAAGCATGCGCCCTTTGGCGCACCAAAGCATTTTCCAGCATGAAACTAAGCGCGCCTTTGGCGCACCAAAAGTTGTGTTGTCATTAGATTATGTGCGCCCTTTGGCGCACCGAAAAGTGGCGCAACAAAAGTTGTGCTAACATGAAGGCGCATGCGCCTTGGCGCACGCAGAGAAGACTCAACATACAAGGCGCACCGAAAGGTGTGTTGACACTGAAAAATATGCGCCAAAGGCTTTAAAGGGGGCGCACCAAAAGTTGGTGTTACATAGTCATTCCATGCGCCCAGCCAAAAAAGACCAAAAAGACTAAGTTCGGAAACCAGATTTTCCCGGAAAGGGATTTTGCAACGTTCCGAATGCAAGGGATCCCTAGCGAGGGATCAAAACAAAATTTCGGTATGGTTATCGGTAAAATTGCCCTTGTCAATTTTACGGGATAACAGCTGGCTCTTTCTGGGGACTATCCCTGAGCAAACTCGGGGGTAGAGAATCCCAGATCTCATGTGCCTATCCATTGGGTAACAGAGTCAAAAACAAGGGCGACCGGAGGGAGAGAAAAAGGAACACACAACAAACCGAAAGCAAACACACAACGAAAACAAACACACAACTAAAGCAAACTGTACAAAGAAGAGAGCAAGCTCTACTTCCTGAAAATTTTTAGATGTTGCCCGCTATAAGGAAGCGGGAGCTCGGTTCCATCCAGATATGAGAGATAGAAGCTATTCTCTCCATTGAGCTGCTTGATCTTGAAGGGCCCTCTCCACAGGGAATCAAACTTTCCGTGCATGCCCTTTGGCTCTCTTCGCTTGTCCCACAAAAGGACGAGATCTCCCACTTGAAAATCCCTTTGCTTAGCTTTTTTATCGAATAATCTCTTGACTTGATTCTGATGTTCGGTGATCCTGTCGATCACTCTTACTCTCTTTTCTTCGAGCTCTGTCAGATACATGATTCTCTTTTCAAGAGAATTTTGGAAAGTTTCATCTTCGATAGCTCGTGCCAAGCGCAGAGCAGGAAGTTCTGCAGAAATGGGAAGCTCGGCATCAGTGCCATATAACACTTGAAAAGGTGACATGCCGAGAGATCTCTTGGGAGTAATACGATCGGCCCACAAAGCGTCGTACAAAGACTTGTGCCACATTCGCTGATTCTCATCCACTAACTTCCGTATGATGGTCACCAAGTTCTTGTTACTGGATTCCGCCTGACCATTTCCCTGAGGGTAATAATCTGAGGCGTGAGCCAAAGTTATCCCATATTCATAGCAAAAACTAATAACTTCCCGTGAGGAGAAGTTAGAAGCATTATCAGCAACAATTTTGTTTGGAACGCCAAACCTGACAATGATATTTTCTTTAATGAAATTGCAAACCACCTCAGAAGTGGCATGCTTGACAGGTATGGCTTCCACCCACTTGGTGAAGTAATCCGTTGCTGTAAGGACATAGCTATGTCCGGCACTCGATTGAGGATTGAGTGCACCAATAAAATCAATTCCCCATTGCCTGAATGGTTCGTTGATAATGACAGGCCTAAGGGGAAAAGCAGCCAACTTGGGCTTGCCGACGAATTGCTGGCAAGGTTCACACTTTGCCACCCAGGTGGCTGTATCTTGGAAGAGCGTCGGCCAATAGTACCTGGCTCGAATGATCTTGTGTGCAGTCACGGAGGAAGAGAAATGCCCCCCACAGGCTGAATTGTGAAAACTTTCCAGTAGTTTTACCTGCTGGGGTTTGTCAACACATCGCAAAAAGATGCCATCTATCCCACGTTTATATAAACCGTCATCCCAGATGACATATTTAGCTGCTCTGAGCTTTATAGTGCGCTTCTCCTTTGCAGTTAGGTGCATTGGGCATTCGCCGTAGGTGAGGAAGAAAGCGATATTGGAATACCATTCATCACTAGTCGCAACAAATAGGACCAGAGGCAGCGAATCGGGTTTTTCCAGCCGGTTCTGTGCTTCATTCGGTGTAGTCACCCCTTTCATCAGGGTTTTCTGAATCTTTGTTTTCAGCCATAAGCTGACACAGGCCCTTGCCCCTCACCAGCTTGGTTGGTTTAATATCCAGGTCATACTCCTGGACCTTTGCGATCCAATTTCCTCGCAAGCTTCCTAACTCCTGCTGAGTTAGAATTGATTTCACCGCCGTGTCAGGGACCAGCACCACCGTATGCGAGTTTAGAATGTAATACCTGAAATTCTTCACTGCTTTGACAACGGCGAAGGCATGCTTTTCCAATTGAGTCATTTTTAGTTCGTGAGGCTTGAGGGGAGAACTCATGAATGCGATCGGAGATTCAACATCCTCCGAGTTCTTTTGCATCAAGATTGCGGACACAGTATGCTCAGATGCGTAACTATACATGATGAAGTCCTTGGAGAAATCGGGACATACCAGGACTGGTGCATGAGCAACGGAAGCTTTTATTTCTTCAAATGACCTTTTCCCCTCTTCGCTCCATCTGAAAGTTGGTGACCCCTTCATCATGTTCAATATGTGACGGGTCTTCTCAGCAAAGTCAGGAACAAAACGCCTGAGAAAGTTCACCTTTCCGAAGAAAGAATGAACACCAGTCTTGCTTGTAGGCAGAGTAAGGCTTTGAATAGCCTTAACTCTTTCGGTATCTATCTTTGTTCCTTCTTTGCTAACCACATGCCCTAGCAACTTTCCTTCCGTGACTCCAAAAACAGACTTTTTTGGGTTTAGGGAAATCCCATGTTCTCGGCACCTGGCCAACACTTGCTCCAAATGATCACAATGATCATTTCGTTGTTTAGAGAACACGGTTAAGTCATCTAGATAAACCACAATGACTTTCCCCATCATACCTTTGAATGCGAAATCCATGGCCCGCTGAAAAGTGGCGCCAGCATTAGTTAGGCCAAAAGGCATCCTGCTGTAGGCAAATGTACCCCAGGGAGTAGTGAATGCTGTTTTAAATTGATCTTCAGCTGAAACTTCAATCTGATTATAGCCTGAAAAACCATCAAGCATGGACAGCATCTCTGATCCAGTTACTGCTTGCAGAACTTGATCCATTATCGGAAGTGGGTAGTTGTCTTTCAAGGAAGCCTGATTCAAATTGCGAAAGTCTACGCATATGCGTATCTCACCATTTTTCTTGCGCACTGGCACAATATTTGCTACCCAAGTACTGTGATGGATAGGAAAGATGATTCTCGCATCCAGCATCTTCTGAATTTTGGCCTGGATAGTCCCCGAAATCTTAGGATTATAGTGCCTCTGCTTCTGGCGAAAGGCTTTGACATCTTCTTTCAACGGGATGTCATGCTGAACGTCCTTTGGCTTAAAAGACTTTAGATCGGCATAGGACCATGCCAACACGTCCATATATTTTTTTAGCAACTTGACAAATTTCCGTTTCTCCTCAGGCGTGCAACATTTGCCAATGTTCACAAATTGCGGGTGCTCTATCGAACCTATATTGACCGGTTCGGTTTCTGGGGATGAGTCAGGGTCATCTCGCCTCTTCTTTTTCACAAAACGGTCATGCCTGT
This sequence comes from Taxus chinensis, assembly GCA_019776745.2. Taxonomy (NCBI): domain Eukaryota; kingdom Viridiplantae; phylum Streptophyta; class Pinopsida; order Cupressales; family Taxaceae; genus Taxus; species Taxus chinensis. Next base: position 23,651,217 of record CM034149.1, read on the forward strand.
CGAACAACCGCTCCAGAGAAACCAGGCCCTTTGGGATTTTATTTCCTTTAAGCTGACATATGCCGTCGTTCCCTTCGGATTCATCGCCTTGATTGGTGACTGATTCACGGCAAGTGGAAGTAGATCCTTCAAAGTGCAATTCTTTAAAATTTTCCACCTTCTCTAGAAAGGCAATGAGTTGATTATCATCGTTGAACACCTGCCAATGCTGAGAATTGTCTGGCACGCTCGGGCGGAAAACCACCTCAATGGTGTATTTGTTTGTTCTCAAACCTGGGTGAGGAAGCATGAGGGATGCTGAAACAGCCAATGAATCGGCCATGTCATTTTGAGCCCTTGGAATGGATTCTATTGAAAAAGCATCGAATTCCTCGATGCTGTCCCACACCGCATTACGGTAATGCCTGAGCCTTTCATTCTTCACTTGGTAAATCCTTTTAACTTGATTCACAACTAGCTCTGCATCACCTTGTACTTTCAGATTCTTAATCCCTCTTTCCCTTGCGGCTTGCATGCCAAGTAACAAAGATTCATACTCAGCAGTATTATTTGTGTTAAAGAACTGCAACTTGAAAGAGAGAGGAATGACTTCTTCCTCGGGAGATATTAGCACGGCTCCGGCGCCACATCCACTGGTTGCACAGCTGCCATCGAACTGCAAGGTCCAGATCTTATTAAGATCTCCTTCTTGAACGAGAACAACCCCTTTATCAGACTCGGTAGACAAGAAATAGTTCCCCATCCCTGATGATTCAAAAAGGATTTGAGCTTTGGGGTCCTCAGAGCTAGTAACCAAGTACTTTTTTTGTGATTCTGGCTCCAAAGTCTGCATTACGCCTTTGACGGGAATCCTAGCTTTAGACCAGTCCATATGGATTTCTCCACCAACTTCGCTGCAAAAACTTCTTCCCAGCAAAATTCCATAGGCTGCCGGAATGTCAGCAACGAGGACTGTCATCTTTACTCTTTTATCTGGGAATGCCGCAAATGCAAATTGCGCGTCTTTGATTTGGCCAACCAACGGAACCTGCTTGGTTTCCAAGGAATAACATCTGCCGAAAGGCTTGGTAAGAGTGAGGCCCAGAGCATGGGTGACTTTTGCCGGCATGACGTTATCAGAAGCCCCGGAATCAATTATGCAGTTACTCAGCTTGTGTCCATTGATTAGGAGGGAGAGATAGAAAGGCTCTATCTTGCCTGATGCCGATGTTGAAGCAACATTTATGTGGGATTCAGGGGGAGTGGAAAGGATTCCTTTTGGGGAAACCTGATTAGATACAACAGCTTGACTTTGAATATACTTGGTCAATCTTACAAGCTGTTCGGGATTTGACTGAAGATACTCAGCTTCAGACATTTGGATCTTGGTCTTTTTTGCATGATCTATGATATCAAATGCGGCCAAGGGTTGCGTTGGTGAAGGAATGAGTCCCTCACTTCGCGATGGTGGAATAGGATTACTGGTCTTGGTAGGAACATGAGAGGATTGATTTGGAGGAGAGATAGGGGGAAAAGGATTTCCTTGTAAAAGATTTGCCAGGGAGTTGAGTAGGAAGAGGATTACCTCTTTTAGCAATGATCGGAGGCGCGTTTGACACGGCCTTCTCCTGCTGGACATGGGCAGCAACTTCCGCTTCTTTTCCTTGCGAGCGAGTAAAAACAGCGTATGACTGTCTGCTTGCATATCCCTGGGTACCCTCTTCTTCATCAGATTCCTCCTCATCAAATTCCATATACCCGATAGTAGAGTCGCCAGTCGGTTCACCGACATCTTGATCATCTTCACCCTGAGACGAAGGTTCTTCATAATACTGCTCTTCTTCTTCGATTTCGGCCAGAGCGTTGACCGGAGGAGCCTCAAGTGCCAACCGCGGAGCGGTTGCGGGTAAGCGCGGCCTTTGTGAAACATTGTTAGGAACGAAATTCCTCCGCGGAATATCCCGGTATGAGGAACTGGGGGAGGCCTGGGCCAACTGCTTCTTTAATGCAAGCAAGTCATTTGCCATCTTTTGAAAGGCTGGATCAGACGAAGTAGTGGGCGAAGGGCCCAAAGATTTAGGCTTGGCTGATTCCTTTTTCAATTCGCCAGATATTATCAAATTATCTTCTATTCGAATGGCAGCGGCTTGGGTGAGAATCAAGGTGGCAACTCATTCCTGAAGGAGCAAGAAACTAACTTTCGAGCTCATAGCGTTTACGAAGAAACACTTTTGATTTTCCGGTGTTGGAAGCATGGCAACAGGGACACGGTTGATTAGTGCATTGAATCGGGTGATAAAATCGTGCATGGTCTCATTGGCCTCCTTCTTTAGGTGAGTGATCCGTGATAATAATGCAAATGCATCCTCTGAAGGCTTGTATCTGTCTTCGAAAGCATCCCGCAAGGTGGCCCAACTGGTAATAGATCCGGCTGGTAAATGCTGAAACCATTCAGCCGCAGGTCCTTGTAGGGTTTCCAGAAAAAGGCGAACCGACACATATTCATGAATTACATCCAAAATACTGCATGACATGATGAATGCAGATATGTGGGAATCTGTACTTTGATTTCCGCTCCCGTCGAATTTGGGAAAATTCTTTCGGTTTCCGTGAGGGAGCGCATGAACTGGATGTGGTAAAGCCAAAGGACCCATAGCGTTTCCCCATGGTACTGCCATTTGAAAAGCCGGAAAGAGAACACGAGCTGGAAGTATGGTTCCGCTGAGTAGCAAGGCACTACAAAGGGATGTGGATGCCCCTTGCGAAAGATTCTTCCTTCGTGAAGGCGAGACACTCCTGGATGACCGGCCAGCCGAGCTTAGCGCTGAAAAGCGTGCCGGTGTTATGCTGAAATTATGCCTTTGAAGCAGATCGAAAGTAGGATCAGCTTCTCCATGGGCTCTCCTGCTGCGCGTAAAAGGTTCACCCGCCAGTGTACCTTCCAGATCTGCAACGTTATGGCGCAGATTCAAACTTTCTTTTTGGCTGTACTTGCTGATTTTCTGGTTTTTCTGTCAAAAACCAGCAGCATGCACTTTTCTAAATATTTAAAAACTATCCTCTTCAGAAAACCGATTGCGGTTAATGACAAATAACAACGAGGATAGAATGACAGAGAAGATTAGCAGGCTGATTTTCGGATCTGGTTTTGACTTTTTTCAAAGGGTTTCAAACTTTTTAGTAAACAGTCAAAAATTCAGATCTACGGCAAAATACTGATTTTTATAAAAACTCAGCGAACTAAAGATTTGCAACTAGGCCAGATCTATGGATCTCAGAAGAAACTTTTCAATTCACAGCACTTTTGCAAATTTTGGATTTTTAACAAAAAGTTCAGATTTACAAACAGGCAGTGATTTTTCTGATTTTTTCTGATTTTTCTATCTACCACCATTATAGATCTGATAGATCTGTTCGTTCCCCAGCGGAGTCGCCAAAAACTGTTGGTCCGAAAATCTGTCACCTGGACAGATCTATGGATAGACGAGCCAACAGTGTGCAGGGCATAGCCCCTCTTTGAGTCAGCAAAGTGAAACTGGTTTATTGCTATTCTACCAGCAGGAATCTATGCAAGTCTCACAGATTCTGCCTTCGGGGGTTTGGGATCTCATCCCAGTAGGGGTGTTTCCGACTGCGAAAAGAAAGGAAAGGAAGAGGGGATGAAGAAAGAGCAGGTCCGAAGGAAGAAAAGAAATGAATTCCAAAGCAGAAAGGTCAGAAGATTTATGTTTTGGGATTGGTAGTAAACAGAGCCAAACCTACTTGCATAAACAAACAAAGCAATACTGATGATGAATAAATGACAAAAAAGTAGATATGAATCTAACAGAATAAACACATACAGATCTAACATAAGAAAGGTCTGATGCATAACACAGCTATTCAGCACAAAGTCTCAATATTTGTATTACTGTTTTCTTCTGTTACAAGAAAGCTCAAAGTCTTTTTTCTTCACTTCTATTTTTCATCTGAAAGATATCCATCCATCCCACAATACTACAAGTATTGGAGTATTTATAGAAGAAGAAGAGAAAAGAAGGCAAAAAGGAGCCAACAACTATTTACAAAGATATTTACAAAATATCTAAAAGTCATGTTGACTTTTTACAACTTGATGGATGACATCATCCCATGATGCAACATGGATGACATCATCATTTGTATCAACATACTCCAGATATTTCCAGAAAGACGAAGAAGAGAAAGAGAAGAAAGAAGAAGAAGAAGAAGAAGAAGAAAGCAGCAGCTATTCGTCATCATCATCTTGCGGCCGAAAGGGGGTGGACTGCTTTTGTTGCTCCTCAGGTGACGAGATATGGAACTGAGAGCGGTATTCCATGAACTTGTTGATTATTGGCCCTAGTTGATCCTGGGAAGGATCCTTGTGCCTATCACTTATCACCTCACAAGTCTCCCGCTCATCTATGAGCTTCTCTGGGAGTTTGGAATAGTCCTTTTCCGCCTCAATGAGGAACCCGATGAAGTCCCTACAGGCCAGCAGGTTGTTGATAGATTCTGTGTCAAATGTGACCTCTGGCCCCGTTCCTTGAGAAGTGATCTCCTTGAAGATCCGGGTGGTTTCATCAGCTTTCCTTAAAGTGAAGGAAGGAGTAAGTAACCCTGGCGACATATTAAGAACAATTCGTTCCATTTGGTGCATCGCATCCAGGGCTTCTTCCTTGACTTTGTCAATCTTTTCTAGAATAAATTCTAGCTGATCCACCCGGTAGTCCAGAGTGGACATGATTTTGTTGAGGGCCCTTGGATGGCCGAAGACGCCGAACTTGACCAGATCTTCGACTGAACAGTCGAACATTTGTTGGAAGGTCTCGTGTTGCAGTCTAGCATGTTCCAGCTCTTCTGATATGGGCCCTGCTAACGCTTGGAGCTCTTTATTCGCCTTACTGATGTTCAGGTACAAGTCGGAGAACTCGGCGATCACTTTTTCACTGTCTTTGAGGATTTGGCTCCTCCAAGCGGAAACGGCCATACCCTGCTCGCCGATCTTGGCATACTCATTAATTTTCTCCTGGCTGAGAAGCTCAGAAGTCTCGGCGGCAGTTGTGGGAGGCGCACTACCCATCTTCTGTAAGGCTTGGAGCAGATATTTGTTTTGCTCCTTTAGTTGCCTTTTCTCTTCCTTGATTTCCTGAAGCTTTTTGCAGAGGGCGTCAACTGCAGAAAGAGCCTCCCCCTGAAGACTTTCGGAAGATGTCCCCATTGTGACTTGGGTCACAGTAAAATCTGTAGGAGACAGATCCTTTTTCTCTTTGAGGGGATTGGGGTATGCAATTTCCATAACTCTCTCCCCTATAGCACTTTGAGAGAAGCGCGTGACAGGCTTCTGCTTCTTCGCCCCCTTAGATGGGATCACGGAAAAGTCCATCGGAGCGATGGGAACTTTCCTCTTTTGCTGACTTAGCTGCTGAGAGATCCAAGCTGGACCTATGGTAGAAGGACCGGAAACAGAGGAGGGGGCAACTGCAGTACAAGAGGGGAAAAACGTGGAGACACGTGGCGGCGGCATTGAGAGAATAGCCGAAGAAGTGCCCACGGAAGGAAAGGAAACTGCAGCTGCGGAAGACATAGGAGGGGAAGGGAGCTCGGAGATGAGGGAAGAAATGGAGGAGGACAGATCAACGAGGGAAGAGAAGATAGACGAAGAGGCGAGGGGAATAGTAGTAGAAGAAGGGGAAGAGGACACGACCAAAGGGATGGTCACTTGAGTCACTCGAGGAGGGGAAGGAAGAGAAGAAGAAGGGACGGAAGGGACCTCGGTTGTTGTAGCAATGCCGACATCCTGAGTGGATGGGCCTATTGGAACTTCCTCTTCTGCTTCTTTCTCTGGCGAAGCCAGAGTTATTACCTGCTCGGGTGCCGCGGAAGGAGGACTCTCAGGGGCTTCTTCCTGAATGGTGCTAGATTCACCTTCTACGCCTTTGCCCTTGCCTTTAGGCTACTTTTTGGATCGTGGAGGTGCGTTGCCCAATGGGGAGGTTGTGAAATCAACCCCGAGGTAGATTAGGCCGTTCATCCGGCACCAATGTTCTGTCCTACGCAAAGTCTCCTTGACCCTCTCCTCAATTGTCTGAGGAGCCTTAGTTCTATCAATGGCCGGAAAGGGCCAATCGTCCCCATCTGTGTCAGTATATACCTTGTCTACTTCATCTTCCGTAGTTTGGTAGCCTTTGGGGACAATGGCTACCCCATATTGGATGATTTCTGCCAATGCTAGGTGAGAATGATCCTTTCTTCTGAGCTCCACCTCATGGATGACGTCAATGTAAATGTCCTCAATCTGAGGGACATGGATTGGATCAAGTTTCGCCCTTGGCAGACAGCTCCTTGGGTCGAAGGTAGGCCTGGCTGGGAAATCATGTTTCAAATTGAGTAACTCCAGCTCTGCGAACATTTCCTTCGCCTTGTGGTGGGTAGAGCATGTATATCGGCCCACTGTGAGGGGGAAAGGAGTTCCACCCTTCTTTCTTTTCAGGCATTTCTCGTGGTATGTGATTAGCTGTCTTGACAGTTCCAGCAGAATCAGCTTAGGTCCAGCATACCTCGGTAGCCTGGTTGGCTCTCCTAAAAAGTTGGCAGCCCTTAGATAGGTGAATGTGGGAAACTGGGTGAACAAGGCCCCCCATTTCTCAGTGGCTGCTACTATGCTTTTGGTCGTGCGACCATAAGTCATATTCGGCCTCAATAGGCAGATGATGTGATAGAAGAACACATCGTTGATTTTTGTGAATTGGGAGATGCTATTCTCCAGCCTCAATTCTGGATAATACTCGTATATTTTGACCTGAGGCCAAACTCCACTCCGCGTCAGGCCTGGATAGTCCCTCTCTGATGCTGCAGCGTAGACCACGTAGGAGTTCATATGAAATGTCCCCGTTGTGCTAAATTGTTGTAGCTGCTCAGAGATTGTGCTGCTTATAATTTCTCCCCAGCAAAAGCGCTGATCAGGCATATTCTTGTTCATGGTCTCTAAGTACCGCAACATCCATTTATGGAAATAATGGGCATCAGAAAGCCCGAAGACCCTGCTCAGGAATGTAATGGTGTCGCTGAGCTCTTCTGAGAAGTCGCTGCGGTGGATGATTTGGGGCCACCGGGTTACTACCTTTTTGTTCTTCAAATAGACTTCATTCATTAGTTGTATACATTGGTCTTCATTCTCATCCCAGGCCTTAATGCACTCTGCTTGGCTGACGGCCACAAAGTGCCGGTGGTGAGGTATGCCGAGTATTATCTCAAAGTGACGGGCAGTGAGGTTGATGACTACCTCGCCCTTGCTGTTTTCGACACATCTTGTGTCTTTGTTGTAACACTGGGCAATCACCATCAAGAATTCATTGTTGACGGCGCTGACTGGGATTCCTCCGGCGAAGTGCAGGGCACTGCCTATCAGTTTGTCCATCCATGGACTCCTTGTGACTTTCTGAGTTCTAGCCCAGAATTCCTCCATATCAATATGTCCCAATTCTGAATCTCTGACGTCCATGCTACACTCGGCCTGGGACTCGGGCATTCTGACCCTCTGATATTTATATTTCATCTCTTCTTCTGTAAGTTTGGCCTTTCCTTTGGATTTGGTGGGTCTCTTGCTGGATGTAGACATATGTTCTTTCGAACTCAGTTGCTGATCTGCATGAAGAAGAAGTGAGACCCAATCCGAAAAGGTTGTATTAGCCATTTGATCTTCCATTGAAATGTTAGCAGAAGAAAGAGTTAGAGATTTTGAGACTCAAGGCACATGGCGCATGAAATCCGCAGCTTACAGGGCTAAATAGGTAAGGCGCATGGGGAAAGTGTGTTGCAAGGGTTAAACTGGCGCCAAAGGCGCATGGCGCATAGGGACTGCAGGATGCATTTTACAAAAGGGCGCATAAAAACATCGTGTTGCATAGAGACAGGATGCGCCAAAGGCGCATGGATTTTTCATGTTACATGGGGATTTGGTGCACCCTTTGGCGCATGTATCTTTTATGTTACATAAACTTCTCGTGCGCCAAAGCTAACTTGGCGCAGCGCATGGAGGGTTTACACGACATAATGCTTTTGCAACGAAGAATGCGCCTATGCTTTCAAAGTCTTGCACTTGGCGCAGATTAAGCCGGTGTTGCACGGATGCAGGGTGCGCCGAGGGGGCGCATAGATATGAGATGCAACAAGGAAGTTTGATGTGCCAAAGGGGGCGCAAGGCTAGTGTTTGTAGCATATGGAGGAGGTGCGCCTTGAGGGCGCAGAAGTTTATGATGCAACAGGCGTGATGGGTGTGCCATTGACGCATGTTTTATTCATGTTGCAGGGGTGACAGATGCACCAAAGGGGCACAAATATTTTTAATGTTGCAAGACGCATCGGTGCGCCATAGGGAAAAACAGTCCTTTTCTCCATTTCTCTCTTCTTTTGTTTAGTAGGGTATTTGGGTAGTGAAAGGACTCAAAGATGAGGAAAATAAAACTATGTTTTTAGACAAGTTCCCCTACCAGCACTTCTGGACAGAGGGGGAGGGATATGGGAAGATAGCAGAAGGACTGGCTAGATCAACATTTTGATATCCCCAAACACAAACTAAAACCAGACCACCAAGCACAAAGAACCAAAACGTAAAAACATGGAAGAGACAAGAACCACTTACCCGGATAAATAGTGAGAATCTTGCAACGGGTCCACAATGCGCTGAAAATGACAGGGCAGGGGCTGACAAGCCAGAGAAAAGAAATCACGTGCTCTGTCTGGTGAAAATGACATTTTGGGCATGCAAAAACATATATATAGGTGAACTTAGGTCATAAATGCGCCACCCACTTTGGAAAGGGCGCACCAAAGTTACTGTCGACATGGGAAGGCATGCGCCCTTTGGCGCATGAAAGCATCTGCCAGCATGAAACTAAGCGCGCCTTTGGCGCACCAAAATTTATGTTGACATGAGATTATGTGCGGCCTTTGGCGCACCGAAAAGTGGCGCAACAAAAGTTGTGCTAACATGAAGGCGCATGCGCCTTGGCGCACGCAGAGAAGACTCAACATACAAGGCGCACCGAAAGGTGTGTTGACACTGAAAAATATGCACCAAAGGCTTTAAAGGGGGCACACCAAAAGTTGGTGTTACATAGTCATTCCATGCGCCCAGCCAAAAAAGACCAAAAAGACTAAGTTCGGAAACCAGATTTCCCGGGATGGGATTTTGCAACGTTCCGAACGCAAGGGATCCCTAGCGAGGGATCAAAACAAAATTTTCGGTATGGTTATCGGTAAAATGGCCCTTGTCAATTTTATGGGATAACAAAACTCCACTTTTCAAATTCTAAACCTAATACTTCATACTTCTCCTCTACATTCAAAAACATGCACTAGGGTCAATTTGTGTCACATGGTTATGACCCTAGTGTGTGATTTTTCCCTTACTCATTTTGATCTTAAAATTTTAGTTACATATTATTCTTTAGGTCATTTACTCCTCCTCAGTCGGCCTTTGTAGCTTAAATAACCTTCAGAAACATATTTAAGCAAGTGAAACTTGCCTCATTTATAACCTAGCACTCTTATGTACTCCTATTGTAAAAGCTAGCGCAAAAGGCACCCAAAGCTCTTTATACTTCATAAATACTTTTGCACATTCAATAGGGAAAGGCTATCTACAAGACTAAATCTTATCACTAAGTCTAGGGGGTTGCTTCTCACATTTGCAAGCATCCAAAGTCACTCACTCAAGTAGTTTTGTAAGAGAAAAAATCAAGTCAATATTTTTCAAAGAAAGAATGTCAAATTTGATTGCACTACAACTAGATATCACATGTTAGGTGGAGAACAATGTGTAGTTTGAGGCCTCTTCGGAGTAGTACTAACATTGATAGTGTAGGGGGATTCCCCTAACCTAACTAATGCTTGTTTTACAAGACTATTTATCAATGTTTAGGGCTTGAAAGGTTAAACAAATTATCCTGAGGTTCCTGCAGTATGACTGACAGTGACTGATAGATAGTGATAAAGATATTCTGACAAGCAAAAAACCCATAAAGTTATAGATCATAATTCTAAGTAGGGTCAAGACTGTATAAATAGGTCAATATCATATGGACATTCCTACCCCTACTATAATGTCCTTCCCAAGAGCATCTTCATGACACGACTCCATTTTGAGGCTTTCTCATGTCTAAATCTCCTTGTTTCATCATTTAGATCACCTAGAATTTCCCAAAATCATCTATAATCAACTAAGTGCACTCAATCCCATATATTTATTAACCAATATTGTATCGTGTACATTTTTGCAAGTATTAATGTGTTATTTTGATATTGAATGGTTAACGCTCTAGAAGTTAATTAATCAAAATAACCCCTTATAGCTTCTATTTTATTCCTTTTTGGTTATGTGTAAATATTAATCCCAAATTTAAAAAGGGTTACACATTTTGGAGAACCCATTTGATCGAATCCTTCGCCTAATATAAGATCTTTCCAAGTTTCTATAGGTTAGGCTTATTGATTTCAAAACCCTAGAGTTGCCTTAGGGTGTATGTGTAGTTGGTTTCTATGTATTTTGTGTGCGCTCATGTCTTGTTTTTGTGCCTTGCATCATCATGGTGGTTATTATCTCTCTAATAAGGTCCATACCACCTATGAGGATGCAAGGAATGTAACTTCATTTTCATACTCCCCTCGAGATGACATAGTATTTAATTCTGATATAGATCCCAATTCACTAATATTTACAGACCATCCTCCCCACTATGGCACAACTCCTATTGTAGGTTTTGTCTTAGATCACTTTACTATGAATAAAAGCATTGAGTGTCTACCTCCTCTTTCTCTCATCATCAAGATTATAATCCTTGCTTTGCAAGTCATGTAGATGGTTGGAAAAGTGATAATGAACAAGCACAATTTTTCCCATTAGTAGATGGTGATTCCATAGATGCTCTAGATTTTAGTGAAGATAAAAGTGTTTCTAGCTTACATATGAATGATATTCCTTCCATTTAAACATTGTTTGATGATGTTTCTTATGCTTCGAATAATAAGCTAGAATCAATTCATAATGATGGCCATTATGATGACATATATAGTTCAAATGAACTAAATGAACATACTTATGTTTCTCTTACTCCTCTTGAATGAAAAAATGGTGATTTTGATTATAACATGTCAACCTCTATTACACATGATTCGTCTTGTATTGCATATAAATGCCAAAAGAATGATGTTGCTTGTACTAACACTTCTAGATGCAATAATGATATGATTTATTCTCTTACTCTTGTACATGTTATGTTTGCTACACATTGTGTTTCTACTCTTCCTCTTGAAAGTTAATGCAATGATTATATTATTACTTCTTCCATTCCAATTATAAATGAAAGTGTGCACAATGATAATATTAGAAAAAATATACATGTTGCTTCTTCTTTGGTTACATTTGATACACATGTTGTTGATACATCTCCTAGTGTGAATACTTTTCTTGTTAATAATGGTAATCTCCTTTTATAACCCCCTCTTGAGATTCAACCCTTAAAACCTCAAGTTTTACCCAATTTGGTTTCATATGACACATTACCCATTATGGCTTCTAAACCAACCAATGTTGCCATGGCTACTCTTAATGGAAAAGACTAACCTTTGAATGATCCTCTAAATGTTTATGTCATACCCCCTCAAGAGGTGTTTTCTCTTATGTATGTGGTTGGTGATTTAAAATGAAAGATTCATAGACTGACTATAGAAAGTAAATCCTATTATGCTAGTGTTGATGCTAATACTATGGAAATACATGTAATTTGGTGATAACAGTTGTTATCACCAAATTACAACACCCTTTGATTTGCTAAAATGTGAATTTACTGGGTAATCAATGTAATTGGGTAACATGGAATTGTCTCAAGGTGTGGGACCTTGTAGTTGAGACAATTATCCAAAGAAGGTTGGTTCCTCTCCATAAACTAATGCAACAACTACCTCTAATGAAGGGAAACATACTATTTAATCCTAATCTATGATTCCAAGGGACCAAGGAGAGAGTAAAATGCATAAAAATGAATAAATCCTACACTAAGGAGGTGATAACACCAAGAAAAAGTAATGAGATACACTGCTGAGGGAGAAAATTGAAGAGAAATGCAACTGAGAGAGCCCATGATAGCTTGACACAGTCCCAAAATAGCATTTAACACCAAATCCCCATGAAACACAACAACAAAAGCCTAAAAAGAATATAAAAATGCAAAAAATAGAACATAAATAACAGAGAGGCAAGGAAAGACAAGAAAATAAATGCAAGGGTTGAGAAAACACCACAAACACAAATTTTATTACTTCAAACGGTTGCACAGTCCATTATATATGTAAAATAAAGGTGCAAATACATCCTACAGGCCCATGGAAAGGATTAAAACTTAATGAAATTGAGAAACCAAAATACAAGAGTTTCCCCAAGTCCCAAAATATCTCCCCTCAAAAATGAGAAGAGTTTACAATATATAGAAGTGAATGAGAGAAGAGAGAAAAGTGAAATTCGGATTTCTATTTCCACCCACCAAAAACTATCATTAAATTCTCTAAAAAGGGCATGGAAATCCTTACAAATCATTCCCCCCATGCACTTTATCTTTTGGAAGAATAAATGGGGTGTCATACTTCATTCATTGAGGTGGTTGGGCCTGGAACTGTGCATTTTCGTGTTGGATATGTTTTCTAATTTTTCACACATCTAACTTCAATGAAATTAAGAAATATAATTCTCATTGCATAGAGGATGTTGAGACCTTTCCAATGATATAAATTTTGAGTACTGGATCAAAATTTATGGCTATTTTAAGTTTTGCGCAAAAAACTGTTGTTTTCCTTTGTTCCACGAATTTTCTTGTTTTCTGCAACTTTCCAGTTTTCTGAGGACTTCTTTTCTGTAGCTTCCACAGATTTCTACGGCATTCTGTGGCACTTTATTTTGTGGACTTTTTCTGTGGCTTTTTCTGCATACTTTGTTCTGTGGAATTTTTCTGTGGACATTTTCCACAGACTTTGTCTGCGGCTTCTCTAGTTTTTTTCATTTTTCTCCAATTTTCTCTAACTTTTTGGATTTCTCTTGATTTAGGGAGTTAGAAAAGATGAAGTAGAGTGCCCCAAAGCCAAATTTTCTCAAATTTACTCATTTTTTCTTAAATTTGGCTAAGAGTTGAACTCCTTTTCCTCTAGAAGAAGAGAAATGCACCAATGACCCCAAGTGCTACAAGTTTTTCCGCAAGTGTCAAAAAATAGGAATTTACTTGACATCTCTAGATTCTCCATTAAAGTCCCGATTGACTACCCAAGTCCAATTTCCTCCCAGGTTGTCCATTTTTGTCAGGTGGATAAAAATGGATAACAATTTGGTGACTCACGAGGACATCTTTCTGCTAGATGAACTAATTAGTAGCCTTGAAGCATCCATTGGGCATGGAGTTAGCCTGATAAACACAAATCTGATATGAACTCTGAAATCCTTTCCTTGAGCCACTAAACACTGTTAACAGTGGAGCCCTTGCTGATTTCTGTTAAAATTGGTTCATCTCTTGAACATTGCCACTTCCAATGAGCTAAATTGTGTAAAGCAACCACAAAGCACCGAAACTATGTACAAAAGAGGAAGATCATACATGTCCCAAGTGGAACATGTAGAGTGTGCATAAGCACTTCTTCTACTAAAAGCAACCTACTCCTACCAACAAAAAACTATGTTAAAAGTACTTAGAGGAATGAGAATTCTAAACTAATATGTATAAGGATGAGAATTCACTTCAGTAGCAATGCTTGAGATAGATTCCATTGACTAGAATATGTAATTATTCACCATCCAACTTGGCTAGTCAGAAAGCATTGCTACTTTTACAATCTGTGATCATGTATGGACCACTCCATTTTGTATCAAACTTGGAATGTTTATCTAGTTTTTCCTGATCTGCATCCCATTTTAGCATCAACTATCCTTCTTGGAATGTCCTTTCTTTTGCCTTCTTGTCAAAGCTCCTCTTAATCAATGTTTGATCTTTCTCCATGGTTTGCATTGCATGCTCTCTTAGCTCTTCTAACTCCATGAGTTTCACATACCTGATTTCCATGGGCTCAAACTCAACTAGCTCCATTTGCTTGAGAAGCTCTAACATTGGTAATTCAAGAGATATGGGCAGCCTTGCTTCTCTTTCATAGACTAATTTTTATGGAAAGTTATTTATAGACATTTTGGGTGTAATTCTATCATCCCACAAGGCTGATTTGAGCTTCGTGTGCTAGGTCTTCTGGTTTTCATCAAGATTCCTTCTTATGATTCTCAACAAATTTTTGTTCATGGACTCAGCTTTCCCATTACCTTGGGGGTAATAATTAGATGAAGTGTTGAGATATACTCCATTTCTAACAACTCATTCAGTGATCCTCGTGCCAAGAAAGGACAAATCATTTTTTGATATGACTGTGGCAAGTACATTGAACCTTGTGACTATCCCTTCGTAGAAGTCCAGTATGTTTGATTCATTGGCTTCCTTGAGTGCTACCGCTTTAGTCCACTTGGTGAAATATTTTGTAGCTGTTAGAATCCACTTGTGGCCATGGCTTGAATTCAGATTAATGACCCCAATAAAGTCTAATCCCCGTTGCATGAAAGGTTGATCCACTGAGATTAGATGAAGGGGCAACACTACTAGCTTTTCTTTCCCAGTGAAGAATGCATATTTCTTACACTTTTTAATCCATGCATAGCAGCCACTAAACAGTGTAGGCTAATAATAACTAGCCTTTATGATCTTGAGGGTTGTTACTTGTGGAGCAAAGTGGCCTTCCACTTCTCCATCATGGAATTCATATATCACCTTCTCAATATGATTTTTTCCAATGCACCTTAAGAAAACTCAATTCATATCTTTCTTGAACAAAATGCCATCCACAAGCACATATGGGATGGATTGGATCCTGAAATACCTTCTTTTTTATTTTCTTAACTCTGGATGGAATAGGCATGTTTGAAGGAAATTAATAATATTCCGAGTCCAACAAGGAGTGGGCATACCATCCTTAGATTGTTCTTGGTTATCTTAGAGGACTAAGACAACTCCTCCTTCATCTCTTGACTCAACATACCGATTAGAAGCTAGCTACTCACACAAACCTTTGCCATGAACCAATTTGGTTACATTGATCTCTATATCATACTCCATGATGCGGGTGATCCAACTTTCCCTTTTCTCTTTCAAATCCTTGTTTAGGAGAAAATATTTGACCTCGTCATGAGACACTAACAGATAAATCTTATTGTTGGAAACCAAGTGTCTAAATTTATTTAGGCTCCTAATGACGGCTAAGACATGCTTTTCAATAAAAGAGTACCTCATCTCATAGTCTTCTAATATTTGGCTAAAGAATGCTACAGGGTTCTCTGATCCTTCGTTATTCAGTTGTACCAAAATGCCTTAGACTGTATTTGAACCACCAAAGGCATATAGGATGAAGTCCTTTGCAAAATATGGGTTTATGAGAGTTGGAGCCTAAGATATGGCTTGTTTGATGTCCTCAAAACTATATTTACCCTTAGTTGTCCATTTTAATGCAAGGTTATTCTTCAACATCATTTTCAATGGTTTGACAAGAGTGGCAAGGTGAGACAAAAATATGTGAACAAAATTTATTCTTCCCAAGAAACTTTGGAGAGCCTTCTTGTGACTTGGAAATGGTAAAGCATGGATAGCTTCAACTCTTTTGGGATCGATGGCTAGCCCTTCCCTTGAAACAATGTGGCCCAAGATATTTCTTTTGTGAGCCAAGAATACACACTTCTTCGGATGTAAAGACACTATGAATCTCCTGCATATTTGGAAAATTTACCTAAGGTGAAAGAGGCGATCTGCTACATTTTTTGAGAACACAATGATATCATCAAGATAGACAAGTACTATCTTATTAATCAACCCTTTGAAATCCATATCCATTTCTCTTGGGAAAGTAGCTCTGACATTTGACAATCCAAAAGGCATTTTCTTATAAGCATATGTGCGCCACTTTGTGGTGAAGGCCATCTTGAACTAATATTCTTCCTTCACCATGATTTGATTGTAACCTGAGTAGCCATCTAACAATGAAAATCTCTCCGAACTAGCCACAACTTGTAAGATTTGCTCCATGGAAGGGAATGGGCAGTGGTTTTTAAGTGAAGCTCTTTTTAGACCCCATAAATCCACACACAATCTAATTTCTCCATTTCTCTTCCACACTGGCACCAAATTTGCTACCCAACTTGAGTGCTTGATTGGAAAAATGATACTTTCCTCGATGAGTTTGTTTAATTAATTTCTCATGAGAGGTTCAACTTGAGGATTTAATAGACTTTTCTTATGCCTAATAGGATTGGATTCTGGATCCAATTCAATGGTATGTTGTGCCAATTTTAGATTGAAGCCTTTTGAATCCTTGTAACTCTAGGAAAAGACATTTGGAAATTCTTGACAAAGTTGGATAAAATCAAACTTCTCTCGTTAGGTCCCACACCTTGAGACAATTCCATGTTACCCAATTACACTGATTACCCAATAAATTCACATGCTAGCAAATCATAGGGTGCTGTAATTTGGTGATAAAAATACCATCCCACGAAAAATATTTCAAGCTCCTTTCCCTAGGAATTTTTTCATGCCTGCATTCCAATTGTTTGATAGAACCTCAAATCCATATTGACATCTTATGCATTATTTGTCACTTATGACATCATATGACAATGATAAAATCCTTCTGAAAGCCTTTGCTCGTAATCATACAAGTGATGTTATCTATTGGTGTAACCATCTTCGTAGTGGATCCTTAGGTGACTTTTTTGACGTTGAAATGCTTCTTTATCTCACTTTAGTTACAATAGAGGCCCTAGGTCTACATATGAGCATTTATCTTCTTTACATCAAGGTGAGACCAAGCTTGTAGCTGATTATATTCTACGCTTCAAAGTTAATACACATTTACTTACATATCAGTCAAATATATTTATAAATTCAATTTATATTCTATAGAGACCTTGCATGGTCCCTCAAGGAGCAATTACTTTATGATACATGTGACTCATTTAATGAGCTTTGCTTATATGTTCTTGATTTTGAGAAAGGTATGTGGCAACCAAAAAAGCCTCAACATTTGGATACAAATATTGTCACCCCTCCTGTTACACATGATTATGACATACAACCATAATCTATACCTAATGATCACATAGTCAAAGTATTACATTGTGGTGACACTTTTTACCATCTTGGTCCTAAACCAAAAGTTAAGTTATCATTGATTTAATTTAATTTGAATTAAATCTAAATATTACAGAGTTAATACTGAAAAAAATAATGTATAAATGTTGAAATATAATAATGACACAAGAAAAATAATATTTAAATGTAAAACCCTAAGCATAAGAGATAGATGAAGAGACTTAGCTAATTTACGCTTGATCTGGAATTGATCTGGACTGAGAATATTACTAAACAGACTGGGTAGAGTGTCATTATTTCTCAGTATAAATTCTGAAAAGTAGGAATGAGGCTGAACACGGGCTCCTCAGATAGGTCAAGGATGTTTGGGTGCTGGAGACTGCTTCTGGGCATTGGTGACTGTACAGGAGCTCAGGATTTATTTTCTAGTGTGTCACAAGGTCTTTGTTGTTGTTCTCTATTAATCACCTTATAGTCACACAATGATTTCTGAGGGTACCTGTAACCTATAAAAGAAGATTTAACCTACACAATCCCACAAACCACATCAAAACTAAAAAGGAAAATACAAAATGGGGAGTCAGATTGACCCCGACAATCACCCTGAGAGAGAACTTATGACTGAGTGCTACACTACATCTGAGACTCCATGTAGTTCTTGTGAGTGTGTGTAGAAATTATTCCCTAGGATGCCCTTGTGCAAGTTACACTTGATATCAGGTTATAACAAGAATGTAGTAGAATGTGTGGATGGAATAAAATGAACTTCCCCTTCCTATGTTGTGTATGTATAGTTGTAACCCTTGTCCCTCTGAATGGATGCTAGATGAATGATTTGGAGTGCTTTAGGTTCCTTTTGAACGAATGCTTAGGTGATGATAGTAATGCTTAGTGCTTGGTGCTAGATTTTGAACACATGACTATGTATTTATATGATTCGCCTGTTTGAATTTCATAATTGACAACTGGAAGGTCGACCCATAGGTGAAAAAGATTCCCAAAAGATAAATGAGACCCAAAAAGAGTGAGTGAGGTAGAAAAGGGTCAAGGGCACCTAGAGGGGACAAGGGCGCCCTTGACCCTTTTCTACCTCACTCGCTCTTTTTGTGCCTGAGTGCTTCTATCCTGGTTGGGCACTGGTGTCTGAAGCCATAAAAGATAAATCAATAAAATTTTGACTAGGTTGTGGGTTGTGCAAGACCAAATAGAAAACAAGAAACAAAGCAAAGAGGCAAAAGATAGTTTTCTATCACTAGTTTTCTTGCTTAGGAATCATGTAAATGGTAGCATGTTTTTCAGACCTATAAATGCACCCAAGTGCTTGATTTGTGTTCACATTTTCCCTAACTTGATGTTGTTGAATGAATAGTGGATACCATAAAGTAGATAAGAGATGCATACTGGATAACCATGTAGATCATGTGGTGAAATAAATATGAAATATATTCCTAATCTGATTGATATTGTAGCAGTAAATAAATAATAAATAAAGTACATAAAATAACCTAAGCAAACTAAGCTAAAAAGTATGAAACCCTAAGTGAAAAGAGGAGATAAAGAGACTTAGTCACTTCACAATTTATCCTAGACTATGCTGGATTATTGACTGGATGAACAGAGAGGGAAAAATGTCATACATAGCCTCATAAAAGTGTGCAGGATGACGATTTTCCTAGACTGGGGCACCTGGAGAGGGATAGGGGAGCCCGTGGGTACCCTAGAGTTGTTTCTAGGTGCCCGTGTCTATGGAAATGCTCATAAAACATCCTTTGAGTGGTCATGAGGTATTCATTTTTGTTTTACTTTGATTGTTATGAGGTCACACAATGATCAGTGAAGTCACTGGAAACTTGCAATGAAGTATTGACCTGTAAAACCCTCAAAGAGACATCAAATCCCAAAAAAGGAAGATGCAGAATGAGGGGTCAGATTGTCCTCACCTATCAAAATGGTGAGCTTACGACTGAGCATTGCACTACATCTCATACCTAATGTATTTCTATGTGTGTGTGTGGAATTATACCCTAGGTGGCTCATGTGTGTGTCACACTTGATATCGAGTAAGTAAGCTAGATGCAAAGAAATGTAATAGATGTGCACATGGAATAGAATGAATTCCCTCCTATGAAGTATATGTAGAATAACCAGCCCTTGTGTCCATTGGATGGCATTATATGGATCCAATGGAGCTCTTAGATGCTTGATGGATGCAACCTTAGGTGGTGATAGCTAATGCTTAGTGTTTGGTCCCTTATTATGATCACATAAGTTTATATTTATATGATTACTTTGCTTGAATTTCGTAATTGACCCCAAAAAGACAAACTACCAAAAAGGTAAGATGCTCCAAAGTCTATAAAGGACCCAAAAAGTGTGAATAAAGTATACTGAGGTTAGGGGTGCCTAGAGGTGATGAGGGCACTTGGCGTTGGCATCCTAATTGGGCGTTGGTGTCCAAGATGATAAAAGACAATGTAAAAAGGTAGAATGAGAAAGTAAGGGTGTAAGACCAAAATTGGCAATAGAAAACAAAGAAGGGTGGCCAAAGACATGGGTTGATTAGTACTTTTCTTACTTATAAATCATATGAATAGTAATATGCAATTAGGACTAAATAGTTACCCAAAGTGTGTGATTTTGTGTCTACATTTACCCCCACTTTATGTTGTTGAGAAAATGCTCGATAACATAAAGTAGATAAGAGATGTGTACCTGATAATTATGTAGATCAATGATGAAAGTTTGCCAAGGGACAAGACAAAGCGTGGAGTGATAAAAGTGTGAAGCGTGGATGCTAAGGAGGAAAAAGTGTAAAAAAGTGATGATGAAAATGACCCTAGGGGGGAAATGCATGTGTAGATGTCATGAATGTGCCTATTGTTGATGTCAATGTGGTTTTAATTGTTGTTGTTGATGTAGGACGATGTTGACTACTGCTTCCCATACAGACGAATCTGTAAAAGAGAAGAATGAACAAGTAGTCAAATACGCATGTATATGATCAAAATGTGTAAAAAATATGTAAAATATGAAAATGAAAAAGGAACATGTGTACCTGATCCATGATGAAAAAAGGTGTAGAAAGGATCTTGATGATGTTGTAGAAGAATTAGTTTTTGGGGCGATCTCACATCAGTTGCGTCAGTTATGAGTTTTTGGGGCGATCTCATGCTAAGTCATGGAAGAAGTGTAGGGAGAAAAGTTTGGTGTTATCCTCCAGCCTTATATTGCTTCTTGTAATGTAAGACACCACTGTAGATGGTGTGCAAAATTAAAACAATTTTATCCAACATGAAAAGGTGTAGTGCATGCATGCCGAATGCTAAGGACTGTGTGCCCTGTAAAAGCCACGGTGTTTGGAGTTATGTAGACTGTGTTGAACTACCAAAATGTTGTGTAACTTCCCCCTGGTCAAAGGCATCTAGGAAGGGTCAAGGGTGCTCAGGCCCTCCTTTCTTAGTCTAGGCATTGGTGTTTGTGTTGTGCTAAGGACCCAAGTCTAATTTTAAGCCCTATCTGGTACTGACAAATGTGTTGTACCTAAACTATGTTGTGACGTGTGATGATTGTATAACGCTGTACGGGGTGACTGATTCACCCAAATGATGCCCCCTCATTTGGGGTGTATGCAACGTCATTGAAGGAGTATGTGGCCCAAATAAGGACCAACCACTCTGTTGAAATTGTGATTTGTAGGGGGAAGGGAATGTGCTTGGTAGAAACTAAGGAAAACACAAACAAAGTGGCTGGGAGACAAGTGTTAGTACAAGAAAAGACAAACACACATGTAGAAGACAAGTGCAAACAATGTGTAAGCTAAGATGCAATAAGATAATGTAATCATGCAAGAAGACAATCTAGATTGTGAAAAGTGGGTTTTAAACATGGGACATCACTCATGATGTCACAAGACAATCAAGGATGACTAGGCCTAAAGAAGACAAGTATGCACAAAGGCCAAAGGGAAAAGCCCACAAACAGTGACAACCAAGGACAAACAATAACAAACAATGTAACAAACAACCATGCTGGAAAATATACTTGCAAGACATATGTTACACATGAAACACCCATTAGCATATTATAAAGATAAAAAGTATGTCAAAGTGTGGATAATATGATAATAATGTGCTATGAAAAATGAAATAAAAAAACTTGTAGTGTATGAAAGTGGATGCCCCCAAGAGCCTTTGTGGGACTGGTAATAGGTACTACCCAATAGGCATCCATTTTACGTGTATCGATCTGTGTAAATCATGTAATCACAACTAGAATGTAAGTGAGCACGTGGATGTGTGTATGATAAAAGAAAATGACTATAAAAGATATTTGTTTAACATGTGTAATAGAGATGTACATGTAACGCAGTAAATGTAAGCAAGAATAAATGTGACCAAGATATGTAATATAATGTTGGTTGAGATGGAATGGAATGTAGTGTGAGTGTGATAGGATCCGCGTGACCCCTAAGTGAATGAGGTTATGACCCCCTATGCCCCTATGTAGTCGTCAGATAGGACTTTACGAAGAGCAACAGTCAGGGGACAAGAAGTCCCTCCTCTTTAATGGGAGAGGTTCCCTTATTCAGAAACGAACCTATTTACAAATGTACAAAACATGATTTGTTGGTTAAACTTGGATATTACGAAAGTGTTTTCTATGAAGATCATCAATTACAAAAGGACTGAGGAAAAAAAGTATGGGAAAGAGCAGAAAGGCAACATGCAGAATTATAGATATCAGAGTAATTCTTTATGTATGCGAAGTCACAGTGAATTGAAACAAGATCATTTGTATTGGATAAATAAGATGGAATTCAAAGACACAAAGTTCTGTAAATAACATCTGCTAGAACACAAAGTTTCTTAACATAACACAGATTCATTAATCAAGGACACAAAGTTCCTTCTTGGTTATACAAGATCACCAGGCTTGCAAAGTTGAAGAGTATGCAATCGGTAAGACTAACAAACTTGAGACAAATGATCTTCACAAAGAAAATAAATGAAAGCTTAGGAATAACAGAGATCAGATAGACAAAGAATGGAAAGTCCTTCTGTATTGATTTCTTTATAATCTATTTACACTTTTCAGAAAATAAGCCAAGTTCTTCCTCCTTCAAAATGGCGTGGAAAGGCCATTATATAGCTTACAAGTCAGTTACTCTTTGTAACTACTTCTTTTAACTAAAGATTAGTTAAGGATTTCCAATCGCAATACCTCAACTTATTACAATGAATCCGAGAAAAAGAAATAGAAAAGAAGAGAAGAATAAGGAGAAGAAGACAGGTGGTCGGTCACTGAGAGGGACCCACTGACTTCAAAATTCGCTACCTGAATCTCTTCAACACCTCGGCTATGTCTCTGCCACGAGGGACTGACGTGTTGGCTGTAGACTGAGTCCAAAATCCTGAGACCCTTCTCCATTTCTTTATCAAACTCGATATGAGTATGATAATCTTTGTTCGCTTCTTCAATGGCAGATTGAAGAGAGCAGACCTCCTTCATTTTCTCCTTGGAGATGGAGCTTTCCTTGAATAGATTATCTTTGACAAAAGCTCTGAATTGAGCTTTGATTTCTTGCAGGGAAAGGAGTACACCAGAAGTTTCATCTTGAAGATGGCAGTGTATATCTTTGAAAGCAGAGATTAACCAGTGTCTTGAAAGCTTCACCCTTCTGCCAACTGTTCTTCAGTTCTCCCAAAGCCTCCTCCAAGACTTTGATTTTCCACTCCACACTGTAAACCCAGGACTTTGATAGATTATCCTTTGCATCATCAAAAACCTTATTTTCCAGTAAGACGTTCTCATCTGTCTGTCCCATAAGGCGGAGGTCTACTATGCAACTGCTCCAGAGTTTGAGCTCTTTATCCATGATCCCGATAGTAGAGGAGAGCTTCTGTTGCAAATTATTCACTTTTCCATGGAGTTTGAAAGCTTCATCGATGAAGTTCAACCCTGCAACAAGCATATCATCCACCATGGCTTCCATAGCTCTGCCATAGACGGAATACTTGTGCATGTCTTTGATACTCTGTACTTCATCTTGGCTCAAAATTACAGGTGGTGGAAGAGTGGTCAATGGAGTAGGGTCTAAAACTTTGTCCTTAGACAAAAGAGACTTGATGAAACCTGTGAGAATTTGGGCCTGTTCTTCTAATTGCTCAATAGTTTGCTGCCCTTTCTCTACCCTCCCAATGACTCTTGTGACTGTTTCTTGGAGGTTGTGAATCTCACCTTCAGGAGTAGACTCTCCCATTGGGATTCTTGAGAGCTCTAAGTCAGATACCTGCAAGTCCTGCTCTGATTTATCCATTGTAGGCTTGGCAATCTCCAGGAATTGCTGACCTTGAGCATCAGACACTATTCTGGAGGTAGTTCTGGCTTTCTTGGCACGAGAAGGAGTGGTGCCCAACAAGGCTGCGACAGCATCAAAATTTGACCCTGAACTCCGAGAGGAAAATTTTCTCTTCCTATTGTCAACCAAAGGTTGCACCCACGCAAAAGAGGAAGAGGAATCAGCAGGAGGGGCAAGAGGGCCGAGAGACAGAGAGCTCATGACACTCAAGGTCTGCGCAGCTGTTGACTCGAGTTGAGAGGTGAGTGGGGCACTTGGGGCAATTGCGGCAGAAGAGTCAACGTCACTTGAAAGCTCAGTGCTCTGGATTTCTTTATCTTTATCAGCTGGGTCTTCAGGAGCATTTGCAGGGGTTGGCATTTCACTTTCTTCACTTTCACTGAGAACAATGATGTTCTCCGGTCCCATAGGCACTTCTACCTGCTTTCTTTGAGGATCATTTTCCACAGGCTCCTTCTTAACCTCCTTGAGTTTCTTCTGGTACACTTGAGTGGATGAAGAAGGAGTGGAAGCTGCAGGTCCTTGTATGGATGAGGCAGGTGGGGTTTGCACTGGTGTTTCTGACCTGGGAACCGATGCCTCTCTCCTTGGTGTTGAAGCATCCTTGGAAGAGGATTCTCCTGAGTGCCTTCTGAGCTCTCGAACTTTTCTATCAAACCAGACCTTAGTTCTGACTAAGACTGGAGCAAGGATCTCAGCCAGATCATCTTTTTCTTTCCTATTCCAATCCAAGTCCTCCAAGGGGGTGTGCTTAATCACACTGTCATACTCATATGAGTATAGATCAGAATTATCATCCTGGAGTCCTTCAGGGACTTGGTACAAACCTAGTTCTTGGATCAATTGCAGGGAGAACCTGCCACAATGCCTTCTCCTGGCCTCAAAATCATCTGCACAGTCAGCCCAGTAGTCTTCTGTATCTGCCCTATGATGGTAGATTATCTTGATGTTCTGTTCAATGAACTTCTTCAAGTCAAAGCAGGTTCTTGGCTTGAAGAAATGGACAGTGATAGGAACCAGGGCTCTCTCTATGTTCTGTGCGTCCAGGGCTGTTTTACAAGTGTAATTTCCCAAAGAGATGGGAAAGTGCAAACCGGAAATCTTCTTGTCCCTGCAGGTTCTGTGCAGTTTGTCTAACTGCCTGCATACTTCAATCAAAGCCATCTTATCATTGCAGAACATGGGAAGCCTCAGAGGGGTGCTCTCATAGCCAGCAAGCCTGATATAAGAAAATTTCCTGAATTGGATGAAATAAGCACCATATTGCGATATCAGGTTCATGGCTTCATCTGAAAACCTTCTAGCAGTATCACCTTCGAGCAGCCTGACCACGTACATGGTGAAAGCGTCATTGACCCTTCTGAAATTACGATTGCTGGTCTCCAGGGTGAACTGCGGGCAGTAGGCATATACTGGATCATCTTTGTGAGCGTCAAGGTAGGAAAAGCCAAACCATTGTCGTGACGCTGCCAGGGTATACATCAGGTAAGAAGTCATGTAGAACTTCTTCGTTTGTTGTACATTGGACAGCTGCTCTGCCAAATTCATGCTGATGATCTCTGCCCAGTTAATATTTTGCGTTCCCTTGCACACCATGCTGATGAGCGGGCACATCCAGAAGTGGAATTCGTTGGTAGAGGGCAAACCCATAACCCGAGCCAGCAGAATTATAAAGTCAGACAATTCTTCATTAAAATCTGCCCGGAAAAGGGTTTTGGACAGACGAGAGGCTCCCTTCCTAGGGTTTTTAAGCCAGGACTTCGCCACGCGTGCCTTGTATTTGTCGCTGTCTTGGTTGAACAGGGCCTGTGCTTGATCCCGGGAAACGACTATGGCATTATCCATCTCTGGAATTCTCAGAGCAGTGCTAATGGCGGCAGCATCCAGTTTGGCGATGAGTTCCCCGTGTATATTGGTCAATTCACTCGAAGCGGGGTCGAAGTGAGCTCCGCATGAAAGCACGGTATCAGCACACTGTACTGAGATTGGGAAACCTCCAGCAAAAGCCAAACCGCTATCGTGAATCATCTGCGCCATTGGTGTAGGGTTTGCGTCTGCCATTCTTGCCCAAAAATCACTGAAATCAAGATGACGAGCTTCGCTGTCCCCAATATTGTGAACGACAGACTCAAGTGGAGAAATTTGTTCCTGTCCCTGAAACTTGATCTTCATATTGATAGTAGCTAGGAGGACAGAGCCGCAAACCAGACTCGGAAAGGAATTACAGAGGGAGGGGATACACGCGCAG
Organism: Taxus chinensis; assembly: GCA_019776745.2. Classification (NCBI taxonomy): domain Eukaryota; kingdom Viridiplantae; phylum Streptophyta; class Pinopsida; order Cupressales; family Taxaceae; genus Taxus; species Taxus chinensis. Next base: position 23,677,021 of record CM034149.1, read on the forward strand.
GTTTTCAAATTGCAAGGGTTCGAGCAAAAGATAGCATGGAAGTATGTGAAAAATGCAAAGGGGGAATGCCCGTTATATAGCCGTTTAGGAGAGAGAAAGGTCATAAATGCGCATTTAATACATACCCACCAATTTGAATAAGCATGATATTCGGGTAGAGCGGGAAAAATAAGCACGAATGACACTTGGTTCATTAGGGACATGTGAGACGCGAATGCGCAAAACACGCGGCTCGGCCGATTCGGGCGAAGCAGGGAAAGGACGCACAAATGCCATTTTGGGACATTTGGGACATGAGTGCGCGAAGTACGCGATTCGGGCGAATCGGCCGAAAAAGGAACAATGGGTCCGAAAAAGTTTGGGACATTTGGGACGAAAATGCGCGAAGTACGCGGTTCGGGAGTTTCGGCCGAAAATGGAACAACTTGCACAACTTTTGACTTGGGACAAAAAGCTCTGAAGTACGATTAACTTTGGGACTCGGGAGTTTCGGCCGAAAATGGAACAACTTGCACAATTTGATTTGGGACATTTGGAACACGAAAGTGCGAAGTACGCGGTTCGGGTGTTTCGGCCGAAAATGGAACAGCTCGCACAATAAGTTTTGGGACACTTGGGACGAAAAGTTCCGACGGGCCCGAAATCGGGACAACTTCGGGGAAATCGGCCGATCGGGGAACAGAACGCACTTTTGAACTTGGGACAGTTGGGACAAAAATGTTCCGACAGGCCCGAAAATCACACAAAATGACCCAAAAATGCAGATTTTCTCAATTTCACGACTTAGGTACTTTAGAGAAAACATTTAAACTCAAAATTTTTGAAATTTTTACTTTCATCAGAGCAGGGAATTTTGAGTGGACAACAGCTGGCTCCTTCTGGGGATGACTTGGCATAAATTCAAGGAATGAGACAAGGCAAGAACTTAGAAAAACTCAGGGGAAGCAGACCAGTACCTTATCCATTGGGCCACGGAGTCAAAAAGTAGACCAATACAGAGGACAACACACCAAAACAGAAAAGGAAAGAAAAACAAAAACACTGTACAGAATATACAAAGGACTCCCTAATCACCTATGACTTGAACAACTTGAGATACTGCCCACTATAAGGAAGTGGGAGAGAAGAACCATCCATGTAATCAAGATAAAAGGAATTCTCACCAGCAAAGTGTCTGATCTTGAAAGGTCCGAGCCACAGGGAATCAAACTTTCCATGGCTGCCACGAGGTTCATGCCTTTTATCCCATAACAGCACAGTGTCTCCAACTTGGAAATCTCTGAACCTAGCTTTCTTGTCAAACAGGACCTTTACCTTCTGCTGGTGAACAGATATCCTATCAGCAACCTCCAATCTGTCCTCATTCAGTTTGTGCAGGTACATAATTCTCTTATCCAAAGCATCACTGAAACTAGTATCTTCAATGGCCTTCATTAGATGCAAGGCTGGTAGTTCCACTGTTACTGGCAATTGAGCTTCTACTCCATATACCACTTGAAAAGGAGACATTCCAATAGCTCTCTTTGGTGTAATCCTGTCTGCCCAAAGAGCATCATAGAGCTTCTTGTGCCAGTTTCGTTGAGACTCATTGACTAACTTCCTTATAATAGTCACCAGATTTTTGTTAGTGGATTCTGCTTGCCCATTTCCCTGAGGGTAGTAATCTGAAGAATGAGCCAGGGAGATGCCATATCCGTAGCAGAAGTCCATTATCTCAGCTGAAGAGAAATTCGAAGCATTATCTGTTACAATCTTGTTAGGTACACCATACCTTACCAAGATGTTCTCTTTGATGAAGCTGCATACCACTTCAGAAGTAGTGCTCTTAACTGGAATAGCTTCCACCCATTTGGTGAAGTAGTCCATGGTAGTTAGCACATGAGTGTGACCAGCACTAGAAGCAGGATTAAGTGTACCAATGAAGTCCAAACCCCACTGTTGAAATGGTTCCTCAATCACAACTGGCTTGAGAGGCAAAGAAGCCAATTTAGGTCTTCCCACAAAGGTCTGACAAGCCTCACATTTATCCACCCACTTGGATGCATCTCTGAACAAGGAAGGCCAGTAGTATCCTCCACGGAGTATCTTATGAGCTGTAACCATTGATGAATAGTGCCCTCCACATGCCTGATCATGAAAAGCTGAGAGCAACTTTCTCTGCTGTTCCTTGTCCACACACTTCAAAAATCTCCCATCTAAGCCACGCTTGAACAAAGCATTTTCCCACAATACATATTGCACTGACCTCAATTTAACAGTCCTCTTTTCTTTGGCAGTTAAATGAGAGGGGCATTCCCCATAGGTGAGAAAATGGGCGATGTCAGCATACCATTCGTCAACTGAACTAAGGAACAGAACGGTAGGAAGGTCAACTTTCTCCAGTAATTCATGCTTAGCTCCTTCAGCAATGAGCTCACAAAGGCCTTTTCCATGAACCAGCTTGGTCGGCTTGATGTCAATGTCATACTCTTGGACCTTAGCAACCCAGTTCCCTCTCTTGGATCCAAATTCTTGTTGTGTGAGAATTGACTTAACAGTTGTATCTGGAACCAACACCATGGAGTGAGAGTTGAGGATATAAAAACGAAACTGCTTAACAGCTTTGACCACTGCAAAAGCATGCTTCTCCATCATGGTGTATTTTAACTCATGATCCTTCAGAATATAGCTCATGAACGCAATTGGGAGTTCATGCTCATTAGAGTCTTCTTGAGTTAAGACAGCAGCCAAGGTATTATCTGTAGCATAGCAATAGATGATGAAATCTTTACTAAAATCAGGACAGGCCAAAACTGGAGTTTTAGCGATAGCTCTCTTGATACCTTCAAAGGATCCCTTTCCTTTAGAAGACCAACCAAATGTTTGCTTCCCTTTCATCATCTGAGAAATATTCAAAGTTAACTCTGCAAAATCAGGGATGAACCTTCTTAAAAAATTGATCTTACCAAAGAAGGAGTGCACGCCCTTTTTACTGGTTGGGAGAGGAATTTGCTGGATAGCTTGTACTCGTTCAGGATCAATCTTAATACCATCCTTGGAGACAATGTGCCCTAATAGTTTTCCCTCTGTAACACAAAAGACAGATTTTTTAGGATTCAAAGAAATTCCATGCTCTCTGCATCTTAGCAGAACTGTCTCTAGGTGATCAAAATGATCCGCTCTTGTCTTGGAAAATACTGTCAGGTCATCAAGATATATGACAATACACTTCCCTTTCAAACTTCCAAAAGCCAGATCCATAGCTCTCTGGAAAGTGGCACCAGCATTAATAAGCCCAAAAGGCATTCTCTTGTAGGCAAAGGTACCCCAAGGAGTAGTGAAAGCTGTTTTGTGTTGATCTACAGTATCAACCTCTACCTGATTATATCCCGAGAATCCATCAAGCATGGATAACATTTCAGATCCTGTTACTGCTTGCAATACTTGATCCATCATAGGCAAAGGATAATTATCTTTCAGAGAAGCCTGATTCAGATTCCTGAAATCAACACAGATGCGGATCTCACCATTTTTCTTCCTAACAGGCACAATATTTGCAATCCATGTTGAATGGTGAATGGGAAAAATGATTTTAGCCTTCAACAACTTCTGTATTTCCTGAAAGATGGTGTCAGCTATTTTGGGGTTGTATTGCCTCTGTTTCTGCTTGAAAGGCTTAATTCCAGGCTTAAGAGGAATAGAGTGTTGCATATCTTTTGGTTTGAAAGCTTTCAAATCTTCATAAGAGTAAGCGAGAACATCCTTATACCTCCTTAGAAGATCAATTGCTTTTCTTCTTTCATCTGTTGCGCAACATTTTCCAATATTCACTAGCTTAGGGTCAGTAGAACTCCCAATATCAATCTTATCATACTCAGCTGATTGTTGAGGCACAGTGGAAGCTCTATATTTCACATACCTGTCATGTTTATCAAATAGTTCCTCCAAAACTCACCAAACCTTTAGGAATCTTGTTTCCTTTGAGATTGATGCATCCATCCTGATCTGTTTCTTCCCCTTGGGCGACTGCTTTGTCAAAGGGCACACTCTCACGAGGTAGGTTGTCACTTCCCTCAAAATACAGTTGTTCGAAATTACCCTTGAGTTCCAGGAAGGAAAGAAAATGTTGATCATCATTGAAAACTTGCCAGTTATTGGTATTATCAGGTACACTAGGCCGATGGACCATTTCAATAGTGAACTTATCCTGAGAGAAATCAGGATGAGGAATCAGTAGTGACCCTGAGACTGCTAGTGAATCAGCCCTGCTGTTCTTCTCCCTAGGCATTGCTTCAATGGAGAAAGCATCAAGGAATTCAATGGAATCCCAAACCTGATTTCGGTAATGCTTTAACCTTCCATTTTTTACTTGAAAAAGGTTTTTGACCTGCTTTACAATCAACTCTGCATCACCACGAGCCAGAAGATTCTTTACACCTTGTTCTTTGGCCACTTGCAATCCAAGAATGAGAGCCTCATACTCTGCTGTATTATTAGTATTTTCGAACTGCAACTTAAATGAAAAAGGATGAAGGCTACCTTCAGGTGACACCAGTAGGACACCAGCTCCAGAACCAGCTGAGGAACAACTTCCATCAAACTCTAAAATCCAAATACCATTAGGATCTTTAGGTGACACTTCTGGGAAGTTGGATTTCATCAGGGGACATAATCATATAGTTACCATGACCCATATCCTCATAGAGTATTTGTGCTTTAGGATCATCCGTTTTTTGCACAATATACTCAGATTGCTTCTCAGGCATCAACTTCTTCATTTGTCCATTAACAGGTACGAGTGCATGCGACCAATCCATTTGAATTTCTCCACCCACATCCTTACAGAAGTTCCTACTTAGCAACATCCCGTATGAAGGAGGAATATCTGCTACTAAGATGGTAGCCAACACTTTCTTCTCAGGCAAAGTAGCAAAAGCCACTTGTGCATCTTTAATTCTTCCAACCAGGGGCACTTCTTTACTCTCCATGGAGTAACAAGATCCATAAGTGCGTGTGAGAGTCAGACCTAAAGCATGAGCTACTTTAGCAGGCATCACATTATCTGAGGCTCCTGAGTCTATGACACAATTACTGAGCCTATGACCAGCTATAAGAAGTGTTACATAAAATGGTTTAATTTTGTCATTAGGTGAGGTGACAGCAGCTACCAGACTAGGCTGTGGTGCAGAAGAAGGAGTAGGTAAAAGGCCTTTAGAGGTGGTTTTAGAGTGGGAATTAACAAATTGAATCATTTTGGCAAAAGCTTTGGGATGAGTTTGATAATACTCAGCCTTTGAGATTTGAACCTTAGTCTTTTTCAGATGATCAATAATATCAAAAGACCCAGAAGTGGATGGGCCATCATCATTCGAAATTCTAGGCTTATCAACTTTAGGAGAAAAAGAAGGAACTTTGCTAGTAGGATTGACAGGACTCACCTTTGGTGTAGATGAAGTAGGGATAGGAGATCCTCTTTTTGCAATTACAGGAATAGTTGCCGACTGCTCCTTAGATTTCTTTATGGGCTGCGTCACTTTCTCCCTCTGATTTGTCTGCTCTCGAGTCATGACAGCGAATGATTCGCTGTTCATGTCTGCTACCACTTCATCATAATCATCTCCATCATCAATGCCTTCAGTGGTGAAGAAATTAACTCGAGATCCCTCAAGTTCTTCTGCGCTTCATCATCAAATTCCTCCACAAACTCCTCGCAAGCTTCATTATCCTCATCATCATCTGGCTCTTCAACCTCACAGGTTGCATTCACAGGAACTTTAACAGGAGGTCCTTCAAGTGCTAGTCTTGTTTAAGAAGCAGGTAAACGATTTCTGGGCTGGAAATTTCTCCTTGGAACATCTGCATAAGGGAGCATGCTGAGCCAATTTTTTCTTTATAGCAATGAGATCATTCGCAAGTTTTTGAACTAACGGATCAGTATTAGGTCCAGGGGTGGAAGAGGAAGAAGCAAAAGACTTAGATTTGGAAGGGTCTCTTCTCAACTTCCCTGACATGATCAAGTCATCCTCGATACTAACAACGAGAGTTTGATCCTTGACCAATGTTGTGAGATTAGCCCTTCTTAGTGCATAACTAACTTTGGGCGATTGAGCATTTAGGAAGAAACATTTTTGAATTTGATCAACAGGTCGGGTAAGCTGCAGAATTTTATTGATCAATTTGTTGAATCGGGCCACAAATTCTCTCATGGGCTCTTGTGAATCTTTCTTTATCTGAGAGATTTGGGCTAGCAAGGCATGTACATCTTCTGCCGGCTTGAAACGGTTTTCGAACTAAGTTCTCATTGTGTCCCAGTCGGTGATAGCGCAAGCCGGAAGGTGGTAGAACCAATCAACAACATTATCTTGTAACGTCTCAACGAACAGCCTTACGGAGACGTCTTCATGTTCGACTCCCAGAACTCCACATGCAACAATGAAGGCTGCGATGTGTTCATCAGGATGCACTTTGCCATCACCTTTGAATTTAGGAAAGTTCTTCCGGTTACCTCTGGGTAACTCATGCAAAGGCTGAGTAAGGGCCAGGGGCCCGACACGATGACCCCATGGTAATGGCGCCGCCATTCTTGGAAAAACGGCTTGGAGAGGAACTGCAACACCAGCAAGAATCAAAGCTCGAAGATTAGGGCTAGCTGGCTCTGAAGGAATACCACCCGTAGGACTTCTATCTTGAACAGGTGGAGTGCTTGTCGAACGAGTTCTTCTATTTCTTGTTGAAGGGAAAGGAAAACCCTGCTGCTCCAAAAGCTGAAACTGAGAATCTTCAATACCAAGGGCCCTTCTCCCTCGAGTAAAACGCGGAGTCGCCAGATCAAAAGATGATAAAAAATAACAGAACTGGAATATGATTTTCCCCAGCGGAGTCGCCAAAAACTGTTGGTCGTCAAATAGGACTTTTAAGAAGAGCAACAGTCAGGGGACAAGAAGTCCCTCCTCTTTAATGGGAGAGGTTCCCTTATTCAGAAACGAACTTATTTACAAATGTACAAGACATGATTTGTTGGTTAAACTTGGATATTACGAAAGTGTTTTCTATGAAGATCATCAATTACAAAAGGACTGAGGAAATGAGAGTACGGGAAAGAGCAGAAAGGAAACATGCAGAATTATAGATATCAGAGTAATTCTTTATGTATGCGAAGTCACAGTGAATTGAAACAAGATCATTTGTATTGGATAAATAAGATGGAATTCAAAGACACAAAGTTCTGTAAATAACATCTGCTAGAACACAAAGTTTCTTAACATAACACAGATTCATTAATCAAGGACACAAAGTTCCTTCTTGGTTATACAAGATCACCACGCTTGCAAAGTTGAAGAGTATGCAATCGGTAGAGACTAACAAACTTGAGACAAATGATCTTCACAAAGAAAATAAATGAAATCTTAGGAATAACAGAGATCAGATAGACAAAGAATGGAAAGTCCTTTTGTATTGATTTCTTTATAATCTATTTACACTTTTCAGAAAATAAGCCAAGTTCTTCCTCCTTCTCAAAATGGCGTGGAAAGGCCATTATATAGCTTACAAATCAGTTACTCTTTGTAACTACTTCTTTTAACTAAAGATTAGTTAAGGATTGCCAATCGCAATACCTCAACTTATTACAATGAATCCGAGAAAAAGAATTAGAAAAGAAGAGAAGAATAAGGAGAAGAAGACAGGTGGTCAGTCACTGAGAGGGACCCACTGACTTCAAAATCCGCTGCCTGAATCTCTTTAACGCCTCAGCTATGTCTCTGCCACGAGGGACTGACGTGTTGGCTGTAGACTGACGTCCAAAATCCAAGACACTTCTCCATCTCTTTATCAAACTCGACATGAGTATGATAATCTTTATTTGCTTCTTCAATGGCAGATTGAAGAGAGCAGACCTCCATTTTCTCTTTGGAGATGGAGCTTTCCTTGAATAGATTGTCTTTGACAAAAGCTCTGAATTGAGCTTTGATTTCTTGCAAGGAAAGGGAGTACACCAGAAGTTTCATCTTGAAGATGACAGTGTATGTCTTTGAAAGTAGAGACAACCAGTGTCTTGAAAGCTTCACCCTTCTGCCAACTGTTCTTTAGTTCTCCCAAAGCCTCCTCCAAGACTTTGATCTTCCACTCCACGCTGTAAACCCAGGATTTTGATAGATTATCCTTTGCATCATCAAAAACCTTATTTGCCAGTAAGATGTTCTCATCTGTCTATCCCATAAGGCGGAGGTCTGCTATGCAACTGCTCCAGAGTTTGAGCTCTTTATCCATGACCCCGATAGTAGAGGAGAACTTCTGTTGCAAATTGTTCACTTTTCCATGGAGTTTGAAAGCTTCATCGATGAAGTTCAACCCTGCAACAAGCATATCATCCACCATGGCTTCCATAGCTCTGCCATAGACGGAATACTTGTGCATGTCTTTGATACTCTGCACTTCATCTTGGCTCAAAATTACAGGTGGTGGAAGAGTGGTCAATGGAGTAGGGTCCAAAACTTTGTCCTTAGACAAAAGAGACTTGATGAAACCTGTGAGAATTTGGGCCTGTTCTTCCAACTGCTCAATAGTTTGCTGCCCTTTCTCTACCCTCCCAATGACTCTTGTGACTGTTTCCTGGAGGTTGTGAATCTCACCTTCAGGGGTAGACTCTCCCATTGGAATCCTCGAGAGCTCTAAGTCAGATACCTGCAAGTCCTGCTCTGATTTGTCCACTGTAGGCTTAGCAATCTCCAGGAATTGCTGACCTTGAGCATCAGACACTATTCTGGAGGTGACTTCTGGCTTTCTTGGCACGAGAAGGAGTGGTGCCCAACAAGGCTGCGACAGCATCAAAGTTTGGCCCTGAGCTCCGAGAGGAAAATTTTCTCTTCCTATTGTCAACCAAAGGTTGCACCCACGCAAAAGAGGAAGAGGAACCAACAGGAGGGGCAAGAGGTCCAAGAGACAGAGAGCTCATGACACTCAAGGTTTGCAGCAGCTGTTGACTCAAGTTGAGATGTGAGTGGGGCGCTTGAGGCAATTACTGGCAGAAGAATCAACAGCACCTGGAAGCTCAGTGCTCTGGATTTCTTTATCTTTATCAGCTGGGTCTTCAGGAGCATTTGCAGGGGTTGGCATTTCACTTTCTTCGCTTTCACTGAGAACAATGATGTTCTCTGGTCCCATAGGCACTTCTACTTGCTATCTTCGAGGATCAGATTCCACAGGCTCCTTGTGAGACTTCCAATGAGTCTGCCCGTTATGATAGCCACTTGAGTGGATGAAGAAAGAGTGGAAGCTCAGGTCCTTGCATTGATGAGGCATATCTTTGCACAGGGTTTTTGACCTGGGAACCGATGCATCTCTCCTTGGTAGTTGAGGAAATCCTAAGGATGAATGGCATTCTCCTGTTTGTCTTCTGAGCATGTCGAGACTTTCCTGTCAAACACAGCCTCGGCCGATCCTGACCTAAGACTCGGAGAAGATCGCAGCCAAATGCATCTTTTGGGACAATTCCTGGACGAAAACGCGCGAAGTACGCGGTTCAAGGGAGTTTCGGCCGAAAATGGAACACTTATCACTTTTTAACTTTGGGAAATTTGGGACAAAAATTTCAGAGTTGTCATCGACTCGGCCGGTCCTTGGGCATGGAACAATGGTGCGAAGCCAAGTTCTTGGATTAATTGCAGAGATGAAAATACGCGAGAGTACCGGTCCGGGTGCTTCAGCGAAATCATCTGGACAGTCAGCCCAATACAATTGTACTTTGGGACTGTGATGGGAGAAAAGTTCTTGATGGCCCGCTCAATGAACAACTTCAAGTCGAAGCAAGTTCTTGGATTGAGGAACATGGACAGTGATAGGAACCAGAGCTCTCTCATGTTCTGTGCATCCAGGGTTGTCCGACAAGTGTAGTTTCCCGAAAAAGATGGGAAAGTGCAAACCAGAAAGCTATGGATTGTCTCTACAATTTCACGGCAGTTTGTCTACACTGCCCAGCATACGGCAGAAAAGACATCTAAAACTCAAAATTGCAGAACATGTTCAGCTTTCTTCAAGAGTAGGGAATGCTTTTATAGACAACACGGCCTGATATACGAAGAATTTTCACATTGGATTAAGCACCATATTGGGACAGGATCATGGGCTTCATCTGAGGACGCGAAGGATCATCGAGCAGCCTGAAGTGGCCGATGAGGAAAGGAAGCCCATTTCAAGCGGCGAGGCGAAGAATTTTTCGCACAGACATGTCTTTTGGGATACGTTGGAACATGATGTGCGCAAAGTGACGCGAACCGGCCGCGAATCGGCTGAAACGGTTCTAACTGGGTCTGAAAAAGTCTGGGACAGTTGGGACGAAAAGGGACGCGATGGGACGCGGATAACCGGAGTTTCGAGCCGAAAATCCAATCAAGCAACGCCACATGTCATTGGCTGAATAAGGGACAAGGAAGCCCATTTCGGGCGTGACTCGGGAGTTTAGGTCCTGAAAAGTTTGGGACATCCAGGACAATTTGATTTGGGACATTTGCGAAGGGCGCGAAAAGCTGCGCAGTACGCGGTTCGGGCGTTTCGACCAATCAAATCACAACAGCGTCGTCACAAGGGAGAAAGTCCAAAGATCACTTGGGACGAAAGGTTTCAAGCACTGACCCAAGCCAATAAAAAGAGGACAACTGTCTAATGAAGTTGGCCGATCGGAGAAGAGAATTACGCATCCAATCAGCACTTGGGACACGTTGGGATCAAAAGGTGCCGACAGAGCGCAGGAAAGATCACTCAAAATGACACGTTTTCACGCAGTTTTGTGCCCTAAATCTTCAGATCGACATAGGTACTTTCGAGAAAAGAGCTTCAGATTTGCAACATTCTTTATATCAACAAAAAGCTTCTTATGAAATTCTCTATGTGATTCTAGGGTTAATCTTGAATTTTGGTGTACCTCTGGTGAGAGAAAATTGACCTCTCCAGCTCTGACACGTGGACCCATGGCCAGAACCCTGACCATTTCAACAACTAGTTTTAATGCAGAATGGGTCGCATTAACTAGCCTATAATTCGGTCTAAACCTGATAGGGTATGAGTTATTCTAAGGTCTTTTCATTGCCATGACTAATGCACCTGTAGCTCCTAAGAAGGAATGGGCTCGCCATTTTTTTGTACATTTTCTGTCCCCTGGACCTTGACCATTTGCAATCACGTTAGAAAAGGGAAAGAATCCACTGTTTGGCTCATTTCCAAAGGGGGGAACAATCTTTGACATAGCAGACGTTCTGGTCTTTCACCTTGGCCTGCGCAAGTGATTGATACAAGAATCAAACCTCTCTACTAAGGATTGTAATAGTTTTTACTCATTCTCTGAGGTTAGTAATCTACATCTCAGACTTTTGAGCATTCTGACAATGATATTCTCGAGCTTTGTGAATGGTTTTCAGTCCTTTGAATTTGAGATCATTTGCAAGCATTTCACAATCCTCCACCAATTATATCTTATCAGTCTGTGTCCAGAGTTTTATGATCACTCACAGGGACTTCCAGAGTCTTGTATCTATTTGCTTGCACGAGATCGGGACTTGTCTCTCCTTCAACCACTCCTATTCTGGTGCATACAACCACCTTTAGTTAGTTTCAAGTAATTTTGCATTTCTATCCCTGCCCCCTGGAAATTTCAGTATTTCAGTTGATTAGGATCATTGAACCTCTGTAGTTCTTGCAAAATATAGATCTAAATCAGAGGAGTTTGAGGAACTCAGCCTCTAATCTAGACCACTTCCTCTCTCAGTTTTACCAAGTCCCCATCACTTAGAGAGAGGTTTCCTATGTTGTGCAATCACACTGGATGTCTTTAGAGTGATCACCCTAGAAGCCTGATCTAAGCATCCAGGGGTGCTTTGAGTCTACAAGCAACAGGAATATTTTAGAAACCACCTCATTTTAATATTCTGGAGGACCAATGGTCCCATAGGCAAAGCGGTCGTTAGTCATCCAAAAATGAAAACGTTGGCTATTACCAAGTACCGGTATTGGTCGCCCAATCGATCACTAGAATATCCTGTGACTAGGTTTTTTTTCTCAGTTTTACCTCTGCGAGCTACTGGGATATACCCAACATCTTCCCATAGGGGACCTAACAAAATCTCACCCATGGGGCTTCCTAGGATACCTCTATTGACACATGGTTAGCCTGCGCAAAACACCAAACTTCCTTCTTTAGATTTTGTTGTATGCTTCAACATTTAGTCCATGAGATCTAGTCTATTACCTAAAATAATTGAGATTAAGGCGTAAATGGGGGATTCGTTACCCAAATATTGACCTATGAATTTACAGTCATTTATGTGCATTAATCTCATGCTTAAACAGTGGATTGGCCACAATATTAGGAAGTCATGCCCAAAAGATAAAGAGGAGGCTGCCCAAAATGCACTGATAAAGAAAATCAAAGGCTATCAATAAGGATTATTTGAAAGGAAAGGGAATCATGAAGACAAATCAGAGTGTGACCATCGATAGGTTAATCCTTCATGGAGCCATGGATAAATGAAGTCATTGGATGATAAAGGACCAGATCTTCTCAGATGAACCCAAAACAAAATATAAAAGAAGAAACAATTGTAGTAGGTTAGGTAGAGGCCAAAAATCACCTGAAAGTAACTCAAGAATTCTATACACAACATTGATGAGTGAAACACTAGTTTTTGAAGCATGCCCAATAGGATAGTCATTATGTGGATCCATAGTTCTAGGACACAATAGAGGATACATCTTGTGTGTTTTCCTTTCTAACTTGTTATTCAGATGAATCGTTACTTAGTAAGAAATATGTTCAAGATCTTTCTAGATTTTAATCTAGATGAAACACTTCCTACAGTGGAGGAGGATATCCAACGGGATCATGAGGCCTCTATATTATGTTCTAGCATTAGTGAAATTCATGCTTCCTCTGAGTACAATGTGGCTATATACAGTGGTAAAATCAAAGTCCAATTTAGGGCTTAAAACACTTGCATGTCCAGGTCCCTAGAGACAGTCTAGTATATTTAGCTCCAAAATGGAATCCAAGTAACTAGATCAAAGGAAATTGTTGGAGTCAAATAAAGCATCTCTAGTGATTGATTAATAAGAGTATAGGCTAAAAGGGAGAGGGCAGAAAAGAAGGACATCCTATAGAAGGATTCCAAATAATGATTAATGATAATCTACATAAATTCTCCCATCCCAAACTATCTCCCTTATCATGGAATATAAGGGGCCGTAAACCAAGGATTGTAAGCATAAGATTTTGTTTGATTTCAAATGAAGGAGAAACCTGACATAATAATGTCATAAGAGAATAAGATGTGTGGGGATAAGATATGATATCTTAAATAATTTATTTTGGAAGATATATCTAGGGCTCCTTCCACTGTAAACAACCCTCTACAGGGGCATTCATAGGTGGTCTGTTAGTGTACCTATCGGAATCCAAATACCTCTAGAAGGCTTTCACCTCGTCAGTATTCAAGGCATCATTTAGCCATTTGTTTTACTAAAATTCTGCTCCTAGGATACCATGTTTACTTTATTCTCTCAAATATTTGATTGTCTCCTAATACTACTACTAGTCTAGAAGGCATTCTCTGAGTTGTGAGGAACGTATTAACCACTTTTTCTTATTTTTTTCCACGTATTAACCAGGATGTCTTAGTGATTTCCACACTCAATCATCACAATTGGTTAATTCTAGTTTTTCTTGAGTTTGTTACTTCAGATTTGTTATACATAGCCTCTTTCGGAGTTTATTGTGACTAAATCCTTACCCAAAAATCTTAATTTCTTCACTTCCCCAGTTTTTATCAATAACTGGTGATGCAGCCTAGAATTTAGTAATACAAGCCCAATAATACCCTAGGCGCGCTAGCACATCACTTAGTCTAGACTGAGTGCTCACCCAAAACATGCAAAGGTACCATGTCCCTCTTTAGGGTTGATGTTGCAGGATGTTAGCATGATGAAGATTTAATCATTCAGATCTACAGCTACTATACTCTTCAAGCAATGCATATCAGATCTAGATCTCAAAAATAACAATATTTAAAGGTTAACCATAATGGAGTCAAGCATACAATACTAAACTATAAACATGATAACACCTTGATTCATTCCATAACCCCCCATTATATTAAATTCATTAAATACACAAAAGCTTCATTACAATAACAGTAGTATATGCTCTTCCACGTAACGGATTTAACAACATAATCTCACTATATCTCCATGTATGCATCTATCTCTCTATATCTACTACATAGTTTACTACATACTTATAAGGGTGGGGACTTTCCCTTCACTACTTATCTAATCCCAAAATAGGTCACATGCTATTACTAGCCACGCACCATTACAAAAATAGCCACACATGCAAGTGTGCTAACAATAGACTACTGTTAGTTAATTGGTAGTAGTAGATCTATTTCTGGCCTGTGTCTATGTAAAGCACTTTGTAGCTGATCCTCCAAAAATAGCCAATGTGTGATATGTAAGTCTCCAATCAGTTTGAGTTCTCCACACATTATCTCCAAAAATAGATCCTTGTCGTGAAAACGGCTAAGTCCCGAACCTGTTTCTGTTCCTCGCACGCGATCCTTTCTGATACTTCTGCGCCTTTGAATGCACTCTACTCTCCTACACAAACCTTCTGTATTTTATTTACTAAGTGCTAGGGTCTAACTGATCAACATTACCCCACACTAGTTGCATTGTTGCCCCAAAAATGGTTGTCTCCAAAACGAATCAAAGAATATGAATAGAAGAATAGAAAAAATTTGGATGAATGAAAGAATGTTTTTAACCTGCAGTTTCTTCTTCTATTACCGGAATAATCAATTCTGGATATTCCTCTTTTACTTCTTCCTCTAATGTCTGTCAGCCACTGAGCGCAACCTCTGCGTTCTCTGGAATATCCACTGCAATTGATTCCAACTCATCTCTTGCAATCCTCCTTTTTCATTTCAACCTTCTTCTTCCTTTTATCTCCTGTTGTAATTACCTTCTTTAGTGCCATTTCTACCCTGCAATCCTCTAAAAATACTCGTCTTTTGAATTCTGCAATGTGCAACTCAAACCTTAGCTCAAATCTTCATGCCCTAGTGGAAATCACGTGCCCTAGCTTGGTTGTAATGTGTCTGCTTTGCTCAAACCCTCCTCCTGTGGGAACACAAGCTTCTCCTTTGCACAAACCTCATTTCCACATCTAGTTTCACACTCTTCACACCTCAACACAATTGCTTGGCTCTTCACACTTGGCTCTTGTCAAATTCTCTTAATCGCAATGGTAAGAATGAACTCACATCCCATCCTTATATAGATTTTCAAATTTTTGATGTATTTATTACTCCTTCACCTACCCAATGTCCTCTCATTTATTGACCAATTTCATTCATTCCATGAGGTACATCTTCACACCCCAGTTATAACCTTCTAGTGCACCTTCCTACCCTCTGGTCATAGAATTATCTTCAGCGTGCTTCCTTGCGCCTGAGTACTTTGTCACTGCACCTTCCACTAGTAGTTGTTATGACATCCACTTACCTCGCGTTATACTGTCCCTTCATCCATCTCCATCTTTGGTCACTTTTTAGAAGCAATCCTTTGAATTGAATAACACTTGTAGCAGCTTATTCCTTTTGTCGTTTAATTCTAACAATCTTTTACTTGGATACCAACTATCCACCCCACACTAAAAGTATGTGCAGTCCTCTGTGAATAAAAATTCTTAAAATAGTAATTAACTTCTGGCGCGTAAGCACGCTTATTCCACAACACACCAACTAAATTGACAAAACATAGCAACAAAGAAGGAACACATTAAGGGAATGTAGAATTGAAAACCTAATCTAAATGGCAATACTACATTATTACAAACACCAAGAAGACTTATTTATAGTAGGGCTTCAACCTACTCCTGTTGAAGTAACTGGGTAGCCGTGTTCCATCAAGTGCCTGTTTTAAGGATGTAAGTGATAACATACGGCCCTAACCAATGTACCTTAAGTTTTCCTGGATGTCACAAGAACTTAGAGTCATAGAGAAGCACCATTTGTACAATCTCAAACTTCTTATCCCTTATGTTTTTGTCATGCCATGATTTCTACCTGACCTTTTCTTGCTTGTGATTCTAACATGCTATTGCTCATCATTCATCTAGCCTAATGATATTTTAAATCCATTCTTCTAAAGCTTTCTCATCAGTTAGACCTCCAGTGCGTACAATACAAAAAGAAGGTAACAAAAATTTCATAGGAAGAATGACTTCTGTGCCAAACACTAACTGAAATGGTGTGGCTTTGTTCAACCTTTTATATGTTGTCCGATATGCCCAAAGTACTGAAAATACCTTATCATCCCAATCCTTTCTTCCAACATCACAGATTTTTGTCAATGTATGGCTCAAAATTTTGTTGAAAGCCTCAACAGTTCCATTTTTCTGAGGATGATAGGGTGTATTTTTATGGTGTGCAATCATGAACTCATCTAATAAAATTCTGATTGTCTCATTAAGAAAGTGTGTGCCCCTATCACTGGTTGAACTTAAAGGGCATCCATACCTTGTAATAATATTTTCCCATAGAAATCATGTTGTTGTAGCCGCTGTATAGTCCTTTGTAGGTGCTGCTTCTACCCACCTTATCAGATAGTCTGTGCAAGTTATGATGTAGCGCAATCAAGTTCTACGCGCAGCTGGTGAAATAGGACCCACAAAATCTATAGCCCATTTCTCAAACGGATTTGTGCTAGTAATAGGTCTGAGAGGCATTTCATCTCATTGACCTAGTTTTTCCAGACGTTGAAAATGATCACATGCCTTACAAAATTCCTTAGAATCTTTATATAGGGTCTCCCACCATAATCTAACGAGTAGAATCTTACATGCAGTGGCATCACCGGCATAATGGCCACCTGTAATACCACCATGAGCCTCTTGCATAATATATGTTTGCTCATGTTCCAATACAAAATGATGCAATACCTCATCTCGACTCAATTTGTACAAGTAACTACTGATTAACATATAAGGTGCGATGTGTATAACAAGTTATTTCTTTTCCAAGGATTTCATTCCTGCTGGTGTTATCCCTATTCGTAGAAAGACAAAAATGTCCTCTAGTTCTGATGACACTCATTATAACCTATATAATTGTGCATCTGATATGCTATCCTCAATTTCCTATGCTTCTTCTCTTGACTGTATTCATGATAGATGGTCTGGTCTAGAATTACTTTTTCCTGGTTTTACCACAAATGTGAAATCAAATTCTTGAAATAAGAGAACCCATCAACATATGCGTCCTTGTAAAACATGTTTATTTTCCAAATACTTAAATGTCATGTGATCTGTATAAAAGATGAATGGTGTAGCTAGTAGGTACTGGCAGAATTTATGTAGCACATATATCATTGACAAAGCTTCGTGCTCTGTAGTCGTGTAATTATGTTCTGCAGGAGTCAACTTTCTACTAGCAAAATAGATAGGATGATCTACAATACCTTCTCTAGGTTGAGCCAACACCATGCCAATGGCCATGCTAGAGGTGTCAACATGTACATGAAATGATTGGTCCCATGAAGGAAAATGCAGAATAGGCACGGTAGTAATTTTCTCCTTTAATGTCTCGAATGCGCGTTGTTGTTGTTTTCCCTAGTAGAACACACACTTCCCTTTCAGCAACTCTTCCAATGGTGTGGAAACTTTGGCATATCCTTTGATAAACTCTTTGTAATATCCTGTATGACCCAAAAATCTGTCTACCTCACTCTGACTGGTAGGCTCCCTTAGGCCTATAATGACTGCAAATTTTGTTGAATCATCCAACAAACCTTCATTGCAGATTATGTGTCCTAAAAGTATCCCAAATGGTATAGCAAATATGCACTTCTTGATGTTTAAAGAGATACTCAATTGTCTACACTGTTCAAACGTTAAGCGTAGATTGTCACAATGATCCTTAACTAATCCATACACCATCTAATCATCTAAATAGACCTATAAGAACTTGTGAATAAATTCCTTGAATGCTTGAACAACTATGCACGAAAATACAACATGTGCATTTTCAGGCCAAAAGGCATTACGGTATAGGTGAAGCTACCCCATTCAGTAGTAAACGTAGTCTTTTCCTGATCCTCTTGGGCAATCCTAACCTGATGATACCTAAAGAACCCATCTATAAACAAATAGATTTCACACCCTATAACGCCTTCTAGTATTTCATCAGTGAATGGCGTAGGAAATGGATCAGTTACACATGCAACATTCAGCTCCATGTAGTCCACGCATATCCTAATCCATCCATCCTTCTTGATACTGATCACCATTGGACTAACTCATTCTAACTAATCAAGGGGCTTGATAATCCTAGACTTCAACATTTTATCAATCTCTTATTTGACCTTTTCATGCAAGTTGGGGTTCATTCTATAAGGTCTCTTTCTAACTGGGTGTGCACCCTCTTTAAGCTTTATCTTCATCTCCCCTAATGATTCATGCATGCCTTTAAGTTCATGGTACCCCCTAGGAAATAATTCCTTGTAATCCCTTAGTAACTCTATGATTTTTTCCACTTCAGAGTCTTACCAATAGTCTCCAATTATGGCTTGCTTAGGCTCAGTATCTATTCTAATATTCACCAGCTTTGTCATCATAGGTTCATGATAGGCACGCATGGTCTTCTCCACACTTTCCAATACCTCACGCCTCCCTGTTGAATGGTTTACATTCAGATTATCTACTTCTTTGCCATCCACTAAGTATACCATTTTTCCTTTCTCTTTCTCAAGGCAAGCGTGTTGAAGTAATGTTGCGGCCTCTGGTTCTTCATCAAGATGCGCTCTCGAGTCTTCTTTATCTAATAACTCCTGAAGGAGTTCTTCAGCCTTGGTACTATCCCCCATAGTTAAGTGCTTGATAAATTTCAATGATTCTTCCACCAGAGGCTTTGTAGAGAAGAAGTCAAATGTCTGGGCCATTCCTACAATTAAATTCTACCAATTTCCAGTTTCTCTATGGAGTTCTACATATACATACCAAGCACTCATGAAACCTTGTAAAGTGGAATTAAACCTATGCACCCATAATGAAGGTGGTAAAGCTTCATGACCTTTTGTCCAGAGTCTCTCACACTTCTGAACGTGGTGCTGAACATGTTGATTACCATGATAATTACAGATTTGAGTAGGTGCATTTCTCCTGAGGAACCTAGTAGCAAGAACAATCCTAATTTCATGCCCCGAGGAAATATGATCTTTACTTCATGCCCTACTAACTCATAAGTGCTATGAGCCCAATTATCACAAGAAACACTTGTAGTATCACTAATAGAATATGCATCCTCCCACTGAATTAGTCATTCTTTGGTTGACTTAATTATCTATGGATCTCGGATGACGCATACATAAATCCTATTTAGATCTTCTGCACTTAAGGGCTCAACATAGGGCACATATTTTCCATTTGTTAAAGGGATAATAAATATTTCCTCTTTGTTTTCAAAATTGATATAGCCCTTTTTGAACCAAAGATCAACATTATTTGCATAACACCAAGGACGCCCCAATAGAGTTGGGAAGCTATCTAACTCTTCCAGCACTAAAACTTCAAAGTCTCTAGTGAACTTGGCTTCTTATATGGTAATGGATGCATATTTCAAATCTCTGATGGGAGTGGCCTTCGTCTGATTAGCCATAAATAATACAGTAGAGGATGGCTGTAATGGGGGTCTTCCTATTTGTACCCATGCATCCAAGGTAAGAACATTGACTTTCGTGCATGTATCCATTAGTATATTACTCAATAGCCACCCATCCATAGAAAAATTCAGAGTGATTTCCTTGTCATAATCTAGGCTATGAGGGGGAAGATTTGCATGTAGGATTTTCCTTCCAGTCTCAGTACTTGTGCGCAGAGTATTTCCTTTTAACCAAATCCCTAACAGTGGAATGATATTTTCCTGGCACAACATTTTACACACTTCCCTCAAGTCATCTATATAAGGTTGGACCATCTTTGATGCGTTCTTTTGCTCCATCTTCTGCGACTTCTCTTTTAAGTACTGTATCTCACACTGAAGATTCCTTAGAACTTCCATGGTTTCCTAATAAACCTCCTTCTGATAAGCAAGAACTGGGTATCGTGCATGAAGAAATTCATCTTTAGTGATGGTAGGCTTCTGCTGCAATGCTTCCCTAGCACGTGCCACCTCAGCACAGGTCGTGATCTTCACTTATAATGCCTCAAATTCTGCCACCAACTTAGGCATCCATTGATTTTTAATAACACATTGTATCCTAACCATCCCCATGCCTTTGTTTTCTTGTTTAAGTTGCTTACTCAGATGCTCATACAAGTTCGGGGACTCCTCATAGCTATGGTTCTTTCCACAAAAAGAACATGTAATATTCTGGGGACAATCACACCTATAGTGGTTAGGAGATCCACATGTATAACATGTTCTGCGAGGGAACTCACTTCTTCCACCACCATGGCCTTGTCATTTGAATCCACTGTGGTATCCTCGACCTCTTCTACAACTGACTTCAAAACGCCCTTCATTCTGATCATAGTGTGTGTGATTGTGATCCTGGTCCTGATGCTCGTTCTTTCCCTTAGAGTTAGCTGAAACTCCTATCTATCATATAACAATATCTATAGCATCATGTATCTATCCAATCAGTTGACAGTCTTCTGTGTCATGAGTCATGGACCTACAGATTTTACAGTAGCTTGAAACATTCTTCCTTATCACGTGTTGTAATAATGGGTTGCAACTAGCATCATGGTTTAAATGGCATATTTCAAAATCCATCAACAATGAGCGTACTGTTATGTGAGGACAACTATCCTTTGTGTGACCTTCTACTTCACAATCTATGCACCAAATCCTTATGCACATCTAATGTGCTAAATTTGTTGATAGTTTCTCCAACTGTTTTGCCATAACTGTAATTTGTGTTTCTAAAAATAGGCTCACCCCAGTATCTATGCTTCCAACTGCCTCAATGAGCAAGGATGATTTAAGTTCTTCACATAGATCAATGTATGTATTATGTGATAATGCCCTCCTAAAAGGGGTAATCAAGCCCCCAACAAACCATTATGCATGTTGGCTTGCGTGTATGTCATAAGAAAGATTTGATAACAACGTTTTAAACCATGCATCATACTCTCTAACACTTTCAATAGTTCCTTGCTTAATATCCTTTAGCACACTTATACTCTTCTGCTCAAACTCAGGAATATGAAACTCTTTAAGGAATGCATCCTTTAAAGCTATATAATCTACACAAGTCTGATCAAGGTAAAACTTTCTATACCAACTATGTGCACACCCTTGTAACGTAGTAGAAAATTGGCTTGTCCTACAATCAGAAGCCATGACTCCTTTTGCGTGCCAAAATATTGCACACATGTGCACATGTTCAGCAAAATATTCTATGCCCCTATACTCTGGAAGATGAAGAGACATTTCTATGTAAATATTCTGGGGTTGGTGTGGACCTTTCCCACCTGATCTAGAACTTCTTGTGTTTCCCCTACCTCTAGAACCTCCTGGTCCGCCTGAACTAGAACTACCTATGCTTCCTGATCCCAAACCTGTAGCTGGGGTCAGACTAGAAGATGTACTTCCCTGTGTCCCAATAGTAGAACTAAACTGTACCCCGACAATATGTGAAGTGTTACTACTCCCAGAAGTTAATCTAAAAATTGGTGTGCTTGTATTATATGGTGATGATACACCTGAAAAGGTACTCCCATATAACAATGAAGTCGTTTGTGCTACCATTATTGTGCCTCTTATAAGAGTCACTCCTACTCTCCCACTTCTTGAACTAGCTTGTTGAATGTTTGTTGTACTAGATGCTGGAAAACCAAACATAAGGGAAAGGTTACCAGGTGGATTTAGATGTGCACCCACGGCCCACGTAGTCTCTACTAGCACACTTCTGCATGAGGCCAAGGAAGGATCCCTATCATGCTTTCCAAGATGGGGGAGTTCTTGATGCTCTGACTCCATGTCTTCTACGTGAGCTTCAAATCCTTCACAAGCAATCTCTCTCCTCAATGCCATACTTTGTGAAATGGTACGCTACTTCTCTATCTCCCTCTCATGTGCCTCATTATACTTAAGATGCATTTCCTCTCTCTACCTTTCCACTGCTAGGTCTACCATCTTTCACCAAACCTGCTCCTTCCCCCGTGGGTGGTGAGGTTTAGTTAGCCATCAATTTAATCTCCAAATTCAAAGTTACCATCATGATCTTGATCGCTAGTGGAATGCCTTATAGGTAAGCTCCCCTTGGATATCATAAAAACTGGAATTCATATACCTCTTGACACAAATAAGTGGAAATTGAGTACTCCAAGATATAACTATTCAAAACACCACGGAACCACGTACCCACAACTCGATTCCAAATCAGATCAGCATCATACAGGGATTGGAATTCTTCATGTGTTTAGACAAGTGCATGATACCTCTAATTCTACTTAGATGCATAAGCAATCTGCCACTCATACAATTATATTGGAAAGAGAGTGAAAAATCTCTCATATAAACTTTTATACATATTCTATTCCACCCATATACGTGCGTTAAAATCAGATCCAGTGCTAAACCACAATGCGTATTCTTCTTCCAAATCATGTATCCACTCTTCAATACTTGCTAAGGTTAACTGATATGTCTTCATCATGAACCATCTTGAAAAATAACTGAAAAAGAGGTCTCGACAATGGAACCAATGATGTAGCTTAGAATTCAGTAATACAATCCCAATAAGACCCTAGGTGCACTGACACATCACTCAGTCTAGACTGAGTTCTCACCTGAAGCATGTAAAGGTACCAGGTCCCTCTCTAGGGTTGTTGTTTTAGGATGTTAGCATGATGAAGACTTAATCATTCAGATCTATAGCTACTGTACTCTTCAAGCAATGTATAATCATATCTAGATCTAGAAAGTAACAATATTTAAAGGTTAACCACAATGAAGTGAAGCATGCAATACTAAATTATAAACATGATAACACCTTGATTCAGTCCATAACCCCCCATTAAATTAAATGTAGTAAATACATAGAAGCTTCATTACAATAAGAGTAGCATATGCTCCTGCACATAACAAATTTAGCAACATAATCTCACTATATCTCCATGTATGCATCTATCTCTCTATATCTACTACACAGTTTACTACATACTTATAAGGGTGGGGAATTTCCCTTCACCGCTTATCAAATCCCAAAATAGGTTGCATGCTATTACTAGCCACACACTGTTACAAAAATAGCCACACATGTAAGTGTGCTAACAATAGAATACTATTAGTTACCTGACAGTAGTGGATCTATTTCCAGCCTGTGTCTATGCAAAGCACTTCGTAGATGATCCTTCAAAAATAGCCAATGCGTAATGCACAAGTCTCCAATCAGTTTGAGTGCTCCACACGCTATCTCTAAAAATAGATCCTTTTCATGAAACTGGCTAAGTCCTGAACCTGTTTCTATTCCTCATGCATGATCCTTTCCAATACTTCTGTGCCTTGGAATGTGCTCTTCTCTCTTGCGTAAAACTTATGTATTTTATTTACTAAGTGCCAGTGTCTGACTGATCAACAAATGGCATTCGTCCCACAACTAAGATTGGTTCTTTCATCATACCAGCACCAATTTACTGACAGGTACCGTTCTCTCTGTGTTTTTGATTTTATGTCAAAACAACAATGTATTCTTACATACCAAATTTTTGTGTTTCTGATTCTTTTGATTAACCAGTTTTTGAGTTTATATCACCCTTAAAAGATTCAAGAATACACGTTTTCCACTTTTCTTCCCTAGATCTTCAAATTCCTTCATTTTCATAGTAATCGACATTGGTCTAGCGACTGACATTGGTCTTTCTACCTAATCAGCACCAGTTTATTGACTGGTATCAATCTCTGTGTTTTTTATTTTTATCAGAAGCAACAACCTATTTCTATCCTTCTAGACATCTTCATACATCTGTTTCTGAGTTCTGTCACCTTTACATAGTTCAGACTACCCATTTTACACCTTTTCTTATGGTTTAGACTCGCCAACAAGCACGAGCACTTGGATTCCATGCTAGTTGCATATCTCTGCCTACTATGCCTTCGCCACCTTCTATTTCTTTGCCAATGGACCCTAATGGACCTATGATTGTACTCGAGGGTGATGAGGATTTAAATCAATTCCTTGATCATAAAACCAAGGCCTTACAACACTACCTTTCCAATTCTTCTACCCGTGACTCATCAAGTCATCCTCTCTATGGGATGCCTACTTCCTTACCCCTCCTATCTACCACCTCCGCCATATTGGAAAATGCTAATGTAGGTACCCAAACTTCTCTAGCATTGACTAACCCTGTCTAACAACCAACCACTTGATAAGTGACCTCTACACCTTCAACATCTACCATCCCTTCAACTTCTACCATCCTCTCGACATCTATCATCCCCTTGATAGCTGCCATACCCTTATCTACGACCCCTCATATAGGAGTCCCTTCATCATGAGTACCTTATATACCTATGTTTACGTAGCTGCTAGTTGTGTCGACATCATATACCCCGTTTTAGAATTTGGTCCTTTATATACCCCAAATTCTTCCACCCATCGCTACAAGGATCTTTACACAAGTTCCTCCCACCTATACCTTACCTTAGACACAACCTATCACCTCCAATTCATATTCAAGGTATTTTCCCTCCTCTTCTAC
This sequence comes from Taxus chinensis, assembly GCA_019776745.2. NCBI lineage: Eukaryota > Viridiplantae > Streptophyta > Pinopsida > Cupressales > Taxaceae > Taxus > Taxus chinensis. The sequence continues at coordinate 23,701,751 of CM034149.1, forward strand.
CAGTTCCTATATACCTACATCTCAATTTTCTTACTTGTCACTACCACATATTGGCGTGCCTTCCATGACCTACTCATCTTATCAGGTCCCAAATACCTTAGGGGGTATTCCTCAATCAAACCCCACTACAAATATCATTAAGATGATGATGGATAAGATGCAGACACTTGAGGCCTCCGTTTCTAGATCTTGTAATGTCTTAACCTACGATGAGATTTGTAATGAACCCATTCACCCTTCCATACCTATTCAACCCTATCCCGCGTGATTGGAGTTACCCAAGCTCAACCATTTCAATAGCAAGGAAGACCCTCAACAACATTTATGATAATTCAAACATGTGTGTTATTTGATCGCCCATGACAATGCCTTGTTCCTTAGAACTTTTCTCATGTCTTTGATAGGAACCACTTTAGACTGGTACAATGATTTACCTAGGCATTCAATATTCTCTTTTAATCAGTTGGCTAAGAATTTTCTTATCATTTCTCAATCAATATCTCTAGAAAGGTCTCCATTACTATTCTCTTTTCTATTCACCAATACAAGGATGAATCTATCATAGATTTCGTCACACGTTGGCAGGGTCTCATCAATTAACTCACCTTTCAGCTACCACAAGCAGAGCTCATAGAGTTGTTCACAAGGACATGTGTTAGACACATTTCCTCAACTCTCCAGGTTCAAACATTTCACACATTTGATGAATCCTTCATCGTAGCCCTAAAACTGGAGATCCATGCTCTTGAAGAAGAGAAACTTAAGTTACATAACAAGAATGCTAATTTCAAATCGAACGAATCTTCTTCTAAACCATCAAACAACCATTCTAATAACCATTCCAAGGACAAAGGATCCACCAAAGCTGTGATCCTGAAAGCTGGCCCCTCTCATTTGTCTAATCAACCAAATCCACATGCCAACCTCTCTCCTGTTCAAAACTTTCAATACAAATATAAACAAAGGTCTTACACTCCTATCAGAGAACCATATTCTTATGTGTTGGAAAAGCTATTAAAATATAGAGCCATCACCCTTCCACCTATCAAACTAAACACTAGTTTTCATCCTTCTCATCCCACACCATCATGGTATAAAGAAAACAACTTCTATAACTATCACCGAGTTAGGGGACATAGTGACAAAAACTGCAAAACCTTCAAGAACATTTTCCGAGGAATGCTAGATAATGGTGATCTTGTCCTGGAAAACCCTAATGCACCTCCCAATGCTAATATGGGTGTGTTTAAGAAACCTTTTCCTAATCATACCCCTTCATCAAACCAGGCTTCAGAGATCTCTACTAGTGACACCAATGTGCATGAGGTTCATGTCGTTTTCAACACAATACCTATTCCATCTAGCCAGTTTCCTCCCATAGCGTCTATAGAGGAAATTCTTTCACGAACTCCTCTACACATGGAGGATCCTATCACACCTACTCCTCTATCCATAGAGGAGAATATCACACCTACTCCTCTACCCACAAAGGATCCTACCTCACCTATTTCTCTACCTACCGCAAAACCTATCTTGCTTGCTCCTCTACTTGAGGAACCTATCTCACTTGTTCCTCTACCCAAGTAGGAGCTAACCCTATCCACCTTTCTACCTAAAGAGGAGTCCACATTTATTGTTTTACGTTCTCCTTAACCCATAGAGGAGACACTCTTATCTCCTCTTCATATAGGTGATGCTTCTCCTAGGGTTTTCCAAGATCCTACCAACCTTCTTAGATGACTCCTGCCTACTGAATCAGAGGCAAAAACCTTTCTTGTATCAGAAGACTTATATTTCTGGATAGGTTTCACCACTGGTTTGTTTTCTTCTAAACAAAAACCATTCTCGCGTTTGGTGGACCGATTAGAGTATGTTGATTGCTCCACACTCTAGGGTCGTCTTCGACTCCCACTATCCACCAAAATTTAGATTTTGTCCCTGAATACCTCAACTATCTATCCTAAGGTATTCAAGGCAACTAAAACCATGACACCTAAGTTGATCATATCATCCCCTTCTTCTTCAACCTTGCCTTCACCCAAAATCCTATCCGTACCTAAACCTACCACTTCCTTGGGGATCATACAAACACCTAGTTTACTGCATCCCACAATGAAACTAGACTTGTTTACTCAACTAGCACTTGTCACAAAATTGATTCCTGCACCTAATAAGAAGACTCAATATCCCATGCCTTGCACCCCGATCTCTCCCATTCCTTCTCTTTCACCCTTTCCTCGCACCTTGGTCTCTCCCATGCCTTATTTTTCACCTTTCCCTCTACCTTCGATTTTAGTCCCACACCCTTCCACCTTGGTCAAATTACTTCTTCACTAAGGAAAATCCAAGGCGCAACAACCCACACCTACATCTTTACCTTCTATTTTACCCACAAATTCACCTTCATCACCTCTTCTGCCTACGTATTCTCCATTACCTACAACCACACTATTGCCAAAAATGTCACTCTCACCTTGGATTTCTAAGGTACCCCGACCTTATACATCTCCTTCTACCTTGTGCATCCCTCTTGTACCTTTACCCAAGAAGGTGCAGCCTAAATTGAAACCAAAACGTTCACTAGCTACTAAAAAGGCAGTACACCTACACCACCTCCTGCAACACGACTCCCACAAAAATCACCCGCACCTTCATCCAAAACAACTCTGACCTCTCACCATGATCCATTGGTAGGATCCTATTCTAATATCCTTGCTAGGTTGTTAGAAACCTATGCTATCTCACTGCCACCTATTAAGCCTTATGACTCACTCAAACCCAAACCAGTAGGGTTTGATGACACCAAAATATGTGCATATCATCACTCACCAGGGCATGATGTCAAAGGTTGTAAGGTCCTTAAAAATATTTTCTTTCAACTCTGTACTTTGGATGGTCTCCTCAATTAAGATGACCTATTGGAGGAATATTTCACTCCCCCTTCACCCACTGCCACATGGTCTAGTCCTATATCTATTTAGTGGCCTTTACTTGCATCTCCACAACCCTCTTTTACTCCTCCAATATTTGAAATAAATATGGTCTGAGTAGCCACTCAAATGCAAAAGGATAAAGGAAAAGAGAAAACTGATAGCGCATCTAGTGCACCTTCAACCACCATTCCATGCACCTTCCCCCAAGGTAACCATCCATGGAATTATCATGTTTCAAACGGAGTCACACATTTCTCTATGATTAAACAACTTCATCAATCTCCTCTGAAGATGTCCTTATATGACATAATTCAATCCTCTGAGTCTCATCGTCAGGCCCTCATTGAGGTCTTGCAATCTATCGAGGTTCCACCAAATGATCCTACACTTGTGGTTATCACATTTACCCCTCATCATGTGGCCGCCCTCACCACTTCTCCTCAAACTTCTACCCCCATTACATCTCCTCAGGTTTCCACTGTCAATTTCTCTAACTCATATATTTCTCCTCTATAGTCAGATGATCCTGATCTTGCCCTCTTCATCTCTGCCTACATCAATGATACTCGTGTTTGATGTGTTATGATTGATGGAGGTGCTAACATTAATATTTTTTCTTACCATGTGTATGAACAATTTTGCATGCTCTCCAACTACATGCATAATAACCTTGTTATGCTACTTTCTTTCAATGATGCCATGACTTCTACCCTTAGCACCGTTATCCTCCACATCCGCGTGGGTCCCCACACCAGTATCAAACTATTCTATGTTCTTGAGGGGAAAATTTTAATATAACCTACTGCTTGGCTGACCTTGGATTCACATGCCTTGGGGTGTGTACTTTCAACCCTTCATCGTTACCTAAAATTTTAATACGAATGGTACCCCTACACCATTCAGGTTGATCCTTCACCTTTTCCTAAAATTTGAATATGCAAGGGCACACTTTATCGACCATTCAGGTGGATCCTTCACCTTGTTAAAAACCAGTACAACAGGTATCTATTGACCCTTACCACTGTCATCTTCTTCCACTCAAGGCATCTACCACTTCTGTCATTTTATCTTCTTCTCGTTACCTCATCTACCACTTCTGTCCTCTATATCTTCCATAATCAAGCCCATTTATCCCCACTGCTGTCGCATACTTCCATAGCATTAGCCCATCTACCAACCCACCTATTTCACTCGACAACTAATGCCCCACCTTCACAGGCTTTGAGTAGTTCATTTATCCCCACTACCCAAGTACCGAACCTTAGACCCCTTGGTACGTGTTTTTCAACACCTTTCCCTAGGGGAAATACCATCTATACAACATAGACACTTTCCTTACTCCTCATGAGAACAGAAGCCTTCATCAACACCTATGTTACGACCATCTTGTAGTAGAGGTTTTTCCATATGGTCCTCCCCACCTTTGCACCAACTTGACATATGAGGGACTCGACACTTCTTATTATTCTCCTGAACCACCTACCCAAACCCAACCTTTATCATCTGACTTCCAATATCTCACCAACCACCACTTCTCCCACACTTTTCTTCATCGATGTTCTTATAAGGGCTTTGGATTTGGTCTTTATGAGCAAGGTCATCATAGATTCACACCTTGTACCACCCAAAAACATAAATATCATTGTGGTATCATATTTTTTGTGCCACCTATTCCTAAGAAGGCCCGAATTGACCTTGTAGAGGAACAACATCCTTCCCCACCAAACACACCTACCACACCGCCTTCACCTACGAAGTCCATGGATCAAGAATCCATCCCTCCTAACTTTTTTTTCATGAACATTGTTTCTTTGGGACCATTAACCAATCATCGTGATGGTGAGACACCCTCTTCCCTTCATCTTCTTTATCCTAACATGTTAGATGAAGACACACCTTTTATCAATGTCAAGATGATGATTATATTCTCACCTATTTAAGTATAGACGATTCTTACATTCATCAGTCGTTTCCTTCTAAGACACAAACCATGTTGAATGAATTGACCATAGAGGTCAAAATTCACACTCAAGATGACCCAAAAATTATAAATATAGGCCAATCTTTAGATTATTCCAAATAGGAAGCTTTCACTTCTTTCCTTCGATATCATAGCAACTCTTTTTCTTCGTTTTATACCGATATGCCCAGTATTAGCCCTAATATCGTGGTCTATAATATTATGACTATCCCCCATGCCAAACCTATGAAACATAAGGTGCAAAACATGCATCCATGCATTTCCCTTCTTATGAAAGAAGAACTCCAGTGCCTTCTTTTTATTTCCTTCATTCTACCCATTAACTATCCACAATGGATTTCTAACATTGTTCTTGTTACCAAAGCAATAAGTGGACTCTACATCTGCACAGACTTCCACAACCTTATCATCACAACAACTGAATTACCCTAAAAGGGTTGAACTTCTCCTCTACCTAGCATTCATTGCACCATTGATTTATCTTAATGTCAGACATGAAATACAATGGGAAAATCAATTTAAAAATAATAAATCTCTTATGTGACTTTGGTACATCAAACTCAACTTTTCAACACCTCAGGTTATAATCAAATATTATCACACTGGCTCAGGAAGATTAACAAAAAAGTACATGCCTTCATTACCCGCCATCCACATGCTCTAGACTATCTCCAAATCTACCAAAAACACATCAAGTTTTCCTACAAAAAACATGTTCAAGAGTGAACTTTCAAGATCGGCGACCTTGTCCTAAAGGAAAACCAATATGTGACCAAAGCAAATAAAATTAAACGAGGAAATTTTTCTCCTAATTTCCTTGGACCTTACATTGTCACCCATACTTATGGATTAGGAACTTATCATTTATCTTCTCTTGAAGGTAAACCCAAACCTGAAGCTCTTAATTCCTTGTATCTTTGATTTTTCTCTTATTGAATAAATTACTACATCACTTTATGTCACTTATATGCTTATCCCTTGAGTGAACCTCTCCTTCCACCTACCTCTTTCAACGACCAATGACTAAACTAGAATTGTATGATTATCCATCACCATTCAACCTTGACTTCAATATGACTACTATGGCTCTACTCATGGCAATATTCTCATGGATGCTTTTTGTCCTCGTTTTTAGGGTGGGATCCCATAGTCATTTTCCACTTAAAACTCCTCTTTCATAGCTAACGTTTTTGTGGTATGGTTTTTCCTTCATAAAAGAGGCCTATAGTCCTTTATAGTCTTGTCCATGACTTCAAGTACAAAACTAAAAGAAAAATATATGGGATAAAGAAACAAAATCACTCCTTAAGTGAAACTTCTTACAAATAGATGATTCCCTCAAAAGGACATCTATTTCTTTCTCTTATTGCTATAAGTAGACTACTCCCTCGAAGGAAAACTATACAAATTTAGCCACTTATTGCACTTAATCTATCCCCAAAATAAGTCTACTCTCTATCTCTCAAATAAAATAATTCTAGAGCCTCCTGCATCAATCAGCTTCATGAAGACCTCAAGGAGAACCTATTTATCCCAAAAGATATATACTTCCTACATCGATCAATCTATGCATGCAAAAAGAAAAAAGAAAATGAAAATCAAGAAAAATACAAACTTTTGTTCATGGACTTGCCTATTCTAGTTTTGGGTATCTCGCAGAAGTGGCATGTTGTCCCACAACAAGTTTTAACGAACCACTCCACCTAACCTTCATTTATTTACTCCTATCTACTCACAGGACATGGCATGTATTATACACATTAAGATCATGCAACTTATTTCAACTTTTTACCCATCACTCACGTAGTGTATCTGGTGACTTACATTCAATAATTCTAGGGGTATGATAATTATGGTCCTTGCTCGATATGGGTATGTCACTTATTTTGGTTTCTTATCTATTTACGTATTGCTTCTTTAATAAGACAAACCATTGCAATTGAATCAACCATAACACCTTCATCTATGCCTATGCCTAATTCACCTTGCATATTACCTATTCAACATTCGACCTTGCATATTTTCAAACATGTCTTACCCAACCAACTTACCTATCCAACCTACCTACTCAACTTACCTAACCAAATCTCATTCTTCCCTAGTTTACAAGAGAACTACATTAGCCTGAGGCCCCTTTTATAAGGTCTATATAGGTAGCACTCTGAGGGCATGGGGTCGTCAGAGGTTATCTCAACCACTCTTTTCCCCCGCCATTATTCCCACAAAAAACAAAACCTAGTTTTTTGGTTTCCATAAAACAATAACTTGGTAATCAACCCAAAACAAACCATACATCACCCATACACATCATCATTTAATTTCCATAATGCCAATGACATGGAAATCAAATTAACACAAACACAACCAACCCATGCCTACATCTAAATTTCCATAACATCAATAAATTGGAAATCCAAATCAAACTCAACCATTCCTACATATCTTGTTTCCATAAAAATAATAACTTGGAAACCAAAAGAAAATCATCTCATACCACAACAACATCAACCACACCATGCCAAATCATCTATTTTCCAAGACATCAATACAGTGGAAATGAAATTAAACCATGTGATGGTAACACCAACCATGCCTATCATCTAGTTTCTATAACATCAATAACTTGGAAATTAAACCAAACCATGCATGCATACCTAAATTTCCATATTGTCAATACATTAGGAATCAAAAACAAACCATAACACAACCATGCCTAATCATCTAGTTTCCATGACATCAATATAATGGAAATAAAATTAAATCATGCAACACTAGGTCACCGAAACCATTCCTATCATCTAGTTTCCATAACATCAATAACTTGGAAATTAAACCAAATCCTTCCTACATACCTAAATTTCCATTATAACATCAACCATGCCTACAACTACTTTTCATGATAACAATACAATGGAAATGAAATAACACACAAAAAGGTATCAATTTCATCATCTATATACTATAAAGTATGTAGGTCAATACAAATATATATAAATTATCTCAAAAACTCTAATGTACATATCACCTCTTCGGCACCCAGGCCAGTATATATATATATATATATATATCAAAAATAAAAAATAAACAACATCTCCATCTCTATATCCTCCTATGACAGGGATTGACTACCTCATGGCATATCTCTGCACTAATCCCCAAACTTGACCACCAGATGTGATTGAATCTAATTAACTCCTGCTGACCCTATTCATGAGACCAATGGCTCCTCTAAACTGCTGGCATCTACATGTTGAGTGACCATTAGCTTACACTCTGCACTCAACTTACTGTTGGAAAACTCTGTAGTATGGCCTACATAACACTAGGGATACCACTGCTCTATAATCCAATTCCTACAAGGAGTATGTCTGCAATACTCCTCAACCTCTCGGTATTTGGCCATGTGGACATCAAAATGTTGAGGTCTCCATCACTCGTAAAACCTACACTATAACGAAGATCAACCTTTCCTAGTAATACTGGTCTTTGCACCTCCTGGCTGAGGCCAATGGAATCTATGCTCGTTATGCCTGCAACACTGCCAATAAAAAGGACACTATCTACTTAAAATCTCATCCCTACTACCTTTACCGAATACCTACAACTATCATGTATCGTCTGGGCTAGTAAGGTAGGTGCCCAAGAAAAAAATTTCCTGTACTCTAACATATCCGCTACTAGCTCCAGTCAACATCCATGAATATATTCCACCCAATGAGTTTGACCTAAGGCATAACTAGTTGATACCAATCATCATCATCATGACTCTCAAGGCCTGACCCTCCTAGTCGTCACTAAAAAAGGTACCTATAATGCAAATCCCTCTCATATGAGTACGCAACATCCAATTCAGGCTGTCACTGGCATATAGAAAATGCTGCATATAATTGTGCCATGCTCACCTCATTAAAAACATATGCATTTCCCCTATATAGCCTAGTAGCATCGTAGGATCCTATAAATGTCCTCAAGTGTGATGCTCATCTCATCCCTGGGTAGATCTTTTAGAAAGTTGTTTGGTGATAATGATCCCACCTTTCAAATAATCTGGGAATACATCTATAGTGACGCAATCCCTCACCACTCCTCCAGCACTGACTCCAATAAACTAGTTTAACAACTGGATGTGCAACGATATATATCTCCAAAAACCTTGGGATCTTCTCCCATATAGTTAATAAGACAAATCAACCTTGTTTGCATTCATGAAAACAACAACACACTATTACAACACATAGGCCCGTCAAAAATCATCTAAAAAAATCTAAAACAATGGATTCGTATTTCAATAGGTCAGCCTCAGAATACTGTAGATGATTCTACTAGGGTCATTGACGATCTCTCTTCTAGGTTATATGGAATGTGATGGTCTAATAAAGTCGCTAGCGGTTGATCAGGGTGACAATTATTGCATGTCGCTCCTCGCACAATTCACCTGGAAAAATATACCAAAGCCCAACCCAATATCCCTCATGTGAGCCCACTCATCCTCTATAACACTGGGTCTCATATGAACTAATAATGGCAGAAACCGGTCTCTCATAGTCACCTGTTGGCTCACCTCCATCACTCTAACAATCACTCGAAATATCAAAAAATTAGCACACTTTCAACCATATTATTCGACTCAAAATCACAATAGTGTTAAATGACCTACTCAGGGGATATTTATAGCAAACAAATTCCCATCATTACCTAATCGATGACAATGCCTAGAAGTACTCACTACCTGATTTCCCTAATCACTCGTGTTGGTAAAATGATGGGGTTAGCACACCGGTTGTACAGATAATATATCAGATCTAAGCATACATGCAAATAAAAATAGATATTCTACCAGAATAAATATACTAAAACAAGATATATAAAATCAACACCAGATTTAACGTGGTTCACCCAGTGTGGGCTACATCCACCAAGAAACAAACCAATCTATTATCCAAAGCTTTCAGAAGATATACAATGAAGATTTACAATCTTCCACACCTCTCACAATGTTATAGTACTTTCTTTCCTCTCAAGCTTCTGCTTCTTCTCCAAGAATTCTCTCTCTCACAATTATTTTCAAAATTATCATTAACTCTCTCAATCTTACTTCTAAACCCTAGATTTCTATGCTTCTATAAGTACATTATACAAACTTAGGGCACTTAGCCATGGAATTACAATCAATAGATCTACTTTAATGCTAAAATTAGATCTAATTCCCGTGAGTTAAATAAAACACCCACACACAGGTAACTGATGTTGGTTCACCCTAACTAATGTCGATTCCTCCTTTCCTGACCGATGTCGGTCCCTGACTGTCGATCCCTCATAACCAATGTTGGTTACTGTGTTTTATAGAAAGTTGATATAACATGCTAAAATGAAGTAATTGAGCTCCACAACTCAACAATATCCCACTTGGAGATAAATTACTGCACTATACATGTACAACGTCATTCTTGGATCCTTTCCTTAGCTTTGTTTCTTCCTCTTCAAGTCTCAAACTTGAAGACCAACAAAAGTGGAGTGTAGCTCCAACTTCTCTTTTGCTAATGGCTTTGTTAGCATATCCTGTAGGGTTTTCACTCGTATGAATCTTCTCCAGTTTCAGCTGCCCATCCTCCAATACCTGTCGTATGAAGTGATACCTCAACTGAATGTGCTTCGTTCTAGAATGAAACACTGAGTTCTTTACCAAATGAATTACACTCTGACTGTCACTGAACAATTTACAATCATCTTGCTCCTTTCCCAACTCTTCCATGAACCTGCTCATCCATATCATCTCTTTGCTAGCCTCTGTAGCTGCAACATACTCTTCCTCTGTAGTAGACAAAGCCACAACCTTCTGCAATCTTGATATCCAGCTAACTGTCATCCCACCTACTGTGAAAATATATCTAATAGTGATCCTTCTACCATCTAGATCTCCAGCCATATCTGAATCAAGCATAGCCACATAAAGAAATATCTGAACCTCCATAACATAACCACATGCTAGATGTCACTCTCAAATAATTGAGTATCTATTAAACTGCTTTCCAATGCTCTTTAACTGGATTGGCCACAAATCTACTCATAACTCCCACTACCTGCGTAATGTCTGGTCTAGTAAAAACCATAGCATACATGAGACTCCCAACTACTGAAGTCATATGGTACTTGTGTCATGTATTTGATTTCCTCATGTGATGAAGGACACTGATATTTTGCTTAATTTGAAGTGTCCTAGCCATAGGTGTACTTATAGGTTTTGAATTCTACATTTTAAACCTTTCCTAACACCTTGTAGATATAATCCTCATGAGAAAAATACAATTTCTTATTCTTCCTGTCTCTGTGTATTTGCATGCCAAGGATTATTTTTTACAGCTCCTAAATCCTTCATAGAAAATGTGTGAGCTAGCTTTCCCTTAAGCTCATCAATGTCTTGCATACTAGATCCTGTAATAAGCATATCATCCGCATATAATAACAAAATAATATAGCTCCATTATCAAGCTTCTTGAAATAAACATAATAGTTAGATTCACATCTCAAGTAACCATGCTCATGCATGAAACTATCAAACCTCATGTACCATTTCCTTGGAGCTTGCTTGAGCCCATATAGGCTCTTTTTCAACCTGCACACTAATTTCTCCTTACCCTTGACTTCATACCCAAGTGACTGCTGCATATAAATCTCTTCATCCAAATCACCATGAAGGAAATCCATCTTCACATCTAGTTTCTCTAAATGCAAATCATCTACTGCAACTATACTCAATACAGTACGTATGGAAGTCATTTTAACAACAGAAGAAAATATTTCACCAAATTCAATACCTACTTTCTGTGTAAATCCCTTTACTACAAGCCTTGCCTTGTACCTTTTTTGTCCACCCTCTTCTTCCTTGATCCTGTAAGCCCATTTGTTCTGCAATGTCCTCTTACCTACTGGAAACTTAACCAAATCCCAAGTCTAGTTTTGTTCCAAGGAGTCCATCTCCTCATCCATGCCATGCTCCCACTAAATGTGGGTCGCATCCTGCATTGCTTCTTCAAAAATTTCTAGTTCACCATTATCAGTTAATAATAAATAAAATAGAGAAGGTGTAAATTTTTCTGGAGGTTTACTTACCCTTTGTGACCTTCTCACAGGAGTTTGGGGTACTGGAGGTTTCATTCTGGACCTCATGGACATTTGTTTCCAATTATGTTAGTGACCAACGATGGTCACCTACTAACCAGCGCCGGTTCTTCTAACTGATGCTAGTGGCTCTCCTGTAACTGATACCAGTATCGGTTCAGCTGACCGATGTTGGTCAGGGGTCAACTAACACCAGTTACTGTGTAACCCTGTAGATATAATTTTTAAATCTGAGAGTTCATTTTCATTCACAAACTTCTCAACTGGTTCATGCTTGGGTACTAAAATTTGATCCATGTACATTCTCTTTTCATTCCATTCAATTTCATGAATTCCTAATATATTTTAGAATTCTCTAAATGCCCAAAAATGGAATTCCAAAATCACCAGATCCCATAATGAATGAAAGTGCATCTCTTTAGATTGTTGTATCCAACTTTTTCCTATTTTCCTTATTAATATGCACAAAAGCTTATGAACCAAAAAATTTAAGAAAAGAAATATCTACCTCTTTTATGGTCCAATCTTCCTCTGGTATTCCATCCATCTAGTGAATTTGAAGGCCCATGGTTAATCAAATAAACTGTTGTATCAAATTGCTTCTACCCAAAACTACAAGGGTAATCCAACATGTATCCTCATACTTTTAGGACGTTCCCATGATTGTCCTGTTCATTATTTCTGCAACACCATTCTCTTGTCATGTTCTTGGAATCATCATGTTTCTCTACGTATTCCATTTGATAAATAGTAATCAGGAAAGCCTTACTACAATATTCACCACCATTGTCAGATCTAATGCACTTTAACTTTGAATTTGATTAATTCTCAACAAGGGATTTCCATCTTTTAAAAGTCTCAAAAAAAGTCAGATTTATGTTTAATACAATAAACCCATACCTTTCTTGTAGCATCATCAATGAAAGTAACATAATACTGGGATCCTCCATGAGAAGCCTACCTGAGCTGGGTCCCAACACATTTGAGTGTACAAGCTTCAATTTTTGCTCCTTAGTTGCCCCAAATTTGAGAAATCTCACTCTCTTTTACTTTCCAAACACCCAATGCTAACAGAAATCAAGATATAAATCTTTCAAATCTAATAACTTACCCTTAACCTTTAAGATCTGCATTCCTTTTTAACTCATATGACCCAATCGATTATGCCACATGCATGCATATGAATCTGAAGTAGATAACACAAAAAAAGAATCAATAACACAGGTAGATAAATATAACGTTCCTATCTTCTTCCCTCTTTTCACGACAAAGGTACCCTTGGTGAATTTCTAAGAGTTTTTTGTGAATGTAACCATGCAACCAGCTTCATCTAGTTGCCTTGCAGAAGTAAGATTCCTCTTGAGGCTTAACACATGCCTCACATCTTTCAATACCCATTTATTTTTGTTCTACAATTTTAGACGAACTTCCCCTTTACCAGTGATACTGCAAGGTTCATCATCACCCAAATAAACATGCCCAAAATTACCCTGGACATAATTTATGAAATAACCCTTATTAGGGGTTGCATGGAAAGAAGCTCCTGAATCTAAAACCCATGATTCTATTCTATTTTCTAAAGAAAGAATAAGAGAATTTTGCATTACCTCTATTGCAATATTTACCTCTTTACATTTGTCTTGGTGTTGGTTCTCTTTATCCTTTGAAAAATAATATTTTTTTGGATATCCTTTCTTTCCACAATTCCAACAGGTAATTTCCTTACCTATATATTTATATCTACCATTCCTTGAATTTGATTTCCCATTATTATTACTCTTGGATATCTCCTTCTTCCTGCCTTTGCTTTCTACATTCAAAGCATTCCTAGATGATGTTTCCTATGTACTTTTCCTACGAATTTCTTCATTTAAGATTATACTAACCACATCTTCAAACTTCAAAATATTATTAGCAGATGTTATATTACTAACAAACATCACCAAGTTATCCCAACTATCATGAAAAGAACATAAGAATAAGAGTGCTTTCACTTGATCATCAAACGAAATATCAACCGATTTTTACTAATTTACAATAGATTGGAAATAATTCAAATGACTAGATGTAGACCCACCTTCATACAAGTTAGAAATAAATAGTTTATTAATCAAATAAACTTGATTTGAATCACTGGGTTTTTCATAAAAATTAGTAAGAGATTTCATTAACTCTATCGTAGATGTTGCTTCTGTAACATTGGAAGCCGCAGATGCTTCCAGGCTTAATCTTATAGATTCCAAAGCCTCTCTGTCAAGAATATTTCATTCTTCATCAGTCATCTTCATAGGTCTATAATTTTCATCCAATGATAACTACAGATCTCTTTGATACATATAATCCTCAATCTGCATCTTCCATAATTGATAATTTCAGATATCAAACTTCTCTACCTTGTATTTGTTTTCTTATGCCATTTCTGTAGCTCCCACTCAATCAAAAAACATTCTATGAGTAAATATGTCAACACATAAAACTCTCAAACAAATCTCTGATACCAATTGTTGGGGTTAGCACAAATTTGTATAGACAATAAATCAAATCTAAGTATACATACAATAAAAGTGGATATTCTACCAGAAGAAATATACAAAACAAGAGATATAAATCAACACCAGATTTAACGTGGTTCACCCAGTGTGGGGTACATCCACCAAGAAATAATCCAATCTATTATCCAAAGCTTTCAGAAGATATACAATGAAGATTTACAATCTTCCACACCTCTCACAATGTACAGTACTTTATTTTTCTCAAGCTTCTCCTTCTTCTTCGAGAATTCTCTCTCTCACAATTATTTTCACAATAATCATTAACTCTCTCATCTAACCCTATGTTTCTAGCTTATAAATACCTTATACAAACTTAGGGAGCTTAACCATGTGTTGATAAGATAAAACACTTAGTAGAACTCACACACAGAGTCCGCGTGGAAAAACAGGATGGGATCAGAGGCGCGAAGGAATAGGAAGGCGTCGCGTGTGGAGGTGCAGAGTCAAACTTTCGGGACTTAGCCGATTTTGTAGATCAAGTCTATTTTCAGAGGCTGGCATGTGGAACACACAAAGTGATGCCAAGACTTGCATGCCACGCTTTGTCTATATTTTGGGGATCATATCGAAGCACTCTTGCATGGAAGTAATCCAAGAATATATTCATCACTTTAGTTAACTGTAAGTGATCTATAGATAGCATACTTGCATGTATGGCTATAATTGTAAACGGTGCATGGCTATTATTAGCGTGTGACCTATTTTTGGCATAGTTAGCGGTGAAGGGAAAGTTCCCCACCCTATATATATTAGATGAATCACCTAGTTGATATACCATGTGTTGAAGGGTTAGAGATTCATGAGTGCATGAGACTGGATAATTGTAACAAATCCATGCGCACATGACTATTGTTGTATTAAGCCTCTGTATTGTTGTCAAGTTTAATATATGAAGAATATTGGCTGAAACAAAGTGTCTTATATGTGTTATCATTGCATACTATTGATTTCTTGATGATTTATACTTAAATGCATGCCTTTATAGATCTGGTTCGGTATAACTGTGTAATGATGGATTAGTTTCTAACTATATGTCCTTATCACTTCACCATGCTACCATCCTGCTACAACAACCCTAAAGAGGGACCTGGTACCTTGGCATGCTTCAGGTGAGTGCTCAGCCTATGCTGAGTGATGTGTCAGCGCGACTAGGTGTTATCTAAGAATTCTAGGCTACATCATTGGTTCTGTTGCCGGGACCTCTTTTTCAGTTGTTTTCAGGATGGTTCACGATGAAGACATACCAGCTAACTTTGGTGAGCGTTGAAGAGTGGATTCATGATCTGGAGGAAGAATACGCATGAAGGTTTAGCACTAGATCTGGATTTAACGCATGCACTTGGGTAGAGCAGAATTTGTATGACAGTTTATACGAGAGCTTCTTTGTTATCTTTCCAGTAGAATTATACGAGTGGTTGACTGCATATGCATCTAAGCAGAAATTGGAGGTATCACACACTTGTTTGGACACAAGAGGAATTTCAAACACTATATGATGCTGACTTGATCTAGACTTGCATGGTAGATACCTGGTTTCACAGTGTTCTAAATACCTATATTCTAGAGTATTCAATTTTGAATTATTCGTGCCTGGGAGGTAGCTGAGTTCCAGTTCCTACATGGTATCCTAGAGGGACGTATTTGCAAGGTATTCCACTGGCAATCAAGATATTGATGGTAATATTGAACTTGGAAGATAAGCCCATGGCAAGCTAAAAATATCCACGCGTTGGGGGCAGGAACAGGATTGGTGAAAGATGGCAGACCTAGCGGTAGCACAATTAGAGGGAAGAGAGGTGGCTGAAATATGATGAGGCACGTGAGAGGGAATTATGCAAGAAGCAAGAAGTTACAGAATGGATGGCGTTGTGGAGAGAGATGGCTCGTGAAGGATTTGAGGCTCATGAGGATGAAGAAGAGCTAGAGCATCAGGAACTCCCCCATCTAGGAAAGCATGACAAAGAACCCTCTTCGGCCTCACATGGAAGCGTGCCAGCAGATATGACCTGGGCCGTGGGCGCACATCTAAGCCAACTTGCTGACCTAGCCCTTGCACTTGGTTTTCTAGTATCTAGTACAACAGGTAAACAAAGTTTTCATTTAGGAAGTGAAAGAGCAGAAACAAGTCAGACAACAAGTACATCAATGGCAGCATAGACAACTTCATTATTCTTTGGGGGTACATTTTCAGGCTCATCATCTGCATAGAATATGAGCACCTCGAATGTGGGATTCACCTCTGGAACTAGGACTACTTCACAGACTGTAGGGGTCTAGTATAGTACCATTGTCAGGACACAGGGGAGTGCATCTACGGGCCCTATTCCAACTTTAGGAGGAGGATCAGGAGGTATGGGTAGTTCTAGTTCCAGTGGTTTGGGTGGTTTTGGAGGTAGATGAAACCAAGGAGGTTCTGGGTCAGGTGGTCAAGGCCCGTAGCAACCCCAGAACATTTATATGGAGATGTCTCTTCATCTCCCAGAGTACAGAGGTATCAAGGATGCTACTAAACATATTCATATGTGTGAAATATTGTGGTGCGCGAAAGGTATCATGGCTTCTGAGTGCAAGGCAAGTCAATTTGCTACTACGTTACAGGCGCGCACACACAACTGGTATAGGAAGTTTGATCCCAATCAAACTTGTATTGATTATGCAACATTGAAAGATGCTTTCTTAAAAGAGTTCCATATCCCAGAGTTTGAGTAGAAGAGTATAAGCGCACTTAAGGATATAAAGCAAGGCACTACTGAAAGTGTACATGAGTATGATGCCCATTTTAAAACACTTCTATCCAAACTCTCCTATGATATACATGCAAGTCAGCATGCATAATGGTTTTTCGAGGGATTGATTACTCCATTTCGAAGAGCACTGTCACATAAGACTTATACCAACCCACGTGAAGCATTGGAAGAAGCTCTATGCGCTGAGGTAGTTGGGAGTATTGACACTGGAGTTAGTCCATTCTTGGAGGCTCAGATAACAGCTATGGTGAAATAGTTAGAGAAATTATCAGCAAACTCAGCTCATGAGATGTGCTTAGGAATCTGGTGTACAGATTGTGAAGTGGAAGGCCACACCAAGGATAGTTTCCCTCACAGATCTGTACGTTCACTACTGTTAGACTGTGAGATTTTCCATTTGAATCATGATGCTAGTCACTACCCCTTACTACAACACATGATCAGGAAGAATGTATCCTCTTTTTGTAAAATTTGTAGGTCCACGACCCATGATACTGAAGATTATAGATTGATTGGCTAGATCCATGATGCCATTGATATTGGGGTGTGACAGGTGAGTGTGGTTGATAGTTCTACAGGAAAGAATGAGCATCAGGATAGGGATTATAATCAAGCATGCTATGACAGGAATGATGGAAGATTTGAAGGAGGTCATGGAAGAGGACAAGGATATCAAGGTGGATATGGAGGATGAGGCCGAGGTGGGGGAAGAGGTGAATTCCCTCGAGGAACTTGCTATACATGTGGCTCACCTGACCATTATAGGTGTGAATGCCCACAGAATATTTCCTATTCATTTTGTGGAAAAGGGCATAGTTATGAAGAGTGTCTGGACTTGTATGAGCATCTCAGTAAGCAACACAAGAAGGAAAACAAAGGCATAGGGATGGTTAGAATCTAGTGCATGGTAGAGAATTAGTGGATGCCCAAGTTAACACTAGAACCTAAGGTAGTAACATTCAAGATAACCACACGAGCTGAGGCGGCATGCATGAAAGAGGTATTGCAATAGAAGCCGAAAATCACTGGGGAGGAGGTTTTACATGCTAGGTATCTAGATCCAACTCATCAGAAAGAAGTCTATCAGGAAACTATGGAGGTCCTTAGAAACCTTCAAGGTGAAATACAGTGTTTGAAAGAGAAGTCTCAGAAGTTGGAGCATAAGGATACAGAAAAGGCCCCGTCTGATATTGATGACATCAGAGAGGTATGTAGAATGTTACGCCAAGAGAATATTATTCCTTTATTGGGAAATTGGTTGAAGGGGAATACTCCGCACGTGGGAATTGAGACTGGAAGACAAATACTCCATGTGAATCTTCCCCCCGATAGCATTGACTACGACAAGGAGATCACTTTGAATGTTGTTGTGGATGGTTGGTTGTTGAGCAATATTTTGATTGACACAGGTGTGGAAGTGAATGTACTTACATTGGATGCATGGGTAAAAATGGGGAGACCTCCATTGCAGCCATCATCTAATGTATTGTTCATGGAAAATAGAACAAAAGGTACTCCCATAGGAATTTTGAAGGATGCATCTATCACTATACAAGGGGCCAAGTTCACAGGAGACTTCGAAGTGTTAGCACTTGCGGAAGCAGATAGCTTCCCAGTTTTGCTTGGGTGCCCTTGGTGTTATGCAAACAATGCTGATTTGAGGTTTAACAAGGGGTATATCAGCTTTGAGAACAAGGAGGAAAGGGTCATAATACCATTGACAGATGGGAAATCCATACCATATGTGGAACCTTTGAGTGAAGAGGACTTGAACATAATTTATATACGTGCTATTCGGGACCCATAGGTCAATGAGCCATCTAAGGAAGGAATCCTTCATTGGGAAGATTCTCAGTCAATCAGTGATACTACCAGTATTGCTTGTGATAATTGGGCTCATGGTACTTATGAACTGGTGGGGTGTGAAGTTAAGCATGTGGTTGCTTGCAAAAAGGGTTTTCACTCTATCTGATGTATAGGTCGCTCAGTACCTCGATATACTGAATCCAAAGATCTGGCTGGATTCTTGCAGGCCATGGAGACAAACTGGGTTGACCAGATTAAAAGACGAGATATGCTGTCATATACTTTACATGGGACAACAGCGTGCTGGTGGGTGGTTCACAGGGATAATCTCTTGGAATGGGGAGAGATTGGGACCGCCTTATCAACCATGTTTTGAAGAAGTAATGCACCTGCAAAGATTTTCCCTTATCATGGCGATCAACTTGTTTAACATGATATCTAGCAATGTGAGAGACTCTAGAAAGCAGGACAGGAAGCATTACCTCCCTCACTTTGGGTGCATCAGTTTTATTCTACTCTACAAGGTTGTGCACGTGCTTGTTATGTATATGCTAAATTACATCGCGACACTAGCAATTGGAAGAATTTAACTGCAAGGATGATCCAAAATTTTGACTTCTTCTCATCTACACCACCAGTGAACAAGGATTTAAGCTTTATCAAGTGCTTAACCATGGGAGACCATGGGAAAACAGAAGAACTTATTCAGGAATTATTTGGTGAGACAGAGACAGGGGCACGTTTTGAGGAAGAAGTAGATGATACCATACTACTTGAGTGCGCTTCTCTAGAAAAAGACAAGGGGAAGTTGGTTTACATAATTGATGATGAGGAAGTTGAGCACTTGGAAGTTGATCATTCACATGGAGCACGTGAGGTGTTAGATAGTGTGGATGTAGATACACGCGTGCATATCATGAACCTATGAAGACAACAAAGGTAAATATTGGCACAGAAGCTGAACCTAAGGAAGTGATAATTGGAGATTACTGGTTAGAGTTAGAAGTGGAAAAGATCATAGAGTTACTTCAAGACTATGAGGACTTATTCCCAAGAGGATACCATGAACTTAAAGGCGTGCATAAATCACTTGGAGAAATGAAGATAAAGCTTAAGGAAGGTGCATGCCCTGTTAGGAAGAGACCTTATCAAATGAATCCCAATTTGTGTGAGAAAGTAAAGGAGGAAATTGACAAGATGTTGAAATCTGGGATCATTCGACCATTAGATGAGTCAGAATGGGTCAGTCCTATGGTGATAAGTATCAAAAAGGATGGTAGGATTCGAATTTGTGTTGATTATAGAGAGTTGAATGCAGCATGTGTTACAGATCCTTTCCCTACGCCATTCACAGAGGAAATATTAGGAGTGGCTGGGTGCGAGATATATTCATTTACAGATGGGTTCTCAGGGTATCATCAGGTTAGGATTGCCCTGGAAGATCAAGAAAAGACCACCTTCACTACTGAATGGGGAAGCTTTGCCTATACTATGATGCCCTTTGGATTGAAGAATGCACCTGTTGTATTCTCAAGGATAGTGGTGCAAGCATTCAAGGATTTTATTCACAACTTCTTGCAGGTCTATCTTGATGATTGGACCATTTATGGGCTAATTAAGGATCATTGTGACAATCTGCGCTTAATGTTTGAAAGATGTAGACAGTTGAGTATCTCATTGAATATCAAGAAGTGCATCTTTGCTACTCCCTTTGGCATACTTTTAGGACACATAATCTGCAAGGAAGGGTTGCTGGTCGATCCAGCTAAAGTTGCGGTCATTTTAGGCTTGAAAGCACCCACCAGTCAGAGTGAGGTGCGTAGATTTTTGGGTCATACAGGGTATTACAGGAAGTTTATAAAAGGGTATGCCAAAGTTTCCACACCCTTGGAATAATTACTCAAGGGGAAAGGTACATTCTATTGGGGGGAGTCACAGCAGCGTGTTTGAGATACTGAAGAAGAAACTTACTACCATGCCTATCTTGCACTTTCCTTCATGGGATAAACCTTTTCATGTTCACGTGGATGCCTCTGGCATGACCATTGGTGCTGTCTTAGCTCAACCTAGAGAAGGTATAGTTGATCATCCCATTTGTTTTTCTAGTAGGAAGTTGACCCCTGCAGAATAGAATTATACCACTACAGAGCGTGAGGCTTTGTCCATGATATATGCCTTGCAAAAATTTCGACAGTATTTTTTGGCCACACCTTTTGTGTTTTATAAAGATCATATGGAATTGAAGTATTTGGTGAACAATCCCATCTTACAGGGGCGCATATGTAGATGGATACTCTTATTTCAAGAGTTTGACTTTACAGTTGTGGTAAAACTAGGGAAAAGTAATTCTGGACCGGATCACTTGTCTAGAGTTCAATCAGGTGAAGAAGCACAAACAATAGAAGAGACCATGCCTGATGCACAGTTGTATAGGTTACAACGTGCGCCAACAGAATTAGAGGACATTGCTGTCTTCCTAAGGACAGGGATGGCACCAGAAGGCATGAGGTCCTTGGAGAAAAAGTAACTTGCTATACACACGACACCATTCATGTTAATCAATGGTGACTTATACAAGTTAGGCAGAGATGAGGTGTTACACCATTGTGTATTAGAGCATGAACGAAAGGATATAATGGAGGAAGCCCATGGTGGTATTGCAGGTGGCCACTATGTAGGTGATGCTACAGCGCAAAAGATCCTCCTTGCTAGTTTGTGGTGGGAAACATTGTATAAGGATTATGAGGAGTATTATAAGGCATGTGACCATTGTCAGCATCTAGGTTGACCAAGACAAAGGGATGAGATGCCTTTACGAACAATTGCAAGTGAATAACCCTTTGAGAAATGGGTGATAGAATTTGTTGGGCCTATTTCACCAGCTACGCGTAGGACTAGATCACGCTATATAATTACTTGTACAGATTATCTTACGAGATGAGTAGAAGCAACACCTACAAAACTGTACAACGACTACAACAGCAAGGTTCTTATGGAAAAATGTTCTTACTAGGTATGGCTGTCCTTTAAGTTTAATCAATGATAGGGGCACCCATTTTTTAAATGAGACAATCCGAATTTTGTTAGATGAGTTTATGGTTGCCCACCACAAGAATACACCCTATCACCCTCAGGAAAATGGAACTGCTGAGGATTTCAATAAGATTTTGAGCCACACATTGACCAAGATTTGTGATGTGGGACGAAAATATTAGGATGACAAAGTATCTGTTGTTCTTTGGGCCTACTGAACAACATATAAGAGATTGAACAAAGCCACACCTTTTCAGTTGGTGTTTGGTGTGGAAGCTGTTCTTCCTATAGAATTTATGTTACCTTCTTTGCACATTGCGTGCACTGGAGGTCTAGCTGATGAGAAAGATTTGGAAGAATGGATTGAGAACATGGTTCAACTAGATGAGCGTCAGGCCATAGCACGATGGAGTCAGAAATAGGAGAAAGTGCGCTAGAAAACATGGCATGATAGGCGTATCAAGGATAAGAAACTTTTGGTCTGACAAATGGTACTTCTGTATGACTCTAAGTTTTCATGTCGTCCAGGCAAGCTCAAGGTGCATTAGTTAGGGGCGTCTGTTATAACTCACATACTTGAGTCAGGTGCTTGCCAATTAGAAGCAATTGACATAACATGACTTACTGGTTACTTTAATGGGAGTAGGTTGAAGCCCTACTATAAATAAGTCTTCTTGGTGTTTGTAATAAGGTAGTGTTTCCAGATAGATTAGGTTTCCCTTTCTGCATTTCCTTAATGTGTTTCTTTCATCATCGTTATGCTTTGTCAATTTAGTTCTTGTTTTTGTGTAATAAGTGCTTGCGCACATGAAGCTAACTACAATATGAAGCATGTTAATGCGCAGAGGACTACACATAATTTTTGTATGGGGTGGATTGTTGGTGACTCCCAGGTATAATGCTGTGAAGATTGGAAGGTATAATACTATGGATGTTGAGGAAGTAAGCTGCTAAAGGTGATTTACAAAGGATTTCTTCTCAAAAGTAACCAAGGATGGAGATGAATGAAGGAAAAGTATAACGCGAGGTAAGTGACAACCATGATAACTAC
This sequence comes from Taxus chinensis, assembly GCA_019776745.2. NCBI lineage: Eukaryota > Viridiplantae > Streptophyta > Pinopsida > Cupressales > Taxaceae > Taxus > Taxus chinensis. The sequence goes on from CM034149.1 coordinate 23,724,973, forward strand.
CAGGAGAAGGTGCAGTGACGATGTACTCAGGTGCTAGAGCACGCACTGAAGAGAAGTCTGTGACTAGAAGGTAGGAAGGCATGCTAGAAGGTTATAGCTGTGGTGCAAAGATGTACCACGTGGAAATGAAAAAATTGAGTAATAAATGAGAAATATTTGGTAGGTGGAGGAGTAATTAATGCATCAAAAATTGAAAATCTATATAAGGATGGGATGCGAATTCATTTCTACCCTTGCAACTATGAGAATTTGATGAAGAGCTAAGTGTGAAGAGTTGAGTAAGTGATTCAAGGTGTGAAGAGGGTGAAACCAGGTGTGAAAGGTAGATCTGTGTATTGGAGAAGCTTGTATCCCCATAGGAGAAGGGTTTGAATGAAGTAGATTGATAGAGTAGAGCTAGGGCACGTGATTTCATGATTACAATTTAGGGCATGATTGAATCGGGTTAGGGTTTGAAGTAAACCATTAAAGAGTTACAGAAGAAGGTGTAGAAACACAACACAAAGGGAAGAATGGCTCCAAAGAAGGAAGCAACAACAACAAAAGGAAAGAAGAAGGTAGTAGTGGAAGAGGAGGAAGAGATGACTCCTGAGAGCAATTTTTCAGAGATGTAGTACCCTGAAGAAGTAATTGTGGGCTAGGAATGGGATTCCCACATACTGAAAGAGAAAAATAAGTGAGTACAACCACCGAACCAAGGACAATCAGAAGAAGTTGGATGATTTACTTAACTCCTAAACGACAGGTGAACTGGTGATGGGATGCCGATATATGATGATGTAGGGGAGAAGTTATTGAAAAGGATTGGTGTTTACCAATTATATGAGCTCCCATACTTTGGGAAATATGCACCATTATACAGGTGGCTGATGAGCCGAGTCCATGAGGACTTCTTCTATTTTGTAGGGCGAAGGGTAAGACTAACACCCATTTTAATTACCACGGTAACAGGTTTAAAGGTGATGGGTGAGGACATCAAAAATGACCTAACTGACAAGGTTTCCATATTGGAAACACAAAAAGTGCTGGGATACCAGAAAGGACCACGTGGAATGGACATAGACAAATTACATGATTGTCTGGTAGTAAAAGCAGCAGTGCACCTGGTTACGAAATTGAATGACCAAGATCGTTGGTCACAAGTAAACTCAATGTGGCTACATGTGGCAAAGCGCATGTCAGAAGGGGTTATTTACAACATTGCCAGCTTCATTGCTAGAACAAATAGTAGAGGAAGCACACACAGGAAGTAAGATAAGTTTTGGTTTTGTCTTACTTTCTTTAGTATTCATGGAGATTGGAGTACCGGATGGCCCGAAAGAAAATATATGGGAATACCCCATGAATAACAAGTCTCCAGCTGAAAGATTCAGCAAGTATCTATGCAAGGGGTCTATGACAGATGAGGTAAAGGAGAGAGCGAAGATGTGGTATGACAGGCTCTGTGTGGCTTTTGAAGAGGAGTGGTGCATACCAAAGGAGTTGCCCTCGGTATTGGGGAAGTAGGCTCAGTTTTTTGTTTACCAGCACTTTTGTATTGCACGTTTTCTGATGGTGGATGGATCATGGAGCCCCTGGTGCAAACTACCGTATGCATTCATAGCATGGTATTTTCAAGCTTCCGTTCATCGGTTCACTGATACAAGGAGGTTAGTATTTAATGTAGACAAGGTGGATTGTGAATACCACACCTTGCGAAAGAAGTATGGATATCCGGGGAAGAATGCTTATAACGAGAGTATTATCTCAGAGATTTTGAGTATCAAACCAGAAACACTTGTTGTTGGGGATATCGGGGCCACGCTCATATATCTCCAACTTAAACCAAAGATGGAAAATAATAAGTATGTAGAGAACAAGTTCGCGCTCCCAGGACCACCAAAGGGGAAGCATACTATGGAAAACATCCCTAGCACCTAGGCCTTCTAAACCCATGTAGGATGATGAGGAAGAGGACGAAGAGCATGAGGATAGCGGTGGTTTGGTGCGCAGGAGGAAGTAACCATCTAGCAGACAGGAGGAGGAGCGCGTGACGGATTCACAAGGAGAAGAAAATACTGAGGTAGCGTAGGGTGACCAAAGGTTCAGAAAGGTGTTCAAGTGCACAAGGTCGCAAGGAGAAGCCCAACAGACAACAAGGAAGTCACCGCGACTCTCACTGGTAAAGGAACCTGAGGAGAAGAAGAGAAGAAGAAATCTCAAGCTAGATGAAGAAGCAGAAGAGTCTGAGGAGAAAGCACTTCCATCTCCAATCCATCATAGGGCAGAAGAGGAGCCTCAGAATGAGGAGGAGGAAAAACTGAACAGAAGAGGAAGAAAGGGAGCAATCAGAAGCTACACAAGGCAAGGATGAGGATACAACCAATATTCCTAACCTTGATGCCGCCATTCCAAAAGGGCCAAGGTCCTGTCAGAAAAGTGAGGACGTAAGGGTACAAACAATGGGGTATGCAGAGGACCAAGAGATGATTGTTCACACTCAGTTCCAGAGCACCGTCGCGTAAAAAGATTTATTTGGATGGGTGCTTATGGATGAGAACAAGGTGACATTACGAACATGAAAGCAACTTTCATGGTCAATGCATACGCATATGGATGAACCGGATTTTGATGTCTGTGAAGAATCATGTGTGTCTAGATGGTTGAAGAAGGCACCAGAAGTCTGGCACATGACAATTAAACCAACTGTTATGATGGATGAGCAGGTAAGTAATGCCTTGGTGAAAGTATCTGCTGAGGCACCTAGAAGAAACATTGAAAAATATGCTACAATTAAAGTGCTGACAGAGGAGCTAAAAGCAAAGGATGTGGAAATAGCACATTTAGTGTAGGAGAGGGATCTGAGCAAAAGGAAATATGAGACTTTTGTTAGTATGGTGGAGGAAATTAGAGATGATATACTAAAGGTACACCTGCATTTGGAATCACAGGTACCAAAAGAATTTCCTTCTGCGATGCACTACGTAAGAACAATGATAAAATTAGTATTGGAGGATGAAAAGGTGCGTATACCAGAGCAGCCCAAGGACCCAGCAGAAGAGGCAGAAAAAGCACAGGCTATAGTAGCAAGGAAGATTGCTACATATGAGGGCCTACTACAAGCACTCCGAGAGGAGCTGAAGAAAGCCAATCATGCCTTAATGATATGCACAGCTCCAGATGCACTAATAAGGGTAAAAACACTGGCAGAAGACAATGAGGTGCAAAAGGCCATGAAGGATGACACACTAGGCTGTGCTGAACAACTAACTATGGTAAAGCAGAAGCATGAGGCATTGGCCATGGCATAGGCACCACATAAAGAGAGGTTAGATGAACTTGGAAAAATCATTGCTCAGAAGATGGATGTGCTGGAAGGGATGCATACATCTATGTCAAGCATAATGCTTGTAATACAGAATGAGCAAGGAAAACTAACTCAGGATGAGCTAGAATCTATCATTGTGGATGTTCCAGAGAAAGCAGAAAAGGCATTAACAGAGTGGGAGAACTTAGAAGCAGACATAAAGGAGGAGTATCCAGAGATGATACTTCAGAAAGAAACGGAGGAGCTTGAAGCCTGAATAATTCTTTGATTCTTTAATTCTTTTCTATTCTTTGTGTAAGATTCATTCAACATTCTGTATTTCAACTATTCTTTACTCAGTTGTGGACATCACCATTGTCAGGGTGACAATGAGATTAGTGTGGGGTAATGTTGATCAGATAAAACACTTAGTAGAACTCACACACAAAGTTCACATGGAAAAACAGGATGGGATCGAAGGCGCGAAGGAATAGGAAGGCGTCACACACGGAGGTGTAGAGTCAGACTTTCGGGACTTAGCTGATTTTGTAGATCAAGTCTATTTTTAGAGGCTGGCATGCGGAACACACAAAGCGATGCCGAGACTTGCGTGCCATGCTTTGTCTATATTTCTGAGGATCATATCGAAGCACTCTTGCATGGAAGTAATCCAAGAATAGATTCATCACTCTAGTTAACTGTAAGTGATCTATAGATAGCATACTTGCATGTATGGCTATAATTATAAACGGTGCGTGGCTATTATTAGCGTGTGACCTATTTTTGGCATAGTTAGTGGTGAAGGGAAAGTTCCCCACCCTATATATATTAGATGAATCACCTAGTTGATATACCATGTTGAAGGGTTAGAGATTCATGAGTGCATGAGACTGGATAATTGTAACAGATCCATGCACGCATGACTATTATTGTATCAAGCCTCTGTATTGTTGTCATGTTTAATATATGAAGAATATTGGCCGAACCAAAGTGTCTTATATGTGTTATCATTGCATGCTATTGATTTCTTGATGATTTATACTTAAATGCATGCCTTTATAGATCTGGTTTGGTATAACTATGTAATGATGGATTAGTTTCTAACTATATGTCCTTATCACTTCACCATGCTACCATCCTACTACAACAACCCTAAAGAGGGACCTGGTACCTTGGCGTGCTTTGGGTGAGCACTCAGCCTATGCTGAGTGATGTGCCAACGAAACTAGGTGTTATCTGAGAATTCTAGGCTGCTTATTTTCCTGACCGATGCCAATCATAGGTGAATGATGTCGGTCCCTTCATAACCGATGTCGGTTACTGTGTTTTCCATAACGTTGATATAACATGCTGAATTAAAGTAATTGAGCTCCAAAACTCAACAATCATTTCCACATAGGCCTCTTTACCTGGCCATACATAGGCCTTGCGTAAAATGTAAACATTTGCGTCTACTTTATCTGTTTCAAATTGGATTTTGTGCATGTCATGGAATTTGCTCATAGAGTCTCTAAAGTACCTTACAATAAAGGTGAATGCCAACTTACACAATGAGATTTTCTCACTAGATTTCATATGGAAGCGCCCTAAACTGAAGTGATAGTAAACCAAAAATTCAACTTCTTCATATAGCACCTTGAGTAATTTCCATGGAATGTGCCATTCTCCATCAAATGCTCTATGCAACCTCGTAAACCACTTCTCCAAGTGATCCTTATATGTATTAGAAATAGCTGCACACAAAGTATACTTGGCATATTTATTTGCTGGGGATTTTTTTTCCAATGGAAACTCCCAGATGTTTTCCCTTGGTCCATTGGGTACACCAATTTCGATAAATATAATCAACAACAGGATGGTGCCCCAAGTTATTTTCTCACATTTATCTACCTAGATGTGCATCTCATTCACCTGGATTTTTACAATGTACCCAACAATGTTGTAGTATGTCTTATTTACCATCTTGTGTGATATATGAAACCAACACATATTTACCTCATTTCACTGCTCAGTGACACCCAACTTGCTCCCTGCTAAGCATGCTACAACCTTGGTGGCCATGTCTACAATTTTGGTTACTTAAAAGGCTCGGCCCACCTTCTTATAATGATGTATGGAGGCCATCGCATCAATGCCCTCATAGTCTAATAAATCACTTGTGATCTCCGAGCATGAGTCACTCAACCCTATCTCATTTCCAATCAGCTTAGTAGTGATCCTCATTCTCCTGCTCGTGAAGTAGAAAAAGTCTTCATGCACGTGTGACATGAGCCATTGATACAAATACTTGGGATTCCTAAAATAGCATAATTCTAGAATTTGCATGACCCCCACGCTGTCGAGTAACCTTTTCATAGAGGCATCCAAAACCCTAGTGCCATCTACCAACCACTCATTAGTTTTCATGTAGACTTCTGCTGTAATGTCCTTTAGGCACTTCTTAGTTTTATTTAAATTCACAAGGTAATAAATAATGTTGCAAACGTTGGATTTATTACAATTTTCAAAAATACCCTTCCTTACTTTCTGCACCTACCACCGTACATGATATTAATTCCCATTTAGCACATTTTGTTCTTCTTTTTCCCATGCCTCAATCTCTCGCACCTCAAATTTTTACACCTTAGTCATAAATTTCTGGCGCGCCACTAATTATCTGTCATAAATATTCTCTACCCACATTTCCTTACGCCAAAGTAGTTTATCCAATGTGACCCAACATACATAGTCTCTAATGCTACAACCTCATTGCTTTATACTAAGCGCTCATCGCTTTACATGTGGTGTTAACTTTGAGAAAATTCTCTTGAAGTTTTCATTAATTTTGAAAGCTTGTTCCCTTTATGGTCACCCATGAGTTTATTTATTTTCTATACTAGACTAACCTTCTTTATCCACCCCACACTAAGGGTATGTGCATTCCTCTACACATGAAAACACTTTATATTGTAACTAGCTTCCAGTGTGCAAGCGCACTTATTACACATAACACTGAACTAAATTGATAAAGCATAATGACAATAAAGAAAAAAAATCTAAAGGAAATACATTAAGGGAAATTTAACCTAAATGGAAATACTGCCTTATTATAAACACCAAGAAGACTTATTTATAGTAGGGCTTCAGCCTACTATCGTTGAAGTAACTAGGAAACCATGTTCCATCAAGCGCCTCTAACTAGCAAGAGCCTGAGTCAAGTATATGAGTGATAACATACGGTCCCAACCAATGTACCTGAAGATTTCCTAGGTGGCACAGAAACTTTGAATCATAAAGAAGTACCATCTACCCAACCTCAAGCTTCTTGTCCATGATGTGCCTATCATGCCATGCCTTCTGCCTAGCTTTTTCTTTCTTCTGACTCCATCATGATATTGCGTGCCTCTCATCCAGTTGTATCAACTTGTCAATTCTTTATTCCAATGCTTGCTCATCAGCCATACCACTTGCATGTACAATACACAAAGAAGGTAACATGAATTCCATGGGAAGAACTAATTCTATGCCAAATGAAAATTGAAATGGTGTTGCCTTATTCAACGATTTGTAGTTTGTTCTATATTCCCAAAGTAGAGAAAATTTTATCATCCAAATCTTTCCTTCCAAAATCACAAAGTTTTGTCAAATTCTAGCTCAATATCTTGTTGAAAGCCTCAACAGTCCAATTTTCTTGAGGGTGATAGGGTGTTATCTTGTTGTGTACAACCATAAATTCATCTAATAATATCCTGATGGTCCCATTAAGGAAATGAGTGCCTCTATTACTAGTAAAAATTAAAGGACATCTATACCTGGTAAGAATATTCTCCCACAAGAACCTTGCTACTATAGCCACTGTACAATCCTTTATATCCGCTTCTACCCACCTTGTAAGATAATCTGTACAAGTGATGATGTAGCACAATCCAGTTCTACATACAGCTGGGGAAATAGGACCCACAAAGTCAATTGCCCACTTCTCAAAAGGTTCTGTGCTAGTAATAGGACTTAAAGGAATTTCATCTCTTTGCCGAGGTTTTTTAAGGTGCTGACAGTGATCGCATGCCTTACAATATTATTTGTAATCCTTGTAAAAGGTCTCCCACCATAAACCAACTAATATAATCTTACATGTGGTGGCGTCGCCTACATAGTGTCCACCTACAATACTGCCATGAGCCTCCTCCATGATTTTCGTTCACTCATGCTCTAGTACACACTGACGCAATACTTCATCTTGGTCTAGTTTGTATAAGTCACCATTGATAAACATGAAAGTTGCAACATGAATTACAAGTTGTTTATTTTCAAGGCCTTCCTTTCTTCAGGCACCATACCTGTGCATAAAAAGAAAAAAATATTATCTAATTCTGAGGGTGCGTGGTTTAACCTGTATAAGTGTGCATTGAATCCTTGAAAAATGATCTGGACTAGAATTATTTTTACCTGGCTTAACCACAATTGTAGAGTCAAACTCCTAGAACAATAGAGCCCATTGGCATATGCGCCCCTATAAGATGGGATTGTTCACCAAGTATCTCAATGCCATGTGATCTATATAGAAAATAAAAGGTGTTTCTAGCAATTACTTTCATAACTTATGTAGTGCGTGGATCATTAAAAAATCCTCACATTTTGTAGTTGTATAATTCTATTTTGCAGGAGTCAACTTTTTGCTAGCAAAACAAAAGGATTATCTACAATACCTTCTCTAGGATGAGCTAGAACTGCACCAATGGCCATGCTAGAGGCATCCACATGTACGTGAAAAGGTATATTCCATGAATGAAAATGCAGAATAGGTGTTGTAGTAAGCCTTTCCTTTAGCACTTCAAATGTGCGCTATTGTGGTTCTCCCCAATAGGACTTGTCTTTACCCTTTAATAACTCCTCTAAGGGTGCAACAATATTACCATATCCTTTGATAAATTTTCTATAATACCCTATGGCCCAAGAATATGCACACCTCACTCTGACTAGTAGGCTCCTCCAAGCCTAATATGACTACAACCTTAGCTGGATCTACTAACAAACCCTCCTTATAGATGATATGCCCTAGCAGAGTTTTAAAAGGTGTAGCAAATATACACTTCTTGATATTTAAAGAGATGCTTAACTGTCTGCACCTCTTAAACATTAAATTCAAATTTTCACAATGATCCTTGACAAGACCATACACAATCCAATCATCCAAGTAAACCTACAAACATTTGTGAATAAAATCTTAGAATTCTTGAACAACAATGCGTCAAAATGCTACAGGTGTATTCTTCAATCTAAAGGGCATCACCGTGTATGTAAAACTTCCCCATTCAATGGTGAAAGTTGACTTCTCTTGATCTTATTTATCAATTCTTACTTGATGATACCCATAAAATCCATCTGTAAAAGAGTAAATTTCAAGCCCTATAATGCCTTCCAATATTTCCTTAGTGAATGGTGTAGGAAAAGGGTTCAATCACACATGCAACATTTAGCTCCCTATAGTCCACACAAATCCTGATTCTTCCATCTTTCTTTATGTTGATTACCACAGGGCTAACCCAATATGATTCCTCTATGGGCTCAATGATGTTAGATTTCAACATCTTGTCAATTTCTTCTTTAACTTTTATGCTCAAGTTAGGGTTCATCCTATAAGGTTTCTTCCTAACCGGGCATGCACCTTCCTTTACCTTAATTTTCATCTCACTCAAATATTCATGAACTCCTTTCAAATCATGGTATCCTTTAGGAAATAAGTCCTATAAATCACGTAATAACTCAATTATCTTAGCCACTTCAGAGTCAAACTAGTAATATCTAATTATGGCCTCCTTAGGTTTAACATCCGTTCCAATGTTCAATTTATTTTTCTTCATAGGTTCAAGGTAGGAACATGCGTTCTCATATACACTGTATAAGACCTCACACATACCCTTTGAATGATCTATGTCCAAATTTTCCACTTTCTCATCATCAACAATGTAGACCATATTTCCTTTCTCCTTCTCTAGGTAAGCGCGCTCAAGCAGTTCTACATCTGTCTCATCTACTTATTCAAAACACACTTTTAGGTCTAACTCACAAAGTAAATCTTGAATTAGTTCTTAAAATTTTACACTGTCTCCCATAATCAAGTGTTTCATAACCTGTAATGCCTCATTCACTAGAGGTTTAGTGGAGAAGTAGTCAAAAGTCTGGATCATACCTGCAGTCAAGTCTTACCAATTTCCAGTCTCTCTATTAAACTCCACATAAACATACCATGTGCATATGTAACCTCGCAAGGTGAAATAAAATTTGTGCATCCACAATGAAGGTGATAACACTTCCTTCCCCTCTATTTAGAGTCTCTCACACTGTTGAACGTGGTGATAAACATGATTATTACCATGATATTAAGATATTTGAGTAGGTGCATTACTTATGAGAAACCTTGCTGATAGGGAAATTCTCACCTCTCTCCATTCTATAAGATTATCCCCATGAACCATCTAATAGTGCGCTGTTGTCCCACATAAGGTATAAACTAACACGCTCCTTCTATCCACATGATCCTTCCACTGTACTACCATGGCTTGCAAGACTACCTCAGGGTTTCCTTTGCCAATGTACCAGGGTGCATGGTTGTTTCCTAATCACCTGACACAACACAACATGCTTACACACATAGTTGTGCTTCTTACCTCATGCCCAACCATATCATAGGTGTCATGTGCCCAATTTTCACAGGTTATACTTGTAGTATCACTGATGGATTGTGTATCATCCCACTGGATAACTCCTTCCTTAGATGGCTCAAGTACTTCCGTGTCTCTAATGGTGCGCACATAAATTCTGTTTAGATCTTCTTCACTTAAGGGCTCAACATGAGGTGTAGATTTCTCATCTATCAAAGGGATAATAACTTGTTCTTCCTTATTCTCAAAACTGATATATCCTTTATTGAACCGTATATCAACATTATTTACATAGCACCAAGGGCGTCGTAGTAGAGCTGGGAAGCTGTCTGCTTCTGCAAGTGCTAAGAACTCACAGTCCTTAGTGAACTTGGCCCCCTGTATAGTAATGGGTGCATCCTTCAAGACTCCAATTGGCATGGCCTTAGTCTGATTTTCCATATACAATACATTAGAAGATAACTGTAATGGAGGTCTTCCCACCTAAACCCATGCATCTAAAGTAAGCACATTCACTTCCGTGCTTGTGTCAATCAAAATATTTCTCAAAATCCATCCATCCACAAAAACATTCAAAGTGATCTCCTTATTATAATCCAAACTATGAGGAGGGAGATTAACATGTAAAATATTCTGTCCACTCTCAATACTAGTGCACTGAGTATTTTCCTTTAACCAACTCCCTAGTAATGGAATAATGTTCTCCTGACGCAACATCTTGCATACTTCCTTCAGATCATCAACATCTGAATGGAAGTCTCAGCTACCTTATTTTGTTCTAACTTTTGTGACTGTTCCTTTAAACATTATATTTCACCATGCAGATTTTTGAGTACCTTCATGGTTTCCTGATAAACCTCCTCCTGATGTGTAGGGTCTAGATATTTTGCATGTAAAACCTCTTCCTTAGTAATGGTAGGATTATGTTGCAACGTTTCTCTGGTGTGCGCATCCTCAATGTGTGTAGTAATATTCACAGGTACCATATAAGGATCCAAAGCTAACTTTGACATCTATTGGTTTCCCATGGTGTGTTGTATTCTAACCATCCCTTTGCCCTTATTCTCCTGTTTGTGCTTCTTTTTTAGATGTTCATATAAATATGGGCACTCTTCATAGTTATGATTCTTTCCACAAAAATAACAAGTAACGTTATGAGGAAACTCACACCTATAATGGTAAGGAGATCCACACGTATAACATGTTCCATGAGGGAACTCACCTCATCCACTGTCATGGCCTTGACCTCTGAATCCAACACGGTATCCTTGACCTCTACCAAGAAATCCCTCAAAGTGCCCTTCATTATGATCATAACGCCATTAAGTGTGATCATGATCATATTGATCACTTTTTTCCTTAGATTTATTCGCAACTCCAGTCTGTCATACACCAATATCAATGACATCATGGATATGATCAATAAACATGTAATCTTCAGTATTATGAGTTGTGGACCAAAAATTATTACAGTAGCAAGACACATTCTTCCTTATCACATGTTACAATAATAAGTAGCGGCTTGCATCATGGTCTAAATGAAATGTTTCACAATCCAGTAATAAGGAGCACACCGATGTATGAGGAAAAATATCCTTAGTATGCCCCTCTACTTCATAATATGTGTACAAAATTATAGTGAATGTCTCATGTGTTGTATTGGATGATAGTTTCTCTAACTATTTTTCCATCACTCCAATATGAGATTCTAAGAATGGGATCACTCCAGTGTTTATGCTCCCGACTACCTCAACACGCAAAGATGATTCAATCACCTTGCACAGGTCTGTATAAGTCTTATGTGAGAGTGCCCTCCTAAAAGGCATGATCAAGCCTCTGATGAACCACTGTGTATGATGACTTGTATGGCTATCATAAGATAGTTTATTAAAGAGTGTTTTGAAATGAGCATCATATTCCTAGACACTCTTAGTAGTTCCCTGCTTGATATATTTGAGCACGCTTATAATTTTTTGCTTGAACTCATGGATATAAATTTTTTTACGGAAATCATATCGTAACGCCATATAATCCACACAAGTCTTATCAGGGTCAAACTTCATATACCAATTGTAGGTGAATCCCTATAACGTAGTTTAGAACTAAATGGCCTTGTGCTTTAAAGCTATAATTCATTTTGCGTGCCATCGTATCTCACACATATGGACATTCTCAACAACATATTTTATTCCCCCATACTATGGGAGATGAAGTGACATCTCCATGTAAATATTCTGGGGTTGGTTAGGACCATGCCCACTAGATATAGAACCTCTTGTGTTACCCCTACCCCTAGATCCCAAGCCTCCTGTGCCTCCTAATCCACCCTCTATAACAGGAATTGAACCAGAGGATGCCCTGCCTTATGTCCCAATAGTGGTGCTAAACTGAACTCCTATAGTCTGCAAAGTTACACTACTCCCAGATGCGAGTCCATATTTTTACACATCTGTGTTCTATTCCGACGATGCGCCTAAAAAGGTACCTCTAAAAATACCTCCAAATAACAAGGAAGACATATTCCCAACCATAAATGTACTTGCTATTTGATTTACTCCTAAACCTATTGACAAGTCAAATTTACCTCTTTCTACTCTACTGCCCAAACTAGCTTGCTAACCACTAGCTGTACTAGAAACTTCAAAACCAAGCGCAAGAGCTAGGTCACTAGGTAGATTTAGATGTGTGCTTGTGGCCCATGTTATCTTTGGTGGTGTGCTCTCATAAGAGTCTAATGAGGGTTCCTTGTCATGCTTTCCCAAATGGGGGAGTTCCAGATGCTCTAGCTCCATGTCCTCTGCATGAGCTCTAAATACTTCACGAGTCATCTCTCTCCACAACGCCATCCATTATAAAACCTCACATTGCTTCTATAAATCCCTCTCGCATGCCTCTTTAAACTTAAGCCATCTTTCTTCTCTTTTCCTCTCTTCTGCTAGGTCTGGCATCTTTCACCACACCTACTCCTTCCCCCGCACATGGTGTGGTTTAGCTAGTCATTGGCTTCGCTTCCAAATTCAAGGTTATCATGAAGATCTTGATTGCCAATGGAATTCTGTGAAGAAATGTTCACTTGGGATAATGTAAAAATTGGAACTCAGCTACCTCCAGACAAGGGTAAGTGCAGGAAGTTGATGGACAATATAGGGTGATCCGTGGACATCATATTGCAAATAACAACATAATATCAACTTGTAGGGATTATTAGAAATACATACACTCAAAATTAGAGAAAATTATGTTGATATTAATTGTAGCATCTGGAATCTAGTTTCTAAATACTAATTTTTGTAAAAAATGACAAGATTAGCTATATTAAACACTCAAAGTTCAATGACTTGGTATTTTTTTTTAAAACGCCGATAAGATTATAGTACGTTTGCCCACAATTTGGATGACCAAAAATTGATATATATACTTTGGTGAGAAGTTATTGCCACTATCTATCTTGGGATGGATTTTATTTTGTATTTTTTTGAGTAATATTTTATTTTTTATGATTTTTTCCGTGAAAGTGGTATGAAAACATAAAGAAAACAGAGCACTTTCCGTTTTCCCGACTTCATCAAAAAATATTATCAAATAATTTTTTTTTTGAACATGTATATAATTTCACCAAGGTTGGGATGGTATAATTTTTATCACATTCTGATAAGTGAAACAAATTTTGCAGTCTTAAACATAGACATAAACATTCACAGGAAAAAGTGTCTTAAAGACCTACTATTAGTAAAAAAATTATAAAATGATATTTATCCTCTTCTTTCACTTTAAAATCAGTATTTCTACAAAGCTAATAGTCTCCCCTACGCAATGGTACCATTTTTATGACATATTTTTTACTTTTCGGCATGGTTCAAGTCTGCGGAAGACTAAATTTGATGTTTTTTTTGTTTTTAATGTAAAATTCAGGATTTGATGTCCACTTAATTGTCCCCCAACTTGGTGCACTTACCCACAAGAGTAAGTGGATATTGAGTACTCCAAAATATAGCTATTTAGAACACCATGGAACCAAGTATCCTTACGGTGTGTCCAAATAAGATTAGCATCATAGAGGGCCTGAAATTATTCTTGCATCTAAACAAGTGTATGAAACCTCCAATTCCTTTTATATGCATAAGTAACTAACCATTTGTATATCTCTATGGGAAAAATAGCAAAGAATCTCTCATATAAGAAATCATACAAATTTTGCTCAACCCACGCTCATGCGTTGAACTCATATCCAGTGCTGAATCTATGAGCATATTATTATCACAGATATACTATCCACTCCTCAACACTTTCTAAGGTCAATTGGTACATCTTCATCACACAACATCCTGAAAAACAACTAAGAAAGAGGTCCCAAAAAATGGAACCAATGATGCAGTCTAGAATTCACTGTAAATGACCCAGGTGCGCTGGCACATCACTTAGCTTGAGCTGAGCACTCACCTAAAGCACACAAAGGCACCATGTCCCTCTTTAGATTTGTTTATATAGAATGTTAGCATGATAGTGCATATGTATATTCAGATTCATAACCAACAATAAATAGTCCATAATGCATAAACTAGATCTAGATTTTAGAATATATAAAAGATGAACTAAACAATGACTATAAAAAGATCTACCATACAAGAACCAATTTCAGTCATGTTAAACACCATTATCTAGCCAATATGATCCATTGTATTAAATACTATAAAAAACAGAAGCTTCATACATTATAAAGGTAAGTTCATGAGTCATGCATGTTACAAAACCATCAACATAACTCTATAATAATTGACACACAAAACCGTGCAAATCAATACACACACACACACACACACACACACACACACACACACACACACACACACACACACATAGGGGTAGGGAATTTTCCTTCACTACCTATGCACTTTCTCAAAATAGGCCACATGCTAATAATATCCATGTGCCTTACAAAAGGATGCAAAACATGCAAGTGCTTTAACAATAGACTTCCTACAGTTAACTCTGAGAAGAAATCCTATTATTATCCTAAACTATGCATGGCGCTCAATTGATGCTTGTTCCCAAAATACCCTTGCATGGACCAAAAGTCTTCATGTCTTTGTGTGCTCAACACGCTACATCCAAAAATAACCTTAACAATAGAAACGACTAAGTACTGATCTTAGGTGCTTCAACCATAATGTAGCATTGCACGCTCTTCTAGTGTGCTTCATTTGCATGCCCAAAATTTAGCCCCTTTTTTTCAGTCCAACACAAGTGGGGGCTTGGTTTTCATGACCAAAATTTTAAAATTTATACGTTAAAAATTTACCATGACAACAACACTCACCTTGAACATTT
This sequence comes from Taxus chinensis, assembly GCA_019776745.2. Lineage (NCBI taxonomy): Eukaryota > Viridiplantae > Streptophyta > Pinopsida > Cupressales > Taxaceae > Taxus > Taxus chinensis. The sequence goes on from CM034149.1 coordinate 23,740,228, forward strand.
TGATAAACTACCAGTTTATCAAAATAGTAACACCGAGTCTAACTTAGCTCCATCTAACTCTAAATGACTGCTACCTACTTATACCTCACCTCCATCATAGAATCTCCTGACCAAAATCCCATCCACTTTGGGTAAAGTGGAACCTTCTTATATTTATTTTTTAATCGAAGGTCATAAACTAAAAAATTGTATAATTGAATCGAGTTCCTACGATAATGTCATGCCTTCCAAAGTTGTAAATTCCCTTGGTCTCACCCTAACCTATGTTTATGGTCATTGCTATTCCATGGAAACCAAAAAATTCTCCCTTATTGGCTGAATCAAGAATACACAAGTTTCTTTTTCCGACTTCCCATAAAAGATAGTAAAGATAACAAGATTGGTAGCTGACAATCTAGCCTCTAATGGAATGTTGTTGAGAAGAAGTTTATGTAGATAGGTAGGTGATGAGATAAAAATGGATTTGTTAAGAACCCTTGTCCTACCTTCATTTTATTTTATTTCTTGAATAAATTCTATGGATGCTCATTTTATTTTTGTCATGTGTTTTTGTTAGGAAATATAAGTTTTACATGTACTTAGTGAGTTACCGTGTAGTAAATATTACTTACAGTTATATGGCTATATCATATTTTTGTATATAATAAACCAATACATTTGTTAAAAAACGTATCTCTATTAACTAGTCATTTTTTTATTTGTTCTTCCTATTAATTAGGAAGTTGGTTTGTTGTTTCTATGGCTATATAATAACCTCTGTAATGTTCTCCTAAAACTTATCCTGAATATTATTATTATTATTTCACTGTGCAAAAATTAGACCAAATTATTATTTGGTATCAAAGCAGGGAAATTGTATGGATTTTTAGTGTTGATAGTGGGGAAGTTCAAATGATTTAGTGCCCCAATCTATGCAATATCATCGATTTAGATTTCATAGATCCATTATATAGATTGTTATTGATAAAGTTTTTAGTGGAAGCCACTTCAAAGATTACTATGAATTCGGGAAGTATACACAACTCCATAATTATTATCTTCATCTAGATTTTAGAATCATTTACCACAATCCCCTATACGTGTCTACTATAAGTTTGCGTGTGGACTCTACATGTATTTCTGTAGATATTTGTCAACGACCATAAAAATAATTTTGAGCATTGTTTATAAGGAAAAATAGGTGGTTATTTATTGGGAGATGAGGTACTGTTGACACAACACATCTTCTCGCACTCCTGTGGAAACCCAACTTCCCCTGCTTGGTTGAAATATCTCATAGCTCAGGCGATCGGTCCTTATTATTTTCATCAAGCACCAATTTATTACATGCACGCAATTCTTACGAGTGTATGCATGTCATTACATTGGATTTTTTTTATTGAAGATCGTAAATTTGGTGTAACCATCTTGACTCGGCCCACATATAAAGATTGACACGAGGAATTGAATTTTAGTTATATACCTGGAAAATCCACTACGCCACCATCTACATTGTCATTTCCTCGGCCACATAGTCATCATTAAGAGATCTGAGTAATTACATTGGATTTTTTGTTTTCTCTTGGAAAATTGCTTTTAAACTACTTTTTTATTCTACATTCTACTCGCAGACATCCTATGGCATCTCATGTGGATTGTGGCTCATCATATATACTTTTTAGATTGACATCTCTCGTTCCTCAAGCTCACCTAGACTACAATATGAGTCGAAGTCAGTTTTTTCTATAATCTTTTAGGGAAGGTTAAAAGTTTTTTATTTTCTAGATAGGCTATATTAGTTTTAGATTATAAAGAGTATATGTTCATTGTCTATTTATTAAATACACTTATCATTCAATGCATTTGTTTTATTTATTTTATTATGTCCAAATAGTGTATTTTATTTTAAATAAATGCAAGTATCCAAAATCAAAAGTCATTATTTTTGTGATCTTGTCTATTGTCAATGTGTGCAATGAAAAGTTTGCAAAAGCTATGAAGAAGGGGTAAGAACCTCTAAAAAAACCCCAAAATCTTTGGAACAAACAACTCAAATGACCATCAGATTAGAGATAAGTAAGAGATACATATTTGCATGTATATATAAAGCTTGAAACAAACAATCAACCTCTAAACATGAATATATTAGTTCTATCTACTCCATGAAAGCTATCTATAAGTGAACCTATTAAAGCTCTAGCAATCAATTTTGTGTTTATTGATGTTTCAAAAGCTTAAGAATGGAAGCTCACCATTAATGGCTTCTCCCATTTACCTAAAGCTTTGAAAGGATTAGCAAATAACAAGTAAATAGCTCAAATAAAATATGAAATGACTCTAAAAGACTTAAGCATGACCTAAATCAGAAATAAGAGAAATGAGAGAGAGAGAGAGAGAGTTCTTAGGAAAAGGTGGGAGGGGTATCCCTCTATTTATAGTTTTTGGATTTGAGAAAAGGATGTTTTGGATGCATGTGGGACTAAAAAGGAGTCAAAAAGTTGATTTTTAGAAAAACCTATTTGGAGGTGTGAACAGGATTTTAGGAAGCTAAGTGGCTATTTGGAAAGGTAAGATATTTGTTTAGAAAGTCAAATTCTCTTTAGAAAGTCAATAAGAGGGTTAATTAACCTAAACAAGGTTAATTAAAGGGAAAAAAACTTATAGAAGCTGGTTAGAGAGGGATTAGCATGGTTTAGGAGGTTTAGAAGGGGTTAGAAAGGGTATTTTACTAGCGTAGTGTAGTAAATGAACACGAGACTAGGATAGTTAGTATGATCTTAGTAATAAGATCATGTAGACCAAATTATAGGTGTCTACATTTTCCCCTCTTTGAGGTGACATGTGCGACGTCACTTCAAAGAAAGTAGACAAGCATAAACGAGTAGAAAATTTTGAAGGGGTAGAAGAAAAATTAGTAGGATGAAGGATGCCCCCTCGAGTGTTGATGGGGTGATGGAGGAACACGATCAATGATCGAAAAAGAGGAGATAGAAGAAAGGGGAGATAGAAGAGAAAATAACAAGAAAAAGGGATTTTGAGCTATCCACAAGGCATTGCTATATAAACAATTCTATTCATCATATTGCTAGTAATCTTCATCATCGGTCCTTATTAAAATATGAGCATGTGACATAAATGTAAAATGACATAAAAAGCCACGATACAAAAAACTATCCATTGCTAAAAATGACCAACTCCATGCAACATACACGAATGCAATGCAATACGAGAAGCAAACAAACTCACTTAATAGGGAAATAAGTACAATCACACACACTCAAACCAACAACGCTTAAGATGGTTGCAAAAATATTTTGTTATCGAGTTGCAATCCCAAATGTTTTGATAAATGACAAGGGTTTAAAATGATGCCCCAAGAAATTTGTATATGTAAGGGAAAGGATGGAGGACACTTAGGTCTGATGAAAAAGTAGTGTGCACAATGAAACAATACCAGGAAACTCGTGCCCCAGAGTATCGACGAAGTAAGCAATGTAGCTTTTGTAAATGGTTTGGAGATTTAGAGGATCTGCGAGTCATTGTTTCAAAACATGTGGAAATGCCAACAAGATATGAGATGAACGTCATGCGAGAGACACATATTTCAGCTGCAAATGAGTTTATTACCAATTTTAGTCCATTTTCAAAGTGTTTATGATTTTTTTTGGATTTTTGGATGATTTTATAATTTTTAAATTTTTGATCGGTCAGAAGAATTTAGGAAATGGAAGAGCTCTGAAAAGCACGTGAAAATGCTCCAGAGTGAGGAGAACGGGCGTTGGGTAACAGTAACATGCCCTGACGAGAAGACAAATGGGCCAACAATAATTATTTAAAAATAATCATGGCGATAGATAAAAATAGAAGACAAGAAGTGCCTGGAAATATTTAAAAATGCCCCAGGGTGAAGAGATAAGTGCTAGGTGGAAAATAGTGCTCGAGGATGGTTTAGATGATATCATATGTTTTGTACATGAGATATTTTGGTAGATGCTAGCATTTGGGATGATATTAGATGATATTGGTGTGGGGGGGATAGATTTGTGATCATGCGCAACCCCTCTTGCCCCCATTGATGATACGATATGTGATGATTAGCTTAGTATACATGCATGATGTAAAACTTAGCATTTTTGTATATATGATGTATTAGATGATGTTATATGTGATGAATGATAGATGATAGATGTGATAACAAATAGATGTGCAGTAAACAAACACACAAGAAAAAGTTAACAAAACTAAACAAATGTACACCTTCAAAACCACACAACAATATGCAACTAGAAATGAACTCATGCAAATTTTAACAACAGATTAAATTGGTATCCAATCTAAGTAAGTAAAATGAATTCTAATAGATGCATACAATAGATGATGAAAACATACCAATATCTTACAAGTATGAAAGTTAAAAATGAACTCAATGCAACACATAATTAAATCAAACAAGATTCAATCTAAGGTAAGAAAATGAACCATACTTTAAATCATACAACATGAAAAGATACTTACAACCAAAACTATACAAACCATCAACTAAAAGCAATATAATCACTACCTTGTTTTTGGCGGGACAACATTGATATATTTTCTAATGTTTTTGGGTTATCTTGAAAGATAAGTTTTCAAGGCTACTGTTCACATTGTTTTCAAGGTTTCCCTAAGACAATGTTACGAAGTTGGTGTAGCTTCGTTCCTAAGGGGGATTTTCTAAATGTTTAGATTTTTGTGCATCCTTTTTCTGAATGTTTTTGTATTTTCTAAGGTCATGTTTTGAAAGCAATGTACAAGGAAAAAGAAGCGTGGATGCCCCCAGCATGATGTGGGAATATACAAAAGGTAGAATGCCACACATATATGTTCAAGAAAGTGGAATACAAAGGTTCCCCCAGTGTTAGATGGGAATATACAAAGGTAACTCCTTCACGCAGATATAAGAACAAACAAGCTAGATCACGGCCTGGTGAAGTAGACCCGGTAGGGTTCCTAGACCTAATCAAGGGAAACCAAACCTAGATAGCAGTGAGGGTTACCCATGCAGATGTAAGAGTAGCTTGTGACCAATGAATCCTCCTTGAGCGCCAGAAACTGGTTTTCACCCAAAGACCTGCCCAATGCGCCACAATTGTGTGGTTTTCACATGTGGATGACCTACTTTTTCTTTACTGTTTTCTTGATTTTATGATGTTTTTCTTGTTTTTTCTTTGTTTTTCTACTTTTTAGGTATTTTCTGATATATGTGCCATGCTTAAGCATAGAACCGCTTGAGATGCATGGCATTCATAGGTTCTGGAAGCTCTTCACCATCTGAGTATGCTAGTTTATAAGCTCCTGATCCATATTTAGCAACCACCACATAAGGCCCTAACCAGTTAGCCTCAAATTTTCCTTTCTTTTCTTTGTCCTTGACAAGTTTTCTTCTGATTTTATTTTAGAACAAGATCTCCTACATAAAATTCATGATGAATGATCCATTTGTTATATCCTCTTGACACTCTATTCTGGTAAACCTTTAGGTGATTAAGCGCTCTCATACGCTTTTCATCCAACAACTCTAGCTCTGCTAGCTGAGAAACTCTATAGTCTTCATCCTTATCAAGATAGTCCCGGAGAGATATTCTCAGGGAGGGAAGCTCCACTTCCAAGGGTATGATGGCTTCAGTGCCATAGACTAGTGAATATGGGGTCACACTAGTAGGAGTGCGGATGGAGGTTCGATAGGCCCAGAGGGCAGGATGTATCTGTAAGTGCCAATTACGTCCAGTCTTACTTACCATTTTCTCCATGATTCATACAAGAGTTTTATTGGTAGCCTCGACTTGTCCATTACCTTGGGGGTAATAGGGGGTAGACCACTTGAGCTGAATATGGAAGCGTTGACATAACGCTTTGACCATTTTATTCTTGAAGGATTTACCATTATCAGTGACAATGGCGGAAGGGATACTGTAATGGAAAATGAGGTGATTCATGATGAATTTGGAAATTTGTGCACTAGTGACATAAGTAAGAGGCACAACCTCTACCCATTTAATAAAATACTCGGTCGTGATGATAATGTGGGGTATGGCCATCTGAAGAAGAAGGATGGAGCTTCCCTATGAGATCCAGGCCCCATTTAGAAAATGACCAAGGTGTCGCAATGGGTTGTAAATCCTGTGCTAGTGCATGTATCAAGTTGCCATATTTTTGGCATAGCTCACATTTCTTTACAAAATTACAACAGTCTACTTCCATGGTGGGCCAATAATAACCCACTCTTAAGAGCTTCTTAGCCAAGACCATGCCACTAGTATGTGCTCCACAAATACCTCTGTGCACTTCCTTAATAGTGTGGACTGACTCAGTAATGTCCAAACAATGTAGCAGATTATCGTCATAGCCACGATGATAAAGGGTGCCTCCTAGGAGGGTGTAATGGGCTATACGGTGGATAAGAGATTTCTTCTCAAAATGGATAATGTCTGGGGGAAATGTGCCATCTTGTAGGTATCTAAATATAGGGTCATACCAAGGGGAGAAGGGACCAACAACTTCACATGCCAAACACGACTCTGGCATATCATATGTGGGTACTCGTAAATGCTCTACAAAGAAGGGCATTTTACTTTCCTGAGGTGGAATGCGTAATAGTGATCTGATAGTAGCCATGACATCTGCTGATCTATTGTGTGACCTTGGTTTTTTGTTCAAAGATAATCTGTATAAAATATTCCTTCAAGGTTTCAACCATTTTCTTGTATGGAATAAGATTTTCATCTTTAACCTTATACTCATCATTAACTTGTTTAATAATAAGTTGGGAGTCCCCAATGACTCGTAGTTGTCTGATATTCCAAGTGATAGCCAACTTGAGGCCAACGATGAGTGCCTCATATTCTGCAATGTTATTAGTGCAAGGGAATCCCAAACAAAATGCTCTTGGAATAACCTCACCTGTGGGAGTGATGAGCACCACTCCTGCTCCTGATCCGTGGAAGGTGAATGATCCATCAAAATGGACTTGCCACTCCACAGACTCTTCAACATACATCATGGATGCATCTGGAAGATCCAGACACAAAGGTTCCATCCCTGGTAAAGGGGCTTCTGCCAACTGATCAGCCAATACATGTCCTTTTAATGACTTCTGGTTAACAAACTCAATATCAAATTCACTTAGGAGAATGATCCAATTAGCCATTCATCCTGTAAGGGTGGGTTTGGATAAAAGGTATTTGAGAGGGTCAACTTTGGATATTAGCTTGGTCTTATTGTTAAGGAGATAGTGACGTAATTTTTGAAAGGTAAAGACAACTGCCAGGAAAGCCTTTTCAATATGTGGGTAATTCAGTTCATAGGCAATCAAGGTGTGACTAAGGTAATAAATTGCCCTTTCTCTATGGTCTAGGTCATATTGGGAAAGAAGTGCACCAATAGCAAACTAGGTAGCTGAAATGTATAATAGGAGAGGTTCTTGGGGTAGGTGGCATGAGTACGGGTGGGTTGACAAGGTACTGTTTAAGCAGTGCAAATGCCTTTTGACAGTTTGGTCCCCAGTTGAATGTAACATATTTTTTCAATAGATGTGTAAATGGATGGCACTTATCCGCAAGCTGTGAAATAAAATGATGGATTGCCTAAATTTTTCCTTGTAAACTTCTTAGTTGTTTGAGATTTGTAGGTGGAGGCAATTTATGTGATAGTTGTAACCTTTGTAGGATCCACCTCTATTCCTCTCTGTGAAACGATGAAACCTAGGAGCTTTCCTGAAAAAACACCAAAGACACACTTCTTAGGATTCAAACGTACTTTGTAATCTTGGAGACGTTGAAAAATATGTCTTAGCACTTCAGGGTGCTCTCCTCTGCTTTTGGATTTTGCTAAGATATCATCAATGTAATCCTCCATGATGTCATTCATCATGTCATGGAAGATGATTGTCATTGCACGTTGATAGGTGGCCCCGACATTCTTGAGTCCAAAAGGCATGACCTTGTAACAAAATTTCCCCCAAGGGGTGATGAAAGTTGTCTTATGTTGATCTTTCTCTTTGCAATCCAGATCTGGTTATAACCTGAAAAACCATCCATTAAGGATAACATTTCATAACCAGCGGTAGAATCAACGATCATATCAATATTAGGCAAGGGGAATTCATCTTTGGGACATGCTTTATTGATGTCATGGAAGTCAGTGCAGATTCTTATGCCAATCAGTTTCTTCTGAACTGGGACTATGTTAGATATCCAATCTGAATAGTCAATGGGTTTAATGAAATCAGCAGCTAATAACTTTTCAAGTTCTTCTTTGACAAGTAGTGCAATTTTGGGGTGCATCTTTCTCAATTTATGCTTGATGGGTTTGGCATCTGGGTGCACAACGAGGTTGTGCATGACCAATTCTGGGTCCAAACCAGGCATATCTATATATGACCATGCAAATATATCTACATATTCTCTCAATAGTTCCACAAAAACTTATGTTCTTGAGTTGAGAGTGAAGCTCCCAACTTTATCATTCTAGGTTCCTCTTCTGAGCCAATGTTGACACTGATCATTTCTTCAACAAGCATTTTAGAAGCATCTTCCATCCATGTAGGATCAGGGGGAAGAGTAAGATCAACCTCCTTAGGTGGCTCATCATTATCTTTGAATGGGTATACCATTTCTTCTATAGGTTCTTCATTTTGTTTATCTACTAGTGCCTCAAAAAATTTATCGCTATGAGACTTGTGTTTATTCTTTCCACAAGGCTTCTCTGAAGCATTCTTACTCTTTCTTACGACCTTCCTATTCAAGCATCCACACATCTCTACCTCTTCTCCAAAGTATGCACAAGCATCTAGTTTGATGGAAAAACCTTTCTTGTGATCCCCAGTCGGAATAGAATCCTTGAGTCCCATGAATTCTGTGAATGCCTCGTCGTTCTCAAAGAAATCGATTGGCATGTGAAATTGTTGATTCCAATCTACAAGTTTGGGATATACAAGGGTTACTTGGCCAATGGTTTGAGGATTGGATCCGGATAAGGTAAAAACAACTGAATTAAGGAATAGGTTAGTGGAGGCAAGATCCTTGTATAGGCTACATTGGGAATCTGCATCGCTATCTGAATGAGATGAACCATCCTCACATTTAGAAGAGGTGGCATCGATCTCAAAGGGTGGATCGTCATGAGGTCTAATTCCAAGGCCATGTTTGTTGGATTTGAAATGAGGAATAGGAATGGGTTCTAACCATCCTTGTGCATTGATACCACATCCAAACCCATTGTAACCCATGACGTACATCATACGGTGGCCTTTGATATACTATGGAGCTTGATGACATGATGCCATGGTACCTTCAGGTACCCTCTTGATGGGATCTTCTAACATATTTTCCTGGATAGGAGACCACTAGGGATGAACTTCTCCAATGGTTTAGGGCATTTATCCTGAGTGCTCTTGAATTGAAAGTAGGGTTTACCACGTGTCCTGGGTGACACTGATAGATCTGATATTAATAAGGCCTGTTGAAGAGTGAATTTCTCACCTGGGCCATACTTTGCAGACGTTTCCTCCCATGATGTGAAAGGGTTGACCAATGAAGGAAAGTTTTGATTACAAGGAGTGAGTGAATCTGGATCCACACGTTCCTTGATAGCTTTTGTTTGTAAGGAGATAACAATATCTGCAGAAGGGCATTCATAAGCTACATGAGAAAAACTATGCAATGCCCTACAATGCGTGAATAGTTCTTGGATCACCCTGAATGGTGACTATCTGTCCTTCATGGCACATCTTGATTCAATGATGGAAGGTTGAAGGAATGACTTGCATGACATGGATCCATGGGATCCCTAAGATCATGTTGTAAGGAAGATCCAAGTCAAGGACATGGAACATTGTATCATGACAAGTCGGCCCTACTTCCATCGGAACTACTATAGTACCTACTGACTCTCACTCCTCATTATCATAAGTTGTGATTGTAATAGTTTTAGCCCCTAGATCTATTTTAGAATGGCCTAGCTTCTTAACCAGCTTCAAAGTGCAAATATTTAGACTGGATCCACCGTCTACAAGTACTCTCTTGATCTTACGACGGGTAACAACTACTTCTATGTATAGGGGTAAGTTGTGCTCTGGGTCATTATGTGGGATTACAATGTGATCAAAAGTGATATGATCATTGGAATCAAGGTGTGCAATCATCGCTTGAAGTGTGCGGGATCTACATCTATGGAGACTCCTGAACTCTGCAGTGTTTTATATAATATGTTTTTATGAGCAGTAGATATTTTGAGGAGATCTAAAATCGATATCCTAGTGGGTGTCTTGTCTAACTATTCTATTAAATTGTATTGACCTTCCTGAGGGAATAGGTAGGGGATCCAGTATGATCAAACAAGCACGTCGTGTCCCTACTGTACAATTTTTTTCTAAGATCCTAATAGTATTAACATGTTCATCAGATGAATAGATACATCCTATAAGGGAATCAAAGGGACTATCATTAGTTGGATAAACATAAGCAACAGTCCTATAGTCATTAGAAGTTTGTCATGATCTGGCTTCCTGTTCTTCTTATCTGCATGGTTAGGAAAGGGCTCTTTGAAGATACCCATTTTCTCATTGGGACCCTGTCCTGAGTCAGGGGGGAATCTACGGTGATTTTTCCCTCTTCGATGAGGTCTTGTATATAATGTTGTAGTCTCAAGCACCTATCAGTTTTGTGTCCTTTAACATGATGGAAATCACAATACTCATGCTCTTTGAACCAACCTAGTTTTGGAGCATCTTCTGGATATGGTACTGTCGTGGTTGGGTACTGCACCATGTTTACCGCATCTAACTGTTTAAGTATGGAAAATAGTGATTCTGTTAGTGGCGTAAACACACATTTTGTGGGTGCCTTTGGGATGAGGTCATTGTGAGAGCTTTAAAAGTGGACCAATTTGTACAACTTGGACTCTCTTAGAGTTTGTGATGCCATCACCAACGACATGTTTGTTCTTATTGAATAACTTTGGTTTATCCGTAAATTTTGTTTCATGTTTTTCCTTTGTGACGGGTTTGAGTGTCCCTTTCGCAATTAGATCCTTTTCGATTTGACTACCCTTTTCGATAAATTCTTCGAAGTTAGAGCCGCAATGCATTTGTAAATGAAAGGCTATTTCTGGATTTAAGTTTGGGATGAATATGCTTACTAGTTGTTTTTTTGGTAGGCACAAGGGAAATGACTTTCCAATCCACGCCATCGTTGTAAGAAGCATGCAAAGGTCTCATTGGGTTTCTATTTTGTGTTGCAAAGGTCATTCATGGTGATATCATTCTCCATATTGAAGGAATAATGTCACACAAATTTTTTCAGCAAGTGCGGGCCATGTTGTGATCGATCCCTTAGGTATACTAAAGAACCATTCTAATGCCAGTGCTCCTAGGTTGCGAGGGAATAATCATATTAAGAAATTATCATTGTACACGACCTCTTGACAAGCCATGTAAAATTCCTTGATGTGATCACGAGGATCACCTTTGCTTTTATATTTATCGAACTTAGGAATGGCAAAATTTTTGGAAACGGTTGTCATAACATGTCCTTATCAAAGGGGTAAGGACATAGTTCTTCATATAAGTACTTCCTACTGTGTCCTACGTTTCCTTCTTGTAGCATAGTAAGTGTGTTTTTCATTGATTGTAACTCTTGTTGAATGAGTTTCTCTTTTGTAGGTGATATTATTCTATTTACCTTAGCCAACTTTAAAATGTTGTGTCATCGTATGGATCAAAGTGAAATTCACTAGATTTTGTTTTGAGTTTGTCTTTATGCACATTTTATTCGAAGAGCCTAAGTTTGCTAATTTTTGGCTTAGTTTCAATATTTTTTTTAAGGATCTCTTCTTCAACTAAGGGATTGTCTTCCTCGTCAAATTTAGGAGGTGGTGAGCCTTTGCGCTCATGCTCAATTTTTACTTTACGTGAAGCCTTATAATAAGGTCTTCGCGAATCGCCAATTGGTTTTGATGGGTATTCTTCAACATTTTTGTGATGTTTTCTGGAAGTAGAAGCATACCCTATGTCAAAGGGGTTATCCATGTCTAAGAGGGATGGTCACTCTTCCATTTTATGATTAATGATCTTAGTCTTCACTTCGCATTCTTGTGGAAGCTTAGCTCCTAACTCTAGGACTCTTGTGAGTACTTGATCTTTATTATCATAAAGGAGCTCATTGAATTGAACTAGGTCTAACTTATGTTGTTCTTCAGAAGAATCAGATTCTTCTCCACTATGATCAATCAAATGGTTTTGTGTCTTTGACCTTGAAAAGATAGGTTCTAATTTATTACCACTTAATGGGAAGGATGCAAAATAATTTTCTTCTAAGTCACGCTCGTTTGGTTTAGATTCCATTTTCATGATTCTTGGCATCACTAGTCAAAGTTATACTAGGTTTTTTCTAAATGCTTTCAAAGTTGTATGTAACCTAGGCATATGTTATGTAAGTCGTTTGATGTCAAAATATCTTAGTGTGTTCTAGATGTAATGTTATTCAGTTGTTTATCATTTAAAGAACAATCATATGAACATTAAATCAAACAATCAATAAAGCTATTGTTTTAGCAAGACTATACCCTAAACTATGATTCCAACAAAGGGTTCAAGGAAAATAGTGACAATACCCTATGAATACATAGGTCAAGTTAGAGTACTAACAAGGCCTAATACCAAAGTGGTATTGACGTGATCTCTCCACGAGATATACTAAGACCAGTTTAAATGTGGACAAAACCTAAGTTTTTTGAAAAATGGAAGTTGCAAATGTGGATAGCGTAACAACACTATCTTGATACGTTAACCTAGCAAGCAAAGGTGTTAGTATCAAGATGATGTTATTGTGATATAAACAAAACAGTATCGACACTCTCAAAAGACTTAGATGACGTTAGAACCAAAACTAAGTATAAGTATAACAAGAAGTTCTTAGTTGTGCGAGCAGCATAACTGATACAATAAAGGGACTTATACCAAGTTCTCAAAATTGAAAACAAGATGTAAGTACCAAAATTGTATGGCTAGAATGTGAGCAAAAATAACAACTTAAGGAGAAATAATGATGAAATGAAAACCTAGTAATGAAGATGATATTGAAATCAAGATCAAAGGACTATCAAAGACATGAAAACATACTTGCACACTTTAGACGTTTAACAACCCAGCCACAAACATGGATGGGTGTAAACGAAACAAAAAAGTGGTGAATACTGTCCTTGATAAGACTTCAGGGTATGCTTCCTTCTCACCCTAAATGGGCAACAAGAATGCAAGGGTATAGATCAAAAGATGAAAATAAACTAAGTGCCACTTGGGAAGAGTTTCACCTCGTCCAAAGGTGAGAAAGAAACCAAGCTAAGTGATACATTGTTTAATTTCGTGATGAAAGACACTTAGATCTAACTCAAGTGGAATCTTTTCCTTGTTTGAAAAACAAGGTTTAGACTCCAAGTAATTTGTCACTTCGTGATGGCTCGAGAAGATGTGACAATGGACTAGTAAAGTGGGATCCAAGACAAAATGGATTTCCTAATAAGATCACTCAACTAGGTGTCAACAGTTTGTCTAAATGTGATCTTGATTTACCTAAAGATTCGCACTGACTAATTTGGGAGTATCTTGGCTTTACTTTACCCCCTTCTAATACAATGAGAAACTAGTGCATTCAGGTGTATCATCACTGGGGTTGTGATACAGAAAACTTTGACTCTAAACTCACAATGTAAAAACTAGTCAAGTGGGTAAGCGGAGCGCTTCTTGTTTCATCCACGAGGCTACTCAGTGGTGGATTACTTTAGGGTTCCTAGAACCACCCCCCCATTGTTATAGCTTAAGGCAGTTATGCCAAAGGGGTTATGTTCTAGTTGAGCAGATAGGGACGTACCCTTTTCTTAAACTTGCAATACAGTGTGATGAAACTGGTGTTTTTTTAATCATGCTTAGATTTAATGAAGTTTTTGCATGCCTTTGGCACCCTGCACGAAAATGTATTAGTAGTTTTGTTTTTTTGACTCCTCCTTTCTTTGACAAGTTTTTTTGGTTCTATATAATGGATTAGTAATTTTCCATACGCATAAAGAGAGAAAAAATCCATTTTGATTCTCAAGATCATCCTAAGATGCAAGAGAAGAGCATACACAACAAAAATCTCAATTAAGAAACCAAAAAATGGAAAATACTTAATTCAAATTGCAAAATACATACATCTTTACCCAATTTGGAAAGCTTTAAACATTTTTCAAAGCAATGAAAGAGATAAAAATTATTTTTGATTCCCAAGATCACCCCAAAAGATGTGAGGGAAGAGCATATGTGACCTTACTCTTTATGATTAAGCATGCAAGGTTTATCCAAGTTTATTACAATTTTAACAAAAGCATGTAAACATACCCTACAAAAATAAAAATTAATCAGATTAAACTTGCAATGATGTTAGTATTTAATGACACAAGCCTTTGTAAACACAAAATTGATATACAAGTCTGAAATGAGGTACCTACGTGTAGGTTATTATGTGTGTGCATGGGGTATGGTGCATAAACTCCTTTGTGTAAACCTAGTGGGTCTGCAGAGTGCTTGACTACCCGAGAGATTCCTATGCTAACATATGTGCATATGTGCTAGAGAACAGATGTTTGTGCATGGAAGCAAAACAGAAGGAAAGTTGTCACAGTGTGTGTGCACTGTATAGAGGGATGCTGTGCACTAAAAACAGGGTGTGTAGACATATGTGCTAGTAGAGGGTGTATGCTTATGCTACAAATTTGGGCATGTCATGTGCCTGGTGAAAAATGATAGTCCATCAGAGCAACTACACTGGAAGAAGGGCATATGTGCACGCCTATTTTGGCATGTGCACCTACTTTCATGTACCTATGTGTTGGTTTGGGTGCCTTTATGCATGCCTCTGCTAAAAATAATAGTCAACAGGTGATTGCACTGGTATAAGGGTGAATGTGCGCCTTCCTGAAAACCCACCAAACAACATGGAAAATGAAATTCTAAAAGTGTCAACAGGTTAGAATTTAGCCATTAAATGTAATTTCTAACATAAACCTAACAAAGTGGCATGAAAATGAAGGTTAACTACATAAAACCTAGCTAAAAATCCCAAGGAAAAATATTTAACCCTACAAAAAACATGTAAAAAGTTAGAAACTGAAATAAAATCTTCAAAATGACTCCATTAATGGAGGATGGACTAAGAGTCCCACTAGGTGTGCCAAATGTGTGCAATGAAATTTTTGTTAAAGCTATGAAGATGGGGTAAGAATCTCTAAAGAAACCCCAAAAGCTTTGGAACAAACAACTCAAATGACCATCAGATTAGAGATAAACAAGAGCTACCTATTTGCATGCATATATAAAGCTTGAAACAAACAATCAACCTCTAAACATGACTATATTAGTTCTCTACTCCATGAAAGCTATCTATAAGTGAACCTATTAAAGCTCTAGCAATCAGTTTTGTGTTTATTGATGTTTCAAAAGCTTAAGAATGGAAGCTCACCATTAATGGCTTCTCCCATTTACCTAAAGCTTTGAAAGGATTAGCAAATAACAAGTAAATAGCTCAAATAAAATATGAAATGACTCTAAAAGACTTAAGCATGACCTAAATCAGAAATGTGAGAGAGAGAGAGAGAGAGAGAGAGAGAGAGAGAGAGAGAGAGTTCTTAGAAAAAGGTGGGAGGGGTATCCCTCTATTTATAGTTTTTGGATTTGAGAAAATGATGTTTTGGATGCATGTGGGACTAAAAAGGAGTCAAAAAGTTGATTTTTAGAAAAACTTGTTTGGAGGTGTGAACAAGATTTTAGGAAGTTAAGTGGCTATTTGGAAAGGTAAGATATTTGTTTGGAAAGTCAAATTCTCTTTAGAAAGTTAATAAGCGGGTTAATTAACCTAAACAAGGTTAATTAAAGGGAAAAAAGATTATAAAAGCTGGTTAGAGAGGGACTAGCATGGTTTAGAAGGTTTAGAAGTGGTTAGAAAGGGTATTTTACTAGCGTAGTGTAGTAAATGAGCACGGGACTATGATAGTTAGTATGATCTTAGTAATAAGATCATGTAGACCAAATTATAGGTGTCATAGTCATTAAAGTTGTAGTTATCCAATCAAAAGTGTTAAAATAATTTGTCTTACAGACTCATTTTCAATGTTACTTGACGTCTGAAAAATAATGTGTTTCACATTGTGGGAAGGAGACAAAATAAATCCAATGTGGAAACTATTGAGTGTACGAGTAAAATGTAGCTGAGCTAGCAATATGTTACTGGAGGATGGAGGCATTAGAGGTTGGAGGAAAACCAACAACCTATCGTTATTCTCTAACGACAGGGCTGCACGTTTGGTATGGTGACTTGTTTTTAAAGTTATGTGGTGTGGGTTTCAGTTTTTCATCTTTCCAGTGTGGTGTGAGAAATAAGAACAAAGGTTCATTCTTGTTCATTGATATATATGGCTATTCCTACATAATTCCTTGATGTAATAACATAGTGAAGAATAGATAACACATTGAAATGTAACATCATGATTCTTGAAGAGGTTGAACAGTCAGATGTGTTCCTGTTCATACCTAGGTTTGTGGTAGGCCTTGCAATACATTTGAAGGTTATACAAATGGTTCCTTCTTGAGTTCCCACACTGATTAGGTAAGAAGTGTTCCCTAAAGTGATTGGTTGATAAGAAGATGGTTCCTATATGTGTTCCCATAGTAGTTTGGTTAGATGTGTTCTCGACAGTGCTTGGTTGATAAGAAGTTGATGTGTTCATTCTTCTACCTTTAGTTTGAGTTGTGTGCCAAGATCATGAGCGCGTAGAGGTGGCAAGCTACAAAGGAATTGTGAATGTTTTTTCTACCATGTATACATCAAGGGGAAAATGTTAGGAAATATAATGTTTACATCTACTTAGTGAGTTACCTTGTAGTAAATATTACTTACAGTTATATGGCTAGATCATATTGTTGTTTATAACAAACCAATATGTTTATTAAAACCCATATCTCTATTAATGAGTCATTTGTTATTTGTTCTTCCTATTAATTTGGAAGTTGGTTTGTTGTTTTTATGGCTTATAATATCCTCTATAATGTTCTCCTAAAACATATCTTGAATATAATTATTACTATATCGTTGTGCAAAACTTAGACCAAATTATTAGTTTTTGCAAAGGGCAAAATTCAATGTTGAAACATGACAACTATACCCTATTGTCAATTTTTTTTCTTGAAAACCCTCAAAAGTGCCTCTCCGGATCAGTCTTCCATCCATTGCATGCCTATCTTGACCCTTTAAATTCATGATATGTGTTGTATACACTTTCCCTAATGTTGGAAATGTTGAGATAGGGTGAATCACGTCTTTCAGTGCAATGCTTACAAAGGAAAATTATTCAGTAAGCGTAGAAAGGCTATTTTTGGCCTTTCCAGGATAGGTGTGAATCCTCCTGGATAGAGTTAAAGGATAAAAATAATTGAGAAGTGGTGTTGAAGAGTATATAATTTTTTAAAATTTATTTAGGAAAGTTTAGGAAATATTTGGAGGTTTAGGAAGAAGTACAATGAAAACGGGTTTTTGAAGGTGAAGGAGCTTACAATCTAAAATAGTGCATGGGATTCAGAAGATGATTATGGGAGCTCTATAAGGATTTAGAGGTTAAAAAATATACCATTATAAATATAATTTAATGATATCAATTACGGTGCTTTCATATTTTTCACAAGACTCGAGCACATTTTTCCACAACTCATTTTCAGCAGACGCACCTTGTTGTCCTGAGAAAAGAAAAGGATATTTTTTAGAGTGTTTCAAGTATAATTGTATCTTTAGACCCATCCAATTGTATTCATAAGGATCATGGGAGTCAAAATAATATATGGGTTCATAAAAAATGACCTTCTAGAGCTTCGGATACATCACCTATAACCCTCTCTCTCGTGAGGTATGTTCTTCATACTTCGTCAAATTTTCACCTTCAAGTGCATGGTGAATTTTACTGTCCCTTATATCCCTATCCCTTGGGGAAAATTGAGACGATAAATTTTTCTCATCCCCGCTTATTCCCTATGGTTCATCATATAACCTTGTTAAAGCTCCAAGATGCATTTTAAGCACTTTTCACCTCATTCCAGCCCTTCTTATTGACCAATGCAAGAGTGCCACTAGTCAACCTAAGGTGAAGGCACATTTTATATCCCTCAAATCCATGTCCCTTAAGGAAATATGGGAAAATAAAATTCACCCCATGTTTTTCTTTATTAATGGTTCCTCATATCACTTGAAACTTGCTCCGCGGTGTATTTTTAAGCCCTTTCCCCTCTCCGCCTCATCAAACCACAACTTGCTACTTGTCACCTCCATATCAAAGCACATTTTTCTGCCCCTTTTCTCCCTATCCCTTAGGGATATATTGGAATATAAAATTCACTCCATCCCTTCTCCTACCATGGTCCTTCATGTGACCCGGTCTTAGCCCCTGGGTGTTTATTGCTAGTTTTACCTCTCTCCCCCATTGACGAATCAACATATGCCACTTGTCAAGCCTGGGTTAAGGTGAATTTTTCTTCCTCTTATATCCCTATCTTATGGGTATATATAGAACAAAAAAATATTCCCCAAGCCATAAAGGAGGAAAATAAAAAAATTGGCTGTCTTTTTCCTTATTGCTTCTCATTTCTTCTCTGTCTGTGAATGGAAAGTGATGCCGAAAAGTTTTAAACACAAAATAATTTTTCCCCGACTCATTTATTCATGATAAATCCATGTATTTTGAGTAAAAACACACAAGAAACCTAAAAAATTTACATACAATCTACTCAAATTCCTCGAGAGTTTTCGTATGCTCCGAAACATGAAAAATTCATATCTTTCAAACAAGTGAACATATATGAACAATATTTTTACAGTTGCTTCTCATCCTAGGTGCCTACAAGAAGAATATAACAAAAAATAAATGGTTCTTTTAGTTTTTAGTGACAAAAAAGCCTTATTTTGTTCCCTATATTTTAATTTTCTAGCTTCCAAACATTCTGGCAGATGGATTGAGGTAAAATTTGAAGCACGAAGTCCTATGAGTGAGCCTATTCTAGTGACAAAATTTTAATTGCAATCCAAGGTGGGGGAGTAATATTTATAAAAATATTAAGTCTCTGGTGTCTCCACTTACTATAAATAGTAACTCACCCAAAATAGTAAGTCACCCCATATTAGTGCACTTAGAAAACATTAAAAATGGTAAACTAGGCAATTTTGACCAAAAAGGAAAAAATGTAGAATAAAGAAAAAAGAAAAAGGAAAATATCTAAAAATAGAAAGTTTCTAAAAATATTAAATCATCATAAATAGAGTTGAATTG
Source organism: Taxus chinensis (assembly GCA_019776745.2). Classification (NCBI taxonomy): domain Eukaryota; kingdom Viridiplantae; phylum Streptophyta; class Pinopsida; order Cupressales; family Taxaceae; genus Taxus; species Taxus chinensis. The sequence continues at coordinate 23,759,584 of CM034149.1, forward strand.
AATATTCCAGATAAATGATAATTTCAAATTTGAGAAAATAGGTGAAACCTCCCAAAATATTGTTGGGGGTTAGCATAAGGTTGTACAGATAATATACCATATCTAAGCATACATGCAATACAAGAATATATTCTACCAGAAGAAATATACAAAACAAGAGATATAAATCAACACTAGATTTAATGTGATTCACCTAGTGTGGGCTACATCCACCAAGAAACAAACCAATCTATTATCCAAAGCTTTAAGAAGATATACAATGAAGATTTACAATCTTCCACACCTCTCACAATGTATAGTACTTTCTTTCTCTCAAGCTTCTCCTTCTTCTCCAAGAATTCTCTCTCTCACAATTATTTTCACAATAATCATTAACTCTCTCATCTAACCCTAACTTTCTAGCTTATAAATACCTTATACAAACTTAAGGCACCTAGCCATGTAATTACAATCAATAGATCTACTTTAATAATAAAATTAGATCTAATTCCCGTGAGTTAAATAAAACACCCATGCAAAGGTAACTAATGCCAGTTCCTAATTTCTTGACCATCAATCATAGGTGACCAATGTTGGTCCCTTCATAACCGATGCTAGTTACTATATTTTCCAACAAGTTTAATATAACATGCTAAACTGAAGTAATTGAGCTCCACAACTCAACAATCTCCCACTTGGAGATAAATTACTGCACTATACCTGTACAACATCATTCTTGGATCCTTTCCTTATATTTGTTTCTTCCTCTTCAAGTCACAAACTCAAAGACCAACAGAATTAGAGTGTAGCTCTAACTTCTCTTTTGCTAATGAATTTGTTAGCATATCCGTAGGGTTTTCACTCATATGAATCTTCTCCAGTTTCAGCTACCCATCCTCCAATACCTACCGTATGAAGTGATATATCAAATGAATGTGTTTTTTTCTAGAGTGAAACAATGAGTTCTTTGCCAAATGAATTACACTTTGAGTGTCACTAAATAATTTGTAATCATCTTGCTCCTTTCCCAACTCTTCCATGAACCTGATCATTCATATAATCTCTTTACTAGCCTCTGTAGTTGTAACATATTCTACCTCTATAGTAGACAAAGCCACGACCTTCTGCAATCTTTATATCTAGCTAAATGTCATCCCACCTACTATGAAAATATATCCAGTAGTGCTCCTTATACATCTAGATCTCCAGCCATATCTGAATCAATATAGCTATATAAAGAAATATCTGAACCTCCATAATATAACCACATCCTAGATGTCCCTCTAAAATACCTGAGTATCCATTGGACTACTTTCCAATGCTCTTTACCTGGATTGGCCATAAATCTACTCACAACTCCCACTGCCTAAGCAATGTCTGGTCTGGTACAAACCATAACATACATAAGACTCCTAATTATTGAAGCATATGGTACTCGTGTCATGTATTTGAAATCCTCATGTGATGAAGGACACTGATCTTTTCTCAATTTGAAGTGTCCAGCCATAGGTGTACTTATAGGTTTTGAATTATGCATTTTAAACCTTTTTAACACCTTGTAGATATAATCCTCTTGAGACAAATACAATTTCTTGTTCTTACTATCTCTGTGTATTTGCATGCCAAGGATTATTTTTTCATCTCCTAAATCCTTCATAGCAAATATGTGAGCTATCTTTCCTTTAGGCTCACTAATGTCCTAGATACTAGATCTTGCAATAAGCATATCATCCACATACAATAACAAAATAATATAGCTCCCATTTTCAAGCTTATTAAAATCAACACAATGATCAGATTCACATATCAAGTTAACCATGCTAATACATGAAACTATCAAACCTCATGTACGATTTCCTTGGAGCTTTCTTGAGCCCATATAGGATCTTTTTAAACCTGTACACTAATTTCTCCTTACCCTTGACTTCATACCCAAGCGGCTGATGCATATAAATCTTTTCATTTAAATCACCATGAAGGAAAGTCATCTTCACATCTAGTTTTTCTAAATGCAAATCATCTACTACAACTATATTCAATATAATACGTATGGAAATCATTTTAACAACAGGAGAAAATATTTCACCAAAGTCAATATCTGATTTTTGTGAAAATCCCTTTACTACAAGCCTTGCCTTGTACCTTTTCTGTCCACCCTCTTCTTCCTTGATCATATAAACCCATTTGTTCTACAATGTCATCTTTCCTGTTGGAAGTTTAACCAAACCCAAAGTTTAATTTTCTTCCAAGGATTCCATCTCCTCATTTATGCCATGCTCCCACTGTATGTGGGTATCATCTTACATTGCTTCTTCAAAACTTTCTGGTTCACCATTATCAGTCAATAATAAATAAGATAGAGAAGGTGTAAATATTTCTAGAGGTTTAGTTCCCCTTTGTAACCTTCTCACAGGAGTTTGGGGTACCAGAGGTTCATTATGAACCTCCTGGACATTTGTTTCCAATTCTAACATTGACCAGCGCCAGTCACCTATAACCGATGTCGGTTCTGATAACCGATGTCAATTTGGCACTCCCGTAACGGATGCCGATTCAACTGACTAATGCTGGTCAGGGGTCAACTGACACCGGTTATTGTGTAACCATGTAGGCATGAGTCTAATAGTTCATTTTTATTCACGAACTTCTCAACTAGTTTTTCCTTGGGTACCAAAATTTGATTCCTATACATTCTCTTTTCATTCCATTTAATGACACAACTCTTAAATTTTTTAGAATTCTCTAAGTCCCAAAAATGAAATCTGAAATCACTATATCAATAACCAATGAAAGTGCATCTCTTGGATTTTGCATCCAATTTTTTTCTATTTTCCTTATCAATATGCAAAAAAACATCTAAACCAAAAACTTTAAGAAAGGAAATATCTATCTCTTTTTCAGTTCAAACTTCCTTTGGTAATCCTCCATATAATGAACTTTAAGGCCCACAGTTAATCAAATAAACTAATGTATAAACTACTTCTACCCAAAACTGCAAGGGTAATCCAACATGTATCCTCATACTTCTAGCATGTTCCATGATTATCCTGTTCATTCTTTCTACAACACCATTCTCTTGTGGTGTTCTTGGAACCATCCTTTCTCTACATATTCCATTCACTGAATAGTAATGATTGAAAGCCTTGCTACAATATTCACCACCATTGTCAGATCTAAGGCACTTTAACTTTGAATTTGATTCATTCTCAACAAGGGCTTTCCATCTTTTAAAAGTCTCAAAAACATCATATTTGTGTATAATGCAATAAACCCATACCTTTCTTGTAGCATCATCAATGAAAGTAACATAATACTAGGATCCTCCATGAGAAGATACCTGGGATGGTCTCCACACATCTGAGTGGACAAGCTCTAATTTTTGATCCTTCTTATTTACCCCAACTTTGAGCAATCTCACTCTATTTTATTTTCCAAAGACACAATGCTCACAAAAATCAAGATCTAAATCTTTCAAATCTAATAACTTACCCTTAGCCTTTAAGATATACATTCCTTTTTGACTCAAATGGCCCAATCGATTATAACACATGCATGAATATGAATCTAAAGTAGATAACACAGAAAATAAATCACTAACACAGGTTGATAAATATAACGTTCCTACCTTCTTACCTCTTGCAAAAAAAGGCACCCTTGGTGAATTTCCAAGAGTTTGCTATGAATGTAACTATAAAACCAACTTCACCTAGTTTTCTTACATAAATAAGATTCCTTTTGAGGATTGGTACATGCCACACATCTTTCAATACCCATGTATTTACATTTTGAAATTTTAGATGAACTTCCCGTTTACTAATACTACTGCAAGGTTCATCATCACCCAAATAAACATGCCCAAAATTTCCTTGGACATAATTTAGGAAGTAACCCTTATTAGGGATTGCATGAAAATAAGCTTCAGAATCTAAAACCCATGATTCTATTCTATTATCCAAAGAAATAATAAGAGCATCTTACATTACCTCTGCTGCAATATTTACATTTTTACCTTTGTCTGGGTGTTGGTTCTCTTTATCCTTTGACCAAAAATCTTTTTTTAAGTGTTGTTGGGTTTAAAATTTACACTTGGGATGAAACCATAGTCAGGGGACAAACAAGTCCCTCCTCTTTTATGGGAGAGGTTCACTTATTGAAAGCTAGAAATAAGATTATTTACAAATCTACAACTTTCATCAAATGTGGTCTTCTGACATATGAAAATGCGTTTTCTCTAAGGAAAAACACCAACACAAGAGAATGGAAGAATGAAGGGGAAAGAGAAGGAAGAAGAAGGAAATAATTTCAGGGAAAAGAGGTTGCAAAGAGATACCCTAATTGCATTAAACAAATGAATTACAAAGAAGAATCATTCACATTTTTACCAGGTGCAATCACACAGACACAAAGTTCTCAGAATTGCATTTTAAAGAACACAAAGTTTCTTAGCTTCTATTTGATCAAATGATTCAAAAAATAGAGTAGAGGGAGAGAGGGAAACAAAGGACAAAGACAAAGAAGCTCTTGTATTGATTTTTCAGTTCAAAATTATAGTCTCGACATATCAGAATTCCCCCGACAATGGCTTCCAGAGCCCATCAAATAGCTCGTGAAAAGTGGTTACAACTTCCTCCAGGTGAGAAAAAATGGTTTGCAAACGAATTCCATCTTTCATGCCCTTCAAAAATCATCCAATCGTGAAGAAAAACCATGGAAGAAAACTAATTTACGTAAATACATAGACATTTCATTTTCTTTGCCAGTTTCAATATGAACCATCGATTTCCTGTTAAAACGTTCAAATCAGGTCGTCCATGTGGAAGGAGAAGATTGGATCAGGTGCGGGGGAATCCCCTTTCGATTTTCATGATTTTCAGTATTTTGGAACTTTGGAACAAATTTCCCCGAAGCCCTGCCTTGACTTTTTGACTTGGACACGTGGCGGGCTATGATTGAAAATGGGGTCGCGGTGCAATTCCGAAAATTTGACGTATTTTGCAAAAAAAAATGCAAAATATCTTTTACCTCCTCTGGCCTGCAGCTCCAATTCAGCATGGACACGTGGCACGAGCTGATTGGAAACGGTGCGCGGCTTGTCGACATTAAAATTTTCCTCCGTAATTTCTATTTTATTAATGTATGTATTAGGAATAGGATGTTGTTAAGTATAATTAGTAGTGACGTCCAATAGAAGATAACGGTGCCATTAGTACGGTGCCACCAATAAAGTAGAGTACGGTAACAGTCAAAGTATAATAGGAATGTTGTGGTAAAAAGTAAATATTTGTCGTAAGTGGTCCGGTAATGTTAAAATGTCAAAGTTGGGGTAAGTAGAGAAGTAGGGTCTACATGATTAGGAATTAGAAATATTATATTTGTAATAAGGACAAGGAGTGATGTCATAAATATTTTGTGTATTTTATTTGTAGAAAAGTCTAAAAAGGTGGAACCCATGTGAGATGATAAGGTTTATCTTATCTTAGAAGATAAGCCTACATGTAAAGGAAAGAGTTTAGGCATGGAATATGATTGGCCGGAAGAGATTTCCTATCCTATTTTAGAGATAGGGTGGATAAGCCTGAATTCCTATAAATGGAGAGGCCATCCCCTCTCATTTATCATAGAGCAAAGTTGTAATAATTATTTTATGAATAAAGGATTCTTTGTGAAGGTGTGTTAAGGAAGTCATCAAGAGGAGTAATTGTGAAGTTTCTCCCATAACTATTATTGGAATCAAGTGGAGTTGGTAACACTTGGAGTAATTCATGGGTGAGATTGTAATAATTCCATGTTAATAATATATTTTACAGTTGTATTTCAGATTTGTCATCATTATTTTTTTTGTCATAGTCTGTGGTATTCTTGTGTTATGTTTGTTGTTGTGTTTCCAGATTACTACCACCAAACCAAAAGCTGTGCATTACTAAAATAATCATAGCATGAGGAGTTCCCGGTGAAATATTATCAGAGTGCCAGATTCGTGTTCACATTTTGGTTTTGTTTCCGGGACCATTCCTCGTTGGTGGATTTTCTAGAGAGATATTCCCACTTAGTCATAAATCAATAGGAGGGTAACCTTGTTTTTATTGTGCCTAGTAGTTACCATGGTAAAGTCACTTTTTACCATGCATAGTATTTACCACAGTAACTTTACTTTTTACCATGAATAGTATTTACCATAGTAACTTCATTTTTTACCGTGAATAGTGTTTACCCCAGTAACTTCACTTTTTACCGTAAATAGTGTTTACCACAGTAAAGTCAGTTTTTACTGCAGTAAGTCAAGTTTTACCATAGTAAGATTACCGTGGTCATTCCTATTTTACTGTAGAAAGGTGTAAAGTCACTTTCTATTGTAGTGAGTCCAATTATTTGTGCACATAAGTCTTACTAATTGTACTTGTGAGTTGGTATTTCACTATGGTTACATTTAAAAATGGGGAAGATTCCTATTTTTAGCCCAATCTAATGAAGATGCTTCCTCTTTCATTCAAGAGTTTAAACGATCTTGCATTTGTAATGGCCTCATAAGAAGGGAACAATGGACTAAATTTTTTCCTACCTTTTTGGATGGTTCAGCCCTTAGGTGGTTTGAAACACTAGGTGATAATGTGAAAAAATCATGGGATTTATTAACTGAAATTTTTCTTGAAGAATTTGGTGAACAACAGAAATATGCAGATCTCATGATCGATATCACAAAGCTATCCCAAGGAGAGAAGGAGAAGATAAGGGATTATCATGCTCATGTTCTAGAGCTAAGGAGGAAGCTCGATGCCCAGATCCAGAAGGAAGGATTAGTGGATGGGTTGATGAATGGCGTGGATAATCTCCTCTGTAAGAACTTCATTCTTGGGATGAAGCCAGAGATCAGACAACGAGTAAAGTATGACCACCCAGCTACCATTGAACAAGAAAAGGAGATTGTAAGAAGGCAAGAAGAAAGCATAGAAGAGGAGCCCAAAGAAATTACTGCTAAGGTAGAGCCTACACCAACACCTTTGGTCCAGAATCCACAACCACTCTCGGTGAGCACAAATATTTTCCCTAGTACATCTACTGAGTATGAAGATCTGCTCAAGAAGATGGGTTAGTTAACTATTAATCTTCTTCAAGGAAAGGAATTTAGTTCTCAGGGAGGAGATAGAGGTCCAAAAAGAAATATAACTGAAGTTGTATGTTATGGTTGTCATAAAAAGGGTCATTATAAGTATAATTGTCCAGATAGAGCTTCTACATCTGGTACAAGAGATAATGATAAAGGAAAAGCACCTGTGAATTCTTTTGATGTAGTAGATAGGAGCATAAATAATGAAGCAGATGTGTTTGTAACAAAAAGAAAGAAAGAAAAAGATAACCAAGATGGAAATGATCCTAAGAAGATGAAAGGAGAAACTAGTAAGAAACATAGGAGAAGAAAGTTGGGTGTGCAGGATTTTCTGATTTCACAGGGGCAAGGACCATACTCCATCTTAGAAGATTTGTCCAAAAGGCCTACAAATATTACATATGGTCAACTTCTGGCTATGTCTTCTGAGAAGAGGCGGGAGCTGCGAAGTGGACTCAATGCTCGACGAAGTAAGGAGGTTGAGGTACCTATTTTGGAGGCAGAGGCGGATCCTTATGCTCCACAAGCTGAGGTATTATGTAATGGTATTTCAATTCATGATGTCTTAGTTGATGGAGGTGCTGCAGTTAATGTAATGACTGAGTCTGTAATGAATATGTTGGGTTTAAAAATTGATCGCCCCTCAACACTTATGTTAAGGTCATTAAATAAGGGAAAAACTAAACCAGAAGGTGTTGTTTCAAATGTGAAAATATCTGTTATGGGTGTTGTATGTGTGGTAGACTTTCAGGTGATGAAAAATGGTACTGTTGCGTACCCAATGTTGTTGGGAAGGCCATGGCTAAGGAGAGTTCATGCAAGAAACTACTGGAATGAAGGCTTCATGAAACTTGGACATGGCAGAGAGAGGGTGAAGATAAATGTGATCCCTCGACATCATAAGGCAGAACCTGTGGATTCAAGTGATGAAACTGATGATTGGACATCCTCTGATTACTCTAGTACCAGTGAAGTGGACACAGAAGATGAAGAAAGTGAGGTTGATGTTTCGGTCATGGATATCCTTCCAGTCACACCGACTCATGAACCCATAAGATTATCTGAAGAAGAAATTGTTGATCATCTCCAACAAATAAAGATTGGTGATGCTGTGATGGAGAATGAGAAGGAATCCTACCTCCAGCTCTTTCGAAGGTACATACACCTATTCACTTTTGATTACAAGGAACTCTGTCAAGTAAGTTGGGTAGAACATTCTATTGAGCTGGTAGATGGTGCTAAGCCCATAAAGCAAATGCCATATAGAATGAATCCTAATTTTTCCAAGACTGTAAAAGAAGAAATAGATAAGTTGCTTGATGCAGGATTCATATTTGCTGTGGAGAATTCAGAATGGGTTTCTCCCATTGTGATCTCAATAAAAAATAATGGGAAACTACGCATTTGTGTTGATTATAGGAAGCTCAACAAGGCAACAAAGAAGGATCATTACCCTCTTCCATTCTTAGATCAGATCTTGGATGAAGTAGCTGGCCAGGAGTGCTATAGTTTTGTTGATGGATATAGTGGATACAACCAAGTTCGTATAGCAGAGAAAGATCAGCTGAAGACCACATTCACCACTCCTTGGGGAATGTTTGCTTATAGAGTTATGCCTTTTGGGTTGTGTAATGCTCCGGCAACGTTATAGTGCTTGATGAATAGGGTGTTTGAACCCTACATTGGGAACTTCATCAGAGTATTTTTGGATGATTTTTACATCTATGGGAGCAAGATGGACCACCTGCACCAGATGGAGACAACATTTCAAAGGTTAGATGAAGCACAAGCCTCACTAAACCCTACAAAGTGTGTCTTTGGATGTTCTAAAGGCATTTTGTTAGGGCATGTTGTATCCAGAGATGGTATTGGTACTGATCCTGATAAAGTTTCAAAAATCAAAGAGTTACCATTTCCTATGAATAGAAGTAAGTTGAGATCATTTTTAGGCCATGTGGGTTACTATAGAAGGTTCATCAAGAATTTCTCAAAGATTGCACAGCCACTAACCCAGTTCTTGAAGAAGGATGTTACTTATGAACCAGGAAAGAAGGTGCATGAAGCTTTTGAACAACTGAAGGAGGATTTGGTGTCTTCACCTATTTTAAAGAATCCAGATTGGAGCAAGCCATTCATTGTGTATACTGATGCCTCAGATGTAGCACTAGGAAGTACTCTAAGCCAAAAGGATGAAAATGGGAATGATCATCTAGTTTACTTTGGGAGTAGACAAATGAGCAGTGCTGAGGTAAATTATACTGTAACTGAAAAAGAGGCTCTAGCTATCATTTTTTCTGTAAAGAAGTTTAGAAATTACTTGCTAGGGCAGAAATTTATAGTTGTAACAGACCATCAGGCTCTAAAATATATTGTAAATAAGCCTAACCCATCAGGGAGGATAGCAAGATGGATAATTTTGCTACAAGAATTTGAATTTGATATTATAGATAGGCCAGGAAAGAAGCATGTCAATGCAGATGCACTCTCTCGAGCCTATGATGGTTTAGGTTCATCTTGTGATGATGATGATTTCCCAGATGTAACATTGTTATCCCTTGACACAATCCCTAGTGAATACATAGATATTTGGAATTATCTGAATGAATTCAAGTTTCCTGATGGTGCCAATGCAAAGACTAAGAGGAAGATTACTCAAGCCAGTCATCCATATTCTATTCTGCATGGAGTATTATTTTGAATAGGACCTGATGGACAATACAAGAGAGCAGTTGGACGTGATCAAGGGAAGGAGCTGATAGAAGAATTCCACAATGGTACATGTGGAGGACACTTCTCTGGACAACTTACAGTAAGAAGGATCTTGGATGCAAGTTATCACTGGCCCACTCTTTTTAGAGATTGTTATAATTATTGTAAGACATGTGATATTTGTCAAACACATGGTAACCGTAAGACTTCATCAACTCCATTATGCCCTATTCTTCCACTTGGTCCCTTTGAAAAGTGGGGAATAGATATTGTAGGTCCACTTCCAACTACCCCATGCCAAAATAAGTATATTATAGTTGCCACAGATTATTTAACCAAGTGGGTTGAAGCTAGGCCATTGAAAACTACTTCCATGGATGAAGTGGTAAGGTTCATATATGAACGCATTGTCACCAGATTTGGTTGCCCATTAGAAATTGTAACAGATCAAGGAAGCCACTTCATTAATGAGGTGGTAGAAGCACTAGTCAACAAGTTTTCTATTAAGCACAGGAAGGCAACAACATACAAGCCAAGCACAAATGGACAGGTGGAACGAACAAATTTTGTGTTATGTCAAATTCTAGCAAAAGATGCAGCCTTGTAGGTACATAAGTGGGATAAAAGGATTCATGCAGCATTGTGGGCATATAGGGCAACATCAAAGTCAGCAACATGATACTCCCCATTTCAGTTGGCTTATGGCATTGATCCAGTTCTTCCTATTGAGTTTGATATTCCCACTGTGAGAGTTATGAAAAATGAAAGGATGGATGAAAGTGATTCAGTAAAAGAAAGGTTGGTGCATCTTCATTTGCTAGAGGAAATGAGGGAAATAACGAAGGATACAAGCTATAAGAAGAAAATGAAGCAGAAGGAATACTTTGATCAAAAGATCTGTTGGTCTCCATTTCATGTGAATGACTTGGTTCTAGTCTATGATTCCAGATACAAAAAAAGAAGGCAGAGAAAATTTCTTCCCAAATGGATGGGGCCCTACAAAATAGCAGATGCATGAAAATGGTACATATCGACTGGAGGAATTGGATGGTACTCCCATTATGAAATGGGTCAACCATGACAAGTTAAAGATTTTCTAGGCACCAGCTTCAGAATGTCCATAAGAGTCTACTCCGAGGACGGAGTAGAAGCTAGGAAGGGGGAAAATGTCGACATTAAAATTTTCCTCTGTAATTTCTATTTTATTAATGTATGTATTAGGAATAGGATGTTGTTAAGTATAATTAGTAGTGGCGTCCAATAGAAGATAACAGTGCCATCAGTACGGTGCCGCCAATAAAGTAGAGTACGGTAACAGTCAAAGTACAATAGGAATGTTGTGGTAAAAAGTAAATATTTGTCGTAAGTGGTCCGGTAATGTTAAAATGTCAAAGTTGGGGTAAGTAGAGAAGTAGGGTCTACATGATTAGGAATTAGAAATATTATATTTGTAATAAGGACAAGGAGTGATGTCATAAATATTTTGTGTATTTTATTTGTAGAAAATTCTAAAAAGGTGGAACCCATGTGAGATGATAAGGTTTATCTTATCTTAGAAGATAAGCCTACATGTAAAGGAAAGAGTTTAGGCATGGAATATGATTGGCCGGAAGAGATTTCCTATCCTATTTTAGAGATAGGGTGGATAAGCCTGAATTCCTATAAATGGAGAGGCCATCCCCTCTCATTTATCATAGAGCAAAGTTGTAATAATTATTTTATGAATAAAGGATTCTTTGTGAAGGTGTGTTAAGGAAGTCATCAAGAGGAGTAATTGTGAAGTTTCTCCCATAACTATTATTGGAATCAAGTGGAGTTGGTAACACTTGGAGTAATTCATGGGTGAGATTGTAATAATTCCATGTTAATAATATATTTTACAGTTGTATTTCAGATTTTTCATCATTCTTTTTTTTGTCATAGTCTGTGGTATTCTTGTGTTATGTTTGTTGTTGTGTTTCCAGATTACTACCACCAAACCAAAAGCTGTGCATTACTAAAATAACCATAGCATGAGGAGTTCCTGGTGAAATATTATCAGAGTGTCGGATTCATGTTCATAGGCTCTCATTGCATCATTTTTACCTACTTTGTAAAAAGGTACAAAATCTTGTTTTATCCCACCATCTCGTTGCTTTTCTTTGGCTCTTTGGACACGTGGCACCCGTAGATTGACTACAAGTTATGGGGAAAATGGCTTACCTTAACACTTTTTTAACCTTTTTGAAAAAGGTTCAAAATGTTGAATTTCTCCATCGCTCTGTAGGTCTAATCCTCCCTTTGGACATGTGGCAGCCTTTGATTGGTTGCGGTCCTTAGGAGCTTTTTGTTTGAATTATCCCTGCGGGCTCACGGGCCAAATCTCGCCAACTTAACTTTTTTTCAAGAGAGCAATGTTCTCAAATACCTCTGCAGCTCCGCCAATCTGCCAAAGGAAAATCTAACCACTTAGCTCCGCTAATCCGTTAAGGGAAAAGCTGACCACTTAGCTCCGCCAAGCCATAAATTAAAAAGTACAAGGAGTTAGGAGGACTTCTTTACCTTTTTGGAAAGGGGAAGAAATTTCCCATCTGATGCAATGATTTTCATGAGTCTAAAAGTCCTTAGAAAGTTCTAATTTTTAAAATACATATTTCAAGCATACTTTACAGGTACCAACTCAAAATTTTGAATGGAAAATGAAAGGAATTTTTGGGGAGCAACAACTGGCTCTTTCTAGGGATGACTTGGCTTAAACAAAGACACAAGGAAAGATTAAGAACCACAGACCAAATCTGGGAAATGAAGACCAGTGCCTTATCCATTGGGTGAAAGGAGTTAAAAGGAAAAACCAATACAAGACAACACACACAAGGAAGGAAAGGAAACAAACCAAAAAGGAGGGCCCAAAACAAACACCCCACACAATAAGGAAACAAACAAGCCAAAATCAAAGAAAATACACAATGTACAAAGGGAATCCCTAATCACCTAGGACATGAACAAATTTAAGTACTACCCACTATAAGGGAGTGGGAGAGAAGATCCATCCATGTAACTCAAATAAAAAGAGTTCTCACCAGTAAAATGTCTGATTTTGAAGGGGCCAAGCCAAACTGAGTCAAACTTACCATGGCTTCTTGAGGCTCATGTCTCTTACCCATAGAAACACTGTGTCCCCCACCTGGAAAACTCTAGATTTGGATTTCTTGTCAAATAAATCCTTCACTTTCAACTGATGGGATGCTATTCTATAAACCACCTACAATCTATCTTCATTCAACTTTTGGAGATACATGATTCTCTTGTCTAAAGCACTGCTGAAACTCGAATCTTCAATAGTTCTCATCAAATGCAAAGCTGAAAATTCCACCATCACCAGAAGTTGAGCTTCCACACCATACACTACTTGGAAAGGAGACATTCCAATGGCTCTCTTAGGTGTAATCCTATCAGCCCAAAGTGCATCATATAATTTCTTATGCTAATTTCTTTGAGAATCATTCACAAGTTTCCTAACAATGGTCACCAAATTCTTGTTTGTTGATTCAGCTTGTCCATTCCCTTGAGGATAATAATCAGAAGAGTGAGCAAGAGATATTCCATATCCATAACAAAAATCCATTATCTCAGCAGAGGAGAAGTTAGAAGCATTATCAATCACACCTTTGTTTGGAATTCCAAATCTTATCAATATGTTTTCCTTTATGAAGTTGCATACTACTTACGAAGTAGTACTCTTGACTGGGATGGCTTCCACCCACTTGGTGAAATAATCTGTGGTAGTCAACATGTGAGTATGTCCAGCACTTGAAGATGGATTGAGAGTTCTGATGAAATCCAAACCCCATTGTTGAAATGGCTCCTCGATCACCACTGGCTTGAGAGGTAAAGCAGCCAATCTTGGTCTTCCAACAAACGTTTGGCATGCTTCACATTTACTCACCCACTTTGATGCATCTTGGAATAGAGTGGGCCAATAATAGCCAGCAGAAAGGATTTTTTGAGCTGTTACAGCAGAGGAGAAATGCCCCCTACAAGCTTAATCATGAAAAGTAGAAAATAATTTCTTTTTCTACTCTTTATATACACATTTAAAAACCTTCCATCTACACCTTGTTTGAAAAGAGCATTTTCCTAAAGAACATACTATGCAGATCTAAGTTTGATGGCTCTTTTTTCTTTTGCAATCAAGTGAGATGGGCATTCACCATAGGTCAGAAAATGAGCAATATCAATGTACCATACATCTATCCAACTGAGAAACAAAACCACATGCAGATCTACTTCATCCATGGACAACGTTTCATTAGCACCTTTAGCAATGAGCTCACACAGGCCCTTACCACGAACCAGCTTGGTTGGCTTGATATCCTAATCATATTCTTGAAATTTTTCCACCCAATTACCTCTTAGTTCTAAATTCTTGTTGTGTGAGAATCAATTTGACACTTGTATCAAGCACAAACACAATAGTGTGAGAATTTAGAATATAAAATTTGAATTGTTTAACAAATTTTACAAAAACAAAAGCATGTTTCTCCATTATGGCTTATTTTAGTTCATGGGATTTCAAAATGTAGCTCATGAATGCTATAGGAAATTCATGATCTTCATCATTCTTTTGAGTTAAAATAGTGACCAAAGTGTTTTCAGTGGCATAACAATATCTAATAAAATCTCTGCTAAAGTCTGGACACGCCAAAGTGGGAGTATTTGTAATGGATTTTTTGATATCTTCAAAAGCAAGCTTTCCTTTAGAGGACCAACCAAAAGTCTACTTCCCTTTAATCATGTGAGCAATGCTCATAGTAAGTTTGGCAAAATCAGGTATGAATCTCCTCAAGAAATTAATCTTACCAAAGAAGGAATGAACGCCTTTCTTACTCATGGGAAGAGGAATTTGTTGTATGCCTTGAATTATTTATGGATCAATTTTGATTCCATATTTTGAGACAATGTGTCCCAACAACTTACCTTCACTTACAAAAAATAGGACTTCTTAGGATTCAAAGAAACTTTGTGCTCTCTACTTTTTTGTAGGACTTTTTCAAGGTGTTGAACATAATCTACTCTGATTTTTGAAAAGACAGTCAAATCATTCAGGTATACCACGATGCATTTACCTTTCAAAATTCCAAAAGCTAGATCCATAGCCCTCTGGAAAGTAGCACCAGCGTTGATGAATCTAAACGACATTCTCTTGTAGGCAAAAGTGCCCCAAGGAGTGGTAAAGGCAGTCTTATGCTAATCTACAGTGTTTACCTCTACTTGGTTGTACCCTGAGAATCTGTCTAACATTGATAACATCTCCGAGCCTATGACAACTTGTAGCACTTTGTCCATCATGGGAAGAGGATAATTATCTTTCAAGGAAGCCTGATTTAGATTTCTAAAGTCAACACAAATTCTAATCTCCCCATTTTTCTTTCTGATAGGCACTATGTTGGCAATCCAAGTGGAATGATGGATAGGAAAGATGATCTGGGATTTTAAATTTTTTTGTATTTCTTGAAAAATAGTGTCAACAATCTTCAGATTATACTGCCATTGCTTTTGTTTAAAAGGCTTGATGCCAAGCTTAAGAGGGATGAAATGTTGCATTTCTTTTGGTTTGAAAGCTTTGAAATCTTCATATGATTAAGCAAGCACATCAACATACCTCTTTAAAAGATTTATCACATTCTCTCTTTCTTCATGAGTACAACACTTTCCAACATTCACCAATTTAGGTTCCTCCATACTTGCAATATTTATTTTTTTAGTTTCAGTAGATTGCCGATTTCCTTGGAAAAATTTAGATTTGAAATACCTATCATGCTTATCAAAAAGATCCTTTAAACTCACCAAACCTTTGGGATTTTTTTTTCCTTTCAATCTGATACATCCATCATGATCCATCTCTTCTTTGACACTTTCTTCATTTGAAGACACATTCTCTGGGAAAGTTATCACTTCCTTCAAAATACAACTCATCAAAATTATCTCTCAACTCCAAGAAAGAGAGTAGATGCTGGTCATCATTGAAGACCTACCAATGGTTGGCATTATCAGGAATGCTAGACCTATGAATCATTTCTATGGAGAACTTATTTTGAGAGAATTCAGGATGAGGAATTAACAGAGATCCTGAAACTGTCAGGGAATCAGCCCTAGTATTTTCTCCTCTTGGTACTGCTGCAATGGAGAAAGCATCAAGGAATTCAATAGAATCCTAGACCATATTCCTATAGTGCTTCAATATTCTATTTTTTACTTGATAAAGGTCTCGAACCTGCTTTAAAATTAGCTCAACATCCCCATGAGAAAAAAGGTTCTTCACTCCCATTTCCTTTTCCATATTCAACCCAAGAACGAGGGCCTCATATTCAACAGTATTATTGGTATTCTCAAACTAAAACTTGAAGGTGAAAGGATGAATCTTACCCTCAGGAGAGATCAGCACTATACCAGCTCCAGAGATGGCTAAGGAACAACTGCAATCAAACTCCAATGTCCAGACATCATTAGGATCAAACAATACTCCTTTTGATGGACTTGCTTCATCCAATGACAAAACCATATAGTTCCCATGCCCAATGTCTTCATACAAAATATATGCTTTTAGATCATCTATTTTTTGCACAATATACTCAACTTGCTTCTCAGGCATCAAATTCTTCATCTTACCATTAACTGGAATAATGGCATGTGACCAATCCATTTTTATTTGCCCTCTAACATCCTTGCAAAAGTTCCTACTCAATAGCATGTTGTAGGAAGGAGGAATGTCAGCAACTAAGATGGTTGCCAAAACCTTTTTCTCTAGCCAAGTAGAGAAAGCTACTTGTGCATCCTTGATTCTCCCAACTAAAGGCACTTCCCTACTCTCCATAGAATAATAAGAACCATATGTGTGGGTAAGAGTGAGGCCCAAGGCATGAGCTACTTTAGCAGGAATTACATTGTCAGATGCTCTAGAATCAATAACACAATTACTAAGCTTGTGGCCTACTATAAGGAGAGTCACATAGAAAGGTCTGATTTTCTCATTGGGTGATGTGACAGAAGCTACAAGATTTGGTTGGGAAGGGGAAGAAGGAGTTGGAAAAAGACCTTTGGAAACATGGGATGGGATTTTAGATTTAGAGTTGATAAAATCAACCATTTTGGCAAAGGCTTTGGGATGGGTTTGATAAAACTCAGCCTTAGAAATCTGAACCTTAGTTCTCTTTATGTGATGAATAATATCAAAGGATCCAGATGTGGATGGGGTATCATTACAAGGAATGGAAGAGACCTTAGACCTATCAAATTTATCATTTGACATAGTAGAAGCTTTAGAAGTAGAATTTGAGGGAGAAAAACCAGCAGAGCTTACCTTTTGTGTGGAGGTGTTGGGGATAGGAGAACCTCTCTTTGCAAGCACTAGAATGGTATTGGAAGACTCCTTTGATTTATTTGCAGGCTACATAACTTTTTCCTTTTTGCTGGTTTGTTCTCGAGTCATGACAACATGTGACTCGCTGTTCATGTCAACTACTATATCATTATAATCATCCTCATCATCAACAACTTCAGTGGTGAGGAAGTTGACTCTAGAACCACCAGGCTGCTCCAAATATTCATCAACATCTTCTTATTGATCATCATACAATTCATTCTCTTCTTCATCATCAAGTTCAAGGACTTCACATGTTACATTGACAAGCATTTTGAGAGGTGGACCTTTAATTGCCAACTTGGTTTGAGAAGAAGGCAGTATGTTCCTAGGCTGAAAATTCTTCCTTGGAACATCCTGGTATGGAGCATGCTGAGCCAATTGTTTTTTTATTGCAATGAGGTCATTGGCCAAATTTTGTACCAACTAATCTGAATTACCTCCAAGAGAAGAGGAAGAAGATGATGTCTTGGATTTCTGGGATTCTATTTTTAGTTTTCCTGACATGATCAAGTCATCTTCCACGCTGACTGCCAGCCTTTGATCATCATCCAAAGTTTTTAAATAGGATCTCCTCAGAGCATAGCTTACTTCAGACAATTGTGCATTAAAAAAGAAACATTTTTGGATATAATCAATGGGTCTAGTATTTTGTGGAATTTTATTGATCAGTTTATTGAATTTAGCTACAAATTCCCTCATGGGCTCTTGTGGTTCTTTCTTGATTTGAGAAATTTGAGCAAGCAAGGCATGTACATCTTTAGTAGGCTTGAAACAGTTCTCAAAATCAGTTCTCATGGTTTCCCAATTTGTGATTACTCCAGCAGGGAGATGGTAAAACCAATCTGCTGCATTGTCTTGCAAGGTTTCCACAAATAGCCTAACAGAGACATTTTCATGTTCCACACCAAGGACTCCACATGCAACAATGAAGGCTGTAATGTGTTTATCAGGGTGCACTTTCCCATCACCTCTAAATTTGGGAAAGTTCTTTCTGTTACCCCTAGGTAACTCATGCAAAGGTTATGGAAGAGCCAAGGGACCAACTTAGTGGCCCCAAGGTAATGGAATTTCCATCCCTGGAAAAATTGTTTGAAGAGGAACTGAAACACTAGTAAGAATCAAAGCATGGAGATTAGGGTTGACTTGCTCTTGAGGGATTCTAATCCCAAGGGTTTTTTCTTGAACAACGTGTGTGCTTGTAGAATGAGATCTTCTTTTTCTCCCTGTTGAAGAAGAGGAAAACCTTGCTGATCTAGAAGTTGAAATTAAGAATCTTCAACTCTAAGAGCTCTTCTACCATGTGTGTATCTTAGAGTCGCCAGATCAATGGAATGATCAAATTGTTTTTCTTCTTAGAAAGGAATCTATTGAAAGCATTCCCCAGTAGAGTCGCCAAAAATTGTTGGGTTTCAAATTTGCACTTGGGATGAAACCACAGTCAGGGGATAAACAAGTCCCTCCTCTTTTATGGGAGAGGTTCCCTTATTGAAAGCCAGAAACAAGATTATTTACAAATCTACAACTTTCATCAAATGTGGTCTTCTGACATATGAAAATGCATTTTCTCCAAGGAAAAACACCAGCACAAGAGAATGGAAGAATGAAGGGGAAAGAGAAGGAAAAAGAAGGAAATAATTTCGGGGAAAAGAGGTTGCAGAGAGAACCCCTAATTGCATTGAACAAATGAATTACAGAGAATAATCATTCACATTTTTACCAGGTGTAATCACACAGACACAAAGTTCTTAGAATTGAATTTTGAAGAACACAAAGTTTCTTAGCTTCTATTTGATCAAATGATTCACAAAACAAAGTAGAGGGAGAGAGGGAAATCGAGGAAAAAGAAAAAGAAGCTCTTGTATTGATTTTTCAGTTCAAAATTACAGTCTTGACATATCAGAATTCCCCTGACAATGGCTTTCAGAGCCCATCAAATAGCTCACAAAAAGTGGTTACAAATTCCTCTAGGTGAGCAAAAATGGTTTGTAAACGAATTCCATCTTTCATGCCCTTCAAAAATCATCCAATCGTGAAGAAAAACCATGGTGGAAAACCAATTTGTGCAAATACACAAACATTTCATTTCATTTGCCAGTTTCAATATGAACCATCGATTTATTGTTAAAATGTTCAAATCGGGCCATCCACATGGAAGGAGAAGATTGAAGCGGGCATGGGGGAATCCCCTTTCCATTTTTGTGATTTTCAGTATTTTGGCACTTTGGAACAAATTTCCTTGACGCCCCGCCTTGAATTTTTGACTTGGACACGTGGCTGGATGTGATTGGAAATGGGGTCGTAGTGCAATTCTGAAAATTTTGACCTATTTTGCAAAAAAACACAAAATGTCATTTACCTCTGCTGGCCCACAGCTCTGATTCAGCATGGACATGTGGCATGAGCTGATTGGAAACGAGTGTGTGGCTCTCGTTGCATCATTTTTACCTACTTTGCAAAAAGGTACAAAATCTTATTTTATCCCATCATCCCACTGCTCCACTTTGGCTCTTTAGACACGTGGCACCCTTAGATTCACTACGGATTATGGGGAAAATGGCTTACCTTAACACTTTTTTAACCTTTTGGCAAAAGGTTCAAAACCTTGAATTTCTCCATCGCTCCGCAGGTCCGATCCTCCCTTTGGACACGTGGTAGGCTTTGATTGGTTGTGGTCCTTAGGATCTTTTTGTTTCAATTCTCCCCATGGGCTCATGGGCCAAATCTCACCAACTTAACTTTTTGTCAAGAGAGTAATGTTCACAAATACCTCTGTAGCTCTGCCAATCTGCCAAGGGAAAATCTGACCACTTAGCTCCGCCAAGCCATAACTTAAAAAGTACAAGGAGTTAGGAGGACTTCTTTACCTTTTTGGAAAGGGGAATAAATTTCCCATTTGATGCAATGATTTTCATGAGTCTAAAATTCCTTGGAAAGTTTCAATTTTCAAAATACCTCTTTCAAGCATACTTTATGGGCACCAACTCAAAATTTTGAAGTTTTAGACTTGGAAAATGAAAGGAATTTTTGGGGGACAACACGTGTCATTTCTTTCCACAATTCCAATAGGTAATTCCCTTCCCTCTAGATTTAGATTTTCCATTCCTTGACTTTGATTTCTCATTATTCTTACCCTTGGATCTCTCCTTCTTTCTGCCTCTACTTTCTACATTTAATGCATTCCTAAATGATGTTTCCTCTGTACTTTTCCTATGAATTATTTCATTCAAGATTATACTAACCACATCATCAAAATTTAAAATATTATTAGTATATTATATATTACTAACAACTATTACCAAGTTATCCCAACTATCAAGTAAAGAACATAAGAATAAGAGTTCTTTCACTTCATCATAAAACAAAATATAAACCTATTTTAACTGATATAAAATAGATTGGAAATCATTCAAATTACTAGATGCAGATCCACCTTCATGTAACTTAGAACTAAATAGTTTCTTCATCAAATGAAATTTATTTGAAGCACTAGGTTTTTCATATAAATTATCAAGAGATTTCATTAATTCTACCATAGATGTCACTTTTGTAATATTGGAAGCCACG
Organism: Taxus chinensis; assembly: GCA_019776745.2. Classification (NCBI taxonomy): domain Eukaryota; kingdom Viridiplantae; phylum Streptophyta; class Pinopsida; order Cupressales; family Taxaceae; genus Taxus; species Taxus chinensis. Next base: position 23,780,343 of record CM034149.1, read on the forward strand.
AATGTTGCAAGGCTCAATCTTATAGATCCTAAAGCCTTTTTATCAAGAATCTTCCACTCTTCATTAGTTAACTTCATAGGTCTAGACTTTTCATCCAAAGGTAAGTACAAATATTTTGTATATAGATAATCCTCAATCTACATCTTCCATAATTGATAATTTCAGCCGTCAAACTTCTCTACCTTGTATTCATTTTCTTCTACCATTGTTATAGCTCCCACTCAATTAGAAAACCCTCTATGAGTAAATATGTCAATAAATAAAACCCTTAAATAAATCTCTGATACCAGTTGTTGGGGTTAACACAAGGTTGTACATATAATATATCATATCTAAGAATACATGCAATAAAAGTAGATATTCTACCAGAAGAAATATACAAAATAAGAGATATAAATCAACACCAAATTTAACGTGGTTCACCTAGTGTGGGATACATCCACCAAGAAACAAGCCAATCTATTATCCAAAGATTTTAGAAGATATACAATGAATACTTACAATCTTCCACACCTCTCATGATGTACAATACTTTCTTTCTCTCAATCTTCTCCTTCTTCTCCAAGAATTATCTCTATCACAATTATTTTCACAATAATCATTAACACTCTCATCTAACCCTATCTTTCTAGCTTGTAAATACCTTATACAAACTTAGGGTACTTAGCCATGTAATTACAATCAATAGATCTACGTTAATACTAAAATTAGATCTAATTCCCGTGAGTTAAATAAAACACCCACGCACAAGTAACTGACACTAGTTAGCCCTAACCGATGCTGGTTCCTAATTACCTGACCGATGTTGGTCATAAGTGACCAATGTATGTCCCTTCATAACCGATGTCAGTTACTGTGTTTTCTAGAAAGTTTAATATAAAATGCTAAACTAAAGTAATTGAGCTCCACAACTCAACAAATAACATGTCCTTGCTCCACCTGCTAAAATAGAAAGTCTATGTTCCAAATGCAAAAAGATGCAATAGGCTCACTTTTCATTCATCTCATTACTTTTCAACATCTTCACATGGTTCCAAGGTGATCTCATAGCTCAAACAAGGGAATTAACCCTTTATAAATGTCTGGAAACATCATTTTGATCATTGTTGTAGGGTAGAACATCACATGGCACAATAATTGAAAACAAGATACATTGTGCAATATGATAAGATATTCAAAAAAGAGTAAAGAGATCTAGAGTTCATCATTGTAAACCTTAAATCAAGTTTTATCCATCCATATTCCCCTGGTGAGCTAGGAGAGATGGTTGGGTGAGTTGAGGAGAGTTTCTAAAAATGAGCTAAGTAAAGGAAAACAAGAGCAGTTCATAGTATTTCCTTTCTCTTTTGAAGCATCTAGGTGTGTATTCTCTAAGGGTAGAGCTTCCTCATGGTGATTAAGAGTTAGTTCCACAACAAGCTCTTGAAATTTCTCCAATGATCAACATTATGTTAACCCTTGAAGATCCATTTCCATGGATTCAAGAAATTATCAAAAGTGAGCCAAGGAAAAATAAGCTTGATATCATGCCCTGTCTTGAAGCAATCTCAAAAACACTAAAGTCCAAGCCAAGAAATAAGGTTTAGGAAACATCTTTCTTCTTAAGTGGAAATTTAGGTAAGAAATATGTTGAAATTTCTATACCTAGGAATGAAAATCCAACTGAGGACATGACTCCGTCAGATTATGAGGTTACTCGCATCTCATTAGGTCAAGCTTCACACGAGGGTGAATCTTATCTGTACAAGGAATCCACTTCCTTCCTCCACGCTGGGAACAAATAATACAAAAAATTAATTATGTAATTAGAGGAATAGGTAAAAGTTCTCAATTCTCACATTCAACCTTTCTTGGAAGCTGACTGAACATATTCCCTTTCAGTAGAAGACATCCTTCCAATATATAGTTTTGACCCCAAGGTTATTAAGAAAGCAAAAGGCTACATGATGCATGAGAAGGCTAACAAGAAGTGGATTGAGAAAATAATTGAGCAAGGAAAGGCCTTGTTTCCAGATGTCATTTCTCTCATTAAGTACATTATTTTAATATTATCAGAAGTAAACAAATCAAAGGAGTAGTTTGAAAAAGAGGAAATTCACTTGGATGAGATGTTTCCACTTGTATTTGAGATGATATCCTTTGACTCTCACATCATTGTGAGTAAGAGAATTTTGCATCCACTGTAGAGAACTTGTCTCAAATTTGGATCTGCATCATATATATGAAATATGGAATTCTTAAAAATGTAATCTCCGATTCAGACTCTTATGGAAAAAATGCTTCTAAGATCTTGAATGATGTCTATAATTGTGTTCAAAATCTTGTGTTTTCTCCACTCATTGAGGATTCATCGTCAAAAGAACTTATTGTTTCCTTCTAAGAGCTAGTCAAGAAAGAGGCAAGGGACTCTCTTTCCTTCAATGAAGATAACTTAATGTCCCTGGCCAATATCAGAAGTTGCATTGTTGTAATTAAAAAGGATAATGAAGGATGTCTCAGTCAATGTAAGAAGATTAATGATGTTCCTGGGACATGGACCAAGGTGTTGAGCTACATTTGCATTCCATAGGTGGATAAGTTGACACTTTTTGTAGCTCAATTGAACAAGGAATTCAAAGAACATGAACATGAACACGCTCGAAAGAATCACCAATAGGAAGCATGAATCAACAAATTTCTTCATCACAAGGAGTTTCTTCATCATCTATGACAACTTCTTTCCTCTTCTCTCTTTTCCCCTCTTTCTTCCCCCCCTCTTCTAATTATTCATTGAGCGTAATCATTATATTTTCTCTCATTCACTTAAGTGAATTTATAAAGTTATATTGTAAAAGTCCCTTTGATTTATAAAATTGGAACTGAAATCTGCACTTCCTAGGAGGATGTAAAGTCACAAGTTTAATGAGATCATGAAGAGACATATGGGGGTAGGTGAAAGGTCAATTCACAATGGTATAAATTTGGATGGCTTATCCATTCCAAAGGATCCAAATTTTTATATTTTCTATGTTGTAGCAATTGTGGATTGTTGTTTTTGGTGTTGAGATTTGTATCACCGATACATAAGAAATAAAAGCTACATTTATTACATTTCCCTTTTCCTATGTGTTCATCTATTTTATCTCTTATATGCCCTTTGCAAGTATAATGATCAAGAAAGAGCTTTCTATCTTTGATGAATGAATCCATATAACTGTGTCTAGGTTTGTTTGTATCACTAAATGGACTCATTATTACTTTCCTCTAATTAAGTGTTGGACTACTCTGGTTATTGTGTGTGAATTGTGCTTGTGTCTACTTACAAAAATAAGCTGATTTTTCCTAATTTATCTCTTTCACCCCTCATTTCTACAATTTCCTCCTTTGTACCCCATACAAGCACTTTGTTGCAGGTTCAATGAATTGTTCCTATGTGATCCTTGGACCATTTAGCTACCCCAAAATAATAGATATGATTAAATTATTTTACATTTAATAATGGGATCCTTCCCATACACAATAAGGAGGGGTGTAGCCTAGAGAGCGTTGGTGGAAATCAACTAATTTGTCATATGAAAAAATATTTCACAAATAATTTTTGGCAATTCCACCGGAGAGAGATTTACCCAATTGCACCCATAAATATCTCTACAAAATACAAAAAAATAATAAAACATAAAAAACCAAAAAATCAAATTTCAAATAAAAATCAAATTTTGAAGGCAACTCCATCAAGGAATGAATCCACGTCACATTTGTTTCCTGTGACACAATGACAAAGTTTGAATATTGGAGTTTGTCACCAATTAGTGACAATGAATAACAAGATGATGAATGCCAAGAAATGTAAATATTTTATCAGCCCTCATTTTGGAACATCTTTTGCAAAGCCAAGAAAGATGAGGGAAAAAGGTCTGTACCACCTCTACAATAGCCATAAAAAGGATTTATAGAATGGAGAAGATTGTTATATGTGAAGACCCCATCATCAAGTCATGGTGGCTACAATTCAATAAGAGTAATACTAAAATAAGGAAAATGGAAATATCCCCTGTAGATGATCGAGAATCCAAGAAATGGATGAAGAATATTCACAAGAGATATGAGATGTTGTATGAGTGACATGACGGTGGAGAATCGAATGAAGGTAATATTTTTAACTTCACGCAGCTGACCAATAAAATAATAACATTGTCTTTAATTTCCCTCACTCTAAATGATTTTATTACATATGGAGATGAAGGAATTGATGTTTTGAGAAGAGAACATGTGAAAAGGTGTCTGAGTGTGGAAGAAGGAAATTCTAATCTTTAAGCCTATCGGGAAGTTCTGAAGTATCCAATGGCCTTACAAAGAAGGTATGAACATCTTGAAGAAATTTGTAATTTTGAGGAAGAAGAAACTCAAGAAGACCCTTATGGTTGTCTTCACTATGAGATATTCATCTCTAGAAGATTCTTGTGCACTTTTGATGAATGTCATATAGTTAAACCTTCATTCATCATTTCATTTTGGATCAAGGCACAACTTGTTGGAGAAAAAATGAATATAAGAGAGTAATATTATTGTTACATGACAGGTGATTTAGTTCTTTCTAAGGGATCCACTAACAATGAAGAAGTACAAGAAATTTATCCTTCATCCTGGACGGAAGATGATGAATTAGAGGTAATCATGGATGATCTTCTTTCCAATTTTGACTCTTCAAGTTATGTAGAAATGGTGAATGATGAAATGGAGACATTTGAAGAATCAATTTCTCTTCCTGATTTAATCATGGATGAAGAAATGAAAGAATTCAATTTATTTCTAGAAACTAAGGAGGATGAGAAAATTGAGCATGACCTTTTTGAAGATCTAATTTTACCACCCTCACCAAAGGAGCACAATGATGATCATTATATTGAGTACAAAATCTATCCTTTTCCTTCTGAACAAGAGGATGCTACAAGAAATGATCAAGATGAAATTGAACGTTTTGTTTCCCCAAAATAGTTCTCTACCCTTCATCATGATCATGATGAAATGGATCTTGAGCTCAAAGGTGTGCCCTTCCCACGTAGCTTGGATCTCTTCTCCTTGTCAGAGAATTTTGAGAACCAAGTATGCCCATTCTTACAAGAAGGTGAGCCTTGGATGACAAGAAGCATCAAGAAGGTGAATGAGGTTGTTTCAAATGAATCATGGACATGTGTGGATTATATTTTCAATCATATCCTTGAATCACAATGTAATGATATTAATAGTAAAGGTGAGAATGAGTGTATGAAATACTTGGAAGAGAAATCCTTGCAAGACATTTTGAAAACTGTAGAAGTAATTGAAGACCCTCAACTAAGTATTGAGATCTTGAATCGGGCCATGGAAATGTAAGATATGTATGATGTAAGTTGTTTTTATCCTTTCCATGCACCAATGTTTGATGATGATACAAAGCAAACATACGAGCTTGATGTATTCCTTAATACATGGATGGATGAGAGAAAATGTCAAGGTAAGTATTCCTCTTTCTTGTTTTGTGAATAAGATCAGATATGAAAAGGAAAGGAGATTCTTGAAAATCCTATGAATATTCTCACTCACGAAGACAACGTCCCTACTATGGAGGATGATAGTGAAAAAATGTTGAGCTAATTTGTACCGAATAAAATTGTTCATAATACATGAAGGAGTTTTGTGTGTATAGTCAAGGTAAAATTATTCTCATCACATTTGGATGCCCTATTAATGTGGAACAAGAATTTATACTAAAAAATTCACTCAAGGGTGATGAATGATTCTATGAAAAAATCAAGGATTGTAATTTTTTAAATGATGTCAAGGTCAATTTTGAGATGGTAGGTATTGACAACAATTGTTCCAGGAAACAAAGTGAAGATGTGCAAGATTTTTTTAGACAAATGCATAATCATTTTGATTTCATCATTACCAACTCAAAATTGTCTTGAACATGTTTACGTGCTAAAATATCTTCTCAAGGATGATGAAGACCGTCATACCATTGATGTTTCCTCCATACCTGAAATTCATTGTCCTCAACAACAAAGTGAAAGTTTTTAAAAATATGTTGAATGGTAAGGGAGTTATTTTTTTCTCACTTCTTCTAAATGCCTCAATTATTCTAGAGATAAATTCATGTTGCAATTCAAGGATGATTAATGTTTTTGGGATAAATGTAATGTTCCTAATTTTGAGAACATGGAGGATTGACTTCTTATTTTCACAAAACATCAATCTGGAGCTACAAGATACAAGAATTCCAAGAAGGTAACAAAGTTTTCATTGGATGTAAGAACATTTTTAGTGCATTGTGAGTATGAAGATGGAATCTTGGTTAGATTCCTTCTTCTCAAGCCATACAAAGCCATCTCAAGAGCATGTTATGATCATATAGTGATCCTCAAACTTCAAATGTTGGATTTCAATCCATTGTTCCATGATTGTGTGTACTTCTCAAAACCCATTGCTTGGTATGTGTACATTCTTTCCCCACCTGTGTAAATATCTCTCCTTTGTAATATAATTTCCCTTTTTCTATTGTGTGTTGTTTTATGCTTTTGGTGTGTTTCCCTTCTGTGTGTTTGTTTGTGTGTGTGTTTGGAAGAAATGACTCTATAAACCCAATAGAAAAGGCACTAAGCCACATAATGTCATGAGATTTTGGGGTTACTGCTTTCTCTGTCCTCATTTTTATCAATCTAGAACATGTCCCCAAGCTAGAGCCAGATGTTTTCATGTGTTTTTGTAAGGGTAAAATTCAATGTTGAAACATAAAAACTATACCCTAGTGTTGAAATTTTTATTGAAAATACTCCTAAGCACCTCTTCGGATCAGTATGCCCTATGTGTAATGCCTATCCTGATCCTTGAAATTCCTCATGTTTTTTTATATGCTTTCCCTAATTTTGGAAATGTTAATACATGGTGACTCACTTCTTTTAGTGCAATGCTTGTAAAGGAGAATTCTTTAGTAAGCCTATAAAGGCTATGTTTTCCTTTCTAGAACAAGTGTGCATCCTCTGAGACAAATTTGAAGCGTAAAAATAATTGGGAAGTGGTTTTGAAGAGTATATAACCTTTTTCAAGTGATTTAGTAAAGTTTAGGAAATATTTGGAGGTTTAGGAACAAGTACATTGAAAGTGGGTTTTTGAAGGTGAAGCAACTTGTAGTCTAAGATAGTGCCTGGGATTCAGAAGATGATTATGAGAGCTCTTTAAGGAGTTAGAGGTAAAATAATTTACCATTGGAAATATAATTTCATTATCTAAATGATGGTACTTTCATATTTTTCACAAGGCCCAGGAGAATTTTTTGAAAACTCCTTTTCAGTATACACACCTTATTGTCTAGAGAGCTATTTTGAGGGTTTTCAGGAAGAATTGGATCTTAGGACCCATAAAATTGTATTTATAAGGATATTGGAAGTTAAAATAATATATGGGATTATTAAAAATGACCTCTTAGAGCTCTAGAAACCTCGTTGACAACCCTCTCTCTCGTGAGGTATGTTTTTCATACTTAGTCAATTTTTAACCTATAAGTGCATGATGCATTTTATCGTCCCTTCTGTCCATGTCCCTTGGAGACAGTGGGGAAAATAAATTTTTCCCATCCCTATTTACGCCATTTGTTTCATCATATGACCTTGTTGAATCTCCGTGATGCATTTTAAGCTCTTTTCACTCCAGTTTAGCCCTTCCTGTTGACTAATGTAACAATGTCACTTGTCAACCCAAGGCGAGGGGAATTTTTTTTGTCCCTCTTGTCCTTGTCCCTTGGAGAAATATGGGATAAGAAAATTTTCCCCATGATTTTCTTGGATAAAGGTTCCTTATATGACTTGAAAATTGCTTCGCAGTTCATTTTTAGGACCTTTCCCCCTTTCCCCTCTTTGCCTCATCAAACCACAACTTGCCACTTGTCACCTCCATATCAAGGCATAATTTTCTACCCCTTCTATCCCTATCCCTTAGGTAAAAATGGGACAGTAAAATTTTCCCCATCCCTACCCTTTCCATGGTCCTTTATGTGACCCGGTCTCAGCCCCTGGGTGTTTATTGCTAGTTTTGCCTCTCCCCCATTGACAAATCAACGGATGCCACTTGTAAGCCTATGTTAAGGTGCATTTTTGTGACCCTTATGTCATTTTCCCATGGAAAAATATGGGACAATTTTTTTTCCCCAATCTATAAAGGAGGAAAACAAAAAAATTGGCTAAGTATTTTTCCTCACTGCTTCTCATTACTTCTCCGCCCATGAATGGAAAGTGCTACCAAAAAAATTTAAACACAATTTTTTTTTCCACCTCATTTATTCATGAGAAATCCATGAATGATGAATAAAAACACACAAGAAACCTAAAATTTTTCTAGACACACTACCCAAATTCCTCCAGAGTTTTTGTATGCTCAGAAACTTGAAAATTCATATCTTTCAAACTGGTGAACAAATCTAAACAAGATTTTAACAGTTGCTTCTCATCCCAAGTGCCTGTAAAAATAATCTAATAGACAAATAGATGGTGATTTGAAATTTTAATGGCAAAAAACCATTGTTTTATTCCCTAGCTTTTGATTTTTAGTTTCCAAACATTCAGACAGACACATTGTGGTGAAATTTGGAGCCTGAAGTCCCAGGAGAGAGCCAATGATGGAAATTTCCTTGCGATCCAAGGTGGGGAATTTAAATTTCAAAAAATATTAAGTTTTTTATGACTCCACTCACTAAAAATAGTAACTCACTAAAAATAATAAGTCACCCTAGATCAGTCCACTCAGAAAACATTGAAAATGGTAAACTAGGCAATTTTGACCAAAAAGGCAAAAAAGAAAAATAAAGAAAAAAGAAAATACAAATGTCTAAAAATAGAAAAAATTTAAAAATATAAAATAATTTTCAATGGAGTTGAATTTAATATTCTAGATAAACGAGAAGTTAAAATTTGAGTAAAATAGGTGAAACCTCCAAAAATAGTAGGTCCTAGTTCCACCTGCTAAAACTCTAAGTGCAGAAAGTTACAGTAGAATCAATTTTCATTCATATTGTTACTTTTCAACATCTTCATAGGGTTTAAAAGTTATCTCATAGATCAAATAAGGAAATTCATCCTTCACAGAGGTCTAGAAACATCATTTTGATCACTATTGTAGGGAAGAACATCACAGGGTGCATCAGTTACAAACAAGAGACATTATGCAATCTGATAAGATATTAAAAAAAGGGTCAAGAGATCTATAGGTAATCATTGTCAACCTTTAATTAGGTTGAATCCATCGACACTCTTCTAACAAAAAGGTTGAGTGAGCTTAGTGATTTGTTCAAGGTGAGATGAGCCAATTAAGCTCGGTGAGCTGGTTGAGTGAGCTTGGTGAGTTGGTTGCATGTGTTAAGGAGAGTTGGTGAAGATGATATAAGTAAAGGAAATATATAGTGGTTCATAGTATCACCTTTATCTTTTGAAGCATCTAGGTATGTCTTCTCAAAGGTCAGACCTTCCCCATGGTGATCAGGAGTTGGTTCCACAACAAGCTCTCGAAAGTGCTCCGGTGACCGATATTGTATCAACCCCTAAATAGCCATTTCCATGGATTCAATAAATGATTAAAATTGAGCCGAGGGAAAATAATCTCTCTATCATGCCCAATATCGAATAAATCTCAGTGAAAATGAATTCCAAGTGAAGAAATAAGTCCCAAGTAACTGTTAGTACAAATCAGCAGCACCCCTGGATGTTGATCAGATTTCTAGGTTGATCATACTAGCATCCAGTGTGATTGCACAACATTAAATCCTTTCTCCAAGTGTGGGACTTGCAAAAATGAGAAAGGAATCTCCAGAGAAGGCTGGTTCCTATTCCTCTGTTCAGATGCACATGAAAAATGCAGAGGGTTTACTCAAAACCTAATCTAACTTGCCAAGGAGACAGGGTAAGAAGATGCATAAAAATAAACCTAAACTAACAAAGGTGATGCACCGAGGAATGAAGAACACCTATTTTTCCAATAAATACAAACCATTAAAATGTGATGCAAGATCGTGCACAGATAACAAAATTTGCAGTGAAAGATCAGAAGGATGCAAATGAACACAGAGAGGGTTGAGAATCATCCACAGACATGCATTACTTGCTCCAAAGATTGATACAATACACTACAAAATGCCAAGAGGAAAAGTTGCATTACAGTTTTAAATGGGAGGTTTGAACTCCACAAATTCACCTACCAAAGAGAAGAAGGGAGGGCCAAAACAAGAATGTCCAACATTTAGAAAGAAGCCCCTCTTTACAATTTATAGGAAGAATGAGAGAGGGAAGAGAGAGGAAATCCAAATCTACCCCAACCACTTCTAGGTTGCATTTGATTCATCTCATTATGGCGGTAGGTGAGAAAGCGGCGAACTGTATTTACATTAAAACTGGTTGTTGAAACGTCATTTCTAGCCATTATCACGTGCCAGAGGCATTTTTTGATTTTATCTCTCCAAACTGAACCAAAATGTGAGATTGACCTTGGAATCATGTAGATAATTTCACCAGCTTTCCATTGATATAAAGAACGTGAAAATCCAAGCTCTGGATCGAAAGTTATGGTGATCTGAAGATTTAGGGCAAAAACAGGCCAAAACGGATCGGCAGGAAAATATTTGAATTTTTCCCGCGCACTGCCACTTGGATGACACGTGTCAGGCTCTGATTTGTCCACGGTTTCATCCTCTAAAAATTCCTTTCGGGCCCTTAAACTTGGACACGTGGCACTATTTTATTGGTTTGGGCATGAGGGGCGCATTTTTACCTTGCGCCAAACACTTAGCAACTTTTCAACCTTCTGACACATGGCACGTTCTGATTTTTCCGTGGGCATCCTTATCTCTTTTCGGCCATTTCACCTTTTCGTGTCCCACGCATCCCGCATGTACTCTTTGTCCAGGTTACCCCAGACGAAAACCTCTGAACCGCCCGAAATGGACCTTCTTGCGGCAAACCGGCCGATTCGCGCCGCACATGTACCTCGCGTACCTTTGTCCCAACTGTCCCGAAATTCCTGGGACAAATATCTCTGAACCGCCTGAAATGGACTGACTTGCACCAAATCAGCTGATCTGCGTCCCGCACGTACCTTTGTCCCAGTTGTCCCAAACCCCGTGAAACAAAAGACTTAGGCAATTTTTCCCTCTTTCGGCTGATTCAGCTTTTCGTGTCCCATGCGTCCCGACATCCCAACTGTCCCGCAGACCGCCTGGACTAGGACTTAGCCGATTTTCTTCATTTTTTAGGCCCCAAGCTTGGTACAACGAACCTCAGTACGACCCGAACCCTTCAGACCTGAAATGCCTTAACACAGTCCTGCAACCTTATTTTTTGCATTTCTTCCATTTTCTCAACCTGTTGGGATTTCTTCTTGGGTGGGGGAGTTAGAAAAAGGCTGAGGGGACCTTGAAAAACATGATTTTTGGCCTCGAATCAATCTTACTTGCTCGGGACTGAATAATCTTATGCATGTTATCAAAATTACCCTGGGGGGTGAATTTTGGATAACAATTTGGTGACTCAGCGGGGTCATCTACCTGCTAGATGAAGTTACCAGTTGCTTGAAGCATCCATTGGGCATGGAGTAACTTGATTCTCTATTTTAATACCCCAACTGACTAGAACATTGCAAGGAGGAAGATGGAAAATCACCTGATGGAAGCAAGGGCTGCAAAACATCTCCAGGGATAGCAAGCCTGTGCCAAAGCACTTAGGGAAAGCAAAACAACCTACAACAAAACAATGTGCACAAGCACTTGGAGGGATGAAAACCTAAACTAATATTTACAAGGTGGAGAATTTCCCTTTAGTAGCAATGATTTAGATAAATTCCATTGACTGGAATCTTCAGTTCTTCACCATCCAATGAAGACAATTGGAAGGCATTGCTGTCCTTACACTTTGTGACCATGTAAGGGCCACTCCAAATGGCATCAAATTTTGAATGCCTTCCCGGTTTTTCTCTATCTGCATCCCATTTTAATACTAGATCTCCAACTTGGAAATATCTACTCTTGGCCTTCCTATCAAAGGTCTTCTTGATCAAAGCTTGATCCTTTTCCATTGCTTGGGATGCCTGATCTCTGATCTCTTGGAACTCCATCAACTCTGCATATCTCACCTCCATGGGCCCAAACTCTAGCAACTCTGATTGCTTCATGAGTTCCAATGTTGGCAACTCAAGTGACATGGGAAAGATTGCCTCTCTTCCATAAACAATCCTGAATGGATAATTACCTGTGGATCTCTTGGGAGTTATCCTATCAGCCCATAAATCTAATTTCAGTTTGGTATGCCAAGACCTCTGATTCTCATCAAGAGTCCTCCTAATGATCCTCAACAAGTTTTTGTTTGTAGATTCAACCTGGCCATTACCCTGAGGGTAGTAGTTTGATGAAGTACTTAGGTAGATCTCGTTCTTGACAGCCCACTCAGTCACCTTAGATCCAATGAATGCTAATGCATTATCTGAGATTATTGTAGCAGGTATGCCAAATCTGGTTACTATCCCCTCATAGAAGTCTAAGATGCTAGACTCATTTGCTTCCTTGAGTGCTACTGCTTCAGTCTATTTGGTGAAGTAGTCTGTGGCTGTCAAAATCCACTTATGCCATTGGCTTGAATTGGGATTAATGACTCCAATGAAGTCGAAAACCCATTGCATGAATGGCTGGTCAACTGAAATTGGATGCAATGGAAGGGCAGCAAGCCTCTCTTTACCTGTGAAGAATGCACAATTCTTGCACCTTTTGATCCATGCAAAGCAATCACTAAAAATCTTGGGCCAATAATAACCAGCCTTCATGATTTTTAGAGCTGTCACTCTTGGTGCAAAATTACCACCAGCTGGTCCACCATGGAACTCTTCTAACACCCTATGAATCTAATTTGTGATAATGCATCTCAGCAACACTCTATTCACATCTTTCTTGAACAAAACACCATCTACTATGGCATATGGGATAGCGTGCAATCTGAAGTGTCTTCTTTGGGTTTTGTTCATCTCTGGAGGGCATAGGCCTGTGCTTAGGAAGTGCATTATAACTTGGGTCCAGCAAGAAGTGGGGACAACATTATCCTCTTCTTGAGTGCTACCTTACACATGGCTATCTTGAACTGTCAAAACAACCTCTTCTTTATTGCATACTCCTTTTTGCTTTCCCAGAATCAGCTGCTCACACAATCCTTTTCCTCTTACCAGTTTGGTGACCTTGATCTCAATGTCATACTCCATGACACGAGTGATCCAACCTGCCCTTTTCTCATTCAAATCCTTTTGAGGAGGAAGTCTTTTACTCCCGCATGAGAGACCAACAACTGAACCTTGTTGTTTGAGACTAGATGCTTGAATTTCTCAAGATTTTGATTACTGCAAGTACATGCTTCTCAATAAAAGAATATCTCACCTCATAGTCATCTAGGCTTTGGCTGAAGAAAGCAATTGGCTGCTCATCATTGTCCTTGTTCTGCTATACCAAAATGGCAGAAATGGTATCATTACCCCCAAATGCATAGAGGATGAAATCCTTGGAGAAGTCCAGGTTGATGAGAGTTGGTGCTTGAGAGATGGCTTCTTTGATTGCTTCAAAACTCTCCTTGCCTTCTACTGTCCATTTGAAAGCCATGCTTTTCTTCAACATCTTGGTGATAGGTTTGACAAGGGTTGGGACAAACCTCCGAACAAAGTTTATTCTCCCCAAGAAACTCTGAAGGGCCTTCTTGTGGCTTGGCAATGGTAGTGCTCTTATGGATTCAATTCTCTCTGGATCAATTGCTAATCCTTCTTTGGAGACAATATGGCCAAGGAGCTTTCCTTCATGTGCTAGGAAGATACACTTCTTAGGATTCAAAGACACTCCAAATCTCCTACGCCTTTGGAAGACTTGTCTCAAATGAGAGAGGTGGTCTGCTGCATTCTTTGAAAAAATAGTGATATCATCAAGGTATATCAGCACCACGTTGTTGATCAAACCTTTGAACGCCATGTCCATTGCTCTTTGGAAGGTAGCTCCAGCGTTGGACAACTGAAATGGCATTTTCCTGTATGCATACGTTCCCCATTTGGCTGTAAAGGCTGTCTTGAACTGATATTCTTCCTTCACCATAATTTGATTGTAGCCCGAGTAGCCATCAAGTAGTGAAAACCTCTCAGAGCCAGCCACCACCTGCAAAATTTGCTCCATAGAAGGGAGTGGGTAATGGTCCTTGAGAGATGCTCTATTCAAGACTCTGAAGGCAACACACAATCTGAACTCTCCACTCTTCTTTCTGACTAGAACTAAGTTGGCAACCCAACTAGAATGCTTGATTGGGAATATGATTCTTGACTCAATCAACTTGTTCAATTCCTTCCTCATGAGAGGTTCCATCTGTGGATTGACTGGCCTTTGTTTCTGTGATGGGCTTAGTATTTGGATCCAACTCAATGGTGTGTTGAGATAACTCGGGATTGAAACCTTTCAAGTCTTCGTAGCTCCAAGCAAACACATCAGGGAACTCTTGACACAGCTATATGAACTCATACTTTTCTTGTTCAGTTGTCATCTTCCCAATTTGCAATGGTTTGTTCTCTTCCACCAAGATGGATACTGAATCTTCTCTCTTGACCTGAATGTTTTCTTTCTCTTTCCTAAAATGATCATTGGGATTGAAAATGGACTCCAAAGTGATAAGTCCCTTGGGCAGCTTGTTAGTTCTCAGCTGTACCACTTGGTCACCATACTGCTGTTCCAATTTTTCCTTATTTTTAGCTGAGAACTCAGCTTCTTCTTGCAAGAAATGGATGATTTACTAATAATTTTCAAACACTTGCCAACTTACATTTTTATCTGGCACTAAAGGCCTCACAATCACATGGATGTTTGGCTATACCTTGTCTTTTTGAATGCTCTCCACAACGTCAAAGGTTGCCCTAACTGCTGCAAGCCTGTCAGCAGCTTGGTTCTCTTTCCTAGGAACTGATTTTATGCCAAAGCCCTCAAAATATTCAATGAGGTCCCACACCCTGTTCTTATAGCACTTGAGTAGATCATTCTTGGCAGCATGCTGCCCTTTGACTTGATTTATAATCAATTCACTGTCACCAAATACTTGCAAGTTCTTTATTCCTCTCTTTATTGCCCAATGCATCCCTTGCACCAAGGCTTCATATTCAACAGTGTTATTGGAGCATGCAAATTGAAATCTAAAAGTTGAATAGTACCTTACTTCTTGAGGTGAAATCAGCATGGCTCCGCCTCCCGCACCTTGTCTACTCCTTGATCCATCAAAAAAATAGTTGCCATACCTCATTGTCATCCTTGTGGTCTGGCTTGGTGATGCTAGGAATGGGTTGATCTTTTTCATGTATGCAATAGACTCCTAGCTTAGATTCTTCTACTTCTTGATAAGGATCAAAAGCATGCACCTTGTTTGCCCATTCATCAAGAGTTAGCTCCGGAATGCTTCCAACCTTGGTATCAGCTTCATCAGTGCTTGGGTGATCTTCTTGATCAAATGCCAAACAGTTGGCATTGATCTGACTTGGGGTGTAGGGCTCAATGTGGAAGTTTGCAATAGGTTCAGACCGGATTGTAGCTTTGGTTCCATACCTCGTTCTGAACAGCATGTGTGACCAATCAGCAGACAAATATCCTCCAATCTTGGCTGTGAAATCTCTTGACAAACATAGGGCAAAGAGTGGTGGAAGGTCTATAACTGATACATCTTGTAAAATAACAACATTTGGACATGCATGCAAGGTAAGACTCAAGTTTCTAATCACCCCAACTATCATTACTGCTGTCCCATCCAACTACACTACCCCTTTGGATATGGTTTCATATTGAAGTCCTAGCTGATCAGCTATTTGCTTGGGCATCACTGAGCTACTTGCCCCGGAATCAATCATGCAATTGTGCACCAACTGGTTTCCAATGATTAATGAGACATAAAAAGGAGGGGGCTTCAACATTTTACCTTGCTGTCCTCCATGATTCCCTTCAGGCTGGGTAGCATTTGTGAGCACTTTCTCTTGTATTTGGACTTGCCGATTTGAAGTCGGCCAGTCCTTCATGGCAGCTTGTAGAAAATCTCTCTGGCCTAGGATAGATAGGGATTCCCACATTGATATATTTACATTTGTCTTCTTCATCTGATCAA
This sequence comes from Taxus chinensis, assembly GCA_019776745.2. Lineage (NCBI taxonomy): Eukaryota > Viridiplantae > Streptophyta > Pinopsida > Cupressales > Taxaceae > Taxus > Taxus chinensis. The sequence continues at coordinate 23,796,488 of CM034149.1, forward strand.
TGATACTAAATGGTGATGAATGATCTCTTTGCTATCCCTTGGTTGGCATATTCATCCCTTGCATGTGCGCAACAACAACTGGTATTTGAGTTGTTTTAGGAGCTGGTTTGGGTGTTCCTTGCATGTTTGGGACTACATTTTGTTTGCCAAAAGCTTATGGAGTGGTGGAAGGTTGTGGATTACTTGAAGCCAATGGTTTTCCTTCACCCAAATTTCTCCTCTTTGACATTGTGTTGGCTACAAAACTTTGAGAGGGTATTTGATTCATGCCACAAAAATCTTCAGCCTGCCAATTGACAAGAGTAGTTTCGTTTGGAGATGTTCCTTGTTGAGGTGCTTCTTACTGCTGATCTTTTTCGTGGCTGGATTCTTGCAACCCACCAATGGTTTGCACCATAATATCCTGATTTAATGCACTGTTAAAGCACATTGATTGGTTATGTGGCTGACCGCATGGGAAACACCAATCATATTCTTGGGCCATGTTATTTTGCACCGGTACCAAAGCTCTGGATGTGGATGCAACATTGGGGTTATCGGGCTGAAATGGTCTGTTGGCAGGAGGCCTTGCTTGATTCTGATTTGCAACTAGATTGGGTGGTCTTTGAGGCTGATATGGCTGCCTGTTAGGTTGAGCTTGAGGCTGATAAGAAGGTCTAAAACTTTGGGCTTGCTACCTTTTGAGTGTAACTAGATCATTACCTAGATTTTGTAATTGCTTCATGACTTCTTGAAGCTCATTTGGGACACTTGGAGATGAAGTAGAAGCTTCATTTGAACTCTAATTTCTAGGGGTGGGAGAAGGAGCTAAGATAGGCGCTTGACTAGTACTTGGGCTCTCTAAACTTGGATATAATGGCATTGGAGGCCTAGGAGCTAGCTTTCCAGCTTGAATTAAACAATTTTCAGCTCTAATGGCAATGCTATAAGCAACAAGGATAGTTGTGCCTCCCATGGATTGAATCAACATAGAAATATCAGAATTTAAGGCTTTAAGGTAATATAGAAAAGCACCTTCTGCTGCTGGCCTTACTGCCACTGGAATCCTCTCCCAAGTCCTTTGAAATCTAAAGTTGAAGTCGGTCAGCTGCTCATTGGGAGCTCTTTTGATAATTGTCAGCTGCTCCAAAGGGACAAGTTGTCTCCCTTTTCCCCAAACTGCTCATGGAGGGCTATACATAGCTAGTTCCAATTTTGGATAGAACCTGAGGCAAGGCTCCTGAACCATTGTAAAGCTTTCCCCTTGAATGAGGATGCTAGCAATTTGACAACAACTTGCATCTCATTGATTTCGTGAATTGCACAAAGGTTGGCAATGTCCTTAACATGATCACCAGGAGTAGTCTGGTTCTCTCTAGTGAAGTATGGAATGTTCTTCAATGTTGTGCCTGGGATTGGATGTTGTGCATTGAGAGCAAGTGGGCTGCTGCCAGTGAAATTGACATACAGATTCAGTGGTTTTGCCATTCTGATTGGCCTGAGAACCCTTGTTGATTGGATGAAAGGCCTACTAGGTGGAGGTGTTGATAAGGTTCTATTTGGTGGAGACAGAGATCTTTGAGCTCTTCTTGCCCTTCTTTCTCTTCCTGGAGATAGGCGTAGATAAACAAGCAATCCTTCCTCCCTAGTTATTGACCTGGTCTATATTCTTCTCATAAATTTGCCAGGCTTGGACTATTGAAACTGGCAGATTATGCTTCTTTTGGAGTCGCCAGATGTGTGATTTTAAGCTTCTTCAAAGCTGGAACTTACAACAAGTGCACATCGATCTTGTTGCAATAAAAGTGAAGACCTCTAAGGTCCCACCGGGCGTGCCAAAACTGTTAGTGCAAATCAGCAGCACCCCTAGATGTTGATCAAATTTCTAGGTTGATCATACTAGCATCCAATGTGATTGCACAACATTGAATCCTTTCTCCAAGTGTGGGACTTGCAAAAATGAGAAAGGAATCTCCAGAGAAGGCTGGTTCCTATTCCTCTGTTCATATGCACACGAAAAATGTAGAGGGTTTACTCAAAACCTAATCTAACTTGCCAAGGAGACAAGGTAAGAAGATGCATAAAAATAAACCTAAACTAACAAAGGTGATGCACCGAGGAATGAAGAACACCTATTTTTCCAATAAACACAAACCATTAAAATGTGATGCAAGATCATGCACAGATAACAAAATTTGTAGTGAAAGATTAGGAGGATGCAAATGAACACAGAGAGGGTTGAGAATCATCCACAGACATGCATTACTTGCTCCAAAGATTGATACAATACACTACAAAATGCCAAGAGGCAAAGTTGCATTACAGTTTTAAATGGGAGGTTTGAACTCCACAAATTCACCTACCAAAGAGAAGAAGGGAGAGCCAAAACAAGAATGTCCAACATTTAGAAAGAAGCCCCTCTTTACAATTTATAGGAAGAATGAGAGAGGGAAGAGAGAGGAAATCCAAATCTACCCCAACCACTTCTAGGTTGTATTTAATTTATCTCATTATGGTGGTAGGTGAGAAAGTGGCGAACTGTATTTGAAATGTCATTTCTAGTCATTATCACATGCCAGAGGTGTTTTTCAATTTTCTATCACCAAACTAAACCAAAATGCAAGATTGACCCCAGAATCATGTAGAGAATTTCACCAGATTTCCATTGATATAAAGAACGCAAAAATCCGAGCTCTGGATCGAAAGTTATGGCGATCTGAAGATTTAGGGAAAAAACAGGCCAAAACGGATCGGCGGGAAAATATTTGAATTTTTCCCGTGCTCTGCCACTTGGATGACACGTGTTAGGATTTGATTTGTCTGTTGGTTCATCCTTTGAAAATTCCTTTCGGGACCTTAAACTTAGACACGTGGCACTATTTTATTGGTTCGGGCCTGAGGGGCACATTTTTACCTTGCGCCAAACACTTAGCAACTTTTCAACCTTCTGACACGTGGCACGTTCTGATTCATCCACGGGCCTCCTTGTCTCTTTTCAGCCATTTCACCTTTTCATGTCCCATGCGTACTCTTTGTCCCGGCTGTCCCGGACGAAAACCTCCGAACCGCCCGAAATGGACCTTCTTGCGGCAAACCGGCTGATTCGCGCCCCACGCGTACCTCGCGTACCTTTGTCCCAACTATCCCGGACTGCCCAGGACAAATATCTCTGAACCGCCCGAAATGGACCGACTTGCGCCAAACCAGCCGATCCGCATCCCACGCGTACCTTTGTCCCAGCTGTCCCAAACTGCGTGAAATAAAAGACTTAGGCAATTTTTCCCTCTTTCGGCCGATTCGGCTTTTTGCGTCCCACGCGTCCCAACGTCCCAACTTTCCCGCAGACTGCCTGGACTAGGACTTAGCCAATTTTCTTCATTTTTTAGGCCCCAAGCTTGGTACAATGAACCTCAGTATGACCCGAACCCTTCAGACCCGAAATGCCTTAACACAGTCCTGCAACCTTATTTTTTGCATTTCTTCCATTTTCTCAACCTGTTGGGATTTCTTCTTGGGTGGGGGTGTTAGAAAAAGGCCGAGGGGACCCTGAAAAACATGATTTTGGGCCTCGAATCAATCTTACTTGCTCGGGACTGAATAATCTAATGCATGTTATTAAAATTACCCTGGGGGTGAATTTTGGATAACAGTAACATCTCGCTTCTTTAGTGACATTTCATGTAATTAGTATTTTGAAATTGCTAGACCTAAGAATGAAAATCCCATTGAGGACATAAATCCATTAGATTATGATGTTACCCAAATATCATTGGGTAAAATTTCACATGAGGTTTACTCTCATCTATTAAGGGTATCTGCTTCTCACCTCCTCACTCAGAATGAAGAATACAAGTAAACAATTGTGTAATTGGATTAACAGGTAAAAGTTATTAGTGTTCACATTCAACCTTTCTTGGAACCTAACTCATCATCTTCCCTTCCAATATAATACATCCTTTCAATAATTTCTTTTTACCCTGAGGTGATTAAGAAAACACAAGGCTACATGATGCAGGGGAAAGCTAACGAGAAGTGGATTGAGAAAATCATTGATTAAGGAAAGGCCTTGTTTCCAGATGTCATTTCTCTCATCAAGTACATTCTTACAACAATTTCAGAAGTAAAAAAAGAAAAGGAGGAGTATGTAAAAGAGGTAATACACTTAGATGAGTTGTTTCCACTGGTATCCGAGATGATCTCCTTTGACTGTCACATCCTTGTGAGTAAGAGTGTGTTTACATTTGCTAGAGAGAACTTATCTCAAGTTTAGATCCGCGTCATATATATGAAATATGAAATGATAAAAAATATAATCTCTGAGTTGGAATATTGTGGAAAAAATGCTTCCAAGATATTGAACTATGTCTATAATTATGTTCAAAAACTTGAGTTCCCTTCGCTCACCGAGGATTCATCATCAAAAGAATTTATTGTTTCCTTACTAGAGCTAGTCTAGAAAGAGGCATGTGACTCTCTTTCATTCAATGAAGATAACTTAGAGTCCATGGAAAATATAAGAAGTATCATTATTGTAATTGAAATGGATCATAAAGGACGGATTATTCAGTATAAGAAGATCAATAATGTTCTTGGGACATGGACAAGGGTGATGGGTTGCGTTTGCATTCCAGAGGCAAATAATTTGGCACCTGTTGTAGCTCAATTCAACAAGGAGTTTAAGGAACAAGAACCTACTCCAGAGACTCATAAATAGAAAGAATGAATAAAAAAATTATTTTCCCCTCTATCCCCTTGGGATAAGGACATGAGGGGTAGAAAAATCACCCTCATATGGAGATAACAAGTGGCACAATGTGATTTGATGAGGGGAAAGTGAGGAAAGGGCTAGAAAGAGGTAATTTAGCACTCTAGAAGATAATTTTAGGTCATATGAATATCTGAGAGGAAAAAATGGGATGGGGAAAATTTTCTTGTCCCTTCTATCCTAAAGGGACAAGGACAAGAGGGATAGAGAAAGGCACCATGCACTTAGAGGTAAAAAATTGACTAAGTACTAAAAAACACCTCACAAGAGAGATTTTTCAATGAAGTTTCTAGAGCTCCAAGAAGTCTTTTTTTATGAAACCATGTATTATTTTGACTCCCATGATCATTATGAAGATAATGGAATGGATCCGAACTTCCAATTGTTCATGAAAATGCATGAATTTTTTTTTTCTCATGATAATAGGGTGTACCTTCCAAAAATGAGTTATGCCGAGAAGTTCATATATGAGAATTTTTTGCATATTAAATCCTTACAGAGATCTTGTAATCATCACGAAAGACCAGGTCTCTTTTTAGACTGCCTGATCCTTACACTTTAAAAACCCAATGTTACTTATTTTGTTCCTAAAGCTACAAATATTTCCTAAAATTTAATAAATAAGGTACAACATGTTCTTATATTTTAAATATCAAATTTGGATGAGTTTGAGCCTTTTTTTCCATCCATGAGGATGAGAACCAACCTAGGAATGGTTAGAATCATCCTTTCTAGGCTTGTTGAGAAACTAACAGTTGGAAACACTTCACCAGATGAAATTGGTGATCTTGTCATATCATTTTAAATAAATGTACTTGCTTGTTCATCATATTTGGAGTACCTAAAGGTCAAATTGGACATGACACAACTGACAAACTAACTAGGATGGGGTTTTAGGAAGACTTGGGAACAAAATTTTCAATTTGGGTCTATTTGTCATGCTTGAAAATTTACATTTTCATGTTACAGATTTGCATGAAAACAACCGGCTCTAAATTATGGAATTGTTCTAGATCAAGTGTAATGAGGAAAAAATAAGTGGGAACTCCATAATCTCAAAACATTAAATGGAATAGTGCCTTATCCATTGAGCTATACGAAGACACTAAAATGATATACCACACAACTTCTTTTATTGAACACACATGAAAAGAAACAAACACACAAGATGAAAAGGGAAACATACAACACAAGGTAAATGAGAAAGGAAACACAAAAAATGGAAACATCTTAAATCACCTATGTACATGTAAGGGAACATCCCTCTTTCATTGAGGTACTTATCTGGACTGAGTGCCTACCTGTAAATGGGTATCACCAGATGCCTTTCTTCTACAAATCTGTTGACATGTTCGCTGAAGTATAAAACCCTCCCCAGATTCGTGAGAGATATAGCATTATTTCTAGTTTAATTGATGGTCTATTCATTCATTTCATTACCTATGATGCTTTGACACACTTTTTGTGGCCTCTCCTTGATTCTCATGTTCATTCTATTTTTTGATTTTTCACTACTGCCATAAAAATGTTTCTGGATTACACTTGACTTATCATTTTCATACCAAGGCATGTGTTATTTATCATATATCTACTTCATGAACACCACTTCCATAGGTTAATTCTATTTTTTTTTCAAAAACCTCATCATTATTACCAACCTCTTGATGTTCTCTATTTTTCAATTGTTCCAAGAGGTCATCTTTCTCATGCTTCAGATATTTCACCATATACTACCCTATACAGTATAGAAAGTACATTGCATCATCCTCTTAGAAAGATAATGAGCTCAATATTGGGCGTACAACATGGAAAATTTCATCTTCTTCGCCTTGTCCTTTTTTGGATTTGTCCTCCATTTTTTAGGGCATCCTTCTCTTGAGTAAAATGAGCACTAAAAGGTTAAAGTCTACGGATAATTTTTCCATTTTGAACAAAATCATCCTTACGACTAAATGACATTCCATTTCTCCATTTTTTGTTGAGAATGTTTCCATTCTCATGAAAAGGGAATGCTCACAACACTGGAGATTAAATGTTGTCATTATCATTTTCCCATTCTTGATCACTAAGAACAAAGAAATCCATTTACGTGATGAAATAATCATCTTCTTGAATAGGTTCACTTTTAAGAGGTAGAAACATGTTGTCATTCTCATTTTTCTTATCACCTTCTTCTAATGAGAGTGAGAAGTATTCACACTCACAAGAACACTCATCACATGGAACCTTATACCAAGCATCAAAAACATGATTGGAAACATTGATTTTACCTATCTAGAAGTTACTGAGTATCACTCCTTGATCCACATTTCTCTTCACTTCAATATTGATTTATTGTAAGTTGAGGCTCTCCTCACCATCATCAACATCTAATGGATAAAATTAATTTATTCTCCCATCCCATGGGAAGTACACACTCTCAAAATCTGATTTAATCAAATCATCATGATGTTACTTGATCGTCTTAGTGATACTTATACATATTTACCATGGGAAGCTCAAGATCATCTTTGAAAGTCATGAAAAATTTGTAAGATTTGGAATTTTGGCATGGGATGTCTGCCACTAGGTCATCTGGCCTTTGAATAGTATACTTCATCTTCCTAATGGGAAGAATTTTATTTTCTTTACCATTGACTAGAATGGTGGCATGCGACCAATAGAGTTTCATATCTCGTTTGAAATCTCGCCATAAACTTCAGCCTAACAACATACCATATAAGGTGGGCATGTCCACTACAAAGATTCTCATTGTGATTTTATTGTCAAGGAAATACGCCAATGCTACCTCAACATCTTTGATCTAACACAAAAGAGGAAATTCTTTAATTTCTATGGAGATACAATGGCTAGAGGTAGGGGAAAGGGAGAGGCCAAGGGATTTAACAAATTTCACAGGCATGACGTTGTTTGAGGCACCAAAGTCAATGATGCAATTATTTTTCTTATAATTGTTGAATAAAAAGGCTATGTAGAAAGGTTATACCTTCCTAGAGGTGGAGTGTGTGGAGGGGAGATAGTTCAGAGATGGAGTGGGTTGAGATACATGATGTGGTTCTTTGGTGGTAGCATCTTTAGGACATGAATCAGAGCTACTTCCTTTGGTATGCTGAAAATAAAATTTAGGTTACTTGGGATTAGTTCTCAAGTACTCAAATTCAAAAATTTGGACTTTTGATTTTTTGAAATAGTAAATGATATCAAAGGAAGAAGATGTGGTAGGAACATCAAAGGTTATGGAATATTTGACATGTATGTTCTTAGAATTTTCATAAATTTAAATTTCAAGAGAAGTTGGAAGAGATTTACTTAAAGAGATAGAAGGATTCTTTATTAAGGTAGCCTCATAATTCTTCTCAGCTGACCCTGTGGAAGCAAAATTTGATGATGATCCTTTAATTGTTGTTTTTTTGTGGATTTTCCATTTGAGGATTCAATTTATTAGCTTGGGGAGTAGAATAAGATATAGGTTTCTCCTTATGTGATCGAGTGAATACTGCATATGAGTAGCTATCAATGGATTCTTCATCGTCAAGTGTGCATTCACAAAAACTGATCCAGAAACATAATTTTTCTCCTTCATCTTTAACTTATGATTCAAAATGATTTTCTTCTACATGTTCATTGATCTTGCATATTTCATTGACCGTGTTCCGATTTGGATGAGGTGTTCATTGAGTAACTTATTTTTTCAGCATTATCAATTCATTTTCCATCTTCTATAACATTTGATCAACTATCTCATCTTTGGACCCCTGGGACCTATCCTTCATCGAAGGATTATTGATATTACTTGAAAAGATGAGGTCGTATTCCACCTTGGTGCCAATTTATTGAGTGTTGTCCAAATCTTGTGCTTGAACTCTCCGTAGTATGAATCTTTCTTCAGGAAATTGAGCATTTAAAAATAACATATAGGAGGAAGAACAACGGTGGGAATCTTGTTGATCAATTTTTTAAATTTTGCTATAAAATTTTTCATGGAATCTTGTAGATATTTATTCATCTGAGTGAGTTAGGAAAGGAGGGCATAGTCCACTTTGGCAGCCTACAATATTTCTTCAAATTTCTTTTTTAAATCATTCCAATCAGCAATTGGGTGCAAAGGAAAATAGTAAAACCAGTCTGTTGCGACATCTTGCGATGATTCTAGAAACAAATTCACTACAACATCTTCATGCTACACTCCAAGGATTCCAAAAGATGTGATATGATCTTCAAGGCATTGTTTTACATCTCCATATAATTTCAAAAATTATTTTTTGATCCTTGCGGAAGTTCATGGAGTGGTCGAGACAAATCCAATAGACTAGTGTTTTTCCCCATGGTACAGGTACTTGTGTTACCATATCAGGTTCTTCTCTTTCTACTTCTATAGGAATAAGGAATCGTGGTTTAATAACTAGATCTTCAATATGACCTTCAAGAATATTTTTAGGAATTTTTATTCTTACCGATACAATAGGAAGTCTAAAATAAGCTCTTTTTGTTTCGTAAATGTGGGGTCAACAACACCACCTGTACGATCATCCTGAGTGTACCTTCTTTCTACTATTTTTTCTCAAGTGCATAGGAAGAAATAAAACTTGAAAAGTGCATGTTTCTCAAAAGGATTGTAAAGAGTATTTTAATTGTTTGAATGGTATTTTTGAGTATTTTTAATTTTTTATTTTTTTTGTATTTTACAGAGATCTATACGGGTGCATGAGTGTATATCTCTCCCTAATAGATTCACCAAAAAATGTTGGTGAAATAATTTGTCATATGGAAAATTAGTTGATTTCCACCAATGTTCATGGGGCTATGCCCCTCCTTTTTGTGTATGGGGAGGCTCCCATTATTGAATGTAACTATCCTAATTTTATCCAAATGTCATGGGATGGCTAAATAGGTCGGGGATCACACAAGCACACTTCACTGAACCTATGGAAACATGCTTGTATGGGGTATATGGGAGGAAATTGCAGTGACGAGGGATAAAGGAGAGGAATTATGAGATGTGAGGTTATCATTGTGAGTAGGAAATAAAAGAGTATACACCCAACAATAGGAGTAGTTCAACATTTAATTGGAGGAAAGAAATAATAAAACACCTAGTTAGAATAACAAATCCAAACACACAATTATTTATATTCATTCATCAAGGACACCAAGTTCCTTCTTGATCACCATACTTGTAAAGTTATAGAAAAGAGAGAATAGAGGAAGCATGAGCAAAGGAAATGGAATAATGTAGATTTTATTTCTTGTGTTGGTGATACAAAGTTCAACATACAAAAAACAATTCACAATTACTACAAAGTAGAAATTCTCAAAATCTAGGATCCTTTAGAACGGAGAAGCCATCCCAATTTATAGCCTTGTGAATTTACCTTTCACCTACTCCCCACATGACTCTTCATGTTCCTATTATAATTTTTACCTTTCAATTTTCCTTAGAAGAGACAAAATAAGTATCTCTCTTATAATTTTGAGAGAATACTTACAAAAATTACAAATATTATCACTTAAGTAAATAAGAAAAAATACAATGATTGTGTACAATGAAGAATTAGAAGAAAGGGAGAGAAGAGAAGGATGGAAAGGGATTGACTGATATGTTGAAGAAGCTCACTCTAATGTAGATCTTACTTATTTAAGACATGATGATCTCACTTTCCTCCTATGGATAGTTCAGGATGTCAAATGAGTGTTTAGAAACCCTGTTAAGAAACCTCCTGACGTGATCCTAAGATGAATAAGGGAATTTATCATGATTAATATTTCCTAGCTTCATAGTGAGAGTAAGGATCACTCTCTCACTCCTCATAGTGCTAAGGTTACTTGATGTTCTTCTTAATGCTTGATTGATTCAATCAACTCATTAAGCCCACTTATCTCACCGAGCTCACCGAGATCTTTAAGATCATTCCAATTGGATCCTATAGCTCACCAAAAATTATTTGGATTCACCAAATCAACTCATTCAAACTCAACTAGTTCAACTCTCCCAACCAAATCACTTCCAACCACCCAGCTCACCGATCTCATCTCAGTCAGCTCAACCACCTCACTTAAACTTGATCATCTTGATAAGATGATGATGACTTTGAGAAAATATGATGGACATGTTGATATTACATCTGATGAATATATGGATTTCATGACACCTTTAGAATCTTTTCCAGTTTCTCAGTGATCAGGACTTTCCTCCATTATGCTTCACTGTGCTCTCGGGTAAAATTTTGATAAAAATATGCTTCTAAGACCCTTATGGAGGTTTAATTTCTCTACTTTAGATATGAGATCATAATATAACAAAATGAAGATTTCAAATAAGTGGAAATATGAGTGAAATTGGATCCGATTATAACTTTCTACATCCAAAATGGAGACTTTCTATTTTTAACAAGTAGAACTAGGATCTATGCTATTTTGGGACATATCTGGGTATTTTTCCAAGATTCCTTGTTACAATCTTCTGGATGATTTACTCATCAAAAAAAGAGGGGTAATGGTGATTATTCATCCCATTTTTATGCCACTTTTTAATACTGAGAAAGGTGCATTCCATAGACATGAAAAACTGGGTAACTTTATCAATGTAAACCATAGTTTACCATGAAACTACAATGTTTTTAAAGACCCTTCCCTCTGATTTTTCAGATGAGCTTGCACCTAATGGATATTAAGGGAATTTGAAACTATTATTTAAGGAGGTGAATAATGCTAATGAAAAACAAAATCCTCCATTAGAGACATAAATAACCTTGGTTCTGTCATGCCACAAACACTATTGCATGAAAGACTAGATGGCTTTTCATCACGATCATCGTCCTCTAATTTTCACTGTGATTTTGCTTGTCGGAATATTTGGGAAGTCAAAAGAGAAATGCCTCGTTATCCTAGGGTTCTGTTGTGTCATGGAAGCTAAATTAATGGGGATTGAATCTTTGACAATGGATAAAACTAAGCCTCCTTCCAAAAATAGAGATTCTCTGTAGAAGATTCTATCTCAGCTCAAGGATCTCATGGTACGATCAATTTCTTTGGATCGAAGAACAATGGAAAAAGCTCTAATTCTTGCAACCACAAGATGTCTCTAATGAAATTTGGTGAGTGGTATGAATCTAATTATTTTGTAGGGTATTAGTATTTCCTTCAACCATAGAAACAATAGAGTTATGATCTAAAACTGTGATGAAGAAAGAGGTGAAAATATTCAATCTTCATGCTTTTAGAACTTTCAACAACAATTATGGTTTACAAGAGAGGAAGAAGAGAGGAGAAGCAAGGTAAAAAAAATTAGCCAAATTCTTTGGTATTTAGACTCCTTGGTAGCATGGGGAATAATTTTCTTGTCCACTCTTTGTGCCCAAAGGGAATCAGGATATGAGGGACACAAAATTTTCACCCTCATCCTGGTCCTACCATGTGTCATAGTATGATTGGGCGATGATGGGGAATGAGTCAAAACAATCCATTAAGCACCCGAAGGCTGAGATGGGACATATGAGAAGACCAAAAACTAGGGGAAAGAGATGGGGAATTTTATTGTCCCCTTGGTATATTAGGAAAGGTACAAGATGAGGGACAAAAATATGTTTCCCTCATATGGAGATGACAAGTGGCGGAACATGATTTGGTGAGGGGGAACTGAGGAAAGGGCTCGAAAGAGGTAATTTAGCACTCCGGGGGCTAGCTTGAGTTCATATGAATATTCAAGAGGAAAAAATGGGGTGGGGAACATTTTAATTTTCCCTTGTTTCCCCAAGGGATAGGAATAAGAAGGACAAAGAAATGTGCCATGCGCTTGGAGGTGAAATTTTGACTAAGTACTAGAAACACACCTCATAAGAGAGACTTGTCAGTGAAGTTTCCGGAGCTCCAGGAAGTCAATTTTGATGAATTGATATATTATTTTGAACCCCAAGAGAGTTTTTAATAAAATGGGATGGGTCTCAATGATCCAATTACTATACCTGACAACTGTATGAAAAATATCATTTTTTTCTCGGGACAACAGGGTGTGCCTACCAAAAATGAGTTGTGTTGAGAAGTGCCTATATCTTGTGAAGGATTTGAAAATTTCATCATGTAGATAATTATCCAAGATTTATGAGTATTTTTTTCCTCTTAACTCCTTACAAATCTCCTGGAATCATCCATGGAAGATTAGGTCTTTTTTAGACTACTTGTTCCTTACATCTTAAAAACCCAATGTTTCTCAACTTGTTCCTAAACCTCTAAATATTCCCTCAAATTTCATAAATAAGTTGCAACGTGTTATTAGATATTCAATAAAACATTTGTATGAGTTTGAGCCTTTCTTTCTATCTCGTAGGATGAGCACCAACCTTGGAATGGCCAAAATCAACCTTTCTAGGCATGCTGGGAAACTAGCAATTGGAAACACTTCACCAGATGAAATTGCTGATTTTTCATATCATTTAAAACATATATAGTTTCTTGTTCATCATATTTGGAGTACCTTTAATGTCAAACTAGACATGAAACAACTGACAAACTAACTAGGAGGGGGCTTTGGGAAGACTTGGGAACACAATTTTCAATTTGGGTCTTGTTGTGATGCTTGAAAATTTAAATTTTCATGTTGTAAATTTGCATGAAAACACTTCTTCAAAATATTGATGTTCAATTTCATACCTATTTTATAAGGCATGATAAACATGCTGACTATGGGCCATCTTTCTCAAATTATTGGGCTGAAAATTAGAAACCAGATTTTGAGCCCATTTAAGAATTCTAGATCAAGACACAAAATTAGAATGGCCCCCATCAACATAGACATCCATCATATTAGAATAAGAGTGATCATCCTATTGAAAATTAGTTTCCATATTTTCTGAAGAAGGATTATTAAATTGAAGAGATTCAGACTCGGGAAATATAGAGGAGAGAAGGGAGGAGGTTTCACAAAATGTTTTTTTCTAGAACATGCACATCCCTATTTTCTACAATCACATGCTTGACTAGATCATACACTCTTAATATTTTTGTGTGAATATAATATCTAGAAAACAGGCAATAATAATAAGTAGGATCAAGTTTTTGTTTCTTAACTTTAGGAACAAGAAGAGAAACATGTCTACGAAATATATTAAAATGAGAAATATCATGTTTTTTTTAGTCCAAACTTCATGAGGTGTAGTTTGATGAAAATATTTGGTAGGAATTATATTTAGAATATGAACCAAAATGTTCATAGCTTCAGCCCATAAAAAACTTTGGCATTTTTGAAGCATGAAACATGGTCCTAGCCATTTCTATGATTGTTCTATTATTCCTTTCAACTATGTCACTTTGTTGTGGGAAATATGGAGTTGTTAACTCTCTTTGTATTCCAAAAGACACATAAAACTCATAAAAATTTTTATTAACATACCCACCTCCATTATCATTTTTGATTCTCTTTATTTTCAGATTAGCCATGTTTTCAACCAAGGCTTTGAACTCTTCAAACTTATATAGAACATCAAACTTTTTCTTAATGAGATAACACCAAGTCATTCTAGAAAATTCATCAATAAAAATAACAACATACAAGGCTCCACCAAGAGAATTTTTTTACAAAGGACATCTTACATCACTATGGATTAACTCAAGCAATTTAGAAGAATTAGAATCGTGATGTTTGTGAAATTGTTCTACATGTTGCTTACCACGCAAGAAACTTTCACAAGATCCATGGTCAAATTTAAACTTAGGAAGACCTACAACAAGGTTAAAGCGGGATGTTTCAAATAGACTTTTATAGTTCACATGACCAAGACTTTCATGATATAATTTAACATCATTATATGATGAAGTAGAAAGACAAGATTCAACAACAAATCCTTGAAAAATATATAATCCATTCTTCTAAAAACCAGTAGCAATAACCTTACCAAGATCTTTATTTACATACCATTTATCTTTTAAGAAGGTAAATTTACAATTTTATCTATCTAATTAAGAACAATATAAAAGGGTTTTCTTTAATTTAGGAATAAATAAAACAATATTAATGGTTCCATTTGCTTACTTAACATCACCACAACATTGAGACCAAATAAAAAATTTATATCATAGATATATTCTCATGACATTCAACAACATCAGAGAGAGATTCAAGAATGTATGTCATGTTCCTAGATGCACAAATATCTATAATCCATTCTTTTTCATTAGAAAATGAAAGAGAAATATAAAGAGCAAAAGTTTTCTCAGCCTTATTAACTTGGTTTTTAGATTGATTTTGATTTCTATTCTTCTTATTTTTATTGTTGAAGTTCTTATTTTTAGCATGATTATGATGAGCCTTATTAGTTTTAGAATAAAAATCAAATACTTTATGACCAAATTTTCCATATTTAGTACAAGTTCCATCATACTTAACTTTAAACTTTTACTTATTCCTATTGTTTTTAGGATTAAATTTAGATTTAAATTTTCATTTAGCATTACTAGTATTCTAATTTTTTAGCAATTTTCTGATTTTGGGAGAAAATTTCCTGAGATGCATTATCTTTTGAGTCAAATTTCTCCATCACTCTTTCTTATTGAATGAGTAAAGAAGACAAGGTATCAAAATCAGGTAAATCAGACTCATTTTGATATTTAAAATTCAAAATAGAGATATAGTTTCTAAGTTTCTCATGAATATTAATCTGAATGATAAATTATAAAAATTTATCTTGAAACAATTAACAATCATAGCCATAAAATTGAGCCTTAATGTTCTTAATTTTTTCTAGATAATTAACTATATTTTCATCTCCTTTCATTGGAGTTGTAAAATATCCATAACTAATTTTATTATATTAGAACGGTGGTTACCTTTATACATTGTTTGCAATTATATTCATGCATTACCTAGAAAATCCATGTGTCCTATATGCAACAAGAATTCATATTTAATACTGTGCAATAGGATTAACATGGCCTCTTAGGAATTTAGGGAATATGTTCAAGTTATCAGGGGTAGCTTGTCTCCCAGTGGTTCTCTTTTTTAACACCACTAACCAAATCCCATAGTTTTATAGTCATAAGTATAGATTTAAGCCTGATAATCCAAATCCTACAGTTACTGTCATTCAATAATTATGATTTATCCATGGAAAAGTTAGAATAACTAGTCATATTTTACAAAAAATTAGCAAAATTTGAAAAAACTAGTGTTATGCGGGTTTTAATTAGTTGTAGATATATGTGGTTAGAAGAAATTAACTTCTATAAATTTTAAACACACTATTGTTGCAAATCAGTAGCACCCCTGGATGCAAATCAGGTTTCTAAGTTGATGTTTCAGGCATCCAGTGTGATTGCACAACATTGAAACCTCTCTCCAAGTGTGGGACTTGTAAAATGAGAGAGGAATCTCCAGATTAGAGGTTGGTTCCTCAAACTCCTCTGATCATATCTGTTATTTGCACAATTGCAGAGGTTTTAATCCTAATCCCACTCTAAATTCCAAGGAGACAGAGATACAAAGTGCAAAAATTGGAACTAAACTAATAGGTGATACACCAAAGGAGTGGTGAACACTTCTTGTTCATGAAAATTGACACAATTTCATAAAATGCAACATGAAACATCATACACAGGCTGATAAGATGCAATTAGAGGTCTGAAATGAAGCAAGACAATACAAACAAAGGACTGAAAATTGATCACAGAGTCTGCACTGTCATTTTTCACTGTCAAAATCCTTGCATTTGCAACATCAAAGAGGAAAAAACCTGTTACAATCATGAAGAAGGTCTGATACTTTCAAAAATCGCTTGGTGAAGGTGAAAGAAGAAGCTTGCTATCCAAAAAAAATGTTCCACCTCAAAAAATGAGCCAAATCTGGCTTTTACAATGCATGGGTCGAGCCCACGAGAGAGAAAACGTGTAAAAAATGTGGGAGCCATTCCCCATTGAATGAAGATGCATTAAAATAGCATGGGTGTCCTTACAAACCCATGCCCCTTACATTTTTTGCCATGCTAAAGAAGAATGCGGCCCATTTTGCATTAAAACTGGTTGTTCAAACGTCATTTCTGGCCATTACCACGTGCCAGAGGTGTTTCTTTATTTTATCTCTAAAAACTCAACCAAAATGAAAAATTGACCCTAGAATCATGTAGATAATTTCACCAGCTTTCCATTGATATAAAGAACTTGAAAATCTGAGCTCTAGATCGAAAGATATGGTGATTTGAAAATTTAGGGCAAAAACAGGCCAAAATCGGATCGGCGGGCAAAAGTTTGAATTTTTACCCATTTGGTCTTTGGAATTTTTTTCAAATTTTCCCCGTGCTCCGCCACTCCAGGTGCCACGTGGCAGCTTCCTATTGGCTGCGGGCCTCCTAAGGGAAAATTTCCCACAAAAACTCCGCTGAGCCATAACTTGAAAAATATGACGAGTTAGGAGGAAAAATTTACCTTTCTAGAAAGCTGAGAGAGAGCTCTATCCAATGGTGCCATTTTTAGAAAGATTTGAGTGCCTAAAAATAAAAAATGGAGACTGAGGCACAAGAGAGGTAAGAACACAAGGAGTTAGCCACAAAAATGAGCAGGGGCACATTTTGGATAACAATTTTGGCGACTCAGAGGGGTCATCTGCCTACTAGATGAAGATACCAGTTGCCTGAAGCAGCCCATTGGGCATGGAGTCATAAAATTTTCTGTTCGAAACCCCAACTGACTTAGAATGTTGCAAGGAGGAAGATGGAATATCACCTAATGGAAGCAAGGACTGCAAAACATCTCCAGGGACAGCAAGCCTGTGCCAAAGCACTTAGGGAAAGCAAAACAACCTACAACAAAAAAATGTGCACAAGCACTTGGAGGAATGAAAACCTAAGCTAATATTTACAAGGTGGAGAATTTCCCTTTAGTAGCAATACTTTAGATAGATTCCATTGACTGGAATCTCCAGTTCTTCGCCATACAATGAAGACAATTGGAAGGCATTGTTGTCCTTACACTTTGTGACCATGTATGGGCCACTCCAAATGACATCAAATTTTGAATGCCTTCCCGGTTTTTCTCTATCTGCATCCCATTTTAACACTAGATCTCCAACTTGGAAATATCTACTCTTGGCCTTCCTATCAAAGGTCTTCTTGATCAAAGCTTGATCCTTCTCCATTGCTTGGGATGCCTGATCTCTGATCTCTTGGAGCTCCATCAACTCTGCATATCTCACCTCCATGGGCCCAAACTCTAGCAACTCTAACTGCTTCATGAGTTCCAATGTTGGAAACTCAAGTGACATGGGCAAGATTGCCTCTCTTCCATAAACAATCTTGAATAGAGAGTTACCTGTGGATCTCTTGGGACTTATCCTATCAGTCCATAAGGCTGATTTCAGTTTGGTATGCCAAGACCTCTGATTCTCATCAAGAGTCCTCCTAATTATCCTCAACAAGTTCTTGTTTTTAGATTTAGCCTGGCCATTACCCTGAGGGTAGTAGTTTGATGAAGTACTTAGGTAGATCCCGTTCTTGAAAGCTCACTCAGCCACCTTGGATCCAATGAATGCTAATGCATTATTTGAGATTATTGTAGCAGATATGCCAAATCTGGTTACTATCCCCTCATAGAAGTCTAAGATGCTAGACTCATTTGCTTCCTTGAGTGCTACTGCTTCAGTCCACTTGGTGAAGTAGTCTGTGGCTGTCAAAATCCACTTATGCCCTTGGCTTGAATTGGGATTAATGACTCCAATGAAGTCCAAACCCCATTGTATGAATGGCTGGTCAACTGAAATTGGATGCAATGGAAGGGCAGCAAGCCTCTCTTTACCTATGAAGAATGCACAATTCTTGCACCTTTTGATCCACGCAAAGCAATCACTGAAAATCTTGGGCCAATAATAACCAGCCTTCATGATTTTTAGAGCTGTCACTCTTGGTGCAAAATTACCACCAGCTGGTCCACCATGGAACTCTTCTAACACCCTATGAATATGATTTGTGCTAATACATCTTAGCAGCACTCCATTCACATCTTTCTTGAACAAAACACCGTCTACTATGGCATATGGGACAGCCTGCAATCTGAAGTGTCTTCTTTGGGTTTTGTTCATCTCTAGAGGGCATAGGCCTATGATTAGGAAGTGCATTATACCTTGGGTCCAGCAAGGAGTGGGGACAACATTATCCTCTTCTTGAGTTCTACCTTGCACATGGC
The DNA here is from genome assembly GCA_019776745.2 of Taxus chinensis. NCBI lineage: Eukaryota > Viridiplantae > Streptophyta > Pinopsida > Cupressales > Taxaceae > Taxus > Taxus chinensis. The sequence continues at coordinate 23,815,392 of CM034149.1, forward strand.
TGTCTTGAACTGTCAAAACAACCTCTTCTTTATTGCATACTCCTTTTTGCTTTCCCAGAATCAACTGCTCACACAATCCTTTTCCTCTTACCAGCTTGGTGACCTTGATCTCAATGTCATACTCCATGACACGAGTGATCCAACCTGCCCTTTTCTCATTCAAATCCTTGTTGAGGAGGAAGTCTTTTACTCCCGCATGAGAGACCAACAACTGAACCTTGTTGTTTGAGACTAGATGCTTAAATTTCTTCAAGCTTCTGATTACTGCAAGTACATGCTTCTCAATAAAAGAATATCTCACCTCATAGTCATCTAGGCTTTGGCTGAAGAAAGCAATTGGCTGCTCATCATTGTCCTTGTTCTGCAGTACCAAAATGGCAGAAATGGTATCATTACCCCCAAATGCATAGAGGATGAAATCCTTGGAGAAGTCCGGGTTGATGAGAGTTGGTGCTTGAGAGATGGCTTCTTTGATTGCTTCAAAACTCTCCTTGCCTTCTGCTGTCCATTTGAAAGCCATGCTTTTCTTCAACATCTTGGTGATAGGTTTTACAAGGGCTACAAAATCTGGGAAAAACCTCCGAACAAACTTTATTCTCCCCAAGAAACTCTGAAGTGCCTTCTTGTGGCTTGGCAATGGTAGTGTTCTTATGGCTTCAACTCTCTCTGGATCGATTGCTAATCCTTCTTTGGAGACAATATGGCCAAGGAACTTTCCTTCATGTGCTAGGAAGATACACTTCTTAGGATTCAAAGACACTCCAAATCTCCTGCACCTTTGGAAGACTTGTCTCAAATGAGAGAGGTGGTTTACTGCATTCTTTGAAAAAATAGTGATATCATCAAGATATATCAGCACCATGTTGTTAATCAAACCTTTGAATGCCATGTCCATTGCTCTTTGGAAGGTAGCTCCAGCGTTGGACAAACCAAATGGCATTTTCCTGTATGCATAAGTTCACCATTTGGTTGTGAAGGCTGTCTTGAACTGATCTTCTTCCTTCACCATAATCTGATTGTACCCTGAGTAGCCATCAAGCAATGAAAAACTTTCGTAGCCAGCAACAACTTGTAAAATCTGCTCCATAGAAGGAAGTGGGTAATGGTCCTCGAGAGATGCTCTATTCAAATCTCTAAAATCAATGCACAATCTAATCTCTCCACTCTTCTTTCTGAATGGAACTAAGTGTGAAACCCAACTACAATGCTTGATTGGGAATATGATTCTTGACTCAATCAACTTGTTCAATTCCTTCCTCATGAGAGGTTCCATCTGTGGATTGACTGGCCTTTGTTTCTGCCTAATGGGCTTAGTATTTGGATCCAACTCAATGGTGTGTTGAGCTAACTTGGGATTGAAACCTTTCAAATCTTTGTAGCTCCAAGCAAACACATCAGGGAACTCTTGACATAGCTGTATGAACTCATACCTTTCTTTTTTAGTTGTCATATTTCCAATTTGCAATGGTTTGTTCTCTTCCACCAAGATGGATACTGAATCTTCTCTCTTGACCTGAATGTTTGCTTTCTCTTTCCTAAACTGATCATTCGGATTGAAAATGGACTCCAAAGTGATAAGTCCCTTGGGCAGCTTGTTAGTTCTCAGCTGTACTACTTGGTCACCATACTGCTGTTTCATTTTTTCTTGATTTTTAGCTGAGAACTCAGCTTCTTCTTGTAAGAAATGGATGATTTGCTGGTCATTCTCAAACACTTGCCAATGTACAATTTTATCCAACACTGAAGGCCTCACAATCACATGGATGTTTGGCTATACCTTGTCCTTTTGAATGATTTCCACAATATCAAAGGCTGCCCCAAATGCTGCAAGCCTGTCAGCAGCTTGGTTTTCTTTTCTAGGAATGGATTTTATGCTAAATCCCTCAAAAGGTTCAATGAGGTCCCACACCCTATTCTTGTAGAACTTGAGCAGATTATTCTTGACAGCATGCTGCCCCTTAACTTGGTTTACAATCAATTCACTGTCACCAAAGACTTGCAAGTTATTTATTCCTCTCTTTATTGCCCAATGCATCCCTTGCACCAAGGCTTCATATTCAGCATTGTTATTGGAGCATGCAAACTGAAATCTAAAATTTAAATAGTACTTTACTCCTTGAGGTGAAATAAGCATAGCTCTACCTCCTGCACCTTGTCTACTCCTTGATCCATGGAAAAACAGCTGCCATACCTCATTGTCATCTTTGTGGTTTGGCTTGGTGATGCTAGGAATGGGTTGATCTTCTTGATGTATGTAATAGACCCCTAGCTTAGATTCTTCTACTTCTTGATAAGGATAAAAAGCATGCACCTTGTTTTCCCATTCATCAAGAGTTAGATCCGGGATGCTTCCAACCTTGTTATCAGCTTCATCAGTGCTTGGGTGATCTTCTTGATCAAATGCCGAATAGTTGGCATTGATCTGACTTGGGGTGTAGGGCTCAATGTGGAAGTTTGCAATAGGTTCAGACCTGATTGTAGATTTGGTTCCATACCTCGTTTTGAACAGCATGTGTGACCAATCAACAGACAAATATTCTCCAATCTTGGTCGTGAAATCTCTTGACAAACATAGGGCAAAGAGTGGTGGAAGGTCTATAACTGATACATCTTGTAAAAAAACAACATTTGGACATGCATGCAAGGTAAGACTCAAGTTTCTAATCACCCCAATGGTTGTTACTACTGTCCCATCCAACTGCACTACCCCTTTGGATATGGTTTCATATTGAAGTCCTAGCTGATCAGCGATTTTCTTGGGCATCACTGAGCTACTTGCCCCGGAATCAATCATGCAATTGTGCACCAATTGGTTTCCAATAATTAATGAGACATAAAAAGGAGGGGGCTTCAACATTTTACCTTACTGTCCTCCATGATTCCCTTCAGGATGGACAACATTTGTGAGCACCTTCTCTTGTATTTGGACTTGTTGATTCGAAGTTGGCTAGTCCTTCATGGCAGCTTGTAGCAAATCTCTCTGGCCTAGGATAGATAGGGATTCCCACATTGATATATTTACATTTTTCTTCTTCATCTGATCAATGATACTAAATGGTGATGAAGGATCTCTTTGCTGTCCCTTGGTTTGCATATTCATCCCTTGCATGTGAGCAGCAACAACTGGTATTTGAGTTGGTCTAGGAGCTGTTCTTGGCTGCCCTTGTGCAGTTACAACTAGATTTTGTTTGCCAACCATTTGTGGAGCCATAAAAGGTTGTGGATTGGTTGGAGCTAATGGCTGTTCTTCACCCAAATTCCTTCTTTTTGACCTTGTGTTGGCTGCAACACCTTGAGAGACTGTTTGATTTATGCCACAAAAATCCTCTGCCTACCAGTTCACAAGTGTGGTGTCATTTGGAGCTGATTGCTGCTGGAATTTTTCTTGTTGTTGGTTGTTTCCTTGACTGCCCTCACCCTCCACACCAGTAGTTGTCACCATTAATGCTTGATTCAAGGCACCGTTGAAGCACATAGATTGGTTGTGAGGTTCATTGCATGGAAAGCACCAATCATACTCCTGAGAAATGTTGTTTTGTGTTAGCACCAATGCCGTAGAGGTAGATATAACATTTGGATTATAGGGCTGAAATGGTCTGTTGGCAGGAGGCCTTGCTTGATTTAGATTTTTACCTAGATTGGGTGGTCTATGAGGTTGATATGGCTACTTGTTAGGCTAAGCTTGAGGCTGGAAGGAAGGTCTAAAACCTTGAGCTTGCTACCTCTTGAGAGTAACCAGCTCATTACCTAAATTTTGCAATTGTTTCATGACTTCTTGAAGCTCATTTGGGGCACTTGGAGATGAAGTAGAAGCTTCATTTGAACTTTGATTTCTAGGAGTGGGAGAAGGAGCAAAATTAGGTGCTTGATTAGTGTTTGGGCTCTCTAAACTTGGAAACAATGGCATGGGAGGTCTAGGGGCTAGTTTGCCAGCTTTGATCAAACAATTTTCATCCCTAATGGCAATGCTATAAGCCATAGGGATAGTTATGCCTCCCATGGACTGAATCAACATAGAAATATTAGAATTTAGAGCTTTGAGATAGTAAAGAAAAGCTCCTTCTGTTGTTGGCCTGACTGCCACTGGAATTCTCTCCCAAGTCCTTTAAAATCTGAAATTAAAATCAGTTAGCTGCTCATTGGGAGCTCTTTTGATAGTTGTCAGCTGCTCCTAAAGGGATAAGTTGTCTCCCTTTTCCCCAAACTTCTCATGGAGGGCTATACATAGATGATTCCAATTTTGAATAGAACCTGAGGCAAGACTCCTGAACCATTACAAAGCTTTCCCTTTGAATGAAGATGCCAGCAGTTTGACAGCAACTTGCATCTCATTGATCTCATGGATTACACAAATGTTAGCAATATCCTTAACATGATCACCAGGTGAGGTCTGATTTTCTCTAGTGAAGTATTGAATGTTCTTCAATGATGCAACTGGGATTGGATTTTGTGCATTGAGAGCAAGTGGGCTGCTGCTAGTGAAATTGACATAGGGGTTGTTTTGTGCCATTCTGATTGGTCTTAGAACCCTTGTTGACTGAATGAAAGGCCTACCAGGTGGAGGAGTTGAGAGAGTTCTGTTTGGTGGAGATGGAGACCTTTGGATTCTCCTCCCACTTTGCCTTATTCTTGGAGATAACTTCAGATATTCAAACAACACCTCTTCCTCTCCAGCTCTTGACCTTGTGTTGATTCTTCTCATGATTTTTTAGGTCTGCACTGCCAAAACCAGCTGATTCTTCCCCTTGGAGTCGCCAGATGTGTAATTTATAGCTCTTTTAAGCAAGAAAATTGCAGCAGATGCACATCAACTTTGCTGCAATGAAAATGAGACCTCTAAGGTCCCACCGGGTGTGCCAAAACTGTTGTTGCAAATCAGCAGCACCCCTGGATGCAAATCAAGTTTCTAAGTTGATGTTTCAGGCATCCAGTGTGATTGCACAACATTGAAACCTCTCTCCAAGTGTGGGACTTGTAAAATGAGAGAGGAATCTTAAAATTAGAGGCTAGTTCCTCAAACTCCTCTGATCAGATCTGTTATTTATATAATTGCAGAGGTTTGAATCCTAATCCTACTCTAAATTCCAAGGAGACAGAGATAGAAAGTGCAAAAATTGGAACTAAACTAATAGGTGATACCCAAAGGAGTGGTGAACACTTATTGTTCATGAAAATTGATAGAATTTCATAAAATGCAACATGAAACATCATACACATGCTGATAAGATGCAATTAGAGGTCTGAAATGAAGCAAGACAATACAAACAAAGGACTGAAAATTGATCACAGAGTCTGCACTGTCATTTTTCACTGTCAAAATCCTTGAATTTGCAACATCAAAGAGGTAGAAACCTGTTACAATCATGAAGAAGGTCTGATACTTGCAAAAATCACTTGTTGAAGGTGAAAGAAGAAGCTTGCTATCCAAAAAAAATGTTCCACCTCAAAAAATGAGCCAAATCTGGCTTTTACAATGCATGGGTCGAGCCCAGGAGAGGGAAAACATGTAAAAAACATGGAAGCCATTCCCCATTAAATGAAGATGCATTAAAACAGCATGGGCATCCTTACAGACCCATGCCCTGACATTTTTGGCCATACTGAAGAAGAATGCGACCCATTTTACATTAAAACTGGTTGTTGAAACGTCATTTCTGGCCATTACCACGTGCCAGAGGAATTTCTTGATTTTATCTCTCCAAACTCAACAAAAATGAAAAATTTACCATAGAATCATGTAGATAATTTCACCAAATTTCCATTGATATAAAGAACACGAAAATCCAAGCTCTAGATCGAAAGATATGGCGATTTGAAAATTTAGGGCAAAAATAGGCCAAAATCGGATCGGCGGGCAAAAGTTTGAATTTTTACCCGTTTGGTCTTTGGAAAAATTTTCAAATTTTCCCTGTGCTCCACCACTCTAGGTGCCACGTGGCGGCTTCCTATTGGCCGCGGGCCTCCTAAGGGAAATTTTCCCACAAAAACTCCGCCGAGCCATAACTTGAAAAATATGAGGAGTTAGGAGGAAAACTTTACCTTTCTGAAAAGCTGAGAGAGAGCTCTATCCAATGGTGCCATTTTTAGAAATATTTGAGTGCCTAAAAATCAAAAATGGAGACTGAGGCACAAGAGAGGTAAGAACACAAGGAGTTAGCCACAAAAATGAGCAGGGGCACATTTTGGATAACACACACTTAATACGAACTTGAAACTTATTAAAAATAAGAAGGGAGGATACAAAACAAAATAAAATAACCACAAGAGGCTACAAGGAAATAGAGAAAAAGATATAGAATTTTCAAAATTTAAAAATCCTTGGAACAAAGAAACATTGTTCCGCGGAATTATAAAAAATGAATATTTTTGTAATATTGATAAAAATCCTTTAAAAATATATATAGTGACTAAGGAGAATCTGTGAAGCACCAAAAATATATTGCGAGGACATGTGATGAAACATAGAAGTAGATATAACAAGTTCAAGTTCAGAAGCCGCGAACCAAAGAAACAATGTTTCACAAATTTTTGAACTTTTAGTGTTCCGCAAAATGCTAAGGAAAAAGCCGTGGAACAAAGGAATCCACACAAAAATAAAATTCAAGCCATGGAACAAAGTAATTCCTCATAATAATAAAATGTAATACGTGGAACAAAATAATCCACATGATAATAAAATTCAAGCCGTAAAACAAGGAAAATGATCCACGTGATAAAGAAGAGTCCACAAAACATAAGAAGTTTACGAAACAAATAAAGATGACAAAAAAATAAAGGAAGTATGCAAAACAAAGAGATAAGTCTGTAGAATAAAGGAATTTCATAGGATAAAGGAAAATATGTCATGGAATAAGGGAAGTATGTAGTATAAAGGAGTGACATGGAACAAAGGAAAGTACGTGCAACAAAGCAGAGAGTCGCAGAATAAGAGAAATTACGTGGAGCATAGAAAAGTCCGTGCAACACAAAAAAATCAGTGCAAGACTTGAAATAAGTCATGGAACTAAGAAAAATCTGCACAACACACAAATAAGCTGTGTATGTATGAAAAATCCATGGAACAAGTAGATATGACATGAAACATTAACCTAGGCTACATAACATATATAAGACCACAAAACATAGGAAAAGTTTAAGGATGACTGCAGAATATTAAAAACATAAATCCAATCACATTGAGAGCTACAGAAAGGAATAAATACAGTTACACATAAGGTTTTGATATTCTAAACTTAATTCAACCTTTAAAAACTTCTAGAATAATAGGGAATGGGAATTTTACACCTGTAGATCATGAAAAAGTAATGAAGCACATAGTTAGAACTTCACGGGTTTTGAAAACTTCAAGTTATCTTTTCAATCTAATCTACAGAGAATATTGCACCTACAAAACAAGTTGATCCTGCACAACCAAAAACATATTTCTCTAATACCATGTTGGGAAATGAGGGGATACATAATACAACAGATTTATATATCCACAAAAATAAACAAGCCAAGAATTATAGATTAGTATTGAACAATAAGTTAATATGGATTATATCACCGTATGAATCAATTATTAGATTGCATGCATAAACAAGACATTAAATGAATACAACAAAACAAAATAACGTAAAATATAAGTGGGAAAACCATGAGAGGTAAAAAAACCCACTGAAAATCACTTATCTTTATTGAGAATATATATTCAACCCAACAATCCCACTATTTCATAAGATCTGCAACTGCTATATCTTCATGGATCTTCTAACTACTCACACTTCTTACTCGCATATTGACATATCATTTCATTGCCAATCTATAAAGAAATAGCCTTGTTTTATACAAGACGAGTGACCAATTTGGGTCACTCTTAATGATAACTCAATTCATTATTTATTTTTAAATTTAATTCATAATACATTATTGTTAGTCTTTGCCAGTTTTCTATTAAGTCAGTTTCCCGCTTAGTATTACAACCCAAACTCTCATCCTCATATTCCCTCTCCCCTCCTTCTTATCCTCATGTTTCATCTCCTCTAATCACTTAATTAGTACAAGTATCCCATATTCCAACATCATCCAATCTTATTTCCTCTTTACCTTCTTGTTTCCCACCTATTTCGCTCATGACATAGGTATTTTCATCCCTTTCCCCTCTTTTCACAAGGGTCAAGCTCTTTTTGTACTCTCCTTAAGTGAATCTTCCCTATCCATCCTCCACTCCCATTCCTTTTGTGATTTCCTCTCCCATTTCTTCCATTCATCCTTCTTCAACTCTTCCCACCTCCATTTTCTCCACCCCTCCTCTCTTGATTTTTACATTCATTACTTCTCTCAGTGCCACTACTATGAACATATTTCCTTAACAACAGTTGTTCCTCTCATCTGTTCCATCTTGGCTAGTAGGCTAAACCCCTAAGAAGAGGAAAAAGGTAGTACCTCCCAAGGATTTTGATTTTATTTCATTAAATCCAAATCCATCCCACACGTTAAATAAACCTAAGACACTTTTTGACATCAAAATTGACCAGTATGGGGAAATTATTTCTAATATTTTTGTGCCCGTTACAAAAAAAATAAAGAAGAAATCACAACTGATTATTAGATAACAAAAGTAGTGTTAGGGAAAGCTACTATGGAAGGGGTGTAACAAGATATTTATGTGGATTTGGATAATTTGTTTGGTAACCTCAAGAAGACCAAGGATACTAAGGACACGCTAAAAATAAAAAATTGAATAGTTGACTACCTTGATGTTTAAAATCACCCAGCCAACCCCAGGAACCACTCTTTCAACAACCAAATTCAATGAATCATCTATCACGGTTGCAGAAACTTGTCTTTGGTACCCTAAGTTGTTCATCTATACTCCTCATATTCATATTCAAAACATCAAACTATCTTATTATCTTATAAACCATGTCCTCACCCCCATAAAATCACACTTTAACCCTCAATAAAAATATATTTCAACCACAAAAACCACATATAACTCATCCTTATCATTCTTCATTCAAGGTAAGATCTTGTCATCTATTTTCATATCTGATACAACTTAGAATTCACCGAGAATAACCCAGGCACACTGGCACATCACTCAGCCTAGAATGAGCACTCAGTTGAAGCACGCAAAGGTACTAGTCCCCTCTATAGGGTTGTTGTTGTAGGATGTTAGTGTGATGAAGACTTAATGCATTCAGATCCATAATTAATACATCATTCTACAGTGCATGTTCATATCTATATCTAAAAAATAACAGAATTAAATGATATCCATGATGAAATCAAGCATATAAGAAATAATTATACTTAGATTTAACACTCCGATTCAACCAATACACTCATTATATTAAACATGATAAATACACAAAATATTATTACAATAGATAATACCATAGTTTATGCATGCATTAGATTTGGCAGCATAACCTCACAATAATTCAGTTCTCACACCTCTCCTATACTACACAGATCATTACATATTTATAAGGGTGGGGACTTTCCCTTCACTACTTGCATAACTCCAAAAATACGTCGCATGCTGGAAATAGCCATGCACCTTTACAATTACAGCCACACATGTAAGTGCGCTAGCAGTAGACCTCTCCTAGTTAACTGTCAGTAGCAATTTTATCTTTAACCCGCATCCATGTAAAGCACTCCATAGCCACTCTTCAAAAAATATCCGATGCGTGTCACTCAAGTCTTTTTCCAGTTTATGTGCTCTAGACGCTATATCCAAAAATAGCCCGTACATGTGAAAATGGATAAGTCCCAAATCTACCCTTATATTTCATGCATGTGTTCTCCCCTATCCATCTCCGCCTTTGACTACACCTTGTTCTCTCGCGCTAACCTCTAGTATGCCTTTCACTAAGTATTCCACTTTGTCTACTCAACATTACCACACACTAAACTACATTGTCACCTCGATAATGGATACTCCTTGAATAATAAATAATAAATTAATGGAAATAATGTGAAAGAATTTATTATACAAAAAAATTTATTTACTGTACATCACCCTCTGCTTCAACTAGAAGAATGAGTTCTGGATATTCTTCCTTTATCTCAGCCTCTAATGTCTGCCATTCACTTAGTGCGGCATCTACATTTTATGGAATATCTACCACAATAGACTCTAGCTCATCTTGGGAAATTTATCCCTTTTCATTATGCAAAACTAGAACAATGTTGGACATTGCAAACATTCTTCCTTCTAGCAGATCCATTTTTGCACTATAATCTTCCCTAGTTCATCTAACTTTTCCTTATGGGTTTCTTGTGCTACTGCAAGGGCCTCACACTTTTTTTACCAATGTCAACCTCTCTACGCGACCTAGTGTCTCATTCTTCATCACTTTTAGGAATTCATTACCCTCTACCATGGTCCTTATCCTGATGACCACCTTCAAAGCTGTGTAAATATTCAATTCCTGGTTTGATTTCCTCAGCTCCTCCTGCAAGGTTTGGAGTAATGCCTCATAAGATGCAATCTTCCTCATCACCAAAGCCTTTTCTTGCTCTGATTCCTGATCAGGATCTTTTAGTGCTAGCATGCGCATAGGTCCATCCTCAAGTACCAAATACACCAAGGTATGTACATAATACATTATTGAAGGAAATTTTTTGGGTACCTTGGACTCCAAATGTGGTCTTGCTTTCAGGACATGGTCTCCAATTACCTCTTCCATGTTGATGAAAGCATTGTTATTCTTCTACTATAAGTCCTTCTCTTGTTATAGGCGCGTTGTCTCTACATATTTGGCCTTGATCTCTTCTTTCAAGCACCCTAATAGTTATAGCATTGTATCCACATTCCTCCTTTCCACCTCTATAGATACCTTCACCAAGGTATTACTTACTTATTCATCTCGACATAATAGTAGACGTTACTGTTTTGTTTCTATCTTAGAGGTGTCTTCTTAAATATTCCTTGATACACAGGAATCTCTTCACATACATGTCAAAGTATGGTTTATCCATATGTGTCTGCATTGACCAAGACATTGGTTTCCTTGTGCGTACGGTGGCCATGTCTTCATCCATTAGTTCCTTTCCATAAAATTCCTTAAGGCTTACTGTGCTTTGGAAACAGGTGCAAACAATTTTACTTGTGTCCTCAACACAGCCCATGACTAGTGCAGTATACTCCCCACTTATCCTCTTTGATCTTGGCCCCTTAGGAACTTGAGCAATAATATTTGGAGTTTTTTCTACTATGCCATGCATAGTCTCTTGTGTTGTCCCATCTACCTCCTTTACTCCTTCTCTGTCCTTAATTTCTTCATCCTTTGGCTCTTCCATGTCCTCTGGTGGTGTAGGAGATTTAGGCACGCTCTTCTTATACCCTTCTACCTCCTCATCTAGTTTTAACTTTCTCCTTCTTTTCTCATTTGTCTCCTTCTATGGGGAGAGTCGCGGTGATCTCCGTACCGATTTTGGAGTAGCACCTTGGGTTCTTGTTCTCCTGAATAACCTTTTGAAGTGCACTCTCCTTAGAATGTATCCAAGTCCTCATCACCCCCTTCTTACAACTGAGGTGATGTAGTGACATGCTCATTTCCTACCTTGTCTATAGGTTACCTTTTTCCTCTATACTCCAGGCCACCACTATCTTCTCGTTCATCCTCCTCTTCATCCACCACTATAGTCTCTATAAGCTATGTAGTTGGCACATTCTCTATTGTATGCTTACCCTTAGTGGCCCTAGAAGTGCAAACTCATTTTTCACATATTTGTAATTCTCCAGCTTGGGCTTGAGTTAAAGATACACAAGTGCTGCTCCAACTTCTCCAACTTCCAAATTTACCTACTTCATGTTTATTACATCTGAGATAAGCCTCTCAATGTAGGCAATCCATACTAGATATACATATGTTTTTCTTAGAGTGTGATAATCACAATCTACCTTATCTACTATGAAGTTTAGTCGGAATGCATCTGTGAACTAGTGAAATGATTCCTGGAAGTAGTGTGTTATGAAGGCATATGGTAGTTTGCACCAAGGGCTACAAGCTTCGTCCTTCATCGCAAATCACGTGATGAAAAAATGTTGGTAGACCGCAAACTTTACTACCTTTCCCACCACCAAAGGTAACTCCTTGGGTATGCACCACTCTTCTTCAAACGCCACATGGAGCTTGTCATACAACATCTTCACCCTCTATTTAAATGGCCCACCTATGGTCCCTTCACATAATTATTTATCAAATCTTTATGCCAGAGATTTATTCTCCGTGGGGTACTCCTAAATATTTTCCTTTGGCCCATCGAGCACTCCAATCTCCATAAACACCAAAGACAATAAAATAGCACCAAAAATAATTATGTCACATGTACGTGCTTCTTCAATGATTGTCTTTTCTATGTAATCCGTGATATTGTAGATCACTCGTTGAGACATTTTCCTTGCAACGTGTAGTCACATTGTATTCACATACGACCACCTTTCTTGGTCATTCAACTTTTTTATCAAATGTGTAGCTGCCTATACCACTAGGTAATTCTTCAATTTATCAATGTCCATGCCACACAGACCCTTGGTATATCCTAGCTCCTCCCTTTTCTCCAAGATTGATGCTTTATCTATTAAGTCACTCTTCAGATCTTCTCCTGAGGACCTTAATCATGTCACTGTTGAAATTAAGGGGGTTGCGATTCTGACCCTCCATCCAGAGAAGTATAAGAAGTCCTCATGGAATCTTATCATCAACCATCGATATAATGCTTCATACTTTCCAAAGTATGGCATCTTGTACAACTTGTAGACTCCAATCTGCTTTAGCAACTTCTCTCCAGCGTCATCATACACTGGCATGTCTTCTATTATGCGCTCTTTTGTTTTCATGCTTAACAATGCATCTAGTTCCTTCTTATTATATGATGTGCAATGGTTGTAATCGCTGATCTTACATTTATGGATGTGGGAATCCCATTCTTGTCCCACAATCACACCCTCCAAATACTACCTTTTTGAGAAATTACTCTCAGGCAGCAATTTATTCTTCCACTTCGACCTTCTTCTTCCCTTTTACTCATATTACAGGTGCTTTCTTCGACACCATTTGAAAATCTCTCCTTTCTATCCTCTGTAACAAGTAATTTAAAACCCTAGTTCAAATCTTTGTTCCCTAGTGGAAATTACATGCCCTAGCTCTTTCGTAACGCGTCTGATTCATTCAAACACTTCACTTATGGGGATGAAAGCTTCTCATACACATAAATCTTCTCTCCACGTCTGGTTTCACACTCTTCACACCTCAACATGATTCGCTCGACTCATTTTCACTTAGCTATTTTAAAATTCTCACAATTTCAATGGTAAGAATGAACTCGCATCCAACTCGCATCCCGTTCTTATATATATTTTCAAAAATTTAGTGCATTTCTTTCTCCTTCACCTATAAACAATCCTCTCATTAATCAACCATTTTTCGTTCTTTCTACATGGTACATCTTCATTCCAAAGTTATAACCTTCTAGTGCGCCTTCCTACCTTCTAGTTGTGGACTTCTCTTTAGTGTGCCTCCATGCATCTGATTACCTCACCACTGCACCTTCCCTTCGTAGTTGTCATGACCCTTTCTTACCTCATGTTATACATGTTTCTTCATTCATCTCTACCTATGGTCCACATTTCTAGAAGCAAATATTTTTTAACAATTCTCCAACTTGAATAGAAACCGTAACAGTTTGTTCCTTTCATGTGTACTTATTTTCAACAGTCCTATACCTAGATATTAATAACCACCCCACACTAATGGTATGTGCAGCCCTCTACGCATAAAAATTCTTCAAATAATAATTAGCTTCTAGCGTGCAAACACGCTTATTACACAAAAGCACCAACTAAATTGACAAAGCATGATGACAAAGAAAGAAAACATTAAGGAAACATAGAATTGAAAACCTAATCTAAATGGAAACATTTTCTTATTACAAACACCAAGAAGACTTATTTATAGTAGGGATTCAGCCTACTCCCATTGAAGTACCCAGGTAGTAGTGTTCCATCAATCACCTCTAATTGACAAGTGCTTGTTTCAAGTATGTGATAATGTACAACCCCAACCAATGTACCTTGAGTTTGCAAGGATGGCGTAAAAACTTAGAATCATAAAGGAGCACCATTTGTCCAATCTTGAACTTTTTATCCCTGATGTGCCTGGCATGCCATGCTTTATGCCTAGCCTTTTCTTTTTTTTGACTCCAGCGTGTTATTTCTCATCGCTCATCCATCTTGATTAACTTGTCAATCCATTCTTCTAATGCATGTTCATTAGCTAGACCTCCATTACACACAATATGCAAAGAAGGTAGCATGAATTCCCTAGTAAACACTAACTGAAATGGTGTGGCTTTGTTCAACATTTTATATGTTATTCGATATGCCTAAAGCACTGTAGAGACTTTATCATCCCAATCCTTTCTTCCAACATCACAATTTCTTATCAATGTCTAACTCAAAATCTTGTTGAAAGCCTCAGCAGTCCCATTAGCATGAGGCTGATAGGGTGTAGTCTTATGGTGTGCAATCATAATCTCATCCAATAATATCCTGATTTTCTCATTCAAAAAATGTGTTCCCTTATCACTTGTCAAACTCAAAGGACATCCATACCTTGTAATAATATTTTCCCATAGAAACTTGGTTGTTGTAGCCATTGTACAATCCATTCTAGGTGATACTTATGCCCACCTTGTCAAATAGTCTATGCAAGTATTAATATATCACGATCCATTCTTGCATGTGGCTAGTGAAATAGGACCCAAAAAATCTATAGCCCATTTCTCAAATGGCTCTGCACTAGCAATAATTCTTAGAGTCATTTTATCTTGTTGACGTGGTTTCCCAAGGCATGGAAAGTGATCAAAATCCTTGCAATATGCTTTAAAATCTTTATATAGGGTCTCCCACCATAATCTAGTGAGTAGAATCTTGTTCGTAGTGGCATCACCTACATAGTGACCACCCACAATACCACCATGAGCTTCCTCCATGATATATGTGTGCTCATGTTCTAGTACACAGTGGTGTAATACTTCATCCCGGCCTAACTTGTACAGGTCACCACTAATCAACATACAAGGTTCCACATGTATAGCAAGTTGTTTCTTCTCTAAGGATTTCATTCCTTCTAGTGTCATACATGTTCAAAGAAAGACAGAAATGTCCTCTAATTCCGATGGAACTCGGTTTAACCTATATAACTGTGAATCGTGCATGGTATCTTTAATTTCATGTGTTTCTTCTCCTAACTATATTCTGGATAAATGGTCTGGTCCAAAATTAATTTTCCCTAGTTTTACCACAACTGTGAAATCAAATTCTTGATATAAGATTACCCATATGCATATATGCCCCTTTAAAATGGTCTTGTTCACCAAATACTTCAATTACATGTGATCTATATAAAATACAAATGGTGTAGCTAGCAGGTACTGTTTGAAATTATGTAGCACATAAATCATTGAAAAATCTCCATGCTCTGTAGGAGTCATCTTTCTACTAGCAAGGAAAATAGGATGATCTATAATACCTTCTCTAGGCTGAGCCAACACTGTGCCAATGGTCGTGCTAGAGGCATCCATATGTACATGAAATTGTTGGTCCCATGAAGGAAAGCACAAAATTGGAATGGTAGTAACTTTCTCCATCAATGTATTGAATCCATGCTACTGAGGTTCTCCCCAGTATAACGTACCTTTTCCTTTCATTAACTCCTTTAAAGGTGTGGTAACTTTGGCATACCCCTTTATGAATTTCCTATAATACCCCGTGTGACCCAAGAATCTGTGCACCTCACTTTTACTGGTAGGATGTTTTAGTTCGATAATGACTGCAACCTTAGCTGGATCAACCAAAAAACCTTCCTTAAAAATTATGTGTCCTAACAGTATTCCAAATGGTGTAGCAAATATACATTTCTTGATGTTCAAAGAGATACTCAATTGTCTGACATCTTTCAAACATTAAGCACAAATTGTCACAATGATCCTTAACAAGTCCATAAACCATACAATCATCTAAATAAACTTACAAGAAGTTGTGAATAAAATCTTTGAACACTATAACAACTATGTGCAAAAATACAGTAGGCACATTTTTCAGACCAAAAGGCATCATAGTATAGGCAAATATGCCCCATTCAGTAGTAGAATTAGTCTTTTCCTGATCCTCTTATGCAATCCTAAACTTGATGATACTTGGATAATCCATCTGTAAATGAATAGATTTCACACCTTGCAACACTTCTAGTATTTCCTCAATGAATGGTATAGGAAAGGGATCAGTCACACATGCAACATTCAGCTCCCTGTAGTCCATGTAGATCCTAATCTGTCAATCCTTCTTGATACTGATCACCATTGGACTAACCCATTCTAACTCGTTTAGGGGCTTGATGATTCCAGACTTCAACATTTTGTTAATCTTTTCTTTGAACTTTTTGCACAAGTTGGGTTTCATCCTGTAGGGTCTCTTTTTGACTGGGAACGTCCCCTTTTTAAGCTTTATCTTCATCTCTCCTAATGATTTATGCACGCCTTTAAGTTCATGGTATCCATGAGGGAATAAGTCCTGATAATCCTGTAGTAACTCAATAATTTTTGCCACTTCAGAGTCAGACTAATAGTCTCCAATTATGGCCTCCTTAGGCTCAGCATCTGATCAAATATTCACTTTCTTTATCTTCATAGGTTTATGATAGGTGCACGTGGTATTATCTGCACTGTCCAACACCTCATGCCTACCTGTTGAATGCTCTACAACCATATTTTCTACTTCTTCATTATTCACTAAGTAGACCATTTTTTTTTCTTTCTCAAGGAAAGTGCACTTAAGTAGTTTGGCATATCGGCCTTATCTGTTTCTTCAGCAAAATGTGCTCCTAAGTCTCCTTCATCAAATAACTCTTGAATTAGTTCTTCTACCTTGGCACTATCCCCCATAGTTAAGCACTTTATAACCTTTAATGTTTCTTCCACCAGAGGTTTAGTAGAGAAGAATTAAAATGTCTGGGTCATTCCTGAAATTGAATCCTTCCAATTTCCAGTCTCTCTATGGAGTTGTGCATATACATACCAAACACATACGCAACCTTGTAAAGTGGAATAAAACTTGTGCACCCAGAGTGAAGGTGGTAGAGCTTCTTGCCCCTATGTCCAGAGTCTCTCACACTGTTGAACATGGTGCTGAACAAGGTTGATTACCATGATAAGTACATATTTGAGTAGGTGCATTGCTCCTGAAGAACCTAGTAGCAAGAAAAATCCTAATTTCATTCCATCCTACAAGATTATCCTTGTGAACCACCCACCAACATGCTGTTGTCCCGCATAGGGTATATGCTAGCATATTTCATCTCTCCAAATGGTCTATCCATTGTTCCTCCATGGCACACAGGAACACCATAGGGTCTCCTTCTATGGTGTAACGAGGTATCGAGTTGTTACCTATTCTCCTGATACAATGTGGTCTGTTGTCCCTAGCAAATATGCTCTTTACTTTGTGCCCTACCAACTCATAAGTGCTATGAGCCCAATTATCACAAGAAACACTTGTAGTATCACTAATAGATTGTGCATCCTCCCACTGAAGGATTCCTTCTTTACATGGCTCAAGCACCTCTAGGTCCCAGATGACGTGTACATAAATCCTATTCAGGTCTTCCTCACTCAAGGGCTCAACATAGGGCACATATTTTCCATCTGTTAAAGGGATAATAACTCTTTCCTCCTTGTTTTCAAAGCTGATATAACCCTTGTTGAACCAAAGATCATACATTATTTGCATAGCACCATGGATGCCCCAGTAGAGCTGGGAAGTTATCTTCCTCTACCAGCACTAAAACCTCAAAATCCCCAGTGAACTTGGCTCCCTGTATGGTAATGGATGCATCACTTAAAACTCTGATGGGAGTGGGCTTAGTCTGGTTAGCCATGAACAATACATTAGAGGATGACTGTAATGGAGGTCTCCCCATTTGTACCCATGCATCTAAGGTAAGAACATTGACTTCTACACCTGTATCAATCAATATATTACTCAAAATCCACCCATCCACAACAACATTCAAAGTGATTTCCTTGTCATAATCTAGGCTATGAGGGGGAAGATTTGCATGTAGGATTTGCCATCCCATCTCAATACTCACGCACAGAGTGTTTCCCTTTAACTAATTCCCTAACAGTGGAATGACATTATCCTGGTGCAACATATTACACACTTCTTTCAAGTCATCCATATCATATTGGACCATCTCTGATGCTTTATTTTTCTCCATCTTCCGTGATTGCTCCTTTAAATATTTTATTTCACCCTGAAGATTTCTGAGTACCTCCATGGTTTCCTGATAAACCTCCTTCTGATGGGAAGGATCTGGGTACCGTGCATGTAGAACCTCCTCCTTAGTGATGGTAGGCTTCTGCTGCAATGCTTCTTTGGCACGTGCCGCTTCAGCGCGGGTAGTGATCTTTACTTGTAATGCCTCAGATTCTAGTTCCAACTTAGGAATCCACTGATTTTCCATAACGCATTGTATCCTAACCATCCATGCACCTTTGTTTTCTTGTTTATGCTTCTTACTAAGATGCTCATACAAGTCTGAGCATTCCTCATAACTATGATTCTTTCCATAGAAAGAACATGTAATATTCTGAGGACATTCATGCATGTAGTGGTCAAGGGATCCACATGTATAACATGTTACGTGATGGAACTCACCTCATCCACCACCATAGCCTTGCCCTCCAAATTCACCATGGTATCCTCGACCTCTGCCATCACCACCTTCAAAATTCCCTTCATTCTGATCATAGCGTGCCTGATTGTGATCCCAATCCTGATGCTTATTCTTTCCTTTAGGGTTATCTAAAAATCATGTTTGTCATACACCAATATATATAGCATCATGGATCTGACCAATTCTGCTAGAAGTCTTCCATGTCATGAGTTGTGGACCTGTAAATTTTACAGTAACAAGAGATGTTCTTCCTTATTGCATTGTAATAATGGGAAGTGGCTAGCATCATGGTTTAAATGGCATATCTCATAGTCCAACAACAATGAGTGTACTGATCTGCAGGGATAACTATCCTTTGTGTGACTTTCCACTTCATAATCTGTGCACCAAATCCCCATGCACGTCTCATGTGCTGAATTTTCTGATATCTTCTCCAACTACTTCTATCATAGCTGTAATCTGTGCGTCTAAAATTGGGTTAACCCCAGTGTCTATACTTCCAACTACCTCAGTGTGTAAAGATGCTTCAAGTGCTTTGCGTGGATCAGTGTATGTTTTATGTGATAGTGCCCTTCTAAAAGGTGTAATCAGGCTCGCAGTGAACCATTGCACATGCTGTCTTGCATGAATATCATAAGAAAGTTTAGATAACAATTTTTTGAAATGAGCATCATACTCTCTGACACTCTCAGTAGTGCCTTTCTTAATATCCTTGAGCGCACTTATACTCTTCTGCTCAAACTCGGTGATATGAAATTTTGTAAGGAAAGCATCATTTAACGTTCATAGTCTACGCAAGTCTAATCAGGGTCAAAATTTCTATACCACCTATGTGTGCACCCTTATAGTGTAGTTCCAAATTGACTTTCCCTACACTCAGAATCCATGATTCCCTTTTGTGTGCCACAATATTTCACACATGTGCAAGTGTTCAAAAACATCTTCTATGACTCTATACTATGGAAGACAAAGATACATCTCCATGTAAATATTCTGGGGTTGGTCCAGACCCTTCCTACCTGATCCAGAACCTCCTGTGTTTCCTCTGCCTCTAGAACCACCAGATCCACTAGAACCACCTATACCTCCTGATCCCAAACCTGTAGCTGAGAGTTGGACCAGAAGATGTACTCCCCTGTGTGCCAAAAGTAGTACTAAACTACACCCCTAAGGTCTACGAAGTGTTACTACTCCCCGAAGAGAGTCCAAAATTCTATGCACCTGAATAATGTGCAGAAGATACACCTAAAAAGGTACCTCTGAACAATAATGAAGACGTTTGTGCTACTATTGATGTTTTTGTTATATGACTTACTCCTACTCCCCTACTACCTAAATCATATTGCTGACTATTTTTTGTACTAGATACTAGAAGACCAAGCGCAAGGGAAAGGTTGCCAGGTAGACTCAGATGCATGCCCATGGCCCAGGTCATCTCTACTGGCATGCTTCTATGTGAGGCCAAGGAGGGTTCCCTATCATGCTTTCCCAAATGGGGGAGTTCTTGATGCTCAGGTTCCATGCCTTCTACATGAGCTTCAAATCTTTCATGAGCCATCTCTCTCCTCAACACCATATGCTTTGCAAAATCCTGCTACTTCTCTATCTCCCTATCATGCACCTCATTTTACTTAAGCCACCTTTCTTCTTGTTTCATCTCTGTTGCTAGGTCTTCCATCTTTCACCAAGCCTGCTCCTGCCCCTGTGCATGGTGGGATTTAGTTAGCCATTGGTTTGATCTCCAAGTTTAGGGTTGCCATCAAAATTTTGATCACTAGTGGAATGCCTTGTAGGTAAGTTCCCCTAGGATATCGTAAAAATTGGAATTCAGCTACCTCTGGGCATGAATAATTGTAAATTGTGTACTCCAAGATATAACTATTCAAAACACCATGGAACCACAAATCCACAGTGCAATTCCAAATCAGATTAGCATCATAACGGGTATAAAATTCTTCCTACATCCAGACAATTGTGTGATACCTCCAATTCCATTTAGAAACATAAGCAACCAGCCACTCATATAGTTCTACTAGAAAGATAAAGAAGAATCTCTCATACAAACAATCATACAGATTCTACTCCACCAACGTGTGTGCATCAAACTCAGATCCAGTGCTGAACCTCTATGTGTATTCTTCTTCTAGGTAGTGTATCGACTCCTTAACACTTTATAGGGTCAACCAATATGTATTCATCATGAACCATCTTGAAAAAATGAAAAAAAGATCTTGACAACAGAACCAATGATGCAGCCTAGAATTCACCAAGAATAACCTAGACACATTGGCACATCACTTATCCTAGACTGAGTGCTCACCCAAAGTGCGCAAAGGTACCAGGCACCTCTTTAGGGTTGTTGTTACAGGATTTTAGCATGATGAAGACTTAATGCATTCAAATCTATAATTAATACATCATTCTATAGTGCATGTTTAGATCTATATCTAAAGAATAACAAACTTAAATGATAACCATGAAGAAATAAAGCATGCAAGAACCAATTATACTTAGATTTAAAACTTTGATTCAGAGAATACACTTTATTCTATTAAACATGATAAATACATAGAAGCTCATTACAATAGATAATACCATAGTTTATGTGCACATTAGATTTGGTAGCATAACCTCACATTAATTCAATTCTCACACCTCTCCTATACTATGCAAATCATTACATATTTATAAGGGTGGGGACTTTCCCTTCACCACTTGCATAACTCCAAAAATAGGTCGCATGCTGGAAATAGCCATGCACCTTCACAATTATAGCCACACATACAAGTGTGCTAACAATATATCTCTTCTAGTTAACTTGTTAGTAGAAATTCTATCTTTAGCTTGCATCCATGCAAAATGCTTAGTAGAAACTCTTCCAAAAATAGCCTATGCATGTCACACAAGTCTATTCATCCCAGTTTGTGTGCTCCGGATGCCATCTTCCAAAAATAGATCATACATCGTGAAAATGGCTAAGTCCCAAATCTGCCCTTATATTTCACATGCACGTTCTCCCTTATCCATCTGTGTCTTTGACTGCACCATGTTCTCTGATGCGAACCTCTTGTGTGCCTTCCGCTAAGTATACCACTTTATTTGCTCAAAAATATCCACTTTTTTAATGCATCACATTAAATATTAAATTAATATGTAAATAATATATTATGTACCTTATTCGCATCTTATTTAGAAATCAACCTTTTCCATAGTAATTGCCCATGATTTATCTAAATTTCCAGTGATTACCTAAAATCATTTTCAATCCATGTCTTTTTATCACTTTAATCACATTTTCATATTTGCAATCAATACATCAATTTTTTTTTTGTGTGTAATATTCATGTTTTCAAGTTGTTTCTCTCTATGGATTAATGTACCGGGATAAGCACATTTGAGTATAAGCATATACAACCTTCCTATTATTTTAAAACTGCTAGTTTGGGAACAATTCAAAATTGTATAGGAACTCACTCTTTGTGCATCTCCTTGATAACAAACATTGAAGACATCAAAGATTAACTTGAATTCATACACAAAGAATAGGACAATGCTGAACAAGCCTATTTCAATTAATTCTTGGATTTCAAGCTTTGCGTATCCCTCGCTTGGGCCACCTATCATGTGGAGTAGGATCTCTCTATCCCTTTGGATTTTTTTATCATCCTCATATTTTCAATTATTTTCCTATCATTATCACTTGATTGTAAAATGAATTGACACCCTTTAAGGAATCCCTTTGGTTCCTGGGATCAGATTTTCCAGGAAACTTTTCATATCCTTATCTAATATATATCTTGTCTAGTTATCTTTCTATATGTAGGTTCCTCTCATCTTTTAGAAGCAAGAGTCCTACACCTATTTTGTATTAACACAACTTGACATTGTATTGTTGACGTAGGTATCACTAAACCTTGTTGTCTTTCGAGTTTTTGGTGTTTTGTCATATAATTAATGAACCAAAATCCACCACAAACATTTTGGCATGCCCGATGGGACTATTAGTCCCTTTTTGATCAGATTTTATATCTTCTTGTTTACTTTCCTTTCAAAATATCTAACTTTTCAAATTGGAGTGCTTTGTTATCACTTCTTTAAAGAGGCATAAAATAAGAAAAAAATTTAAAAAAGGAATAACAAATACAACTAGGTTTATTTTATTTCATTGTCTTTCAACATCATATTTTGATTGTCTTCATCAAAATCAATATTTCCTTTTGGGTCTTAAAATGAAGTTTCATTTTTCTTTCTCACATGGTTTAATTAGTGGTTAAATGAGTGTCACAAAATTCCCCTCACACACAACTGAACCATGTAACAAATCAAACTTGCGTCTAAAAAATCCCTTCCATGCCTACATGCATGGATTTCATCACCAAGGGGGAAGCTGAATTGGTTTTTTGACTGAGCATAAAAAAA
Organism: Taxus chinensis; assembly: GCA_019776745.2. Classification (NCBI taxonomy): domain Eukaryota; kingdom Viridiplantae; phylum Streptophyta; class Pinopsida; order Cupressales; family Taxaceae; genus Taxus; species Taxus chinensis. Next base: position 23,838,542 of record CM034149.1, read on the forward strand.
TGGTGGATGGTATATCGGTAGCACCTGACACCCTTATCATTGTGAGACCATGAAGTGAGGGGGTTGGCCCCAATACCACACCTCATAAAAACACCAACATAGACATGGGAATCATATAGCTTTGGGTATATTAAGGAATTCATCCTTAACTCATGTGAAACTAACCTTAGCTAACCTTTTTTCCTATTTCCCTTACAACCATTTTTTGTTTCACACCTTTCTTAAATTAATCAAGAAAATCTAAAACTTCCTTGTGTTTATGTGTTTTTTGGTTCCTTTAAAAAATAATTATCTGTCTTTTCTTTATTTCTTGTTTGTTTAGTTCATGGTCATGACTAGACAATAGTTTCACCTTCAAAACATCCCAAACATAATAGACCCACTTTAGTAATCACTTGAATTAATCTAGTATCACATTCAAAACATATCAAACATGAAAAAAAATCTTTACTAATCCTTAGAATCGATCAATTCCCATATTAAAAACATACCAAGCATGACATATCCCTTGCAACCACCCTTAGAAATAGAACAAGAACCTCTATGTTCTTCCAGTACTCAATCTATAACATTTGAGGCTCCTTATCTTGACCCTTTGTAGTTCTTTCAGATTGGTGACCGAGTATTTGTATAACTCTTAGAATTCAATTCTATTTCCCTTAGTAAATACCTTGCTTCCAAAGGTATCCATATTAGTCAACCCCTATCCAAAATATTGTCCATCTTATGTTGTTGACACTTGCAACTATTCTAGACTTTACGACCATGACTATCAACCTGTTCTAGAATAAATATCTCCTTACCCCTCCGCTAGTGACATGAGAATGTCAACACCTACTTCGTGTGTTCTCATTGTCATCTTTAACCTTCACACCATCTCATCATCAGACACATCCAGTTAATAACCACATGTACAATCAGATTCCTCATCTATCCCATAGGATACACAAACATATAATTCTAATTTTCCATATACATCTAGTCATGCAGTCTCTACTTGTTTGTTGTTTTTCATAGACTTAATTAACCATCCCATACCAACAAACTCCCTTCTGTTAACCTAGTTGAATAAAATCAATAATATATTTGGTACACTCAATTCTATGATTATCTTTCTCAGTTCAAAATTTCATCCAATCTATCTAAGAAAGATAAGAGATATTTTTTACAACATGCTAACCACTATGTTATCGTAAGTGGCATCATTTACAAACATGAGTTTGATGACCTTCTACTTTAATGCCTCAAATATCATGAATCCACTAAAGGTATCCAAGAAGTCCACAATGACATATGTGGTGGACACTTTTACGGTTTGGTTGTTGTTAATAACGTCCTATAGATGGCCTATTATTGGCCTACCCTTAATCAATATTATTGTCAATATGTTAAGAAATGCATCAAATGCCAACAACAATCCAACCTCATTCACATGCCGAGTCAGGACCTACAACTCGCTCATGATTTATGACCTTTTTCACAATGGGGACTTGACCTCAATGGCCTCATTAACCCTCGTTCATCACAACAAAATCATTCTATCGTCACTATTACTGAATAATTCAAACAATGGGTGGAATTTATTCCCCTCATCTCGAGTAAAGTTGATAAAAATGTTGATTTCATCTACCATCACATTATTTATCTCTGTGTCATTCCACATAATATTATCACAGATAATGGAAAATATTTCAAACACAAAAAGATTCAAAAGATTTGTGACACCTAAAAAATCAACCTTGGATTTTCATCTCCTTACTATCTATAAACAAATGATCAAGAAAAAATATTGTAGCAAAACACTCAACAAAATCCTCATGAAAACCATTGATCAAGCTGGCAGGAATTAACACTCCAAATTTTGTTTTCCTTCTAGGATCCTATCAGAATAACATCCACACTCCTACAGGTGCTACTAAATTTTCTTTAGTGCATGAATCTGAGGCTATTCTTCCTCTGAAATAAAAATTCCATCCCTTTGTGTATCTCTCAAAGATTTTATTTTTGATGAGGACTATCGTTAGGAGCACTTAACACAACTTTAATTTTTAGAAGAATGCTTCCTAGAGTCCCTCGAACATCATCATGTCTATCAATAAAAAATCAAAAGAGAATACAATAAACATGTCAAAGAATGTGACTTAAATATTGGTGATCTTGTCCTCAAATACAATCAAAATGTCTCTACTCTGGAGAGGAGTAAATGTGGAAAGTTTTCTCCTAATTAAATTAGTCCATATGTCATCACTCATAAATATGGGTTGGGAGCATATCACTTAGCCTCCCTTGATGGTAAACCTAAAAATGGACCTCTTAATGCCTTGCACTTGTGGCCTTTCTATTGTTAACACATCTACTTTCATGACACTAGTCGCATTTAAGATCTCATTCCACCACCAATCTATCATACTCCATTGTAATGATATGAAATTTTGTGCTCTTCCATCATCCCATACTTACGACCTTGAAGATGAGCATCATAAATTTTTTCATCACATTTTCCACATGGATAAGTTCCTCTTCATAAGTAGGAACCCCATAATCAGTAATCCAATCTTCCCTTTATCTACCAAATGAAAACATGCTAGGGGTACACATCTATAGTTTGTACATGCATCTTTTCCCCTCCTCAAATGGTTTACTAGGCCTAACCTCAACTCAAATAAAAATAAAAAATATATGTATGTGTAACACCCTTAACTGTTGTTATTTTCCTCCTTTGCATTCAAGTGTTGATATGTGATTTTCCTTATAAGGATATGATCTTTTGATTTTTGGAAATCATGCTTGATATGGATAAGTTTTTTCTTCTCTTAAGATCCTATGATTGAACTGGCGTGACTTCTCTGAATCCATTTTTCAGTTCTAGTAGGTAAATTACAATCTGGTTTAAGAGTTGTAAACTTGCCTTTTGTCTGACTCATCCTTGGATCAATTTCAATGATCCAAGGAATGTCTTTAGTAATGCTCTATGAAGTGAATGGTAAAAATGACATTCCATAAGTTAAGCTACACGTTGGACTGAAATTTGTTGTTGTAAGTTCTTTTACCTTTATGTGAATGCACTTCCATTCAGTATGATGTTGGCTTGGGTCTTTGGCGGTCGACCATGATAGGTCATTGCTGATAACGATGGGAATGCAGTTGTTCATAGCACAAGAGAAAGATATCCAAGAACCTATTAAGGATTTACTTCCAGAATCCTAAGCTAGGTGAAAGGATTCCTACCTAAGCTATGTTACTTGATATAATTTTCTTGCTAACCTAAACTTGATACAAAGGGTTAGAAGGGTTGCTGAGTATTAAAACTATAACCTAACACTACAAACTTATTTGGTGATCTAACCTATTTTATTTAAACTATAGTATTTTTGGTTCACTCATTTGTGGGGTTATCTAATCTATTTGCTAAAGATATATGTTAGAGGTTAGTGGTTAGTGTTACATCCTAAGGTACTAATGTAAATCCTACCTAAAATCTAACCTAAGCAATCTAACCTATCCTAAACTAATGGATGTGAATTGGAACTAAAAGGGTCATATGTACTTTGGCGATGGTTTCTAAACATTTATAAAGGTGATAAGGTTTATTTATTTCCTACAGACTACCGACTTTGGCAGATGCTAATTCGGATGGCAGAGGCCTAGGTGGCAGTATCACTAGAAATGGAAATTCATGTTTTATTTGATTTGGAACTCACCAGTTTGGCAAGCGGTGGCAAGGAAGATTGGGTGGGAGATCGGGAAACTAATGCAATTAATTGTCTTGTTCGACGAGCCCGAACCGCTTTGATAGGTAAGAGAAGTGGATTTTTGGTTGAGTTGTTTCACTTGCATGCTTTCTGATTTTCATTCTACTTGCACTTTGGTTTTTTGAACCAAAACTATATTGCATGGCTATTTTTGTGGTTTCAAGTCTATTTATATTTCATGGAGAGTATATGAGGCAATGTGGAGGAAGTATTTTATTGTTTTGGTCTTTCGTGGAGAAGAAGGGAAGAAGCGAGCTCAGCTAAGAAGTATTCCTTCGATTTTTCAGTGACACTATCAGGCATGATAGGCCCTAACTGTTAAAATCTCTTTCTTTCTTCTAAGTGTTTTCATTAAAACAACTTTTCTCTATTAAGATCTATGCATTCATGCTTACCTGGTAAAATGATAGATCGGTTTGTAAGAAAACTTGTATTCTATGTTTCTGGTGTCTGTGTTCATGATTATGTGGAAAGTTTTCTTCGCACTGTCTTTTCATAAAGGAACCATGAATACTTAAACAAAAATGGTGACACTGGTTGCTTCTTTAGTGGTTTTAAATGTTTCTTGGGGTGAACTAGTTGTGTCTTGTGAATTTGAACTGGTAAGAATTCAGTCTTATTAAACTTGTATGCAAGTATTAGCTTCAGTTGGAAAACTTGTTAAGTAAAGAGGACTGTAACTGAGATTCTCAGGGTTGTTAGCATACATTTTGATCCATAGCTAAATAGGCTATGAATATAACCATGTAGGATTTGGGAATTTCATTCTTCTTGAGAAAAATCGTTGACTGTTAATAGGTTTCGCGTGCACTTTAGGTAAAACTCTATATGTCTTGTTGTTTTGTATGTTACCTTTTGAAAATTTGATTTTAACAAAGATCGCATGCATGGATTAAAAATATATAGTTAGTTTTTGTGTTTCTCCTTGTGAAAACATGGTCTGTTATGGAAACTTCCATGCATAGGAAAAACAATATAGGGTTTAGTTTATATTTCATTCTGTGAACTTGATTGATTTTGGGACTTGTGTTTGTTATCACTTTGGATAACTTGACTGTAACTCAAGTCACTTTGGCATGGTGCTTGTGGAATCTTGTTTTTTTGACCACGTTAATGGTATTTGGAGATTCTTGTAAACCCGACCTGAGATTTGTCCTTTCTGAGCTTTGTCTAAGCATCTTACATTTCATTTTGTTCAGAAATAAGGTTGATAGGATGTTAATGGAAAATGGAAGCATTTCTTCTTATTTCAAACTGTATGCAAATACTTTTCACTACTCTCGGTCTAGCCTTATAGTGCTGGCGTATTATATATTTGTGGTTGTGGTATTGATATTCTTCACTGTACTCACCATTTATTACTTGATGTTCTTAATGGAATAGAAACCTAAACATTGTGTTGGTTCAGGTATTATGGTCTTTTGATCTTTTAATACACTTTTAAGGGAACATATAGTTACCCTAATTTGGTTACATACATTTGAATGGTATTTATTCTTCAATGACGTTTATACCTTGCATTGTGCTGGAATTTTAAACCATCCCTGGACTATACATATTATTCTTTGATGTTTGATATTGTCTTTTGATTACATACCCATTGACATACCGTTAAGATGGTTCTACCTTGCTGAACTATTGGGTAGTCTGAAGTGTTAGCCATTACTCAGATCCTACCTCTTGTTGGGTCTAATAAGGGTATAATGTCTTGAAGATTGATTGAGGTCTAAAACTTGTTTGAATGTGTCAAACTGCATTGTTGAATTTATAGGATTCTATAAATAGACAATGTTAGCATGATTTATTCTTATCTATGTCTGTTCTGAACCAATGGGAGAATGTTCAGCTTTTAAGGAATTATTCTGTGAAGCTCACTGATTCGTGAACTTTGTATGAGATTGACTGTTATATTATCTCTAATGGAAAGTAGAAATTTATGCATTTGAATGAGATGATTTAGAAAGGAAGTTAGTTTTGGTACTCTCTCTCTTTCTTTGGAATGGTCATTGTTCTCCTTTCTTAGAACTCCTGAATGAACTTAAACTATATGAATGTGAGAAGGTAAAATTGTCCTATTACGTTAAAGGAAATTATTTGAGTTTGGGATCATATTTTGGTAAGAATCCTTTTATAATGATGTTGGGTTAAGTACATTAATTAGAACCTCATGTTTCCTATTCTTAGTGAAATGAGAAAACAACGTTTATTAATCTTGTATACTTTTCATTTGACTTATGTGATGTGGAATGAGATTAAAGTTAGATTGGAAAATGAAATTGTAACTTATAGATGACTTCCAATCCATGACTTCTCCTTAGATTTCTTTCATTTGGATCTATTGATAAATATATTATATTGTTCTGTCTTAGATTAGAATTACTTTAAAGGAACAATTTAAATAATGGCCTACTCCGGTTTCAGCCTTGCTTATGATTATGTACTTTGGAAATGGAATACTTTCTTTCCTTCTTTACTTGAAAGATTATGCTATAAACATTTATGAATGTTATAGTAAAGATATGTGTTGTACTTTATTGAAATCTTGAAAACAATGATATATTATGTTTTGTTGTTTGGTAAAGATATTTGATGAAATCAATTATACTTTAATTTATAGGACAGGTATTATAGTTTATATCCTGTTCCTCCTTGTGTTAAAATCTGTTTTGTATTTCTGTTCTTTTTATTGATATTACTTACGTTTAGGAGTATGAATTACTGGTTGTTCATTAAATCAGGGTTGTTTTATTGGAACAATTAGTGGAATGCACTTCGTTTTAAGGCTTAGTGACTTATCATGCTTAGTTCGTTGAACTGACCCGTGCTAGCAATTTTTGCAGATGGACTTCGTAAGTGATAAGAGAAGGCAAAAAATTATACAATGCATTGGCTGAACTATGTTGATTTTTGAGAAGAATTCTAATTTGTTTTTTAGCAGTATTGAAAAAGAAAGTTAGTTTCTTTTGAATAAAGTTTGTTGTCTTGCAGTATGTTTGTAATGCATAAGTCGTAAATGTATAAGTTTGAAAATGAATTGAAAGATGGAAATTTACTTGTATAGATTGTGTAAATTATCTTGGTTTGAGGATAATCTTCTTGTTATCTATATGATTGGATGTGTATTCTTGTTGGTATTATAAAAAGGAATTTAGAGGAATTTCCTAAGTAAGCTACAGATAAATAAGTGGCTGAATACAACATTCCTATTTAAGTATTTCATTATATCATGTGATGTGAAGTAAAACTATAATAAAAATTATTGTAATTATAAATGACATTATAGGGTGTGTTAAGCCCTAGAATGTAACTACGAAGAGGAAGGTATGATGGTTAATCATTAAGACTTAAGAATAATAAGTTTAACATGTTTCAGCCTAGTAGGCTATTGCAATTCCTTAATTAGTTAAGTTAATTAGAATAAAGGAACATAAGTTGTTGTTGTTCTATTTTTGGATAACGGGTTGTTAGGTCAAATCTATCAAATCTGTAAGCAATATTAAGTTAATTAAAATTATTAAGATTATATGAACCTGAAATGTAAAAAGAACTTAAAGAGTGTTGAACTCGGGATTGGTTAGGCTACCGAATTCTATTGTTTAATAACCCAAATTTAACTTAACGTGAGTAAATTCTTGGAGGTATGTACATCTTCACGAGGCTATTCCGTAGGATGTTGACACATGTCAACTACAAGGTTGTACCTTTGAGAAGATTAGGATCTTCTCGAGGATACAACAATGCAGTTAACATGTGGCAACACCTTTCTGCATTAATCGTCAAGATCTACACACCTTTGAACTTGACCAAGATTTTCCTCCAGGTCTGGTTAGTATCATAGATAGGATATGAAGTAGCCCCTTTGGGACTCAGGGTACCTTGGCACATGGGGTTAACCTAGGTTGACCCAGTATGCCAATTTACCCTAAGTCTTTATGAGCCTTTTTATATCATGACCTATGTTGTTAACTTGAACTAGAGTTAAACTTTGAGTGAGGGTAATGACTGAAGTCAGTAGAGGAAATTTTAGATAATAGTGGATTGGGGTAAAGGACGTATTCTAGTTTGACGAGTATGTCGTCAAGGAATAAGTAATACGAATAGTATGTTAGAAATCTTTGGCCAAAGTATCATAAGCTGCTGATTGCATTGTGCTATGTCACTTAGTCTAAGGATTGTGATGCCGATGAATATTGGTAACAAATATTCAGTTAGGTTCCTTAGACAGATCACTCAGAACCTAGAACAAGGTAAGAGAACCAAGTACACGAAGTATTCAGAAGAATACTCAAAAATCAATGCTACACATGAATAGATCGGTAGTTACCGAGTCATGGAATGAATAGATGGGTTGCTCACCGAGTCATTGCAGCTGCATATGGTTATCTATTATATGAATGGTTGTTATGAAATGTGTGTTCTAAATTATGTATTTAGAACATAGAACATTATTCATGCAAAAAAAAAATTTCTCTTGTTTCTAAAGTCTTAAAATTGGGAATGTTACATCTTAGTATCAGAGTTAAAGGTTGCAGCTCTTGGACCTATTGTGTCCATAATCTGATAAAAACTTGAATTTTCTTGTAACAATTTTTTTTTAGGAAAAGAGGAAACATTGCGAATAATGCTCCACTTGAGGAAGGAGCAGTAACAACCCAAAATCTTGATGAGATCCTTGCTTCCCTGTTGGAGACAAGAGATCATTTAAGTGTGCTCGAGAAACAAGTGATGGGTAATGAGGAGGAAGAAGAAGCTGGTAATAACAATTAGCCACCTCCTAAGGTCAACCCCAATATTGGTGTTGATAATAACAATGTTAATGTGCCTGACCAGCCAGAAAACAAAAAGGCTAGGTTGACAGCTGAACTCACTAATGATATAAAAAGGATAAGTCCACCTAAGTTTGATGGTACCACATTAGGTGATGGAGCTAAGAACAAGTTCAACGAGATGGAGAAGTACTTTACAATAAGGAACTTCTCCGAAGAGACCAAAGCTATTTGGGGAGCATATCAGCTTTTCCACGAAGCATCTTCATGGTGGGACAATCGGAAGGCTGAGATGAACATTGATGAAACTAACATCACTTGGGATTAATTTAAAGGTTATTTTAGGCAAGGATGGCTGCCACAACTTTATTATGATCAGAAAATGACTGAATTTCAGAACTTAGCTCAAGGGAAGTCAACTGTAACTGAGTATTGGGAATGGTTTACAAAACTACTCAAGTATGTACCTCAGTATCAAACTGATGAGAAGTTCAGAATACGGAAATTCATCATGGGGTTGAATCCCATCATTGGGGGAGAGGTTGATGTTCACATCCCAACCACTATGGAAGGGGTTGTTGAGAAAGCCATAAGGCAGGAACAGAAGTTAAAGGCTATTTCTGCTCATAAAGAAGAAGTACGGAAGATAGTTCCAAACTCTTCTTCAACTTCTCTTGCACCTAAGAAAGGACCATGGAAAAAGTTTGGTAACAAAAATAAGTTTCCAACAGAAAATAATAAGAAAAAAACAATGAATAAGACTGCTAGTAATACACGGAACAATTTTTCCAGACTTAATAATAATGGGTGAAAACCCTATAGAGGTCAGAATGATAACTTCAATATTCGAAATAATTCTGAGCCCAAAAAGGGACCGATAGGAGGCTGTTATAACTATGGCAAAGATCATTATGCAAATCAATGTCCTTTGAAGAAGGATGATCATCATCAGTAGCACAAGATACATGCTGTAGTAGCTGACAAGCAAGCTGAAAAGCAAGTTACACCTATAAAAGTTCTTGGTAAGTTATTTGGCATACCTGTAACTATTATTTTTGATACTGGAGCAACTGAATGTTTTATTTCTAGTAAACTCGCTTCAAAACTTAAAAGAAAATATGGAAAAATGGATAAATCATGGACTGTATATTATGGTAATAATTTTGTTCATACAGTTAGTATGTGTCTTTTCAGGGTAGTCCTTGACTTACCTAGTTTTTCCACTGAAGTTGAGCTCTATGTAGCATCTTTGGGATCTTATGATATAGTCATAGGTGTAAATTAGCTAGCAGAGCATAAAGCAAAGGTAGACTATTTTGAAAAACATATTAGTTGTTTGGATGATCTGTAGAAAACAATAGAGATTCAAGGTGTAAAACGAGAAATTTTAGTTAGGAACTTGTCAGCTATACAACTTAAAAAGGACAAGAATAAGGGTTATACCTTATATGCAGTAAATATTTCTAAATCTATGGAAGAAAATAGTGGTTTCTTGGAACGTTATCCACTGTTACAAAACTTTGGTGACGTGTTTCCAAAGAATTACCGAGACTACCACCCAAAAGGGAGTTTGACTTCATGATTGAAATCAAACTAGGTACTGAACCTATTTCTAAAGCACTTTATCAAATGACTACCATAGAGTTAGTAGAGCTTAAGGCTCAGTTACAAGAACTTTTGTCTAAGGGTTTAATTAGACCAAGTGTTTCACCTTGGGGAGCACTAGCGATCTTTGTGAAAAATAAGGATGAAACACTCAGATTGTGCATTTATTATAGGATGTTAAACAAAGCAACAATCAAGAATAGATACCCACTTCCTCGAATTGATGATCTGTTTGATCAGATGCGTGGAGCATCGGTATATTCCAAGATAGACCTTCAGTCTGGATATCACCAACTATGAATTAAGGAAGAAGACATTCATAAAACAGCTTTCAGGATAAGGTATGGACATTATGAATTCATGGTTTTACCCTTTAGATTAACGAATTCACCTACAACTTTCATGAACTTAATGAGTAATATCTTTCAAGAATACTTGGAAAATTTTGTGCTTGTATTCTTGGATGAAATTCTCATTTATTCTAAAACTGTGGAGGATCATCATGAACACTTGAAATATTTTTGAAAATTTTGAGAAAAAGACAGTTATATGGTAAGCTATCCAAATGTTCTTTTTATGACACTGAAGTTCACTATTTGGGTCATGTTATAAGTAAATATGGGATTGCTGTGGATCCTTTTAAAATTGTAGCTATAATCGAGTGGCTTGCGCCCAAGAATGTACACGAAGTTAGAAGCTTCATGGGCCTTGCAGGTTATTATAGAAAATTTATTAAGGATTTTTCTAAGGTGGCTGCACCAATAAATTCATTACAGAAGAAGGATAAGAAATTTTTCTGGGATGATAAATGTGAATTTGCATTAAAAAATTTAAAAAGCCAGTTGACTTCAACACCTATTTTAGCTATACCTGATCCAAATGGAGACTTCACAGTTGTAACATATGCATCTGGGGAGGGTCTTGGAGGTATTCTGTTACAAAATGATCATTTCATAGCTTATGAAAGTAGAAAAATTAAGTTACATGAGTTGAATTATGCTCCACATGATTTAGAGCTTGCTACCATAATTCATGCACTTCAAGATTGAAGGCATTATTTGCTTGGTAAACCATTTGAGCTGAAAACTGATCATCTTGGACTGAAGTACATTTTCACTCAGCCAAATCTGAATGCAATACAATGAAGGTGGTTGTATTTTTTGTCTCAATATGATTTTGATATAAGTTACATTAAAGGAAAAGAGAATAGAGTAGTTGATGCTCTAATTCATAGGAAGCACATTTATGCTCTTATAACATTAAGAACTCAGTTTAAAGATGAAGTAAAAATTTCTATGGAATTTGATTCATAATTTTAGCAAGTAAAAGCAGCGCTTGTTGCAGATCCAAAGGATGAAAGGTATAAAGGTTTTCACTTTGATAATGAAGGAATCTTACGTTATGAAAACAAAGTATACATACCTTTACTTAATGATTTGAGAAAGAAATTGTTGACAAAGTTTCACAACTCACCTTTTTTTGGACACCCTGGCATTACGAAAATGCTTGCTGATATAAAACAACAATATTTCTGGAAGGGAATGAAAAAGGATGTTATAGATTTCGTGGCTCATTGTCTAGAATGTCAATGAGTAAAAGCGGAACATATGCATCCAGCTGGTTTGCTATATCCTCATAGCATACCACAGTACAAATTACAGGTAATAAGCATGGATTTTGTAAAAGGGTTGCCTATGTTAAGAAATAAACATGATGTTATTTTGGTAGTAGTTGACAAACTAACGAAAGTAGCTCATTTTATTGCTGGAAATATAAAGGATGATTCTCCTATTTTGGCAAAAATATTTGTACATGAAATTTTCAGATTACATGGAGTACCCTAATTAATCATATCTGATAGGGACCCTAGAATGACATCAAGGTTTTGGCAAACACTTAACACAGCTCTTGACACTAAATTGAATTTCAGTTCTGCTTATCATCTAGAAACGGATGGATAGACTGAAAGGGTGAATTAGGTTTTAGAGGATATGTTACAGATGTATTGTATGGATCAATAGTAAAAATGGGAAGAGTACCTTCCCTTAGTTGAATTTACATACAATAATACATATCATGCTTCTCTTAAGATGGCACCTTTTGAGGTGCTTTACGAAAGGAAATGCAGAACCCTTATTACTTGGGATAACATTGAGGATAGAGAGGTAATTGGACCTGAAATACTTACGAAAATGTAACAACAAGTTAAAATGATTCGTGAACGCTTGAAAGAAGCAGCAGATAGGCAAAAGAGTTATGCTGACTTAAAGTGGGTTGATAGGAAATTTGAACTTAAAGAAAAAGTTTTTCTTCGGGTTAAACCGAAAAAGAGTTCCATAACTTTTGGCAAGGCTACCAAGTTATCACCTCAATACATGGGACCTTTTGAAATAGTTGAAGTACTCAACCCTGTAGCTTATTCTTTAGCACTACCACTTGCTTTGTCACGAATGCATGATGTTTTCCATATTTCCTTTCTTAAGAACTACGTCTCAGTTTTATCACATGTTAAATTGGAATTACTTATAGGTCCAAGACCTAGGAATAATCCTGGTTAAACCCACTCTAGTGCTGGAAACTCGCCAGTTGCATTTAAGAAATAGAGAAATAAGTCAATGTAAGGTCCAGTGGGACCAGTTTAACAAGGAGAGTGTAACTTGGGAAAATATGGAGGATATGAAAACTGCTTTTCCATATCTGTTTGAACAGAATTGAATCTGTTGACTGAAAAATTATATGAAATTATTCTTTAATGACGATAAGTAAGCTAATTTTGGGTAGATATTTACTTGAATTGAATAAAAGGTTGTTTATTACTAATTTCTAGAACTATAAGGTTTGGAAATACTAGACTTGGGATAAGAGAAGTGAATGAATTGACTATCCATGATGTAAATTGTTAAAATAAGTAATCATCAGGATGATGTTTCTTTTTAGGAGGGAAGCATCTAACACCCTTGAATGTTGTTATTTTCCTCCTTTGCATTCAAGTGTTGATATGTGATTTTCCTTATAAGGATATGATCTTCTGATTTTTGGAAAATCATGCTTGATATGGATAAGTCTTTTCTACTCTTAAGATCCTACGATCGAAATAGTGTGACTTCTCTGAATCCATTTTTAAATTCTGGTAGGTAAATTACAATCTGGTTTACGAGTTGTAAACTTACCTTTTGTCTGACTCATCCTTGGATCAATTTCAGTGATCCAAGGAATGTTTTTAGTAATGCTCTATGAAGTGAATAGTAAAATCAACATTACATGAGTTAAGCTACACATTGGACTAAAATTTGTTGTTGCAAGTTCTTTTACCTTTGTGTGAACGCACTTCCATTCAGTAGGATGTTGGCTTGGGTCTTTGGAGGTCGACCATGATACTTCATTGCTGATAACGATGGGAATGCAGTGGTTCACAACACAGGAGAAAAATATCTAGGAACTTATTAAGGATTTACTTCCGGAATCCTAAGCTAGGTGAAAGTATTCCTACCTTAGCTATGTTACTTGATATAATTTTCTTGCTAACCTAAACTTGATACAAAGGGTTAGAAGGGTTGATAAGTATTAAAACTATAACCTAACACTACAAATTTATTTGGTGATCTAACTTAGTTTCTTTAAACTATAGTATTTTTGGTTCACTCATTTGTGGGGTTATCTAACCTACTTGTTAAAGATCTATGTTAGAGGTTAGTGGTCAGTGTTACATCCTAAGGTACTAATGTAAATCCTACCTAAGATATAACCTAAGCAATCTAACCTATCCTAAACTAATGGATGTGAATTGGAACTAAAAGGGTCGCATGTACATTGGAGACAGTTTCTAAACATTTATGAAGGTGACAAGGTTTATTTATTTCCTACGGACTGCCAACATTGGCAGAGGCTAATTCAGATGGTGGAGGCCTAGGTGGCAGTATCAGTAGAAATGGAAATTCATGTTTTATTTGATTTTGAACTCACCATTTTGGCAGGCGGGGTGGCAAGGAAGATTGGGTGGGAGATCGGGAAATTAATGCAATTAATTGTCTTGTTTGATGAGCTTGAACCGCTTTGGTAGGTAAGCCAAGCAGATTTTTGGTTGAGATGTTTCACTTGCATGCTTTCCGAATTTCGTTCTACTTGCACTCTGGTTTTTTGAACCAATAGTTAAACTATATTGCATGGCTATTTTTGTGTTTTCAAGTCTATTTTTGTTTCATGGAGAGTATATGAGGCAATATAGATGAAGTATTTTGTTGTTTTGGTCTTTTGTGGAGAAGAAGGGAAGAAGCGAGCTCAGCTAAGAAGTCTTCTTCAATTTTTTAGAGACACTATCAGGCATGATAGGCCCTAACTGTTAAAATATCTTGCTTTCTTCTAAGTGTTTTCATTAAAACAACTTTTCTCTATTAAGATCTGCACATTCATGCTTAGCTGATAAAATGATAGATGGGTTTGTAAGAAAACTTGTATTCTATGTTTTTGGCTTCTGTGTGTTCATGATTATGTGGAAAGTTTTCTTCGCACTGTCTTTTCATAAAGGAACCATGAATACTTAAACAAAAAGGGTGACACTAGTTACTTCTTTAGTGGTTTGAAATGTTTTTTGGGGTGAACTGGTTGTGTCTTGTGAATTCGAACTGATAAGAATTCAGTCTTATTAAACTTGTATGCAAGTATTAGCTTCAGTTGGAAAACTTATTAAGTAAAGAGGACTGTAACTGAGATTCTTAGGGTTGTTAGCATACGCTTTGATCCATAGCTATATAGGATATGAATATAACTGTATAGGATCTGGGAATTGCATTCTTCTTGAGAAAAATTGTTGACTGTTAACAGGTTTCACATGCACTTTAGGTAAACCTGTATATGTCTTATTGTTTTGTATTTTACCTTGTGGAAATTTGATGGTAGCAAATCTCGAATGCATGGATAAACCATATATAGTTGGTTTTTGTGTTTATCCTTGTGAAAACATGGTTTGTTATGGAAACTTGCATGCACAGGAAAAACAATATAGGGTTTAGTTTGTATTTCATTCTGCGAACTTGATTGATTTTGGGACTTGTGTTTATTATCATTTTGGATAACTTGACTGTAACTCAAGTGCTTTGGCATGGTGCTCATGGAATATTGTTCTTTTGACCACATTAATGGTATTTGGAGATTCTTGTAAACCTGACCTGAGAGTCATCCTTTCTGAGCTTTGTCTAAGCATCTTACATTTCATTTTGTTCGAAAATAAGGTTGATAGGATGTTAATGGAAAATGGAAGCATTTCTTCTTATTTCGAATTGTATGCAAATACTTTTCACTACTCTCGGTCTAGCCTTACAGTGCAAGCATATTATATAGTTGTGGTTACGGTATTGATATCCTTCACTGTACTCACCATTTATTACTTGATGTTCTTAATGGAATAGAAACCTGAACATTGTGTTGGTTCAGGTATTATGGTATTTTGATCTTTTAATACACTTTTAAGGGGACATATAGTTACCCTAATTTGGTTACATACATTTGAATGGTCTTTATTCTTCAACGACATTTATACTTGGCATTGTGCCAGAATTTTAAACCATCCCTAGACTGTACATATTATTATTTGATGTTTGATATTGTGTTTTGATTACATACCTGTTGACATACCGTTAAGATGTTTCTACCTTGCCAAACTATTGGGCAGTCTTAAGTGTTAGCCATTACTCAGATATACCTCTTGTTGTGTCTAATAAGGGTATGTCATGTCTTGGAAGATTGATTGTGGTCTAAAACTTGTTTGAATGTGTCGAACTACACTGTTGAATTTATAGGATTATATAAATAGACAATGTTAGCATGATTTCTTCTTATCTGTGGCTATTCTGAACCAATGGGAGAATTTTTTGCTTTTAAGGAATTATTCTATGAAGCTCACTGATTCGTGAACTTGTATGAGCTTGACTGTTATATTATCTCTAATGGAAAGTAGAAATTTATTCTTTTGAATGAGATGATTTAGAAAGGAAGATAGTTTTGGTACTCTCTCTCTTTCTTTGGAATGGTCATTGTTCTCCTTTCTTGGAACTCCTGAATGAACTTAAACTGTATGAATGTGAGAAGGTAAAACTGTCTTATTACGTTGAAGGAAATTATTTGAGTTTGGGATCATATTTTGGTAAGAATCCTTCTATAATGCTGTTGGGTTATGTGCATTAATTAGAACCTCTTGTTTCCTATTCTTAGTGAAATGAGAAAACAACGTTTATTAATCTTGTATACTTTTCATTTGACTGATGTGATGTGGAATGAGATTAAAGTTAGATTGGAAAATGAAATTGTAACTTATAGATGACTTCCAATCCATGACTTCTCCTTAGATTTCTTTCATTTGGATCTGTTGATAAATATATTATATTGTTCTGTCTTAAAGTAGAACTAACATGACCTACTCTAGTTTTGGCTTTGCTGATGATTATGTACTATGGAAATGGAACACTATATTTTCCTCTTTACTTGAAAGATTATGCTGTAAACATTTATGAATCTTATAGTAAAGATATGTGTTGTACTTTATTGAAAACTTGGAAACAATGATATATTATGTTTTGTTGTTTGGTAAAGATATTTGATGAAATCAATTATACTATAATCTATAGGACATGTATTATAGTTTATATCCTGTTCATCCTTGTGTTAAAATCTATTTTGTATTGCTCTTCTTTTTATTGATATTACTTACATTTGGGAGTATGAATTACTGGTTGTTCATTAAAGCAGGTTTGTTTTATTGGAACAATTAGTGGAATGAACTTTGTTTTAAGGCTTAGTGCTTATCATGCTTAGTTCGTTGAACTGACCCATGCTAGCAATTTTTGTAGATGGACTTCGTAAGTGATAAGAGAAGGCAAAAACTTATACGATGCATTGGTTGAACTATGTTGATTTTCGAGAAGAATTCTGATTTGTTCTTAAGCTGTATTGAAAAAGAAAGTTACCTTCTTTTGAATAAAGGCTAATGTCTTGTAGTATGTTTGTAATGCATAAGTTGTAAATGTATAAGTTTGAAAATGAATTGAAAGATGGAAATTTACTTGTATAGATTGTGTAAATGATCTTGGTTTGAGGATAATCTTCTTGTTATCTATATGATTGGATGTGTATTCTTGTTGGTATTATAAAAAGGAATTTAGAGGAATTTCCTAAGTAAGCTACAGATAAATAAGTGGCTGAATACAACATTCCTATTTAAGTATTTCATTATATCATGTGATGTGAAGCAAAACTATAATAAAAATTATTGTAATTATAAATGACATTATAGGGTGTGTTAATCCCTATAATGTAACTACGAAGAGGAAGGTATGATGGTTAATCATTAAGACTTAAGAATAATAAGTTTGACATGTTTTAGCCTAGTAGACTGTTGCACTTCCTTAATTAATTAAGTTAATTAGAATAAAGGAACATAAGTTGTTGCTGTTCTGTTTTTGGATAACATATTGTTAGGTCAAATTTGTCGAATCTAGAAGAAATATTAAGTTAATTAAATTTCTTAAGATTATATGAACTTGAAATGTAAAAAGAACTTAAAGAGTGTTGAACTTGGGGTTGGTTAGACTGCCAAATTCTGTCATCTAATAAGGCAAATTTAACTTAACGTGAGTAAATTCTTGGAGGTATGTACATCTTCACGAGGCTATTCCGTAGGATGTTGACACATATCAACTACAAGGTTGTACCTTCGAGAAGATTAGGATCTTCTCGAGGATACAACAATGTAGTTAACATGTGGAAACAACCTTTTGCATTGATCGTTAAGATCTACACACCTTTGAACTTGACCAAGATTTTCCTCCAGGACTAGTTAGTATCATAGCCAGGATATAAAGTAGCCCCTTTAGGACTTAGGGTACCTTAGCACACGGGGTTAACCTAGGTTGACCCAGTATGCCAATTTACCCTAAGTCTTTATGAGCCTTTTTATATCATGACCTATGTTGTTAACTTGAACTAGAGTTAAACCTTGAGCGACGGGACTGACTGAAGTCAGTATAAGACATTCTAGATAACAATGGAGTGAGGTGAAGGACATATTCTGGTTTGACGAGTATGCTATCAAGGAATAAGTAATACAAATAGTATGTTAGAAATCTTTGGCCAAAGTATCGTAAGCTGCTGATTGCGTTGTCCTATGTCACCTAGTCTAAGGATCGTGATGCCGATGAATATTGGTAACAAATATTCAGTTAGGTTCCTTAGACAGATCACTCAGAACCCAGAATAGGGTAAGAGAACCAAGTACACGAAGTATTCAGAAGAATACTCAAAACTCAATGTTACACATGAATAGATCAGTTGCTCACCGAGTCATTGCAGATGCATATGGTTATCTATTATATGAATGGTTGTTATGAAATGTGTGTTCTAAATTATGTATTTAGAACGGAGAACATTATTCATGCAAAAAAAAATTCTCTTGTTTCTAAAGTCTTAAAATTGGGAATGTTACAGTATGGATGGGCAATACTAAAAATATAGACTATCCCTCGAAGGAAAAATATTAATCATAAGTTGTCAAAATACAAACTAATCCCTTGAAGGACAATTATTAATCAAAATTACATCAAAATATAGACTGATCCCTCAAAGGATGACTATTTAAAATTAAATTAAGTTAATTATAGACCATTCCATTAAAATATGGCTACCCAATCATCATTAAAAAAAGGATTCCCACATAGATCAACCTTCAAATCAAAGTCAAAATAATCAAAAGCATCTTAGGTGAGCTTCTTGCATTGAACAAAGTTTCCATCTAAAAGTAAACTTACCACATTGATCAATTTGAAAAAATAAAATATAGCTGGGGCATAAGCCTATAAGCAATCAAAGGAGCACATACTCCCCCTTGCATTGTCATATATATCAAATTTACCATCAGATCACATAGATATCAAATCTAGTTCAAAATCAAATCATGTCAAGCGGATTTATGCTTGCTCACTCTATGCTTCATGTAACACAATACATCTGGTAAGCACTCTATCAAAATTCTCTCTTAGTATTGCATCTCATCCCCTAACATACAATACTGCTCCATAGTCACAAAACATAGAGGTCTCATCTTACCCCCACCTGTTGTCAGCACTCCTCCTATTGGTACTACAATCTAGCCCATACTCGACCCTGCTCCCTATGCTACACTCATTGAGGCCTATAAATTTGTCACTACCTCTCCATACTTTTCCCACAAAACCTCCCAATGCTAATGATATTTGTCCCTTTGTTACTAGAAAATATCACACTCTAAGTGTGCCTAATCTCATTCCTTCTGTAGAGTGCCTCTATCTTGACGAGTGGTGTCCCACACCACTTGTAATTGATCCCTCTCTAGCTGTAACACATAAAAATCTATCTGTAATATAGCCAAATCTTTACTTCCTTCACCCTCTTCCTTTTCCTCCTGTCTCTGCCCCAATTTATCTCCTCAGACTTCCCATCGTTACATCAACCAATCACTAAATCCCTCTACAACTACAACATCATCGATATCTATACCCTATAGATCCCCCTTCTCCTCTTCCTATTGTGCCTCATTCAATGTTGATATTGGTGGGTCCCTCTCTCAATCATCATGCCAATACACAATCAGCTCACTAGGTATCTACTACAGGAATCCAAACTTCCTCCACACCCTAGTAAAATGTACATCCTCAATCATCTCTTCTCTCATACCCTAAACCCACCGTGCCTATCTCAACCTTGTCAACTGTGTATCCATACCAGGCTATGTAGGAAATATAACATACAACCTCCAGATTACATCATCCCTAGATAAGTCACATAGAATATTAATACAATAAGTCTAATCTTTCTCTATGTCATCATCTCTCACAAAGTCAAACCTCCATGTTGTGAATACCACAATATATTTTATTAGGTCCCTTACTCTTCAAGGTAAACTTGGTGGCCTCACAACACCTATGTGCTCATAGGCTCAACATTGTAATATAAATCCCACATATAATCTAAACCTTTGTCTAGTAACATACATTCATAGCTCATGATACACCTAAGCTAGCAAAGTACACCCCTAGGAATACACTATCAGGCACTCCATAATCTCAGCTATGAAACCCTCTAGTGTCCATGGAAATATGTGTCCTCTAGAGTCTGGAAGTGCATAATATGAAATGGCTAACATGAACATAGGCATCATCTAATTCCATAACACCTTTACATCATAGTAGCTCTCAATGTGAAACCCCCTGATGCATATCTAATACCAGGGGCATCATTTCCATACAACTTCCTCATAGTATCCAGATGAGCCTCCTAAGTAATAAGAACTATTTGCTCCCTATGAATAGGTAGTTTGAGAATATGATATACATCCTCCAAATTAATAGCCATCACATAAGTGTGGAGCCAAAATATCCCTATGAATAGTGAAAAATTAAACTAAAATGAAAGACAAATAAATAGTGCAAACCATCCTGTAGAATTACAATACAAACCTCAAGTAAGGTTCTAGGAAGCTTAGCTTGTGTAACCTTGTGTAAGATTGTGGAGTTTGGAAATTTTTATGAACACGGATAAGAAATCCTCTAATATGTAAATATTGGAGAGAAAAATGGACAGAGTAATTGTGTTGTAAATCCAAGAGGATTTTATTAGAGTGATTGTATAGAAATCTAAGAGGATTTGAGATAGGATAGGTGATGGTTGTAAGTTTTTTACAAATAGGTAAATGCACATGCTAAAAATATCATTTGAGGAAGTTACAATAGTTATGGGAAGATAAGGGAAGTAAAAGAATTAATTGGTAGAAGTTGCATTGAGAAAGCTCATTATACGTGCAATTGAATTACCTCCATATTTCTAGGATTCTAGAAGTGTAGTTGATTGGAATGGTGAAGTGGAGTCCAAGTGGAGTTGATTGGGATGAGGAATTAGAGTCCAAGTGGAATCCAAATGAGAATATGAGTTGCAGTTGACTAGGAAATCAGGTATATTTTCCTAATTAGATAGCTAATTTAATTAGCTATAATGTGCACACTAATTAATTAATCATTTATTGAATAAATGATAATTAAAATAGATAAAGGTGTGGATATAGACTAATTTAATTAGTCATAACAAGGTGAAAGTGTATTATTTAATCGATTTATTCAATCAATCATAAAGTGGGGAATAATAAGATGTGTACTAGGATAAGATGAAAACACATGTGTAATTTAGGGTGTCTACATTTTCCCCTCTTTAAAGTGTTATTGTGAAGTAATAGTGATTTATAGATAGTAGATGCATCCAGAGTAGTGAGTAAAAATCAATAAAGCATTAAGATGCCCCAATAATTAGGATAGTAAAGGAATGCCCCCTTAAGTGGGTGGGTGATGCAGCTAAGCGGTGGACAACCATTTGATAGGAAGAAGACAAGGGATTGGAATAAGGATAGGAAGGATGGTGCTCGTAACATGAGTGTAATTTGGAGAATAAATTTATAACAACCTTATTTTTACTATTGCGCAATAGAGTTGTAACCATGATTATGAAAGAATCAAGATGGGTAACCTAGATGTGAATAAGAAAACACACACAACTAAGAAAAGATAAAAATTAAAACCAATATAAAGAGTATATGCAGGAATCAAATCTATAAAGGAAATAAGATGTAATCACACTACTTGCAAGTGTTCCAAAAATTAAACATCAACAATGGAACACAAATTCGAAAAATAAAACAATCAACTATGCCCCTAATGCGTGCCACAATGATGATTAAGTAGATGCAAATGATCCTAAGATGGAAATAGGATCAGACTGGAAGAGTAGAGTAAAGTGAATCCTTATGACACTATTGTTGGATCCATTGTGTAAATAATTGGAGTTGAAATTTCCCCAAAAATATTTATATTGCGAAAGAAAAATAATTTTGTGACTTGCCCCAAGTAGAGTTAGCCTATCATGTAAAGGGAAGAAAGTGATAGTTGTAAGTGTAGTCACCTGCAGTTTGATCAATACACTATTATTTCTAATGGTGCACTAACGCTTCTTCCCTTTGCAAATTGACGGCACACCACCAGTTAAACCTATCTAACTCCCTTCTCATGATCACCCTTTTTGGTTCACTTTTCCTCTTATAAACCATTTAAACAGGCTATTATAGCCTCGTTCTAACTACATTAGCTTCTTATTCTCTTCTATCTTTCTTCTATTAGATCCCTGGATAGATCAATCCACTTCATTGGAATGATTAGCTCTTTCAGACCCCCTTCCACAACCCTAATTACTCTCTAAGAGAGATTAATTAGTCTAACCTAGGTTAAATACCCTAAACATAGTAAAATCACACTTTGACTTGCTAAAAGTGCTTTTTGGACTTTAGCCTTTGTCCCACATGCACCCAAATCTCCCATTTCTTCCAAACCAAAAACTATAAATAGGGCTATACCCCCTCCCTCATTTCCTAAGAATTCTTCCAAACCAAAAACTATAGATAGGGCCATACCCGCTCCCTCATTTCCAAAGAATTATCTCTTCTTCCTAGCATAGATTATAGCAATTTTTTTAGGCTTTAGATTTTATTTCATCTTCTTACATTTGAGCTAAAAGCATTTGATTTTGTATTTCATAGCATTAACATGGAGTAAAAGGGAAGATCCATTTGCCTTGAAGCCATTAATGAGGGGATATTTTTCTCTTAAACACATAAACTGAATGCTTAGATCCTCTTAGGCTCGTTATTTCAAGCTTTCAAAGAATAGAGGTTAACTTCATTTATCTTAGTTTGCATGTTTATTTCAAATTAATGTATGCAAAGAAGAGAATCCTTGGTCATTTCTTATCACATGGTCCATTGATCAGATTATTAAAATCCTTTGGGGTTTCTTTAGAGATTCTTACCCCAAATCCATGGCTTTTACAACTTTTCATTGAACACATTTGGCATGCCCGGCGGGACACTTATGTCCATCCTCCATTAATGGAGGTATTTTATGTTTTTCAAAGTTCATTTTCAAGTTGTTGGGTCAACTCACTTGTTATTTCCTCATTTTTGTTTCTAAACCTAGATAAATGACCTTAATTTACATAAATTTTGTGGTTTTGATATAGAAATAGGACACATTGACTAAACACCTAACTTGTTTGCTCTTGAAAATTTTAAAATCCGTGTTTTATTGCAATTTGTTTACAGGGTGTGCATGTAGGTGTCAAAAAAAGGGGCGCGTACACATTAAAACCCTAGCATACTCATCCGATCAGGTGTGTACATGTCACGAGAACTTCATCATTTGCACATTTTCTCTCTCTACAGAGATGTGCGCATGCATCTCTCATCATCTGGGGCAACGTATCTCGCCTCTCTGGCCACGCATGCGTAAATGGTTTGACGGTGTAAAAAATTTGATACAGTTTTTTGTTTCAGGCTTTAGCACATACATGTAAAAACCTAAGCATCCATGTTAATATGGGAACGTCTCTATCATATTGTACGAGCGTCTGTGTTTTACTAGCATTAGGTTTCATTAATTTTTGACTGCATGTGTACTCGTTAAGTAGGGCGCATATCCATCAGTTGGAGAGTGCCTAGTGTCAGTATAGGCACGCATAGGTGTTTGTATTAAAAATTGGATTTTTTTGCGGTCTACAAAATATTTTTCTTCTGATCCATTACTATAGGTTTCTGGGACTAACAATTTAAAAAAACAGGGTTTTTTCTTAAAACATTTCAGTTCGTCATAGATTAAAAAGTGTTTTTGTTCTTTGCTTAGAATTATCTTTGTAGAAGTGTAAATGCTCTCTCCTCGCGTCTTCTAAGGTGATCTTGGAGATCAAAAACACCTATACAAAACTCGTATAAATTGTTCAAAAGAAAAACTTGATTTATAAAGGTTGAAGTAAAAATTTCATGTTATTTCAGTAGGATTTTTCATGTTGCATATGGTCTTCCTTCACACCTTTTTGGTGATATTAGGAATCAAAAGCAAAGTGAAAAACTCTCTTTCTTAAACATCAACCTACGAACTGGAAAATTTCTAACACACTTGTTGTCTACAAAACCTATTGCTTGTCAAAGAAAGACGTCAAAAAGACAAAACTACAAACCTTCTAATACATGTGTTCTTATAGGTTGCCAAACGGTGTGCTACTTAAAATCACATTAAGCTAAAGCAAGATAAAAAAACACACCATATTCAAAACATTGGATTGCAGGTTTCAGAAAAGGGTACGTCCCTATCCGCTCAACTTGAACGTAACCCCTTTGGCATAACACCTTAAGCTACAACAATGGGGGTGGTTCCAGGAACCCTAAGGTAGTCCACCACTGTGTAACCTCGTGGATGAAACAAGAAGCACTTCACTTACCCACTTGATTAGTTTACCTTGTGAGTTAGAGTTAGAATTTTTCCCTATTACGACCCTATTAAAAGTACATGATGGATGCATTTACTGCCCACTGTGCTTGATGGGTGGCAAAGATGAGATACTCCCAAGACTAGGCATTGGGGCTATTTGGGTAAATCACCCCGCTCATGGATGAACTTTGTAACACCTAGTTAAGAGAACTTATAAGGAAAAGCCATTTTTTCTTGGAGACTACTTTACTAGTCCTTGTTGCATCAAGCCATCATGAAGTGAACAACTCTTCTAGAATCTGAACCTTGTTTGTTGAACAAGAAAAAGAACCCTTTTGAGTTTGATCTGAGTGTCTTTCATCACAAAAATAAACTACGTCTCACTTTTTCCTTAGTTTTATACTTGTATTTGGAC
Organism: Taxus chinensis; assembly: GCA_019776745.2. NCBI lineage: Eukaryota > Viridiplantae > Streptophyta > Pinopsida > Cupressales > Taxaceae > Taxus > Taxus chinensis. Next base: position 23,863,404 of record CM034149.1, read on the forward strand.
GAGGAAAAGCTCTACCTAAGTGGTGGGTAGTGTGTTTCCATATTTTGATAAACACCTTTGCATTCTCACCTCCCATTGTTTGGGGATGAGAAAGGTGCATACATTGTCGCATTTTTATCAGAGGATAGTGCTCATCAATTTTTTGTCCATTTATGCCCATCCATGTTTATGGCTGGGTTGTTAAACATCTAAAGTGTGCATGTACACTTTTCGTATCTTTGGTAAAGGTCCTGTCCATCTTGATTTCAAGATCATATTCACCGCTGTGTGTCTAGTTCATCTTTTGTCTCTTCTTGAGCTGATAGTTTTGTTCGCATCCTAAACGTATAATCTTGGTACTTACATCGTATTCTCATTTTGTGAGAAGATGGTATAAGTCTCCTTATTGTGCACGGTTACGCTGCCCACACGATTAAAAACTCCTTGTTATACTTATCACTTGGTTTCAGTTTCGACGTCATCTGAGTCTTCTTGAAAAGTGTCAGATAACGCCTTATATATATCATAATAATGTTTTCATGGTACTAACACCTTGCTTTCTCGGTTAATGTATCACGGTGATGTTATTACGCTATATCTATTCGTGACTTCCATTTTTCAGATGGTTCGGCTTTCATCGGCATTCAAACTAGTTTTAGGTATACCTTGTCAAGGGACTGCGACAACATCACATTAGTTCTTAGGCCTTGTTAGGGCTCTAACTTGACCTACATATTGATACATCATTTTCGCTATCTATTTTTTAGGGCATAGACTTGGTAACAACAAATTGAGTGGTCATTACATTAGGTGTGCATATGAATGTTCCTTGATAAAGATGACTGCATGACACTACATCTAGGATACACTGTAGTATAATTCCAACATCACCTTGAACGGGTTGCAGAAAACCATACATTTATGGTTTATGCTAGCTACATACAAACATCCGCTAGTAATGCCTAAAATCATAAAAATGGCAGCCAAATCAAATGAGCATGATATAGGAGAAAACCCTTTCGACACCTTCCCATTCAGTGGTCACAATTTAGGACCACTCTTCTCTCAAGTCAAAGATATGGAGACGTTAATTGATCATAGTGGAGAAGAGTTAGACTCTTTCAGGAGAACAAACAAAGGTTAGACCTAAGTAGATTTGATGAAATCCTATATTATAATAAAGATCAAGTACTTGCAAGAGTCTTAGAATTAGGAGCTAAACTTCCGCATGAGCACGAAGAAGAAACAAAGGTCATTAACCCTAACCTAGGAGAACGAAGATTCATCTTAGACATAGATAATGCTTTCGATGTGGGGTATGCTTCCACTTCTGGAAAACATAAGGCCACTGTTGAAGGTGAACCATCACAGAAACCTCACTCTAAAGATTCATGTAAAGTGAAAACTAAGTGGAAAGCTTATCCTCCTCTGTAATTTGATGAAGAAGAGGACCCCCTAGTTGAGGAGGAGATCCTCCAAAAATAGATCTTGAAGTTGAGTCAGAAACTAGCAAACCTAGGCTCTTCAAGAAGAAACATATGCAAAGACAAAGACAAAAACAAACTTAACGAGTTTCAATTTGATCCACATATAGACTATACCTTTAAGGCAACTTAGGCTCAAAATCTCAATATCACCTACTAAAGAGTAACTCATTCAGGAAGAATTGAAATCTATGAAAGATATGCTTACTACATTACAACAGGGAAATGTAGGCCAAAATAGAAAATATTTGTATGAAGAACTATGTCCTTACCCCTTTGATAAGGACATGTTACAACAACCTTTCCCAAAACACTTTACTGTTCCCAAGTTTGATAAATATAAGTGCAAAAGTGATCCTCATGATCATATAAAATACTTTTACATGGCTTGCCAAGAGGTCGCGTATAGCGATAATTTCTTAATACAACTTTTTCCTCGCAGCCTAGGAGTCGTGGGATTGGAATGGTTCTATAGCATACCCAAGGGCTCATTACAACATGGCCCACACTAGTAGAGAAATTTGTAAGGCATTACTCCTATAATATGGAGAGTGACATCACAATGAACGATCTATGCAACACAAAACAAAAACCCAATGAGACATTTGCAGGATTTTTACAATGATGGCGTGGGTTAGCTAGTCACTTTCCTTGTGCCTTACCAGAAAAATAGTTAGTGAGCATATTTGTTCCTAACTTAAACCCAGAAATAGTCCTTTCACTTGTAAATGCACATGTGGCTCAAACTTCAAAGAAGTCATAGAGAAAGGTAGTCAAATTGAGAAAGCACTCATTGCCAAAGGAACGCTTAAACCTGTTACTAAAAAACAAACATGAAGCCAAATCCACAGACAAACCTAAATTCTTCAATAAGAATAAACATGTTGTTGGTGATGGCATTACAGACTCCAAGAGATTCCAAGCCATATAGATAGGCCCACTCTTAAAAATTTCACAAGGGCCTTGTCCCAAAGTGCCTACAAAATTTACATTCACATCCTTGATAGAATATTTATCTACCATCCTAAAACAATTAGATGGTGCAAAAATGGTAGAGTATCCAACTGCAACAATACCATATCCTGGAAGATGCTCCAAAACTAGTTTGGTTCAAAGATCATGAATATTGCGACTTCCACCGTGTTAAAGGACACAAAATGGATAGATGTTTGAGATTATGCCATTATATCCAAGACCTCATAGAGGAAGGGAATATTGTTGTGGAGTCTCCCCTGAGAGACCGGTAAAATTTCAAATGAAAAAATGGGTATTTACAAAGAACCTTTTTCCTGACCATGCAGATAAGAAGAAAAAGAAAACCAAATCAAGGGAAAAACTTCCAACGACTATAGGATTTCTGCCTATGTGTACCCTACAAATGATAGTCCTTATGATTCCCTCATTGGATGTATTAACTCATCTAATGAACAGATCAACATCATTCAGATTCTAGAAAAGAGTTGCGTAGTCGGGACAAGACGTGCCCACTTAATCATACCAGATCTTATGTGCCTATCCCTCAGGAAATTCAGTATAACTTAATAGAGCAGTTAGAGAAAATGTCCTGCTAAGATATCTATTCTCGATCTCCTCAAGATCTCTAATGCCCATAAGAACATACTATACAAAACTTTGTAAAATTAGGGTTTTCTACAAAGGTAGACCCCACGAACCTTCAAGCCATGATTGCACGCTTAGACACCAATGATCATATTACTTTTGATCATACTATCAATCCCGCATAACAACCAGAGCATAAATTACCATTGTATCTCGAAGTGGTGGTTACCCGTCACAAAATCAAAAGATTACTTGTAGATGGGGGATCTGGTCTGAATATTTGCACCTTGAAGCTAGTAAAGCAGCTAGGCCATTCAGAAACAGAGCTGGGTGATAAGACTATCACAATCATAGCATATGACAATGAAGAAAGAGAGTCAGCAGGGGACTATAGTGGTTCCCATGGAGGTAGGACCAACATGTCATGACACAACAGTTTCATGTCCTTGACTTGGACCTTCCATACAACATGCTCTTGGGATGCCCATGGATCCATGCCATGCAAGCTATTCCATCAAATTTTCATCAGTGCATCAAGTTATGTCATGAAGGGCAGGTGGTTACCATTTTGGGTGACCCAGAACCATTCACACATTGTAGAGCATTGCATAGTTTTTCTCGTGCAGCTTATGAATGTCCTTCTACAGATGTTGTTGTCCCTCTACAAATAGAGGCTATGAAAAAAATGAATAGATTAAGAGTCCCTCACACCTTTCAATCAATAATTTTCCCTCATTGGTCAACCCATTTGCTTCATGGGAAGAAACATCAGCAAAATATGGCCCAAGTAAGCCATTCACTCTTGAGTAGGCTATGTTGATATCAGACTTATCAGTATCCCCTAGGACAAGGGGTAAGCCTTATTTTTCAGTTCAAGAGCACCCTCGAACAATGTCCTAAACTGTTGGAAAAAATTTTCCATAGTGGTCTCCTATCTAAGGAGAAAATGTTAGAGGACCCTACCAGCAGAGTGCCAGAAGGCACCATGGCTTCATGCAATCAAGCACCTCAATACATCAAAGGTCCTCGCATGATGTTTTTCATGGGCTATAGTGGGTTTGGATGTGGCATTAATGCACAAGGCCAGTTGGAGCCTATCCCTATCCCTCATTTTAAAACTAATAAACATGGCCTTAGAATAAGGCCCCATGATGCTCTACCTTCTGAGAATGATGCCACCTCTTCTGAATGTGAGGATGACTTCATCTCATTCTGATAGTGATGTAGATTCCCAATGTAGCCTTTATGAGGATATTGCCTCCACGAACCTATTCCCAGATTCGTCGGTCCTTACCTTATCCGAATCCATCCCCCTAGATAAATATCCAGTAGCCCTTGTATATCCTGAACTTATAGATTGGGATCAACAACTTCACGTGCCATTAGATTTCTTTGAAAATAATGAGGCATTCACAGATTTCATGGGACTCAAGGACTTTATTTTGGCTGGAGACCACAAGCAAGGATTTAAGATTCAATTAGACACTTGCTCCTACTTCAGGGAAGAAGCAGAGATGTGTGGAGTCGGTTGAATAATAAAGGTTGTAAATAAGAGTACACCTACTTCTAAGAAACCAAGAAAGAAGGCTTAACGGAAATCCCATAGTGAAAGAATCTTTGATGAACTTCATAGAAAAACAAAAGAGAAGAGTCTAAAGATGAAGTGATTTATCCATTCAAATATGATCATGAACTACCACGGGAGGTCGATCTTACTATCTCCCCTGATCCTATGGGGATGGAAGATGCTTCTAAAATGATTATTGAGGAAACAATCAATGTCAACATTGGCTCAGAGGAGCAACCTAGAATAATAAAGTTGGGAGCTTCACTCTCAGCTCAGGAACAAAATACCTTTGTAGAGATCTTAAAAGAATACGTGGACATATTCACGTGGACATATATAGATATGCCTGGTTTGGACCGGGAGATAGTTTTTAACAACCTTGTTGTGCACCCAGATGCCAAGCCAATCAAACAAAAGTTGAGAAAGATGAATCCTAAGGTGGTGCACTCTTAGTCAAAGAAGAATTAGAAAAGTTGTTAGCTACTGATTTCATTAAACCTATTGACTATTCAGAATGGATCTCTAACATAGTCCCAGTTACAGAAAAAACCTATTGAAATAAGGATCTGCACTGGATTTCCGTGACATCAACAAAACATGTCCTAAAGATGATTTTCCCCTACCTAACATTGACATGATAGTCGATTCTACAGCTAGTTATGAAATGTTGTCCTTAATGGATGGTTTTCTAGGTTATAAGTAGATACAAATTACAGAAGAGAAGATCAACATAAGACAACATTCATCACCCCTTGGGGAACAGTTTTGCTACAAAGTCATGCCCTTTGGGCTCAAGAACACTGGGGCTACTTATCAAAAGGCCATGACAGTTATTTTCCATGATATGATAAGTGACATCATGGAGGACTATGTTGATGATATCCTAGCAAAATCCAAAAGTAGAGAAAGAACACCCTGCAGTATTGAGGCATATTTTTCAACATCTACTGAGACTATAAGGTTCATTTGAACCCTAAGAAATGTGTCTTCAGTGTTTTATCAGGAAAATCTCCTAGGGTTCATTGTCTCACAAAGAGGGATTGAAGTGGACCCTTGCAAAGGTTATGGATATCACAGAAATGCCACCACCTACCACTCTCAAGTAGCTAAGGAGTCTATAAGGGAAAATTCAAGCAATCCGTCACTTTATTTCACAACTTGTGGATAAGTGTCACCCCTTTACCAATTTTCTCAAGAAATATGTCACATTCAATTGGGGACCTAACTGTCAGAAAACCTTCACACTACTCAAATAATACTTGACCAGCCCACCTGTACTAATGCCACCTACCCCGGTGAACCTCTCCTCTTATACATTTCCGCTATCCAGTTTCACCATTGGTGCATTACTTTCCTAATATGACTTAGCCCATAAAGAGAGAGTAGTTTACTATCTTAGCCACACCTTGATCGCATATGAGTTGAATTATCCCCAAATAGAAAAGGCCTACTTAGCAGTTGTCTTCACATTCCAAAAGCTTCACCATTATCTCCTGAATAATAAAACCAAAATCATATCCAAATTTGACCCTCTCAAGTACCTTTTTATCCAAACCTACCCTCACAAGCCGAGTGGCTAATTCGATGATTATCCTGACAGAATTTGACATCGAGTTTGTTAATCAATAAGTCTTTAAAAAGGACAGGCAATGGCTGATTTAGTTGGAAAAAAGCTTCTCTTCCCAAGAATGGAAACCTTTATGCTTATACTTACCAGATGCATCTATGATGTATATTGAGGAATCCGTGGAATGGCAGGTCCATTTTGATTGGATCTTTTAGCTTCCCATAGATATGGAGCAGGAGTAGTCCTCATTACTCCAACTAGGCGATGTCATACCACGAGCCTTTCAATTGGGATTCCCATGCACAAATAAAATTGCATAGAGTATGAAGCACAAATCATTGGCCTCAAGCTAGCTATTACATGGAATATTAGAAAAACTGCGATGTCATTGGAGACTCTCAACTTATCATAATATAGGTTAGTAATGAGTACAAGGTTAAATATGAGAAGCACATTCCATACAAGAAATGATGGTGGAAAATTTGAAGGAATATTTTACACAGGTCATATTTGAATAGAAATTCAAGGCCACATAATAGATACGTGGATGCTATGACTACTATTTGGATCTCTCTTACACATAAAACCTAAAGAAAGTAATATGCCTTTCTTCGTAGAGCATTTACAAGTGTCTGCTTGTGATATGTCGGAGTCATGTTTGGGATGTGAAGTTGTTGGTCCTTTATCCCGTTGGTATGACCCTATCTTTCAATACCTACAAGATGGCACACTTCCACTTGGCATCACCCATTTTGAAAAGAAAGCCCTTATTTGCCACATAGCCTGTTATACCCTCCTAGGAGGCACCCTTTATCATCATGGCTATGACGGGAATCTACTTCGTTATTTGAATGTTACTGATTCTATCCACGTATTTAAGGAAATACATGGTGGTATTTGTGGAGGACATACTAGTGGCATGGCCTTAGCTAAAAATCTATTGAGAGTAGGCTATTCTTAGCCTACCAAGGAATATTATTGTTGCAACTTCGTCAAGAAGTGTGAGATATGCCAAAAATATGGAAATTTGATACATGCGCCCAACACAAGTCCTACAGCCTATTGCAACTCCTTGGCCCATTCTCCAAATGGGGCCTGAATCTCATAGAGAAGCTCCATACTTATTCTTCAAATGGTCATACTACACATCATCACTAGCACTGAATACTTTACCAAATTGTTAGAGGTTGTCCCTCTCACCTATGTCACTATGTGCGCAGATCTCAAAAATTCATCATGAACCATCTCATATGTCGTTACGGGATCCCCTTGGCCATTGTCACTTATAATGGTAAAATCCTTCAAAAATAAAATGGTTAAAAACATTGTGTCAAAGCTTCCATATCCAACTTAAGTGGTCCTACCCCTTATTACCCTCAAGCTAATGGATAGGTCAGAGGCCACCAATAAGACCCTTTTATAGATCATGGAGAAAATGGTCAGTAAAAACCAGCCTTAATTGGCACCTACTGATACATCCTGCCCTCTGGGGCCTATCGTACCCCCATCCACACTCTTACTAGTGTGACCCATTATTCACTTTTCTATGGAACTGAAAGCCATCATACATTAGAAGTGGAGCTTCCCTCCCTGAGAATATCTCTCAGAGACTATCTTGATAAATATGAAGACTACAGATTCGCTTACATAGTAGAGTTAGAACTATTATATGAAAGGTGTATTAGAGCACTTAATCACCTAAAATCCTATAAGAACAGAGTGTCCAGAGGATATGAAAAATGCATCATTCATCGATAATTTTATGTAGGAGATCTAGTCCTCAAATAAAATCAAAAGAACTCTGTCAAAGATAGAGAAAAGAAAGGAAATTTTTGAGGCTAATTGGATAGGTACTTATGTTGTAATTGCAAAATATGGATCAGGGGCCTACAAACTTGCATATTTAGATGGTAAAGAGCTTCCAGAGCCTATGAACACCATACACCTCAAGCGGTTGTACTGCTTAATCATGGCTAGGAATATCAGATAAAAAATAAAAATTTCAAAACAAAAAAAGAAAAAAGTAAGCAAAAAATAGAAAAAATGAGAAAATAGTACCAAAAAACAGTAGGTCGTCGTCATGTGAAAACCGATGTAATTATGGCAGCAGGGGGTAGGTCCTTTGAGTGAAAACTAGGTTTTGGTGCTTAAGGAAGATATCTCCAGATACAAGTTACTCTTACAGAAGGACGGCCGTAATCATTAAAACTTTTTAGATACGACCTTTTTCTACTAGGTCTAGGAACCCTACTAGGACCACCTTTGCATTATCATGATTTGGTTTGTTTTCTCTTATATTTGCATAGAGGATATTACCTTAGCATACTCCCATCTAACGCTGAGCATCCTTAGTACCATTATCACCTTCGTCATAAATACACGTGTGGCATTTTTTCCCCTTTGTATATTCCTACATCACGCTACGAGAATCCACACTTCTTTGTTCTTGTACATTGTTTTCAGAACATGACCTTGGAAAATACACAAATATTCCAAAAATGAAGCTACACATAAACACCTGAAGATCTGTAAGATTTCCCTTTTCAGGGATAAAGCTACATTCGTTTCGCAACATTATCTTAGGGAAAACCTAAACAACAGTGGAAAACATGTAGTTGTAGAAAACTTATCTCTTTAAGATAAACCCAAAAACATTAGAAACATATATCAATGTTGTCCTGTAAAAACAAAGTAGTGCTTTAATTACATTTAGTTGTTGGTTTGTATTGTTTTGATATGCTTAGTCTGTTGATTTGTTAGTTCTTTGAATAGGTTCGTTTTCTTATCATTATATTGGATCTTGTGTGATTTTAATTATATATTACATTGCATTCAAATTTGAGGAACTCTCATACTTGTAAATGAGTGTTGTAGGATTCTTTGCTTATTGTGTGCGTCCTTATGAGGGGTCATTTTTACTTACTTAGATTAAGATGGTCATTCTTATCTCTTGATTAGTTTATACATGTATTTGTTTTTAGTTGTATTATGTTGTGTTGTTTGTAAGTGTATATTTGTTTAGTTTTGTTAACATTTGCTTGTGTGTTTTGCACAGTTGTTTATTATCACATTCTATCATCTATCATTTCATCGCATTTTTAACATCATTCACTACATCATATATATACAAATAATGCTAAGTATTACATCAAGCATTTATGCTAAGCTAATCATTACATGTCTTATTATCAATGGGGGCAAGAGGGGTTGCGCATAATCGCAAATATATCCCCCCCCCACACCGATATCATCTAGTATCATCCTAAGTGCTAGCATAAAAACTCATAAATAACTCATGAATCTAAGAACATGTGTTTCCATCTATAGATACATCATCAAATATGAAAGCAGGAAATACACACATTTCTAAATCTAAGATATGTTTCACACACGAAGGAAAGGACAAAACATACATCATAAATCCATCATACAAATGATACATCAAATGTCCATATATACATGTATAACTGTCAAGATCAGTGCATCAAAAATAATACATCATCGATATAATGTGTCATCTAAAAAGGGGCATACATAAAAAAAAATCTATCCTTCATCAAGAGGCGTCCTCAAAACAATGGTACATACAACTATATGTCAAAAATCATACCTTCATAAGAGGCATGTATATAAAATAGTCTGTACAAGAGAAGTAAGAATGTAGAGCTCAACAACAGCTCTCACCCTCGCCAGGGCTCCCGGGTTTGTCAGCTAGTCGATGAAATAATGGAGGCTATGATGGAGCTGCACTTAGGGGCACCTCCAAACTGTTTAGATGGCCCGTGTCTAACCAAATCCTCTAGTATGGGCTTGCCTCACTGACCTCACTGAGTGGCCTAATCTCCGTCACCTAGAACTTATCATACTCGCATCTGACTGCTGGAAATGATACTGACACAATGACCTATTTGGAACTACCCTAAACGTACGCAAGTCCTATAGTATATAGGCCTCTCCATCAAATATCATCACATCTCCTATCAAATCTGAATATCTATGAATTGAGAGCTACCTATAGGGAGCCATATCACTGACCTGTCAACCTATCAACGTCGGCCTAAGCCTATCTAGAAAGCAACAATCTCTCAATCCCTATCTATCAGTGATAGCTATGTAACTGGGCTGGTGCCTGATCTCTCTATGTAAGATAGCCCTGTGACTATGTCTGTGGATGGTCCCTCTAGGAAATAACCATCTACACCTAAATATAGGACTGGTGTATGAAGATTAATATCTTAGCACCATATATGGCCAACTCTCACATCTAACTCTACCACATGAAGCATTATCACTAGCCCTAGGTGACAATATGTACCCTTGCATGATCTCTCTCAGTACTGTAAACATCTGTACCTGGGTGAGATGCCTGATCTCACTATACTGTAAGGGCCCATACTTGGTGCCCTAGTTACATCCTCTTTCACCAACCATCATATAACTGTACAGAAATGGCTTGCCTGTAACTATTGTTAAATAGCATCTCACTACCCATCAGTGCTAATACTCTCTGGAATATCAAGTGGTGGCCCGTTGCTCTAGTAAGTGCTTGCTAAAGAGGGGTATAAATTCCCAACTGGAATTCCCATTGTGGGAAACTCTATGTCCATTTCCCTATGTATCTATCTTGCTCTGGGCCTAGGGCCCTATCCCTGTGGCTGCTATGGTATGGGACCCTTTCCTCTACCTATAACATATTGGTGTGCATCAGTCCCACCCCTCACCATCATCATCATCACTATCAGCACCACCAATAGCTCCACCCTCCATCGACCACTAGGACACCCTACTGGAGGTGGTCTAACACCAGCATTATACGCTGCTCTGGGAATGTAGTCAAATGGTGCAGGAAGCACACTATGATACCAGGGCCCGTACTCCAGGAGTAGAGGTTAGATCCCTAACCTATCTTAGTGAAACCCAAATAATAAGTGCCACCTGTGAGAAACTAGCCAATGCTCTATTGCGAGTAATTTGTGGCCCCATGTCAAAATTCTCTTGGGCTCTGCAAGCATACCATAGATCTAGCCCAGGAACATCCTGGGTACTGCCGAAATGCCTCTAGCACTGATCAACCCTGTATATCTCTCACATATAGCTATGGCAGCCTAGAATGAAATGCTCTATAGTAGCTATATTGAACTCTAAGTCATCCTCAGGCCACTGGAAATGTCTATAAGGCCTCCAAACCATGGAAGCCTGCCTCATCTCATCCAACTCATGCTGATAATTATATATGACCCCCATGTTGGGTCGCACATCGTCCCCTACTAGGACCTAACCCATCGTCGAGGGCTCGTCAAGAGCCCAAACTATTAGAACACCTAAGGGGTGACTAATGGCAATATGGTCCCATGCCCAAATCTACAGAAGGTGAGTAAGTCCTACCATCTTCTGACGGTAGTAAGTAATCAAATGGAGGTCCCAGTATAGATGTGCTAATATGCACTGACCCCAGCAGTAGGTCTCTCCCTCCACCAAACCAAGAATCACTCCCAGGAGCCCAAGTGGAAATGAAGCACCAGTCTTATCAGGGAGTATAACTCCACTGATAAGAGCCATCATATATACCACTACTCGGTCTAACTTTGGATCATCTATACATCGGGATAGTCTAATGGACATCCCGTGCTGTGGTATAGTAGGAACACTAAAAAAATGTTTGATATGACGCTAAATATTGGTCCAACGGCTCGTAGTCCTGATAAGTTATCCCTGAATCGAGACCCGCATGATGTGCCATACATCCTCCAAGGTAATGGTGATCTCCCCAGTTAGGAGGTGAAAGCACTAGCTCTCGCTATGCCATCACTCTGCTATGGCTGTCAAAAGGCCATGATCTAAATTGATCTGGGGTATCTCAGCCACACGAGTCAGTCTCGTCACATGTAAAAGGATCACCAGGGTCACTCTATCATCATCATCAAACTACACCTCTATCATAGCTAATCGATCGTAGCACTCATGAGTCTGAAGAACGGGTAACATATGCTGCAAAATCAATGCAAGTGTTAAGCATATAACATTTCTATATATTTTTCTAAGGAAAAATAATTCTTTTAAATGCATCTAACTTACTTATTATTCTTTTCTTCTAAACTAATCTCACCTATATTCTTCTATACTTGGCTATTCTCTAGCCAAAATTCTTTTCTCACTTCATTCTAGCGCATACACACCTCCTTTGGCACCTGCGCGCCCTTGCAGATGCATATGCGCACAACCCCTTCTTTTCCCTTTTGGCGCCGACCATACAGGATGTGTACATGCTCATTATGATGCCTACACACTTGCTTCAATGTGCATGTGTGCACATGGCCATTCAAAACCCTAACCAATGCATACGCGCCCCCTCTAACTTTTTCTACAGGTACGCGTGCACATACCTACCTTTCCCAATGGATACATGTGCACGTACCTGCTTCTTCCAAATAGGTACACGTACGTGTCCTTACCTCCCATAAGTGGATGCACGTGCATGTCCATGTATGTTTTGATGCATGTGCATGCGCGTACCCATCAAACCGATGCATACACCCACACACATGCGTTAAATTTTGTCCTACCTACCCTAGAAAACCCTAGAAAAGGCATTAAATACATAATTAATAGGGGTTAGGCCACTCACTAATGGTCCATCCAATAGGTCCTACATGTACTCTTGAATGTGATCCACGTGCCTCGTCCTCCTTGGTATCCTCGCCATCTCACTCCAGGGCTCTCGCTTTTGCTCATGGTAAAAATTTGTAAAGGCTCTGGTAGAAATGAATTGGTCGTGATTGTTTTACCGACCCCGGGTGGGTATACTAACCCGTTGTGATGCCCCTGGGGCATGTTTTCTCCGTCGTGATCATTCTAACCTTCTTCTATCCGCCGTGATAATTATTTTTGTATTAAAATAATTATTTTTACTAATTTTCCCACGATGGGGCACTTCGTGCCCTCCAACGGTCACTTCTTCGTCGTGTTGAGATAATTTACAAACCTTTCAGGCACCTTTTCCCACCTTTTCCTCTATTTTTCATCTATTTTCCCTTGTCATGATGATTATTTACTAATTTATTTTAAATAAATTATTCTCGACCTGTCTTTCTTCTTATGGGTATAGATCCTGGCTCTTTGGCAGCCTTGCCTTCCCATTACCGCCTACGCACACATTTTTATAAGATCTTTGGTCTTTTGAAATTCTTCTAACTGATCAAAAACATGAAATAAATAAATAAATATTCACAAAAATATCTAAAAACAACAAAAATATTGAAAATATCAAAAAATGGCTCAAAATTGGTTAAACCGATCACCTACGGTTGGAATATGTGTCTATTGCATGACACCCCCAAATCTCACTGACATTTTCAAATGTTTTGAAACAATGACTCACGCATCACCAAAATCTTCAAACACCTACACAAGCTATGTTCCTTACTTCATTTGTACTCTGGGGCAATATCAATTGCCTGGTATTGTTTTCGTCGTGCACATTACTTTTTATAGGACAAAAGTGTCCTCCATCTTCCCCCTTGTATAATACACCTTTCTTGGGGAATTATTCTTCACCCTTTTCATTTATCATAACATTTGGGACTTCAACTCGATAACAAAATATTTGTGCAACTATCTTGAACGTTGTTGGTTTAAGTGTGTGTGATTGTACTTATTTCCCTATCAGGTGATTCTGTTTATTTCTCGTATTGCATTACATGCATGTATGTTGCATGGAGTTGGTCATTTTTAGCACAAACCAATTGTTTGTATATTGTATTTTCATGTCATTTTTATGCTTCCATCACATACTCACATTTTAATAAGGACCCATGAGGAGGATTCTAAGCATTATGATGATTAAGTATTGTTAGCAATTGATTTGTGGATAGCTCTATATCCCTTTTTCTTCTAGTTTCTCATCTTCTCTGAACACTTTTCTTTCTATTTGTTTCTTTTTCAATTGTCAATTGAGTTTCTTCATCACCCCATTGACACTCGAGGGGGCATTTGTCATCCTTCATCCTATTAATTTTTCTACTTGTTTACATTTGTCTACTTTCTTTGAAGTGATGTAGCTTACGTCACCTCAAAGAGGGGAAAATGTAGACACCTGTAGTTTTATCAATACACTATTATTTCTAATGGTGACTAATGCTTCTTCCCTTTACATATTGATGGCACACCTCCAATTAAACCTATCTAACTCACTTCTTACGACACCCTTTTTGGTTGTTTTTTCCTCTTATAAACCATTTAAATAGGTTGTTATAGCCTCGTTCTAACTACATTATCTTCTTATTCTCTTCTATCTTACTTCTATTATCTCCCTGGAAGATCAATCCAATTTGTTGGATTGATTAAACCCTTCAGAACCCTTTTAGAACCCTAATCACTCTCTAAGAGAGATTAGCTAGTCTAACCTAGGTTAAATACCCTAAACATAGTCAAATCACACTTTGACTTGCTAAAAGTGATTTTTGGACTTTAGCCTTTGTCCCACATGCACCCAAATCCCCCTTTTCTTCCAAACCAAAAAATATAAATAGGGCCATACCCCCTCCCTCATTTCCTAAGAATTCTCTGTTCTTCCTAGCATAGATTATAGCAATTTGTTTAGGCTTTAGTTTGTATTTCATCTTCTTCCATTTGAGCTAAAAACATTTGATTTTGTATTTCATAGCATTAACATGGAGTAAAAGGGAAGATCCATTGGCCTTGAAGCCATTAATGGGGATATCTCTTTCTCTTAACACATAAACTGAATGCTTAGATCCTCTTAGGTTCATTATTTCAAGCTTTCAAAGAATAGAGATTAACTTCATTTTCTTAGTTTGCATGTTTATTTCAAATTAATGTATGTAAAGAAGAAATCCTTGCTCATTTCTTAGGACATGGTCCATTGATCAGATTGTTAAAAGCCTTTGGGGTTTCTTTAGAGATTCTTACCCCAAATCCATGGATTTTACAACTTTTCATTAAACACAGTAAGATTGAAACAATCACTAAGGTAGTGGATAAAGATATGAATTTATCAAGATAGTGTTGATATGTTGAAAGATCCACTTCGTAGGTTTTCCAATTATAGGATTTCAATGATAAGTGAATGCTTGTTTGAATTTTTTAATGTTTTTTCATATTTTTGGATTTTTTAAAAAATATATATATATTTTGGATTTTTGCGAGTTTTAAAATTTTTGAAATATAAATGGAGAGAAATGTAAACAAACCTAAATGCACAGCAAAAAGGAAAACATTCCATGGCCTATTTAATAAATCAGGAGGAAAAACAAAACGTGTGCAAGCGACAAAAAGACATAAAATAAGCATTGCAAACAAACCCAATATGAATAGGAAGGAACCACACCAACTTAATATGTGAACTAAGATGTAAATAAATTCTTTGTAATTGGTCTACAGTAATAGTAAACAAAGTACAACAAAATAAAAAACTCAAATAAGTAAAAGCATCATCACAATGTTGACAAACCACACCAGTATAATATAATTTATAAAAATGATGTCTAATGAACTAGATAGATTTAAATGCCCCTCAGTGATATCTTAGAACAAGAGAGGAATGGATCATGCCAAAGAGTGGAGTGATACTTAGATACTCCAAAAGATACTCTTGTTGGATCCCATTAAATTTTGATCTTGATTGGACTAAAATGTGAAATCTAAGTGTGCCCCAAGCAAAATTATATTGTGAAAGGGTAAATGATTGCCTCAAGCATAAATATACACCACAGGAAAGAAAAATTATTAGCGAAAGATGATCTGGAATGATCATGAGAAGTTTTGTCAAAAGGTGAAAGTGTTGAACTGTGTTACACAAATGATGAAAATTTGACCAAAAATTATTTGAAATGTTTTGATTTTGACAGTTTTATACTAATTTTTGGATTTTGGAACAATTTTGTATTTTTTGAAACATATTTGAATGTTTTTCTAAGTATTTTACAACTCAAAAAAAAAATTCACTTATTTTAGAAGCATTCCATTCCATTGGAAGAAATGTAGATGATAAAATGATAAGGTGTTTCACTCTGCTTGTGACTCCACACAATTAGGAAGATGTGAGGGTTCATCTTGAGAGCCAAGAAGGATGTGAAAATGAGGTTAATAGTGATATGAAAGTGAGTATAATGGATGTGAAGACACAAGGTGTAACATTGATCCATATGATAAAAATGTAACTCATCTCTAGTCAAGATTATTTGACCAATTCCAAGATGATTCCACTTTATGGGTTTTGACTTGAATTAGATCCATACATGGCCTATTGATTGAAAATATTTGGTTAAAGGAATTTTTGTCTCTCTTAAACATAAGAAACCTCTTGGGATGTATTGGATTAACCACTTTTATTAATATTTCATAAAGGCTTGATTTTTTGATTAATTTTTGTGAAGGAACCCCTACATGTTGCCTCATGTTACCAGTAAGAAAAAAGGGCTCAACACCAAAGACAAAATGTAGGTGAGTAAGGGATTACTCTTTTCCTAGTCTCATACTACTAGTGAGAAGTATGGACTTATCACTGAATACTTTGAAAGATGAAAGGTGTAATGATTTTATAGTTTTTTTTTATATTTTTATGATTAATTTAATTTTCCTTATATGTTGATAATGTGCTTTTTGGGAAGGAAAACTATTCCCCCAAGTCTCATCCTTATGTTACTATTAGGATGCAAGGGTTCAACATTGTAGGTTGTGATGGGTAGTAAAAAAGGAGTGGGTCAAGAAGTTTGAGCTTTATGTTAAAGAGAGAGCTTGTTTGAAAGGAGGAGTTGCCATCAGTAAGATTTGAGAAAAAGCCTTAGGTGAAAATATCTGAAATGGTAGAAACCATAACAAAGATGAGACACAAAATTTCCAATAGGAATAAGGTTAACCTGTGTCATAATAGGTGAAGAATGAAAATATATGATAATGATATGATTAATATATTTGACGATAAATGGAATTCTTAATATTAATTGTACTCACTTTTTCATTTTGGATTCACAAATAGTGCTTAAAGAAAAGGTTTAATACATTATTTTATTCTCTTTTTATACGTTTTAAGTATTTTGAGTTTTTGAGGATGAGGATTTGAAATAGAATCATCAAGAAAGGGATCCATGTTTTTTAAAGTTGAAGGGTCCTAAAATATGATACTTGAGTGGAGGAAATCTAAGTCAAGGAGGGAATCGAAAGATTTGATAGGCCCTAAAATACAAGACTTGGGCAAACATGATCCAAGTCAAAGCAAGAAACCTAAAGATTCGATAAGTCATGCAGTATGAGAATTTGGCCGAAAAGGTCTAAGTTAAAGAAGTGAATCAAGTGATTCAATGAGTCTTGAAGTACAAGACTTGGGCAGACGGGATCCAAGTCAAAGGATGTGTGATGAGATAAATATTTGATAAGATCTATGTGATGTTAGAGGAGGATTTTTGTGGTGGAGAATATGTTGAGATTCCTATTCAGCTGTGAGTGAAAGAGTGCGAAGAGAAAATGATTGATCTTTAGATGTATATCCAAGATTCCTTATAGGCCATAAAGAGAAAATATTCAATGTTTCTCCTTCAAGGATAGGAAATAATTTTTTTGATGAAATATGTACAATTAAAGTGTGAAAAGGTTGTATAAGGATATTCCTGGGTATACAAACCTCTTGGAGTGTATACATGTAGATGTATTGACAGGTAGGAATAATATTTGATGATATTCCTAAAAGATTGATCGTTTTAGGCATGATGTACATGGAAGGCTACAATGTTGTAAGTGTCCAAGATTTTTGTGGTTGTGCTTTGACAACAAGAGTAAATATGCTAGGTATAAGAGCCAATAGTGGAAGAATAGAGTCAAACTTAGTGGTGATTGATGATGAACCCTCCTCTGTAGCATCTACAGATATATCAAGGGTTGAAAGATATTCTTGAAGAAAGGTCAAGCTCTCATTTGATATTAGAAGATTGTTGTATAAAATAGGTTCAATGTCTTTTTGGATGAATGGAAGAAAATATGGAGAAGAAATAGATTGGTTTGGAGGGATAGATACTTGATCTTTGTGATTATCTTGTTGAATGTTAGTATGTATAGAAGTGTGGATAATAATCAAATACTCATTAGAATTTGTGGAAATCAGCGCTTCATCGATCACGAGAGCTTTGTTTTCAAGCTCTATGGAGATGGTTCTCTCATCAATTAAGTCTTGAACAAGATTGGGTTCCCCATTATAAAATGGTCTCGTAGTTGGATATTTGATCATGTTAGCCTTTGATAATTGCTGAAAGACACTGGGTAGAATTTCTTCGAGAGGTGGAAACTAACATTCAACTTTATGCGGAGTAACATCTACAATATAGGATATGATGGATTTATAATTGATGTTATTCTAGGATTCACCATGTTTGTGAGATTTTTCCAGTGTATCATGGTTAGGAAATGGGTTAG
Source organism: Taxus chinensis (assembly GCA_019776745.2). Lineage (NCBI taxonomy): Eukaryota > Viridiplantae > Streptophyta > Pinopsida > Cupressales > Taxaceae > Taxus > Taxus chinensis. The sequence continues at coordinate 23,881,984 of CM034149.1, forward strand.
AAAACACCTTTAGATTATCATTGGGTGTCTTGGTAGATGGTAGGTCTTCAACCACTATGTCCCCATTGTCAATGAGGTTGTGGATATAATCACGAAGTTGTTTGCATATGTCTGTTTGATGACCATAAATGCGATGAAGATAAAAATATTTGTTAGGTCTATACTAACCTGGATTAGGTTCAACTTCAGGGAAGGGTTATGTTATAGGATAAGTGACCATATCAGCACTTACCAGTTGTTTCAAGACGCTTGAAAGAGATTCCCCTAAAGACGTATATTGTCTTTGGTTGTACTCACGATAAGGAAAAGTTTCTCTTTTTGGAATGGTGATGGATGGTTTAGAATTTATTTGTTTTAATTGGTTGTTCTGTAAGTTGTGCATGTTGTAATTATTCATGACACCATCATTTATAATGTTACGATTATGGTTGATATACCTAGGTTTATAATGAGAAGTGCAAGGGTTGTTGTTGTGATGATTATGCCAATTGTATTTATAATGAGGCTTGATCAATCCTTTATAAATGAGGGATTTATTTATTTGAGTTCCCTTTTTGATAACTTCCTCAAAACTGTTGAGGTATTACATCTGCATGTTAAAGGGTAGCTCATTGTTAAGGATTGGGATGAAGATGTTAAATGTCTATTTCTCAGGGATTAAACAGGGGAATCTACTTGTGATTCCTTGTCATCATTGTAAGAACTATGCAAAGATCTTGTTTTTTCTCTCTTTAGCATTTCACAAATCCATCATCATGACCTTAGAATTAAAATAAAAATGTTTAACGAACTTCTCTGAGAGGTCTACGAAGGTAGAGATATATCCCTTTGGAAGGTGTATGAACCAACATAAATCTTGTCCTACTAGAATCTTAGGAAAGAGGTGGAAGAGAAATATATCATTATAAGCCACTTCTTGGCATTCCATGAAAAATTCTTTAACATGCTCTCTAAGATAAATTTTTCCCTTTTATTTGTCAAATTTGGGTGTCTCGAAAGAGTGTGGGAAGGGTATGCATAAGATTTCCATGTCAAAAGGGTATGGACAAAATTCATCAAAATTGAATTATTTTCATTGTTTTTGCATGCCTGAAATAATGTCCTCCATAATTTTCCACTCTTGAGAAAATGGTGAATTGGTTTGTGGGATAAATGGTGATTTATCATTCTTTGATTATTTTTCTCTTTATTGGTATCAGAATGAGTTTTGAAGGTGTTGTCACTTTTATTTTTGTGTTCGTTACCTTTGGTATCACTCTTAGTGACTATAGAGGATAGAGGAGCCAATTTTTTTGTTATTTTCTTCATTTGATCTGTGAGGGCTTGAATAGGATTGGTGGCTCAATCAATAGATTTACCTTTACAATCAATATTTTTTTACTTGGTTTTGTATCGTCATGTTTGTTTGAATCAAGTGGTGGGCCCTTAGGGGATTTAGGTTGTCCTTTTAAATCTATCAATTCATCCTCATTAAAGTTTGAGGGAAATCATGTTCCCATTGTGAGGAGACAAAGAAGGAATTGGTATTTGTTTTATCGCAAAGTGGCATCTATAGAAATATTTTTTAAGTTGGTATTCATCCACTTTGTCAGAGCTGATACGGAAAGGATTTCTTTCCTTCCATCGAAAGGGAGTATAATTGCAATGTCATTTTCCTGCCATTGTTTAAAAGTGAATTCTAAGATGAAAGAGGGGAAAAGAAGGAAATTCTCAACCCTAGAAAAATAAGTGCTAAGAGGAAGGAGGAAAAAAGGGTTAGTTGATTTCCTGATTCCTAAAAAATGAGAGATAAGAGAAAAGGGACTAAAATGGGTTAGATGTGCTCTACTCTGTAACAAAAATGGATGTTAAGAGAAAAGAGACATGATAAGGTTAACACAATCAAATATTAAATACGTGAGCGATAAGAGTGATGAAGATAGGTGAAAATATAACCCTTAATAAGATGAGTGTTAAGAGAAATGAACAAGGGGTGAAAAGTTAAACATGCTCGATACTTAACAAAATGAATGTTAAGGGAGACAAGACTTAACAAGGTGAAATGTGATTAATTCTTAACAAAAATAGCGATAAGAGTGATGAAAAGAGGGTGTGAAAGATTAAATCTTAACAATATGAGTGTTAAGATCGGAAAAAAGAGGGAATTTTCAACACTTAACAAAATGAGTGATGTTAAGGTGGAAGAAGGGATTGAAATGTTAGTTTAGAGGTTTCTTAGCAAATTGAGTGCTAATAAAGATGACAAGGTTTAGAATACTTCACAACCCTTTACAAAGTGAATGTAAAGAGGGAAGAGGCAAAATAAGTTAGTTTTCTTAACTTGTGACAAAATGAGTGCAATAAAAGGAGACTTAAAACATGATGAAAGATGCTCAACTCTTAACACAAATCTGTTAAGGGAAGAGACTTAGGAAATGATGATGACTTTTCTTGACTCTTAACAAGATGTATGTTTCAAAGAGGATACTAAAGAAGACAATAAATGATGTCAACTCTTAACAAAAGTGTGTTAAAGGAGGAGACACAACAAAGAAATGAGAGTACTTAAAGAATGATAAAAAGAATTTTGTCACAAGAGGTGAAGAAATGATGATGAGAAGGTATGAATCTCATGAAAGTGGAGATAAAATAAAAATAGAATGTGATTGGTTAAATTATCTCAAATTAAAGTAAATTTAATGCTTTAAAGAGAGAAGTGAAGAAATTATAAGGATGTAAACAATGCAATAAAGTTATTATGAAGTGAGACAACATAAGATGATGGGAGAAAGATATTGAAAATATCATCAATTTAACAAAGTAAATGTGAAATGTGATGACATAAGAGTATGAAATGATCAGAGTTAAACAAGATAATGTTAAACTTAAGACTTGAGAAAATGAAAAATAAAGGTGATCAAGAGGGTGCTTGACAATGATAAAGTGAGTATCACGATGCCAAGAATTAGGTGAAGAGGATCAAAGTACTCAAGTGTAGATATAGATGTCTGCAACCCAAGACTTAGAAATGTTTACAAAGTAACAAGGTGGATGAGAGATAAAATTTGAATGAAAATATTGAAACACAAGTGTGTGACACATGAAAAAAGTGAAAAATGATGTAGTGAAAGTTGGCCTCTACCTTAGAATGGCTTGGAAAAGGCATGGCTTCCTAGGTGGCTCTCTCAACTAGGTATCAGTAGTATACCCGAGTGAGCGCGGTGCTATTTCTAGTTGTCGGCTTTACTTTACCACCTTTGAAATAATGAGAAAATATCTTGCTCAAATAAATTGCACTGGGGTCACCACTAAGGATATCTATGACTCTAATCTCAAAATGTGTACTAGTCAGTTGAGATGGGGGTACCCATTTTGTTAGTCCGTTCCCTTAATATGCTGACTACTTTAGGGTTCTTGTGGTGCTCCTCAAGTGAGTTTTATGGCTTAATTCAAAGCACTTTCACAGTTATAGTGGTTAGGAAATATCCTTGTCATGGGGGATTAGTGTTCTATGGGGTTGGGATCCATGCTTGAGGTAGGTGGGAACTCGGTAGGGTGCCAAGTAAGTCAGGGGGAGTGTTGGGGGGTTGGGGTGAGTCTAGGGGGTTAGGTCTTAGATGAGTTGACGTGACTTGGGGGGAGGGGGGGAAAGGTTAGGATAGGGGTAGGGATCAACTCACCGAGCTACAAGGGGTGGGGGGCAGAAAGGGTTAGGGGTAGAGAGGTGGGGGGATTCAATAAATTTTTTATTTTTATTTCTCTGAATTAGGTTTGTTTAAAATTTGATTGGTTTAATCTGATCTATTTTATTATTTTTATTTTATTTTTCTATTGCAAGAAAACAATTGGGTCAACAAGATTTTTTTTGCATAAAAAACCATAATGTTGAAAGTAAATTTTGTTTTGTTAACTCTTGATATAAAATAAAGTGCCACTACAAAAAACACTTGCAAATATTGCAAAAAAGGTGAAAACAACAACATGACATTAATGTGTTTTTGTGATTTTGCAAACGAATAATTACCACCAAAAACAGATGTAAACAATATTAAATTCTTAAACAATAAAACAAAGAAAGAAAAGTTTTTGTTTGAAGTTTACAACTAATTCATGTGCCTCTAGAAAACCTGCAAAATCTTGTAAAGGTTGCAAAATCAGATATTTAACATGAAACAAAACAAATAAAACAACTAAATAATAGATAAAACACAAAAAATGAAGATGGGTGTGGTCCCACCGGGCGTGCCAAAATGTGAACAATGAAAAACTAAACTAAAATGGAAGATAAGAAAAACAAATAGTGAAAACCTTCTTGTAGATTTCCAATGCAAGCCTCAAGTCAGGTTGTAGGAAGCCTATCTTGTGTAACCTTGTGGAAGATTGTGGAATGTGTATTTGTGGGTGCTCTTCAATGACCTCCAAAATGGGGATGTAATTACTATAAACAAAAATAAGAAAGCTTATAATATACAAAAATCTAAGAGGATATGGGATAGGATAAGATTGTTTTTTATAAAGCTAAGTGTTGGTTGGAATTTGGTCACAGATAGTTGAATGCACATGCTAAAAATATAATTTTAGGAAGTTGCAACAGTTTTGAGAAGATCAATTCCATTGAAGTAAGAGAATTAATTAGTAGAAGTTGCATCCTGAAAGGTGGTTGTAATTATAATTGAATTGCCCCCACCTTTCTAAGATTCTAGAAGTGTATTTGACTAGATTGGTGAAGTGGAGTCCAAGTGGATTTAACTAGGATGAGGGAGTGGAGTCAGAGTGGGAATCTGAGTGGTAGTTGACTAGGAAAATAGGTCTATTTTCCTAATTTGATAACTAATTTAATTATCTATAATATGCGCACTAAGTAATTAATCATTTATTTAATAAATGATGATTAAGTTAGATAAAGGCGTGGTTAGAGACTAATTTAATTAATCCTAACAAGATGAAAGTGCATGATTTAATCAATTTAATCAATCAATCAGAAAGGGGGATTAATAAGATGTGTACTAGGATAAGATGGAAACACATGTAATTTAGGGTCTCTACAATCCCTATACTCAAATCCCATCTTCCCAACAATACAACCATTGACCCAACATCTCTAGGAATATTCTAGTAGTAGTGGACTCATCATAAACGGACAATAGTCTGATGATCCCACTTCGCATCAGTCACATATCCTCTTATAGTCTTAAACATCTATGGGATCCTATATCGGAGGTATATGGTATCTATCACCTGCAAAAACAAACAAAAATCACATCACTTACCATTTTTATCAAAAAAATAAACTGATTGCCACTAACTGCTAATCAACGATGAAATCTTTATTTAGATTGATGATGATCCACCCAATTTCCACCGGTCATATGATCATTCAATATTGGGCATTCCCACCTAAATCTTGTCAAAAATTACAACAAAATAAAATAATAAAAAAAATACAAAACTTAAACCTATTTACCTCTCTCTTTTTCTGTTGCCTCTTCTGACCACTTCTGCTCACCTCTATCTCTCAAAAACACTCAAAATAAACCAATAAAAATTCTCAAATCACAAGTGAAAACATCACAAATGAACCATTTGTGTGCCCAAATTAGCTTAAATAGTCTTTATTTTTTTCGATCGCTGATGATTGTAAATCACAGCTGATTGTCACACTAACCGCCAATGATCATTAATCAGCACTCATCCTAACCCTTTTTACATAGCTTATCTATTTCAGTCACCTAGTCATTTTTCAAACACACTACGACACTATCAAGAGATTATATGCCTTTTCTTTGATGTTCAACACCTTGTGAAAACTCTATTTTTGACTATACATCAACTTTTGCACACATTATGGATGTCTTCCTATGACCCCTTGGTCCCACGGCTTCACACATCCTCAAGAAAGCACTACCATTGGATCCTCTCCACGTAGTGGTCTTCCCTAATCATGAATCCATAGGATTTCCACATTAGCATCTCACTCCTAAGGCTGCATAATGTCCCCTACCAAGTGTTTCCAAGATTACTACCATCCTTACAAACCCCTCCAACATGGTCATTTCATACTACAATAAATCCGTATAGCATATTTAAGCAGACCTACCCAATCAATCTAAATATTTTCAATCCAATGACCAACAAAGTAAGTCATTGGCTTGAGGGGGGAACAATATCCTTATCACAAAACTAGGGCATCCTCGTGCTAGTTTTTGTCTCACAACCTATGCCTACAGATAACTCAACAAAAAGGGGTAAATGTAGACACTGTTTTTTCACCCCTAGGTGACCCAACACATATTAATTATATTATCACTATTCACACTATTATTCCTATATTAAGTCCATTATTCCTATAATCCAATTTACCTTCGTAAATCATCATTCCCACATATAAGCTTATTTACCCTCCCCTAACCACATAAAACTAACCTATCCTAATTTATCTTACCCATCCTAACCCCCTAACATCTTCCTACCCAGATTCTTATCCTCCCACTGCTCATGAAACAAACTTAATCCTTAGATAGCAAGTGATTTTAACCATTTTCCATATTTTCCTTAGTTGGTATTTAACATCTCTAGATAAATCGACAGAAATATGAAATCACTGACAATCGTTATGAACGTCTTTTATTCTATGTAAACCACCTTCCTTCTCATTTCTCAGTTACAAATAGAAAAATCAGAGCTATTAGACTATTGTTGTATTTCTAAGCCTTTGCACAACATCACTACCTTACCAGACATCAACATCATGATGTCATTCTTTGAGGAATTCTTTCCAAATCATCAGTCAATCATTTGGAGCCTTGTCATCATCTAAAGCATTCGACAAGGTTAAAAAATTTCTCTTTATCATTTTCAGTTATATCATGCATCATTTGTAGTCTAAAATACTTTTTCTACACTATCCTCCATAGCCACTTTACATTCATTTCGTCATTTAATCACTTGATTAAAATTTAGCATATTTAAAACTTTGTAAGTGATTACCACTGATCCTCGATCATCATCGATCAATGTCCTAATCACCTTTTCCTCTCATTAGCCCTTATAACGCATTGCAATCTCTATTTTCTAAATCTTATCTATTTCTAGAGTCCCCCTAGTCCATCTTAGCACTGTCAAGACTTATTTTGCATCAAATACAATCTATTTTATAATCTTTTATCAAACTAAGCCCTTTTGTCTTTGATCATCATTGATCTCTTTAAATTTCATCATTTTTAGTAATTATCATATCTCTATCAATTTTTTTGGCCTAATCTATTGTCTTGTAAGGTGTATTCTTTGTAGATGATTGTTCCAAGTACCTCACACCCCATCACAAACATATACAATGCTTCGATCGTCTAGAATTTTTTTTATGTGGGAGCAACTCGATATCTCACATGATCTTAGCTTGTGCCATTGCACTCACACTGGAAATCAAAGACATTGAATATCAACTCAAAGTGATACGTGAAATACATGACATAAAAAAAAAGCTTGGTTCGAATATTTCTCAGACTTTGAGCTCCCTATTGCCCTATCTTGGGCCACCTATAAAGTAAAGAAGGTTCTCTTTATCCCTTTCAAATTCTATCCTTATTTTCATTAATTTATTATTAAATAAATTAATTGTTAAAAATGAGTTGAGACCCTTCAAGGAAGCCCTTTGGATTCCTGGGATTGGATGTAGCTGAGAAACTCCTTAAATATTTGTCTAATATTTATCTTCTCTAATTGTGTTTGTATGCACATATTCTCACTAAACAAAAGGAAGAGTATATATTACATTATCGTCATATCCAATGATCTCAAATTTAATTTTTTGGCGTAGGTATCATTAAACCCTGCTTTATTTAGATTTTTTGGTATTTCAACATAATAACAACTAACCAAAATTCACCATAAACACCACCCTTTGTCAGTGTCTAAAGAATTTTTCTTTTCTTTTCCTCAAAATTTAATGAAACTTAGTTCATCACAGAGTAGGCTCCGTAATATTTCCAATTCTTGGGATATAATATCCTAACACTTCACGAGGCTCCTAAAACTCTTCGCTGAAGTTAAATCTTCAACAAAGCCCACACATTCCTTTTTCGTAAAAATCACTTATGAGGGAATCTTTCCTAAGACCATCCAAAAGCTCCCAAAATGTTTACTAAGTTACACCATTATAAATAAGACTTAGATACATTTACGTTGAATATAACAGGGACTTATGAAATGCTCCAAGGATCCCAAAATCCTTCACAGAAGTCAATCTTTGAAAATGAGCAATTTTGGTAATTTTAACAATTTAGGCTATTTTGACTAGTTTGACAAAAAGGGGGAAAATCTTCAATGGGGTTGTCATATAAAATGCAATGAAAATTCATATGTGAAATTATTCCAAGAATGAATATATTGTTCGAGGTTAGTATCTACATACTCATTGAGGTTTAGAATCTTGAGTAGTTCCTCAAAGTATTCTATGTTCAGGAGTAGTCTTTTATTTATCAATGCTTAGTTGGGCATGTTGGCACGCCATCCAAAAAAGGTTTGAATTCTCACTTGAAGCATGTGAAACCATCAGGTTCCTCTTTATTTACTCAACAAGATGTGGTTAGAACATACATGATCATCATATCCATTACAACACACTATGAAAGAAGATACACCATCATATATTAACAACACATATAATAAGGAAATCATTCAAACTAGATAATGATTAATAATATTTGGATCCCAATAATACAATACTCAGATCTGATAATCCTGGATATCCATACACAATTATCCCTCATAACCACATTTCATTACATAACAAACATGTTCACTACATCCATGAGCTAAACCATGCACATACAAAGTTCTCTTATAAACTATATTGAAATTTCCTTATGTACACAAAATGGTACCTAATTACAAGAGTGCTACACCTATTTATACATGGTGGGAAATTTTCCTTCGCTGCTTACATGAATTTTCCTAATAATAGGATGCTTTCCTTTTAAATTCTACTTTTACTATAAATCAAGCTATAAATGGCTCGACCTCAACATGATTTAATCCTATAATTAAACACCTTCTCTGCATGTGTTTTACCTTCATTGCATGCACTTTTCATATTCTTGGACTCTACTTGCATGTCATGTCATCTTGATTTCTTACTTATTTTCAGCCTTTCTCCAAAAATGGCTAATTTCTTAAATTTTTGTTCATGCATGCAAGACTTCACATGCTAACCCATTTGTGCCTAGCATGCATGATTTTGTTCCTTAGATTCTTCCCTTAGTTCCCTGTACGCACTCATGTGTGTAGCCTCCAAATTTTGTGCATGGATAACAAAACCATTTCTTCACTCCAACATTACCCCACACTATGAGTATTATCTATCCTTAGTAATGTGAATCAAAGAATGCTCCTCCATTGAATGGTTGAAAGAAAGATGAAATAATGCAAAGAATATAGAATATGGGCCCTTACCCAATAAATAAATTCAATAATATGTGTAAGCACTCAAAATTTAGGCCTTCAGTGGTGAGAGGAGCTCTATAAACTCTCTTCTTATTACATCATCTAAATCTTTCCATCTATTGAGCTCTCTAACAAGATTGTCCATTGTTTCTTCTACAATGTCTCCTATTCACTTAGAAGTTATCTCACCAACATTTTCCTTTAACTCTTTCATCACCACATCCAAGTATGTGGTCACACCCTCTAAAGCATCCATTTTGTGTAATATTTAAGGGTGGATCTCTTTGAGTATTTCTACAATGGTGTCCTTCATGGCCTTTATCAGTTCCCTCTTATTTGTGACCTATGTCATGACCTTCTCACACTTGGCTGTATTGTTCTTCATTGTGGCATGTATCTTCTTTAACTTCACCTCCTCTATTGGAGTGTGTGTGCTAATAATCAGATCAAAATCTTGGCAGTTTTCAAATGCTTTATCTACCTTATTTACAGCCTCCTTAACCTCTGTAATCAGCGTATCATATTCCATTATCCTTTTCTCTACCTCCTCTTTATTCATTTTCTTCAATTCAGAAAATTCTTCAGTTGTCATACCTGGTCCATTCTTTGTTTGTATCAACATCATTTGTATTAGGTCCTCTAAGTAGTGAAATTTTTTGGGATACTCATCCTGGGATTGCTCAACCAATTCTAAGCATGCACGTGTGATACTAGCAACTATATAAGTTGATTTTTCATAAGCATCCACCGTTCTCTTCTTCTTATCTCTCAAGTCCTCTATGAGCTTTTGTATCTCCTTATCCTTAAGCTCTACTTCATGTCGCAACCTTTTGATGGCAGCATCCTTGTCAAAATTCTTTCTCCCTACCTCTAATGCCATCTTGTTAAGCCCATTACATGCCTACTCATTTGTTAGTTTTTGGAGTCGATGATGGGAAAATATTTTCCTAGTATTTTCTTCATTCGTTTCTCAGAGAGTGAATCCCTGCTAACTTTGAACTCCAGATCATCCATGTATGTGTGATAGTTCTAGGAGATCATCTTCCTAGTACATTTTAGGGCTTCATTCTTGTCAAAACATTCCCCAATAGAAAATTTCCTTTATGGGTACTAAATTTTGGTATATTTCCCTTAGAACCTTTGTGGGGTCATCAATATATCTCATCTAGGTAGACTATGGAGGTTGCCTTCACTTCCTCTCTCTAGCGCACTTCTTCTTTGGTGTCTCCTATGTAATCTTAAACTGTACGCCACTTGCTTCTCCTCTTACACCTATATATTCCCTAGCAACCTTATAATCATCCCTCTTCTTCCTCCTTATGCTCTTCCTCACATTCTCCTTCATGCTTTCCATCACCCTTGGAATCCTCTTTGCGTGCATCACACATTTCTTCTTCATGTTCTCCCTACATGGGATCTTCCTTAGGATTTTATTCTTCCTCCCACCCCTCTTCTACGCGCAACTCCTCTTGAACTGGTGCTTCCTCTTCTTCCTCGTGAGTTTTGACATCCTCTTGTTCTCTCTTCTATCCTAGTTCCTCTTTGAATAACTAATCCACATCTTCCTCCTCCTGCACAGGTTCCTCTTCTTCTTGTAGCAGATCTTCTTCAGGTGTCACCTCCTCAACCACCTATTCTTACAAGTAATCCTCTTCCTCATCCTCAATAACATAAACAACTATAGGTTTCTTCTTTACTAGGCTCTATTAATTCTTCATTAGGCTTGGATTTGTTATTGACGAAGGAAACTTCTGTTGCGCATGAAAAGTGCTTATGCCTTTAATTTCTTCCCTTTGCTACCTCTACACTTCCTTTCTTCAGATTTTCTCAAGTGTAGTCTCTTCTTCTTCTTCTTTTTCTTCTTCTTATCCTCCTCCTCCTCCTTCTGCTTTTTCTACTTCCTAGTGATGGGGAGGAAATTCACATTTTTGATTTGGAAACCCTATGGAAAAATTGGATCTATGGCGGCATTAGGCATTTAAAGGTCATGCATCATATGGTGGGATGCGGCATGCTTGATCGCTTTGGCCTGTCGCACATGTAGAATTTACAAGAATTATTTCCTACTATAACAATCATGGGGCTCAAGTCCATATTTTTTGACTCCACCATCTCTACATAGGATTTGATGCTTGATCCATACAGGGTCATAATTCTGACAGGAGACAAGTCTGGTAATTAGAATCTACCCCATTTGTACTGCAAGGTCCGTATGAGTGTGGGTTTTTGTTTAACTCTTGCTGAGGAACAATTTTACATAGAAATTACTTCTGTTGACCGTATATCCCTCCTGGAATGTATAGTTGCATTATAGGGATCGATAGAGGGGCTTATTTTGATTAACCGGGGGGCTAATTAAGATATATGGTGGAAAAAATCAGGTGACTCCTATTTATTTAGACTCTATTCTATTAAATATCTAAAAAAATAGTATACCTTGATGTAATAAATTATCTTTTTTCTGTCCCATCATAACAAAACTAATGGAGTTGTGATGAAAATGTTGATGTTATGTTGAAAAAATTGTAAAAGATTTGGATGGATTCCTTTCATAAAGTAGCTCATTTAGCTTCATAAACAAGTTTTGGAGTAGCTTGGCAAGCCCATTTTTTGGTTTGATCTCCTTTAAATGTAGATTCACACTCAAGTGAATTATGCAGTTCAAGATATAGACAGTTATAGTGAGTCCGACAGGCTTTGCCTTTCCCCTCCCTCAAACCTGGCTTTTTAGAGTTGGAGGGTCATCCTCTCCCTGGTGGGGACTTCGCTTCCTGGAATTTTCAAGGAGTTATGCCCCATCCCCTTCGATGTTTCTATCATACACTCCATGTACGATTGCTATTAATAGAACTTGTATTATATAAAATCATTTTTTAGAATTGGATCAAAAAATCATGAGATCATGCCTAAAATAATAATTAATATTACTTTCTAATTATTATCATAAATATATAAGAAAACAATATTATTACATTATCCTAAAATGACTCAAAATACAAACGATTAAAAATCCCACATATATTAATAACATAGCCAAACTAAAAAAATATAGTGATCACTCACACATAGATCTCTTATAGCTATTACATACATAGGCCTTCATAGTGTATCAACATGTAAAATCACATGTCATAATTAGGAACAAATAATTACTTTAAATATAAAATTCATATAGAAAAACCCATTTACCCACATGAAATATTTCAGAAGAAAAGGGCCACGTTGTGGCATAAGTATGTCAGTCGTGAGTGCAAGTTGTAATAGGAAAAGATGGAAAGTCACTGACATATTTTGTATGTCTATTTAAGATAATTTGTAAAGATGGATTTTGAGCTCATTACTTGTCAATCCACAAGGAAAATAAATGCACATTGTTTTTACAAATATAGTATTTTTTGTGGTAAATAACATCCATTCTATATAGAAACTATGTTCATCCCTAAAGAAATAAAAATGTTCAAATAATAACATTCCATCTATACAGGAATGATGTAATACTGCTTTAATCTAAATAAAACTGAATCTATTTTAAAGTAACTTACTATAACTAATGATATTCAGATAATTAGGAATTAAGTATCATGCAAGCAATAAGTTATTCAAATATATAACACTCCAAGAAAATGAATGGAGAAAGATGACTTAGCTAATTTTGATTAATCTGGAAGTCATTGGGACTGTTTGAGTGTTGGATTTGGATGGAAATATTGTCAAGAAGGCTTTGCGGAGGGTTTAGGAACTCACGGAATGTACATGACAGGAGCTCCCGCAGGAGGAAAGGAGTACCCCAGGTGCTACACCAAGTGACTAATATGGGTGCCTATTTCTACTATAGATGCTTGGAATTTGGTCTTTTATGGGTCAAAAGGTATTCATTGTTACTCACTTTTTGTCTCTCTAGTTTCGTCGTTAGGGTTTTGATCACAACTATAACTTGCAAAACAAATGTCTACCTACACATACCCACAAACCACATCAAATCTAATAAAAAATCGATGCAAAATAGGGAGTCGAGCTGACCCCAGGTGGTTACCCGAAGAGTGAACTTGCGACCGAGTGTTACACTACATCTTAGAATTCATGTATTTCTTTACACGTGTGTGTGTATCTATGCCCTAGGTTTCACTTGTCCCGAGTATAGCAGAGTGTGTGTGATGGAATAGAATGAACTCCCCTCCTATTCAATGTATGAAGATAAATGCAACCCTTGTCCCTTTTATAGAATGTGCTAGATGTATGCCTTATAGTGCTCTTGTGTCTTTTTTCAAGCGTAGGTGGTGATAGATAATGATTATAGTGTAAAATGACCCATTATTTAGAAGAAGTAACTAAGTATATATATGACTCCCTTGTTTGAATTTCGTAATTGGAAACTGAAAGTCCAATCCAAAGTGTTATGCAAACAATGACCAAGAAGCAAAAAGGATCCAAAAGAGTAAGAAGAAGAAATAGATGGACAAGAGCACAATAGGAGAGACAGAAGCACCTGGGCGCTTACTATCCTAACTAGGTGCTATTTTCCTAAGTCCATTAAACTGTAAATCAATCAAGCGTCGGAAGAGTTGTAAGATGTAAATCCAACAAAGTGCAAGAGATAAAGCAACCGAAAAGTCAAAAGGAGTTGTCAACCATTAATTTTATTTCTTAGCAATCATGTATACATTAGTATAATTTATGACCTAGAAATGTTCCGAAGTGCATATATTTTGTCTCTACATTTTCCCCCACTTTATGTTGTTGAGTGAATACTCGATATCATGAAGTAGATAGAATATGTTGTTAGAAGCACAATGGACTGAGACGGGGGTGAATCAATCCTACAAAATTCTTACTTCTTTTACCATTAGTTGCAACATTCATTAACATCAATTCAATAATATACATTCAATAAGATCTTATTAAGTGTGCACCATACATTCAAATGAAAATAACACATGAGAGAGAACACATAAACATAAGATGTAAGTGGGAAACCCTCAAGGGGAAGAAAACCCACTGAAAACTTTGTTGATATTACTCACAACAAACACTCAAGTGATTTTTGATATTGCTCACAACAAGAGACTCCTATGAATATGACTCATCATAAGAGATTTTGAAAAAGTATGACCACTAAATTTTTTTTGTTCTCGTAGCTAATTTTGATCCCAAAATTTAGCTCATAACACCTTCAAACCCTCATCAACTCCTCTCTCCTTAAACTCGCTCTATGCTCTTATTTCATGGATTTATTTGACTTGAAACCCTTGCACACATGCTATATAACCTTCTTAATATTTTTGAACTCATCCTCAGATTCCTTTTGATGCCCTTAATTCACTTTGTCTTCCTCGGACCTAGGTCGTATTTTCCCTCTTGTTACCATTTCTTGCACACCTGCAAGAATGCAACTCAAAACTTCATTCTCAGCTTGACAAAGCTTTTTGAAAGGCTTCCAAAATTTGAATTGAAGAACAAGTTCTTTGGGAATGACTTATGAACATTTTTCACAAGCTGAGGACTATAATTGCTAAGGTTTAGTTGAAAACATCGAAGGCAGAAACATCGGAATGACAGAGTACAGATTAGTCTTTAAAAATGGACTTAACCATTTTTAAGAGAAAAATACGTCAAAACGGCTGTCAATTTCTATGTCTTAAAAGCACCAGTCATTAGCATTCAAAAATTCATGTGGAGAAAGTTTAAATCGACTTGGTACCAATTTTATAAACTTTTAATCATGTGACCTTCATTTGGTCATCAAATTTTACTCCAAAATAAAAGGGCTACGTTTCGGCGGATCAACAGCTCATGCAAGGCTACTGGCAATACCATTTTGCTGCGGCATTTTGGGCCTCTCTTCATTTTTCTAACACCGGAAGACCTAATCCCACAGAATGAGCTCTAATTGACAAGTTTTCAAGCTCCAGTTGTAGGTCAATGAAGTCAAAGCTATGTCTTGACATCATATAGAGCCAGCGATCAAAAGGACATATTGACACCGATGTTTCATGGAGCTTTCCTATTCGTTTGCATTTCGCAAGTTTCAATCAAGGAAATGATTTGCGAAGGACGTGGAGCTATTTTATTGGTTAGAGCTTCACAGTTGACAGTCAAAGATATAGTTTGTGAAAGACATGGTGTTTTTCTATTTGTTCACATTTCACGGAACTTAGACCGAGCTAATTAGAAAATGTGTGGAGCTTTCTAATTCGTTCACAATTCGCAATGGTAAGTTAAGAAAAAGGTGAAAGACGCGTGTGGTGTTTCTATTTGCTTGGATTTCATAGTTGTAAGTCTAGGAATGACACCCAAATGCATGGGCCGTTTCTGTTAGTGTAAGTTATTATTTATCCTATTATTTATTTATTAGGATAATTCATACACTTGTATTACCCTTACATTTTTTGGGTTAGCTTGATTAGGTGTACTAGTTATGTGGAGTTAGCTTACTAGTTGTGTTGAGTTAGCTTCTCAGTTATGTGGAGTTAGCTTACTAGTCTTTTGGAGTTAACTTAACTACCAGTATCAGTTAGTGGGAGTTCTTCACCACTGATTTAGGTAGTAGTTGCACTTCACTCCTCCTATATGTACATATTTCTTATTGAGTAATTCAAGTCATTATATTGTAATGTATTGAGCATTATGGATTATGATGGATTTCCATATATGGTATTTTATCTCTTCTATTTTTGCAAATCTAATGTGGTGTACTATTATCATCTGAGATTGCGGCTCGAAACAATCTTCTTATCATTCCTTTCATGGTATCAGAACAATAGATGATGTAGACATCCATCTGTAAGTTTTTATTTGCAAGACAGGGTTTATTATTTTCATGTATTTGGAATTTTTTAGCAATTTTCTACAACATGCATTTTTTATGTAAAACAGAGTACAGTATTGGATTTGGAAGGTACCTAAACCCTAGAATCGACTATAAACTTGACCATGTTTCAAGACAGTCAAATCTGGATGCAGATATGTACCTTATGGGTGCATTCTTTTATCCATTGGATATAAGCGTGTACCTTCGGGATGCATTCTTTTACCCTCTGGATATTGTGGTTTTGGATACATTATTTTATCCACTAGATGCAGATTTGTACCCTCTGGGTGCATTCTTTTATCCATTGGATATAAGTGTGTACCTTCTGGATGCATTCTTTTACCCTCTGGATATTTCAGTTTTGGATGCAGTCTTTTATCCATTGGACGTAGATCTGTACCCTCTGGGTGCATTCTTTTATCCATTGG
Organism: Taxus chinensis; assembly: GCA_019776745.2. Lineage (NCBI taxonomy): Eukaryota > Viridiplantae > Streptophyta > Pinopsida > Cupressales > Taxaceae > Taxus > Taxus chinensis. The sequence continues at coordinate 23,898,640 of CM034149.1, forward strand.
ATATAAGCATGTACCTTCCAGATGCATTCTTTTACCCTCTGGATATTTCTGTTTTGGATGCAGTCTTTTATCCATTGGACGTAGATCTATACCCTCTGGGTGCATTATTCTATCCATTGGATATTACCTTCTGGATGTGTACCCTCTAGATATTTCTATTTTGGATGTCTTTTATCCACTAGAATGATCTTACCCTCTGGACATTTTAGGTTTTGGGCACATGATTTTATCCTTTGGTCGCTTAGGTCACAAGCCTGTATCGTGTGGATGCACTCTTTTACCCTTTGGACATTTCGGTGTCACGTGTACCTTTTAAAAAAAGATCAGCATTAAAATATTATTTTAATAGCAAAACCTTATAGAGCTCATAACTTTTGATCTGTAGCTCGGATTAAGGTGATTTTTTTTAAATTGTGTATTTTTCAAGATCTACGCATTGGTGACATTTTTAAACACATATTTCAAATTTAAAATGTACTTTTTCTCATTGTAATGTTTACATGCACTCAATTATAAAGTGTCAAATTTGGGAGGGTGTTGTAATCACTTGTGGACGGAATTTTGGTTGAGCCCGACGTCCTCAACTTTTGGGTGTTGCATTCTTGTATCTATGGGTGTATGCATTTATATCTCTCTTTTTTGTTGAGATATTTTAGATTTGTATTTTCAACACTTTTTTTGGCATGTTGACAGTCTCTCTTGTGGGGGAGCTATTCTAGTGAAGCCCAGTGTTAGTTTGTCAATGTTCAAGTAGTTGATTTTGGAAACTCATATAGATCTGTGGTGTCACTCTACCCATTCAGCAGTATGGGAGGGTATGGTGTTGATACTGATTCTTTGGGTTTCGTGTCCTTTCCTTGTTACATGTTGATACTGCTTCTTCAAATTTTGTGTCCTTGCCTTGTTACCTTGGATTTTCTTGGATCGTGGAACTCCTATTTATTTGGATCTCATGTCCTTGCCTTGTTGCCTTGGTTGTTCTTGGATCGTGGCACACCTATTTGTAGCAGTTGATTAAATTATGTTTGGTGTTTTTTTTACACTTTTGACATCACTTCATTGATAGTCTCCTTGCATGGAGCTATTCTGGTGAAGCCTAGTGTCAGTTGTTTTTTAGTTCTATGATTAGGCAGTGGATTCATACCACAGTGCACACCACACTTCTTCAACATTGTATAAGTTATTGGAGCCAAGATTCTTAATATATATTGCAACCATATTTTGGTTTCTCTACTTTGTTATTACTAGTTTTGGGTACCTTGCAGTGTCCAGTTTTACAAGTTATTGTACGTGGGTACCTCATCAAGCTTTGTTTCCAGGACCCACCTTATTTTCCACCCACCTAAGCTATGCTTATGGGAGGGTGTTAGTGTAGGTTATTATTTATCCTTTTATTTATTTATCAGGATAATTCTTACACTTGTGTTAGCCCTACACTTGTTGGGTTAGATTGCTTAGGTGTACTAGTTGTGTGGAGTTAGCTTACTAGTTATGTTGCGTTATCTTCTCAGTTATGTGGAGTTAGCTTACTAGACTTTTGGAGTTAAATTTACTACCAGTATCAGTTAGTGGGAGTTATTCACCACTAATTTATGTAGTAGTTGCACTTCCCTCCTCCTATATATACATATTTTTTATTGAATAATTCAAGTCATTGTATTGTAATGTATTGAGCATTATGGATTATGATGGATTTCCATATATGGTATTTTAGCTCTTTTGTTTTACAAATCTAATGTGGTGTACTATTATCATCTAAGATTATGGCTTGGAACAATATTCTTTTCATTCCTTTCAGATCCATGTTCCAATCACCAAACCAATACTAAAAAATTGTGTAAAGTTCAATGAAAATCTAATCAAGGATGAGATTTATTGGTGCTTATCCTGAGAGATGAGACATCCTACTGTACTGCAAAAAATATACATAGAAAAAATCATAGTTTCTTCATCGACAGGGAAATGACAAAGCACGTATTCCCTCCAAACATTAATCATACTACAAAGAACATTATTGATTTAGCTCTGATACCAAATCTGGAGATTTGGACAGCTGAAGAAAAATACAGAGTAATAATAATCACTATATTATATCTAACTAGTGCATTTGGCTATTAGATAGCCATTACAATAGAAAATCGATTCCTACTAAATAGGAATAAATAATAATGATTAACCCATTAATAGATCTTAATATAACTATATGTGTAGTATTCTTGTTATGTGCACAACAATACCACTCTCAAATAATATTATCTAACAACTAACTCGATATAATACCTAGTGAATAATTACCCGCGTAGTTATTCACATTAAAATATTTTCTTACTAGCCATATAATGATTGCACTATTATTTCTTCATTCAAATTTGGCATCATCCTTCTTCAAATTTGGCGTTCAGATTACATCCAATAGTTTTGATTGCAATTCTTAAGTTGTTGATTCATCTAGAAAAGATTTTTCTTGTTGGTTCATATCTCAAGAATTAATCCAAATTTGAACATCTTTAAACACGTGTAAAAACGTGGATCTAGAAATATTTTTTGAATTTTTACAGAAATCACCAACGATTTTGATAATTGCCAATGATTATGGACCTAAAACATAATATCCAATGATTAGGGAAAATAGAAAATGATTTTGTTGAATTTATAGTGATTCTCTACACCATTGGAAATAAATTTTAACCAGATTTCTGATGCATTTTATAGTTTGTAAAACAGAACTATGGTTCTCAAGTTATCATCAACACATTAGAAGTGGGTTTTTTGTCATATCGATAACTTCACCATCAAATTTTTTTTACATCCTGAGCCTTAAAGATAAATCAGGCTGATTTAGTAGCCTTACATTGGAGGATGGAGGCACAGGATGATGGAGGAAAATCATCATCCTCTTGTTAGTTGCCAATGATAGGGCCACATGAAGGTTTGGTGACATGTGTATTTGCAGTTTGTGTTGTGTGTTTTTCATTATTTTTTCAATGTTCTAGTTTCAGTGTTCATGTTTGCAGTGTTCCTATTTTAAATAAGTGTAAATTTCACATTGAGGGGGAACATGATCTAATGTTCCATTTCCATTATATTATCTTTTTCAGTTTATGTATGAGCAACAAAATTTACCATATTTTCCTATGTTATTCCCTTAAGTGAGATAGTGATGAGAGCTGATGATACTACCGCAACATCATAATATTGTGGTTGTTGGATCCACTGGAAAACCATCTATATTTTTTATTGTTAGTAATCCACTGAAAAAACCATCTACAGTTTTGGTTGTTAGTAATCCACTGGGAAAAATATATTTGGTGTGTTTGTTGGTAAACCACTTGGAAAACCATCTAGAGGTTGTTGGTATTGTCATAGAAACCATCTAGATCATGAGCAACATGGAAGCGACAGTTGTAGTACACGGGCATGTTTTCCCCATGATCACACTAAGGGGGGAATCTTGTGAATTCTATGGTTTAGTGCTTATCATATTGTTTTATATTTATGAATTGTAATATGTAAATGTTAATGGTGAAAGTAAATAGGGTGAAAAGTGGGTGAATAATAATTACGTGAAGAAATTATCATTAAGGTTATGTAAGTTAATGAAAAAGTAAATAATAATTAATAGGGTAATTATATATATATATATATATATATATATATATATTAGTAATTTGTTATAATTTGTTTTATAAAACAAATATATTTTTTGAGTGAGTTTTAATAACTCGCATTAATAGAGTTGGGAGAAAAATGTGGAAGGATTAGTTTGAACTACATCCTAAAATATAGGAATCATATTCCTATATATATGGCTTGTATTTTAAAGTTGTAATTAACGAGAATGAAAGAGAATATTATGAGTATGGTTTATTGTTACTTCATGTGATCTTTTTACAACTCTATTTGGATATTCTTTTACATTATTGGGAGCATGGACATTTTCTCCTCCAGCAAGCAATAATACAAAGAAGGGATGGATTTGTAGGGATCCCCATGATGTTTTGCAGCCATTTAATGCCTTTTTTTGGTGGGTGAAGCCAAAATTTTGTGATTTTCCATTTCTTCCTCTCTTTTCTTTCTTCTATATATGTAAAATGGAGAGCTCATCGAAAGTTGTTGAACATTCTCTATTTGCTCCTCCACTTCTCTACAAATGTTATTGTAGGTTGTTGTGAGCTTCAAGCCTCCATTCTTGGTATTTTTGCAGGAAATTCATGTCTCCATATCTCTCATTGTAAAGGACTATGTAATTTTATGAAGCAATAAAATCAAGTTTTGTGGCTAATCTTCAACCCGTGTTGTGTTTCATTGCATTTTCTTGCTTCTACATTGCAGCTGGAGGTATTTTGTGCATTTTACAATTGCTTTCAAGCTCTAAATGGTTGTGTTTAATGTAAATGGTGTTATGAATGTGTGTTTTTAGATTGTGGTGTTCCATATTCCCTCTCTATTTCCAATTATCTTCCATTTTCATGTATTAGAGAGTGTCCCAATCACCCTTATCTTGGTGTTATCACCTTCTTAGTGTACGATTTTATTTATTTTCATGTATTTTCCTCTCTCCCTAGTCCCATGGAATACATAGGATAGGATTAGATAGCTTATTTCTAGTATTAAAAGTAGTTTTAGTGCATTAGATTAGGAATATGAACCAACCTTCTATAGAGAATTATCTCAGTTTCATGGTCCCCCACCTATAGATAATTCCATGTTTCCTAAAAACACTGATAGCTCATGTACACACACATGACAATAAAATCCGAGGGTGTTGGTTTTTGGTGATGATAGTTCTAGCACACCCGATGGGACCAGAATTCAATACTTCCAATTTCATCAAGTTTGTATGTGTATCTTTGGTAAAATTCTAGCCTTTTGAGGCTCTACAACAAGACATCTACCGACTCCAAGCATTAAAATCCATTAGTTTTAGTAGGCAAAGTGCCTCAGATTTATGAGAAGGATCCAAATAAGATCTAAGACAAGAGAATGAGTATTTGAATACCTAAAACTATCACTAGGTAGAGGAATAAGGGGAAGACAAGTTCAGAGATCACCATCTCCACCAAACAGAAACTTTTTCAACACCTCCACCTTAGTAGGCCTTTATTACAATCCTCTAGAGTCCTTAGACATATCATAATGGCAGCACCACAACCAAATCTAGGACTTAGTAACTTCACATGCAGTAGTTCACTTTCCTTCAATGCACAAAATCCTATCCCAGTGGCTAGCCTTGAAAATAATTTCATTCTTTACTAGAGACAATCACACAACTCCAGCTGATCATATCAAGGACATTGCAAATGTGTGTGTTATCCATGAAAATGTTGACATAGATGTAGCTAAGTGAATCTTCTATCTTCCTCATTCAAAGGAAAGGTTCTACAATGGTTGAGGAGTCTGACAGAAGGATCAATTCAAAATTAGAATAAACTATGCACATCTCTTTGTGATCAATTTGGAGAAAGGGCATATAATTTCTCTTTGTTGGAGAAATTCACCACCATCAAGAGGGATCTAAATGAGAAAATATCTAGACTTAAACTTTAGGTTTTAGAGAACATGGGACATGATTTTGGTTCTTGTTAGACCAATCTGCTGAAGGTGCATTTCTCTATTTTTTAAAAGATCTTAATTCTGATATTGCTATTATGGTTCAATCTATGGGAGGATATAACTTTTTCATGATCCTATACACTAGCTATTAGAGCTAAGAACCATGCCTAATTCAAGCTGGTAATATTACCCCTAGGCCACCTATGCTCATTTATCTAGAGATATGGAATCCTACTTCTAGCCAAATACTCGAATTAGCTCTTATCCTTGCTCCTAAAAATTAAAGTTCTAGTGAGGCTTGTACCTCCTCAAGAACCTCAGTTGAGCTCCAAGAGGTCATGAAACAATAATAAAATCTAGGGAATGAATTGGTGACACTCAAGAGGCAATAGGCCCAAAGTTTCAGACCTTATCAACCTTAATACCAACCAAATAATCCACCATATAAGCCAAATAGAACTATTTCTCAAGCTGCAAATCATAACCAAGGCCAGATTCTGGCTACTAGGCCATTCTAGCCATATAATCCTAATGCATCCTCTTTATCTAAAGCTCTAGTTCTAGTCCAAAACAACTTAGCACAAGATTATGAGTGGTGTTTCCCTTGTGGTCAACCACATAACCAAGATGCATGATTCAATGGTTCCTTAAATCAGGATTTAATGGTGCAATGTTGATTATGCTTCCTAAGAAACAACTGAAGAAGAAAATCATTAGCAAGCAAGAACTCAAGAGGTACCCCAAAGTGACACTTCACTCATGAACTAGAAAGTAGAGGAGTTTCTGTGGGATAAATCAGTCTCTTCCTCAAGGGTGTAGAATGCAAACACAAGGTCTAAGAAAATAAATATAGAAGAGGAGGCAATCATAAAATGCAAGTCCTTCTCAACCTTTTCTCACACTTCAGGGAATTGACATCTCAAACAATAGTCCCAAATTCACAAAATCAACCTAAGGTACTTGTTGTATCAGCTCATGTATAGGAGAAATTTATGGCAAACAAAGGGCAACAAAAAGATAGTCCAAATCCATTCAATATCATTGATCAAATGAAGAAAACAAACATATCTCTATGTGGGATTCATTGACAATTTTGGGGTAGAGAGATTTATTGCAGGCAACCATGGCCAACTTATCCATCCAAATGAGTCATCCAAAGATTAGGAAAATATTCTCACCAATTTAATGCAAAAAGAAGGAGGTAAACCAAGTGAAAAAATGAAACCTCCTCCATTCTATGCATCCTTGATCATTGGGAAAAATCTAGTGCACAACTGCATGATTGACTTGGGGGCAAGTAACTCGGTGATGCCAAAGAAAATTATAGATCAGCTGGGCCTTAAGTATGAACATGTTTCCAAATGAGTGGTTCAATTAGATGGGACAATAGTGGGAACCATTGGGAGCATAAAGGGTTTGAATCTTACACTGCATGCATGCCCCAATGTCATAATTCCTCAAGATATATCTGTGATTGAATTACCTCCACTCTTTTCCCTATGCTTGTCTAGGGATTTCACTGCTAAAATTGGAGGATACTTGTTTGTTGATTGGTCCCACATGCTATTTAGGAATGGATATGGAGCCAAATCCACTACCAGGTCTAAGCCAATTGTTGTGTTCCATATTGAACCTTATGTCAAATACAATCAATGCTAATTACACAATTTTTGATCAAGAAGATTACCCAAGTACTCCAGAAACAAGATACTAAAATTGGAGGAATTCAAGATTTGACCTTTGATGAATGGGAACATAAGAGGCATGGCTATGATCCTTACAAGAAATGGAAGAAGTTGAATTAGGTATCTATTTTCTACACGAAGAAAATACACCTCTCCTTAGTTTCACCAAACTAAATGATGAAGAGGAGTAATGAAGTTTGGAAATGTCTCCCCAATGGTATCAAATAGCTAAACAAGGTGCAAGATGAGGATTAGTGCTTGTGTTAAAAGGTAACAAATATAGAGTCTACTTTCATATTAGCCACTGTCTATATGTTCAAATAAGACAATAGAATATGAAGCGCTTATCAATGGATTACATTGGGAAAAGAAGAGAGATAGTCAAGAACTTGCAAGAATTTGGGGACAATGAGATGGTTGTGAATCAGTTAGATGGATAAATACTGCCAAGAATGATCTTCTCAAGATTTATAAGAATAGAATATGGGATATCATTAGAATATTTTGAAGCATTTAACATCAAATCCATACCAAGGAAGAAGAATGAACTTGTAGACAAATTTGCAGCAATTGGGGCAGTGTTTGACCTTATTGAAGAATATCAAGGACAAAATCACAACCTCATATCAAGGTAGTAGTGAGACCAACCATTCCAAAAAATAAAAAAAGTTGGTAAGTGTTTGAAAGTGACCAAAAAATCATCAATTTCCTTCAAGAAGAGGTTGATTTTTCTTCGAGAAACTAGGACAAATTGGAGAAGAAATATGAAGATCAAGTGGTCCAACTAAGAATGGAAAAAGATGTTAAAAGTTCTAGTAACCCTTGAATCAATCTTCAATCCCAATGATAAGTTTTGGAAAGAGAAAGAAAACATCATGGTCAAGGGATAAGATTCGAAATCGATTTCGGTTGGAAAAGGAAAAATGCTCCAAATTGGAAAAGTAAGTACTCAACAAGAAAAGCATGATTTCATATAGCTTTTATCAAGAGTTTCCCAATATATTTGCATGGAGATATGAATATTTAACGGGATTTTATCCAAGTTTATAGCCAGCATACTATTGAGTTAGATCTAGAAACTAAACCCATCAGGCAAAAGTAAGGGCCAGTTATCCTCACATAGAGCCTCTTATGAAGAAGGAATTGAACAAGTTAATTGAGGCAAGCATCTTTTTTCCTATTAAGAACTCTTATAGGGTTGCAAACCTGTGTGCCAAGTTTGGAAAAGAAATGAGGAAATCAGATTATGTGTGGATTTCTGAGAGTTGAATAGAGATTCTCTCAAGGATCACTACCCGCTTCCCTCAATGGAGAATATTTTACAAGTAGTAGCTGGTTTAGAGAGGTTTTCACTCCTAGATGGCTACTTAGGTTACAACCAGATCATGCTGAGAGAAGAGGTTCAATTTAAGATGAATTTCACCACAAAATGGGGCACATATGCTTACAGGAAAATACCATTTGGATTATCCAATGTCCAGAGAACTATGTTTCTAGAGGGATATGGACATAGCGTTCAAGGGACTGATTAACAAGATGGTTCTTGTTTATCTTGATAACATTATAATTTTTCCAAGAATACATTTTATCACCTTTCCCATCTCAGGCAAGTGTTTGAGAGATGTAGTCAGTTTGGAGTCTCTCTGTCCAAAGAAGTGCATATTCCTAGCACATGAGGGTAAGCTCCTAGGCCACAATGTATGTAAATAAGGATTAACTATTGATCTGGAGAGAGTTAAAGCCATTATTTCATTGCCCTTTCCAAGTCACAAGAAAGATCTCCAAATCATCTTAGGGAGGATCAACTTTTTCAGAAGATTTGTGCTTGATTTTTTCAATCTTGTTAAAACCAACTAAAAATGATGGTGAAGAAGAGCATGACATTTAAATGGAAATCTGAGGGGAAAGACAAATTTGAGGCTATTAAACAAGCAATATCAAAATCTCCTACTCTTATTAATATGTACTTCTCCAAGGACTTCATTCTCCATGATTTTGGTGGCTCAGACACAATATTTGTAATTTTGGTGTAGCTGAACAAAGAAGGATCTAAGCAGCATGTTGCATTATTTAGTCAAATCCTAGAGGGCTGTGAGGTGAGGTAATCATTCATTGATAAACACATTCCTTGTTATCATAAGGAGATCAAATAAATATAGACACTTGGTCTCCAACAACAAAATTCACTTTGCTAGTGTCTCATTTTGGAGTAAAGGATTTCCTCCTCGACAAGGACTTAAATGAAAAAAGGGCTGGTTGGATTACCTATGTCATATGAATACGATATAGAGATCAAGGTGAAAAAACTTGGTTAGAGGAAAAGGATTGTGTGAGCAACTAGCTTCAAATCAGCATACAAAGTCAAAGGGAAGAAGGGGTTGTTCTAGTGCTCCAGGATGATCAAGAACAAACAGCTGATATTATACCCACTCTTTGTTGGACTCTAGGATATGATAAACTTCCTTCAAACATGCCTATGCCCTTAAGGATTAAGAAAATCCAAAGGAGGTATTTTAGGCTCCAATCCATTCCATATGTTCTTATTGATGGTATTTTGTTCAAGAAATATGTGAATGGACTTCTCTTGAGGTGTGTTCCAATAGATTAGATTGAGAAAGTGCTACATGAGTTCCATGATGGAGAAGCTAGAGGTCACTTTTCTCCATGAGTAAAAACCCTCAAAATCATGAAGGTTGGTTATTATTGGCCCACATTTTTTAGTGACTACTATACATGGATCAAGAAGTGCAAGAAATATGCATTTTTCACGGGCAAGGAAAAGTTCGAAGCTCTTCCACTGCACCCAATCTCAGTTGACCAATCATTCATGTAGTGGCGATTGGATTTCATTGGGATCACCAATCCAAACTCAAGCCAAGGCCACAAGTGGATTCTCACAACAACTGATTATTTCACCAAGTGGATTGAAACAATGGCACTCAAGGAAGAAAATGAGTCTAGCATACTAGATTTATACGAGGGAATTGTAACCAGGTTTGGTGTTCCATCTACTATCATATCAGAAAATTCTCTAGCATTCCTTGGCACCAAAATATCTTGAATGGGATGTTAAGAATGGGATATATCTAAGTACTTCCTCTAATTATTACCCCCAGGGTAATGGACAAGCCGAGTCCACAAACAAGAATCTCTTGAGGATTATAAGGAGGCCTTTAGGTGAAAATCAAAGAACATGGAACACAAAACTGAGATCAACATTTTGGGCTAATAGGATCACCCCCAAGAGATCAACTTGTATCTCTCCCTACAAGCTAGTCTATGGAAAATAAGTCTAGGATATCCCATATCTCTTGAATTGCTAGCATTGGATCTTCTCAAGTAGCTAGAGTTATCTAAGTTTAGAGCCATGGAAGTTAGATATGCTGAACTCATGGAGTTGGAGGAGCTGAGAGATCAGGCAGTTCAAAAAATGGAGAAAGATCAAGATCTGATCAAGAGGTCCTTTGACAAGAAGGCCAAAGGAAGGAGCTTCCAAGAGGTAGATTTGGTTCTAAAGTGGGATGTTGACAAGGCTAAACTAGGTAAACATTAAAATTTTGATGCTATACGGGGTGGTCCCTATATGATCTCAAGATGTAATAGTAACAATGTTTTCCAGTTTTCAAATATGGATGGAAAACTATAGATTCTAGTCAATGGAATATATTTGAAGTTGTTATTAAATTAAAATATTATCTTCTAACATATTAGTTTAAAGTTTTGATTCCTCTAAGTGCTTTCAACATACTATGTTTGTTGGTAGAGTAGGTTTCCCTTCCCTAAGTGATTTGCACAAGGTTTTATTGCTTCTGGATTGTCTCTTGGCACATGTTCATGGTGGTTCCAGAGAAAGGTAACATGGGAAGAAGTTTAAAGTGTCACGGAATAATTTCCATCTTCAAGAAATCTCAAATGTAAAGAAACTAAAAATTAGATTTAGAAAGTTTGAGTTTCCTCATTATCTCGTCTCTTCAGATAGTTGTTTTGAGCTTCTAGTGCCTTATTTTGATCATAAAATTAGTTTTAAGGGCATGTGAATTTCATTTAGGATAATGTTTACACTCACCTTGCATGTTCTCAGTCCTGTGATGGACAGTCCTCAACTTAGTTATTCAAGCATTTCCATCATTTTGAATAGAGGATCAAAGTCCAATCAAATGCTTCACAATAGCACTTTGAATCTTGTTGCAAAATTATTTCATGAATTATCCGGATGACATCTCAAGCCCAATGAATTAAAAGATTACTAGGAACTCCATTCTAGAAAAATTCAAGGGTGGAAAATTCATCTTTTAGTTTAGATTGTAGAAGAAAAGGGAGGTGAATTCCAAGTTTCAAAAATATTTTCCACTCGATAAAAATTTCAATAATTTCTTATAAAATGATGGCAAATTAAGGAAAAAGAGGAGATTAGTTCCAAAATGGAACAATGCTTCTTCGAGTGGCTCAATGAGATTGAGTTTTAAAAGTGGTTCAGATTTTACTCAGGTACTAAAATGACTGAGGTGGTTTATTGGGATGCTATAAGGTTGCTAGTCACTCTCCCCTACAAGGAAGATATCCGTTGAGTAAAAATTCCAGGCCATTTGAAAAATCCTGGAAAAAATGGTGCAACTAAAATCTGGCTTAAAATTCAAGGGGGGCATTGAAAATGAGAAAATTGAGAAAAAAATTAGGTGACTTTAGGTGTTTGGAGAGCCCTGGTAATTCGAGCATTTATGTGGTGCCCAAGTGTATGGGAAGGCTTTGACCCCTTTCCCAGTCATTTGAAGTAGCTGAGTTAGCAGAAAGTGAGATGTAAAAGGGCCCCTTAGTAAAAAAATGAGCAAGGTCAGGGGGTTGGTCAACGAGCTCATGGATGATCTTGAGTAGCGAACGAACATCTAAAGAAATATCCGAGCTTTGAGGTGGCCAAGCTCATGGGCAAGTTGGTTTCTAAGCTTGGTATATTGGCTTCGAGATTCCAACGCCCTTTGGTGTGTGGCTGCATTGGCAGATGGTAGAGTTTGTAGGGAACATAAGGTCAACTCAACGGTCTGTGGGGACGTGAGTTGCTTTTATGACTTTAGCACAAGCAGTTAGCGTTCCAGTGGTTGTTATGGTATGCAAAGTGCATGTGTGGGTTCAGGCCCACGATTCCCAAGTTGGAACATGGGCCATGATAGGGACATGAGTTCCCCCACTGTGAGCCTGAATCGACAAAATACAATGACATGTGGGCATGTCGGCATTTTTGGGCCTACATGACCCAATTGAGTGTGACAAGGGTTATTAGGACAACTCAATGCCTATAAGACAAGCCACAATCAAATAGGTCATGGAGTTCCCCGTAGGCCCCAGAGTGTTTGCATTGCAAGGCTACATTAGATAGGTATACGATTCCTACAAGGTCTGGAAGGAATAATGCTCCACGGGGATGTGAGTTCCCCATAGAGCCAACTTCTATGTAACACAAGGCAAGATGACCATGAGACATAAGGGGAATGAAGTTGGTCGTGATGAGTCGTTGGTAAGTTTATCAATGAGTTAAGTCATGGGATAGATGAAGCAATAGTGGAGGACTGATGAGCTTGAGATGAGCTAGCAAAGGTGAGGAAAACAAGGGGCTCCCCAACATGCATGTCAGGAAGCACACCAAGAGCCACCAGTTTATAAAAGGATTTTTGGCATGTGAATTTTTCAATGAGCCACTAAGAGACATAAGGGATAACCCGAAGGGATGAAAAAGTTGTGTCTCAGGTGGGAAAGCAAAAAGAAAATCTCTAACTGGTTAAAAAATCAATGCCCAGACCTGGAGTTGCTGTGAAATGAGCCATAAAAGTGAACTAGACCCAAATCATCATCACTTTTCCATAATACTCACCAACCAAATTAACAAAATTATACTTGTTGGAATCATGTGATTTTCAAGCTATACCCTCATAACTCAATTAAATCATTAGAAGTAGGTGATTTTTTGGTGGGCCAAAATACAAGAAAACTCTCCCATATTTTAAATGAACACTTCTAGGTGAAAAGTGAAGACATTAACAAGAGCATGGACATTTTCTATTCCAACAAGAAATAATACAATGAAGGGATGGATTTTTATAGATCCCCATGATGTTTTGTAACCATTTAATGCCTTTTATTGGTGGGAGAAACCCATATTTCAGTATTTTCCATCCCCTCCTCTCTTTTCTTTCTTCTATATATGTAAAATGGAGAGCTCATTAAATGTAGTTTAATATTTTTTATTTGTTCCTCCACTTCTCTAAAGGTTATCACAGTTTGTTGTGAGCTTCAAGCCTCCATTATGGGTATTTTTACAAGTAATATTCATGCCTCTATCTCTCATTATAATGGACTGTGTCATTATATGAAGCAATAAAATCAAGTTTTGTGGTTATTATCCAACCCTTGTTGTGTTTCATTACATTTTCTGGCCTCTACATTACATTTAAAGGTATTTTGTGCATTTTATGGTTTCTTGCAAACTCTAAATGGTTGTGTTTAATGGAAATGGTGTTATCAATGTGTGTTTTTAGTCTGTGGTGTTCTATATACTCCCTCTATCTCTATTTCTTCCCATTTTCATGCATTAGAGAGTGTCCCAATCACCCTTCTCTTGGTTGTGTTACCTCTCTTAGTGTAGGATTTCTTCATTTACATGTATTTTATCCCCTGGTCCATTGGAATTCATAGGCTAGAATTAGATAGTTGTATTTCCAGCATTAGAGGTAGTTTTAACATTATATTAGGAAGAGGAACCAAAATTCTTTGGATAATTATCTCAGTTTCATGGTCCCACACCTGGAGATAATTCCATGTTTCCAAAAAACACTTATTGTATATTCAACTGACTTGGAAGAAAATTAGAGGGTGTTGTTTTTCAGTGAGAAAAAATTCACCATGAAATCAAATGACAACTTACACTAACACCCCATCTCTTCTTTTCTAAGAAAGAATAGGCCAAGGCATTAATGTTGTTTTACCGTGAATTCTACATGTTTTTATAATAGTATCGGTAGTTCCCTTGGTACGTGTCATTCATTCTTAAATGTTTCACACATCCATATATACCATTTTTCCATGTGCATATTAAATGAGCCTATGATTTAACCATCACATGTAAACTCTACAAACCTCTATACACGAGACTAGTTATCTATCGGATAGACCCACATCTTATCCTTTGGGCCATCAAGTACCTTGATCTCCCAAAACATAATCAAAAGAAGAGTTATGCCCTAAGTTATCTTCTCACCCTTTCTCACCTAGGCCTTATCCTCATTAACAATGCCTTCAACAATATACAAGGAAATGTTGTATAATGTTTTTTACGTCATCTTGTGTACAACATGAAGGAACTTCTTGTTTACTTTTTCCACTTCTTAGAAGCTCCAAATTTACAACTCACTAGGCACGGGGCCACCCTAGTGCTTAGATTAGTTATACTTGTGACAATGAATGCACGATTCCCTCTTTGGCAGTTGAATTTTTTTTGTTGTGGCCTTAACTGCAGTGTCATCCTCTAAATCCTATCTGATCTCTTCTCCATTACCATGCAAGGTAGTCATCTTTCTAATCAATTTTCTAGTTAAGTGCATTCTCCTTTATACGAAATAGAATAATTCCTCATGCACCTTAGACATTAGCCACTGATAAAGGTGTTGAAGTTTCTCGAAATATGGAAGCTCATACATCTGCAAACCTCTTGAACTCTTCAAGTCCTTCTTTACATTTTCGTTAATAACAAGTTGTCCTTCCACCATCGCCTGACTTAGTTTCTTCATGACATCATTCCTAATCTCTGCTTCATGGCCTTGTGTCTTGTGATTATAATCACTTATCTTGCACTTGGTCAACTGCAAAATCCATTGATTCCCTATTATGACTTCCGGTGGGTATCACATTTTAGAAAACTAGTCTTCAGATGCATCATCAACATTCTTCTTGTATTTATTCTTGGGTGACTCCTTTGGTTTCATTATTTCACTTCAGCTATTTAAGCTTTAAAATTCACCAAAATACACTCCCTAGGTTCTGATATTCACTTACTCGTTTAATGCGTATGCCTTTGGTGCATGTGATGTCAAGTTCTTAATCTTCTTGCTCAAACCCTTGCTCTTATCCACTCCAACTCCGTACCCTAACTATTTAATGCAACTCAATTATTTCTCTAATCATCTTTTCACCTTTGAACCCTAGATTTTCCTCACTTGCGAACCCTAGCTCTACGTCTTACTCCCATACCCTCCGACAAGATACCACTTCTTCAAGAATCTCTCTAATGTCAAGGTTATGTGTTTACTCACTCAGCTCTTGGTTCACTTTGACTCTCTGGTTCGGTCTTACACTTTTCACTCTTCTTCATACTTAGTTGTACAAGATCTTTGATCACACACGTTTTCAAAAGCAAGGTAAGAATGACTTCACTCATGCACTATTTATAGTTTTCCCAATTTTAACTACATTAATTACTCCTCACCTACCACCACTTTTTACTTTAAATGGAATTTTTACTTTTCTTGTGCTTTTCTCTTCCACACATGCTAGTCATAACCTTCTGGCATGCCACTAATTCCCAGATTACATATCCTTTTGTATGCATCTCCCTACGCTACCCACATTCTTATTCTATATTACTTGCCGAGTAGTTTATCCTTTCGTTTCCTCCTTCGCGTTACACTGCATGGATCTTCATCACGTGGTTTCCAATCTGAGTAAATCCTTCAAGCACCATCATCTTTAAGCACCTTCGCACCGTATCTAGACATTTATAGCACCATCCTCCATGCACTAATATATTTTTTCATTATTCATCATTCTTTCACACCATTGTGTGCACATTTACCAATGTCCAACTTTACCTTGTGCGTACTTACATATACTTCACCTTAAACTAAAATCATGTGTGGTATTCTACACATAAATCTAACATAGAGTAATTATCTCCTACATGTGAACACACTAATTACAACAAAAGAAAGAAAAACAAAATAGAAAGGAAAATTAATGGCAATGCAACCTTTTTTTGTTTTTTATTGTTAAAATGGGTTAAAGGGGCCCATTCCCTTTACAAATCAAAGGATGGGCCTACCCATAAAATAGAGTTATGCTAACATAAAAAAAACAAGATAGAACACAAACTAGTTCTCATGGCAAAGGTTATTTCCCACCCTGAGATGGAAAATAGTCCTCAATGCTGCCCATACGACCCTTTTTACTTTTCCTTTTCTTCACTTCTTGCCACTTGCCCTTATCTGACGAAACCACCAACATGAGATCATTGAGATTAATCAAAGCTACCAATGCATCTGATAAGGAATCTTGATATGGATCTGATTTGTCAAAAGTATGCCCTCTTTTAATTCCAATCACTACATCATTATTCTCCATTGTTCCGTTCACTATATCCATCTTCTCTTTTCCTACAATTTTAGTATCCTTATCCTCAGAGTTAGATTTTCTAGGCTCCTCCTTGAAAGATGAGGCAAACACCAACTATAGATTTAGAAACCCCCAACCTCCAGAAGAGGCCAAGCCACCCTTTTTGATAGATTTAGGTTTTTTAATAAGAGGAAAAGAAGCTTGAAGATGACTTGGGTTTCTACAATAACTACATCGAAATGTCATCTTTTCATAATCCAAGAATTAGGAATGCTAAAAATTTCCAAATTTTAAATTGACATAGTGTGAAAATCCTTTACTCTAGTTGATTTCTACACAGATTTGGGCTTAGGTGCACAACCCAGAATGAGTTTGATCCATGTCTTCTTTTATGAACTTGCCCATGTCAATATCCTTATTGGCCCCCTAAAATATTGACTAAGTACAAGAAGGCGCGTGGGCACACAAGGCCTATTTAAAGAAGGGCATGTAAGGAGAAAGCACGTAGGTAGGATTTTAGGAGGGTTTTGGTAGAAACATTAGTGTGCGCGCAAGGTAGAGTAAAGATCTTGGGACTTAGCCATATTTGGCATATCAGGAAGAACACAAGGAAAGTAAGACCCGACTATGCATGCAAAGTGGATAAGGTGCCAACCTAGCAACTTAGTGCCCACGGAAGGAATATACCTTGTGATAGAAGATTCCAGAAGGTCATCATGGCAAAGGATGGAGAGCTCACATCTGAAGAAGCATGCTCCCATGGAGGACCACTTAAAAACATGGCAAGAAATCTACAACTTCAGAAAGGCATGGAGGTGCTTGATAAGGATATATATATATATGAATGCCTAGTAGAAGAAAAATATATATAGAGAGATAGATGGAGAGGTCGAGAATTGAAGAGAGACAAAGCCATGCAAGAATACTATAAGAGCTCCATAGACTGGGTTTAGAGGTGTTATGTTTGTGGAGCCTATTTTCATGTTAGAGTGTGGTACACCTTCTATGTGTTACACTCGGGTATTTTTATGGCAGTCTCGCTCGCCGGTGAGAAAGTTAGGGGGCGAAGCCCTTGAATAAAATTTTCATGGGTGGTTTATTAACCCATGGGTAATGGGTAACCATTATGGGCTGTTTTTGGGCCCATGGTTTTTTGGTACCCATTGTTTTGATACCCATGGTTTTTTTCCCATGGTTTTGATACCCACGGTTTTTGCCCATGGTTTTGATACCCACAATTTTGTATCAAACTACTTAAGAAATTGTCTATTTATATGGTCTTATGCATATGATACATAGACAATAAAATGCATTGCAGATGTGATTTGAATTCGGGTGTGAATTCTGTAGATTTTGTTGAGCATATCTCCAAACGGATATGGGTATTGTATTGAGAGAGTGGAGGCTTGTAATAAAATCTGAGCAAGTGATTCTTGGTGGACGTAGCCCAAATTGAGTGAACCACGTTAAATACTATCTCTCTGTGTTGTGTTATTTATTCTGCACTTTTATTTGATATCTATAATATTTTCTGCATATTAGTTTCTACTGTTGTGGTTTTGTAAGGGATTATTCCACATATTTTATCTCTTATTTCCTATCAATTGGTATCAGAGCCTGGTTTTGGTTTGTTGAAGGGTTGAATCGTAGGGAAAGTTTTATCTTGAGTGAGAGCTATGACATATGATGGAAGATCTAGGGTTGATAAATTCAACGGGTAGAATTTCAGTCTTTGGAAGATGTAGATGGAAGATTACCTTTATCAGAAGGATCTTTATACTCTGTTGTCTAAGAAGGTGAACAAACCCTCGAGTATGACAGGTGTGGAATTAGATTTGTTGGATTGGAAGGCACTTGGAACAATCCGGTTGTGTCTTGCATCTTCGGTATTATTTAATGTTTCAAAGGAAAAGACTATAAAAGATCTAATGGATGCATTACAGAAGTTGTATGAAAAACCCTCTGCCTCTAACAAGATATTTTTAATGAAAAATTTGTTTAATATGAAGATGTCTGAGAATAGTTTAGTAGTATATCATTTAAATGATTTCAATACGGTTGTGAATATGCTAGCTTTGGTTACAATAGAATTTGATGAAGAAGATAGGGATTTATTAGATCTATGCTCTTTACCTAAGAGTTGGAATAGCCTGGTAATAGCGGTAAGAAACTCAGTTCCAACTAACTCAAAGTTGAAGTTTGAGGATGTTGTAGGGGTGATTCTAAGTGAGGAAATATAAAGAAAAAATCTCTAGGGAATATTCTACTTCAGGGAATGCTTTGACAGAAACTAGAGGGAGACAGAAGAATAGAGGAAACCGTGGAAAATTGAAAGATCGGGCAAGGTCAAAATCCAAGAGCAAGATTGTATGTTGGAAATGTGGAAAGTCTGGGCATGTAAAGAAGGACTTTTGGGAGCTTCGGGACAAGAAGAAACAACAGGAAGAAAACAAGGAGGAAAATGTGGCATCAGGTAATGTATGCCAGGATGCTTTGATTCTTTCTTTGCATAATATTACTGAATCTTGGGTTTTAGATTCAGGGGCTTCTTTTCATGCTACTCCACATAGGTATTATTTTGTTGATTATGTTCAAGGGGATTTTGGGCATGTTTTTCTTGGTGATGATGAGCCTTGCAGTATAGTTGGAAAAGGTTCTGTTCATGTTAAGATGTAGAATGGGAATACATGGCTATTGAAGGATGTCATACATGTGCCTACATTAAGGAGAAATTTGATATCAGTGGGGCAATTGGGAAGTGATGGTTGTACTGTGATATTTACAGCTGACTCTTGGAAGGTTACCAAGGGTGCTCTTGTGGTGGTAAGAGGTAAGAAGGTTGGAACCTTGTATTTATCCATTGATAGTACTAATGATTGTAATCTTGTGGCTTCAGATGCAGATACAACATTATGGCACTATAGGATCAGTCATATAAGCCATAAGGGCATAGACATCATAAAGAAGAATTTTCCTAGATATATAGAAATAGGTTTGGATTTCTATGAGGACTGCATATATGGGAAACAGAAGCGAGTAAGGTTTCTCAAGGTTGGGCCTACAAAGAAAGAGAGTAAGTTAGAGTTGATACATTCTGATGTGTGGGGGCTAGCTCAGGTATCATCTCTTGGGGGTTCAATTTATTATGTTACTTTTATTGATGATGCAACAAGGAAAGTTTGGGTTTATTGTATTAGAAACAAATCTGATGTATTTGATACTTTTGTTAAATGGAAAGCCTTGGTAGAGAATGAAACAGGTCTTAAGCTAAAATGTCTCAGGTCAGATAATGGAGGGGAGTATTGCAGCAATGAATTTAATGATTACTGTTCTAAGAATGGAATCTGCAGGCAAAAGACGGTTCCAGGAACTCCGCAGCAGAATTGTGTATCAGAAAGGATGAACAAAACAATAATGGAATGTGCTAGGAGCATGAGGTTACATGCAGGATTGCCTCTTTATTTTTAGACGGAAGCGGTGAGCACAGCTGTGTACTTGATAAACAAAGGACCCTCAAGTGCCTTGGATGGAGGCATACCTGAGGAGGCTTGGTACAATAAGAAAGTTCAATTATTCATTTCTTAGAGTCTTTGGATGTGAGGTGTTTATTCATATTGATAAGGATGATAGGACGAAGCTAGAGGCTAAATTAGAAAAATGCACTTTTATTGGTTATGGTGGTGATGAATTTGGATTTAAATGTTGGAGTATTAAGGAAAAGAAAATCATTCGGTCTAGGGATGTGGTCTTTAATGAGAAAGTCATGTATAAGCAATAGTTGCAGGAAAACAAGGAAGAATCCAAGAAATAATATGTAGTGGTAGAGGATCTTCCAGATGGGACAGTGACCCATGAATCAGTTCAAGAACCTACTCAACAGGCATCCCAAAATCCTACAGTGAGGAGGTCTTCTAGGGTAAGAAAAGAACCTGAACATTTTTCTCCTTCTCTTTATTATTTATTACTCATTGATAGTGGAGAGCTAGAGAGCTTTGATGAAGCAATGCAGGTAGATGCCAGTAAGAAGTGGGAGCAAGCCATGGATGAGGAGCATAAGTCTCTCATGGAGAACTAGACTTGGGATTTGGTGAAGCTACCGGAAGGAAAAAGAGCATTGTAGAACAAGTGGGTGTAAAAATTTAAAGATGAAGGAGGAAATAAAATATATAAGGCCCGGTTGGTGGTCAAGGGGTTTACACAGAAACAAGGTATAGATTTTGATGAGATCTTTTCTCCTGTAGTAAAAATGACTTCTATTAGAACTGTTCTTGGAATAGTGGCAGCAGAAGACTTGCACTTAGAACAGTTAGATGTAAAGACTGCATTTCTCCATGGTGATTTGGAGGAGGAGCTATATATGCAGCAACCAGAAGGATATGAAGTCAAAGGTAAAGAGGAGATGGTGTGCAAACTAAAGAAGAGCTTGTATGGCCTGAAACAAGCTCCACATCAATGGTGTAAGAAGTTTGATAGCTTCATGATGGAGCAAGGTTATATCAGATGTCATTCTGACCATTGCATGTATACAAAGAAATTTGAGGATGGAAGTTATATTATCCTATGTGTTTGTATGTTGATGACATGCTGGTTGTAGGTAAAAACATGCAGGAAATAAAAGCACTCAAGAAACAGCTAAGTGAATCCTTTGATATGAAGGATTTGGGGGCTGCCAGAAAAATCTTTGGTATGAGGATAACTCAAGATAGGAAGGAACGGAAGCTAAATTTATCTCAAGAAGATTACATTAAGAAGGTATTGGATATGTTTAACATGCAGGATGTTAAACTGGTTGGGACTCCTTTGGCAGGCCATTTTAAGTTATCAAAGGAGTAGTGTCCCAAGACAGATCAGGAAAGAAACCATATGTCTAAGGTACCTTACTCATCAGCGGTTGGTAGTTTGATGTATGCTATGGTATGCACTAGGCCTAATATTGCCCATGCAGTAGGAGCTGTGAGTAGATTTATGAGTGATCCAGGTAAAGAGCATTGGCAAGCAGTAAAGTGGATCCTTCGATATTTGAGAGGGACCATGGGGGTAGTTTTATGCTACAGTGGATCAGACACCACTTTACATGGTTATGTAGATTCAGACATGGCTAGAGATGTAGACAGCAGGAGGAGCACGATACATTATATTTACACTATAGGTGGGATAGTAGTAAGCTGGATTTCACGACTACATAAGCTGGTGGCTTTGTCAACCACGAAGGCTAAGTATGTTGCTGCCACAGAGGCAAGAAAAGAGATTATTTGGTTACAACAATTTCTTGAGGAGTTGGGGCATAAGCAGGAGGAATGTAAGCTACATAGTGATAGTCAGAGTGCTATACACCTAGCTAAGAACTATGCTTTCCAATCTCGGATGAAGCATATACAGTTGAGATATCACTTCATCAGGATAGCTTTGGAGGAAGATAAGTTGAAGTTGGAGAAGATTCATACCAGACAAATTTCTGTAGACATGATGACCAAGGTGGTCACAAAGGATAAACTAAAACTATGTTCAGCTTTGGTTGGCCTTCGTGGATGAAAGTGAAGGGTTGAGAAGCTTGCTCAGTGGAAATCAATCTCCAAGTGGGAGATTGCTATGTTTGTGGAGCCTATTTTCATGTTAGAGTGTGGTACACCTTCTATGTGTTACACTCGGGTATTTTTACGGTGGTCCCACTCGCCGGTGAGCGGGTCAGGGGGGTTCGGGGGTGAAGCCCCCGAAGCAAATTTTCATGGGTGGTTTATTAACCCATGGGTAATGGGTAACCATTATGGACTGTTTTTGGGCCCATGGTTTTTTGGTACCCATTGTTTTGATACCCACGGTTTTTTTCCCATGGTTTTGTATCAAACTACTTAAGCAATTGTCTATTTATATGATCTTATGCATATGATACATATACAAGAAAATGCATTGTAGATGTGATTTGAATTCAGGTGTGAATTATGTAGAGTTTGTTGAGCATAGCTCCAAATGGATCTGGGTATTGTATTGAGAGAGTGGATGCTTGTAATAAAATTTGAGCAAGTGATTCTTGGTGGATGTAGCCCAAATTGGGTGAACCGTGTTAAATACTATCTCTCTGTGTTGTGTTATTTATTCTACACTTTTATTTGAGATCTATAATATTTTCTGCATATTAGTTTCTACTGTTGCGATTCTGTAAGGGATTATTCTGCATATTTTATCTCTTATTTCCTATCAAGAGGATCTATAGGAGTATGTCTTATCAAGGGGATGGGTCTGAACATTATTTTTCTTTGTACTATGAAGGACCTAAGTCCAATTTCAATGCATGACATTGGTCTGCACTATCATATGGATTTGTGACTTTCCCAATTAATTTAATGTGGTTATCAACATGCTTAATATGAATATATGTGTGTTTCCTGTTATACCTACATCTGTATGGATCAGTTATATATGTACATTTCATATGATTGAGTGTAAACCCCTATGCATTTATTTTCTGTTATGATTCAGATCTATGTTCTATAATGCTTTTCCTATATGAATGAATACATTGGTTTATAAGCCGTTATGAGCTCTAAGATGTATGTATGGTTCCTTTACAATCTATTCACTTAAGTTAATGTTGTAAATAATGCATTCTCACATAGCTCATATAAAGGAGGGAATCGGTGCCTGCGCATGCCTTGGGTGAGTGCTCAGTTCCCACTGGGTGATAGGATGATGTGCATGGGATTTCTTTGTTCTTTAAGAGGGCATAAAATAATAAATATTGGTTCCATTTCTGGGACTCTTTTCAAAGTTGTTGGGATAAATGACATGCATATTTATCTTTGTGATGTGTAATGACAGAGCACCTGACTCTAGAAAGTGTTGAAATGTGGTTCAAGAACACAGAGGATGAGTTTGCTCAAAGATTCAACATTGGACCTGAGTTCAATGTGCGTGGATGGGTAGAAGAGAACCTATACCATGAGCTGTATGAGACATTATTTTGCTACTTCCCAGTAGAGATGTATGAATGGATCTTAGCATACGCATCTAGATCGAGTTGGCTCTATTGATTGCACATGTGGACCCAAGATGACTTCCAGAGGCTATAGGATGCATATATGACTTGGACATGTGTTATTGATCATTGATGGAAGGGAGTGTTGGCTAGTTATATTTTAGAATACGTAATTTTGACATATTATTACACAGAAGTTGTTGAGTTCGAGTTTCTAAGGGAGCCTAGAGGGTCATTTTTGAGTGTTATTTCTATGGCTATGAAGATATTGATCATTACTTTGGGTTTAGAAGCATTCCCCATGGCTAGCTAAGCTACTCTAATTATGGGTGAGGAAGCTAAGGTGGAGGAAGATGGCAGATATTACTATTGAAAAGGAAAGGGAGGAGAGATAACTCAAGTATAGTGAACTCATTAAAGGGAGATGACTAGACAATGTGAGGTTATAAGTGTGATGGATATATGGAGGCAGATGTTTTGAGAGGGTGTTGAAGTTCATGCAGAGGATGTGGATCCTGAGAAGTCTATGCTACCCCATCTTGGTAAGCACAGGAGAAAGGCCCCTTCATCTTCTGATGAGAGTTCATCACATGGAGAAAGGAGAGCCATTGGCGTGCATTTGAAACCACCTAGAGACCAACCCCAGGTGCTTGGTTTTCCAAATCAAAGAAGTATTGATAACCCAATTGGTATCAGTGGGAGTTATCAATTGATGCCCAGAAGGTATAATTATTCATTTGGTACGTCCATGGATGCACATACCATTTCGGTGTTTGGAGGAATTTTTAAGAAAAATATAAGTACGCAAGGTTTAGGAAACACATCTAGGAGTGGCACGGGATACACATTTGGTATTAGAGAAATCTAGGCATGACCACTTCAGGCCCATTTCCGGTTATAGGTGGATCAGGAGGCAAAGGAATTGGTGGATCCAGTGGATCTGGTGGAGGGAACCAAGGATCTGGATCAAGAGGATAGGGGCCTCAGCCACCTCATCAGGTAATCTTTTAAATGTATTTACACTTGCTATATTACCAGGGTATAGAGGATGTTATGGAACACGTGCACAAGTGTGAATTGCTATGGCACGTGAAGGGGATCACTACCCCAGAGCAAAAGGAAAGTCAGTTTGCAACAATGTTGCAAGGACGTGCACATAGCTGGTATAGGAATTATGACCCCTATCAGATGGTGGTAGACTATACCACATTAAATAATTCCTTCCTCATAGAGTTCCATATACCATAGTTTGAGTAGAAGAGCATCTGTGCTTTGAAGGAGATCCAATAGGGAATGGTAGAGAGTGCGTGGGAGTATGATGCATGGTTTTAGACTCTCCTTTCAAAATTTTCATATGACATTCACCCTTCACAACATGCTCAATGGTTTGATGGAGGGTTGATCACTCCATTTAGGAGGGAATTATCCCATAAAACATTTACTGACCCGCGTGAAGCTCTAGAGGCTGCCTTACGTGCTGAAGCAGTTGGGAGCATTGATACTGGTGTGAACCCTTTTCTAGAGGCTCAAATCACTATCTTGGCCAAATAGTTAGAAAATTTGTCTGCAAACTCTACACATGAGACTCGTAGTGGTCTTTGGTGTATGGATTGTGAAGTAGAGGGGCATGTTAAGGTTAGTTGCCCACGGAAGTCAGTACATGCCATAGTGGTAGATTGTGAAATTTGTCAAAGGGACCATGATGCGAGTAGATGTCCCTTGTTGCAGCGCACAATTCAGAAGAATGTGTCTTGCTACTGTAATATTTTTACCTCTATAACCCATGATACTAACGATTATAGGCTTATTGAATAGATCCATGAGGCCATTGATCATGTTGTGTGTCAGACTAGCCTTGACAGTAGTTCCAAGGAATATGATCACCATTATGAAAGACATGTGGATAGAGGGGTGCATGGGAGAGGTTCTCGTAGAGGATTCTATGGTCACAGTAACCGCAAAGAAGGAAGAAGTGAGTTACCACAAGGAACCTACTATAATTGTGGATCTATAGAATATTACAGGCATGAGTGTCTAGATTTTTTGTAGTGCTCATGGTGCAGAAACAAGCATGAGGAGTGCACTGAGTTGTTTGAGCACATGAGCTAGCAGCACCAGAAGGACAAGGGCACTAGGATGGTGAGTATAAAGAAGGCCACCACACATTGGATTCCTAGAGTGGCATGTGAGTTAGGGTTAGAACCTATTTTAGTGATAACACGAGGAGAGGCTATGGCTACCAAAGAAGTACCAAGGCAAAAGACTCTAGTATCAAGAGAAGAGGTGGTACATGGGAAGTATCTAGACCCTGCCCACTAGAAGGAAGTGTATCAAGAGAAAATAGATGTCATTTGGAGTTTGTAGGGATAAATCTAGTGTCTAAAGGAGTAGTCCAAGCAGTAGGAACAAAGAAGAAATGTTGATGCTCCGCAGAAGGACCTGGATGAGGTCAAGGAGGTATACAAAATGTTAAGGAAAGAGAATATTATTCCCTTGCTAGGAGAATGACTAGGGGATAAGATGCCATGTACTGGAGTGGAGTGTGCAAGGAAGGTGTTACATGTAAACCTCCCTCCCCATATATTGATTGACACAAGAGTAGAAGGTAATGTTCTTACATTGGATGCCTCACATCAAATGGGAAGGCCCACATTGCAGCCATCTTCAAATGTGTTGTATATGAAAAACAAAACTAAGGAAATGCCCATCTGAGTATTAAAGGATGTAGTGATTACCATTCAGGGGGCCAAGTTTACTGGAGACTTCGAATTCTTGGCACTCACCGAGGTAGATAATTTTCCAGCATTACTTGGGTGCCCATGGTGCTATAAGAACAACGTTGACCTGAGGTTCAATAAAGGATATATCAGTTTTAAGAACAAGGAAGAATGGGTCATCATCCCTCTGACAGATGGGAATTTGGTGCCTTAAACTAAACCTTTGGGAGAAGAGGTCCTTGTCAGAATTTATGCGCACTCCATCAGAGACCCAGAGATAATTCACCCTACATAAGGAGTTATCCAATTTGAGGATACCCAGTCTATGAGTGATACCATAAGCATGGCGTCTGAAAAATAGGTACACGGGACCTATGAGTTAATTGGGCGATAGCTGAGGGGGTATATAACAAAATTTACCAAGGCACGCTCACTCAAGTGCCTAGAAGGAAAGAATTTATCAAGTTACTCTAGAGGGGCATACCCTGAAATTTTCTTGTGGGACATAGAAGCTCAGTGGAAAAATGAGGACGAAAGAAAAGGGATGCTTAGTTATAGCCTACTCGAGACTATAATGCATTGGTGGGCTACACATCGGGAGAGCCTTCCAGAGTGGCGCAAGGTAAGAATCACATTCTCTGTAAGGTTTTCTAAGAGCAACATGCCCATTGTCATTCAAGATTACCATGGTAAAGAGACTACTTCATTTCATATCCAAGCATGTCAGAAGGACTGGATAGAAATCACAAAAGCATTTCCATCATCATTATGGGTACATAAGTTGTATTCCACACTACAAGGTTATGCGCGTGCATGGTATATCCATTTAGAAACAAACTGATAGACAGGAAATTGGTAGGAGCTAACAATTGATCTCATCCAAGATTTTGAATTTCGTAGTACAAAGCCATTAGTGGATAAGGCATTGCAAGTGATCAAGCACCTTACGATGGGGGATAGTACCATGACAGAAGATAGGATATTAGATTTTCTAGGTGAGCCCTTTTGAGAGGCACGTTTCGATGAGAACGAGTCAGAGGAGATGCAGTTTGAGCAAGCATGCATAGAAAATGAAAAAGGAAAGATGGTTTATGTCATATATGGATAGTAAATGGAGAGTCTAGATGTTAACCCCTATGTAGGTGCATGTGATGTTATAGATATCATTGATGAAAAGACACATGCTTACCATGAGCCTTTAAAAATGAAGAAGGTGAACATTGGGTCAGAGATAAAACCCAAGGAAGCAATCATTGGAGACTATCAGTCAGAAAAGGAGGTCTCACAGATCATTGATCTATTACGTGAATTCTAGGATTTATTCCCTTATGGGCATCATGAACTCAAGAGTGTCCACCATTCCTTAGGGGAGATGAAGATAAAACAAAAGGAAGGTGTGCACCCAATCTAGAAGATGCCATACCAGATGAATCCAAATTTACGTGTATGGGTCAAAGAGGAGATTGAAAAAATGATAGTGTCAGGTATCATTGAGGTTGTGGAAGAATTAGAATGGATAAGCCCAATGGTCATCAACATCATAAAGGATGGGAGGATAAGGATCTATGTTGACTACAGGGACCTGAATGTAGTATGTTTCATTGATACCTTCCCTACCTTGTTTAATAAAGAAAATTTAGAGGGAGTGGCCGGGTGCGAAGTCTACTCCTTCACAGATGGGTTCTTAGGGTAACACTAGGTATGGATTGTAAAGGAAGAACAAAGAAAGACAAATTTTGCCACTGAATGGGGAAGTTTTTCCTATATCATGCCTTTTGGATTGAATAATGCACTTGCTATGTTCTCACGCATTATATTGCAATCCTTTCAAGACTTCATCCATAAATTTCTTCAATTCTATTTGGATGATTGGACTATGTATGGTCTAGTCAAGGACCATTATGATAACTTAAGACTGATGTTTGAAAGGTGTCGACAGTTGATGAAATTCCTCAACATCAAGAAGTGTGTCTTTGCTACCCCATTTGGAACCTTATTGGGACATCAAGAAGTAGATCCCTCCAAGGTTGTAACCATCATGGGTTTAGGGGAGCCTACTAGCCAAAGTGTCGTGTGCAAATTCCTTGGCCATATGGGTTATTATTAGAAGTTCATATAGGGATATGCCAAGATCACCATGCCCTTGGAGGAATTACTTACACACAAGAGTGCCTTTCATTGGGGAGAGGTGCATCATAGGGCATTTGACACTTTGAATGATAGACTTGTCATAACACCCATTCTCCATTTCCCCGTTTGGGATAAAACTTTCCATATTCATGTGGATGTCTTTGGTACATCCGTTGGAGTAGTACTAACACAAACTGGTGAAGGGATTGTTGAGCATCCCTTGTGCTTTACGAGCAGAAAGTTAACATCAACAAAACAAAATTACACCACTACTGAGCATGGAGCACTATCCATGATCTACGCGCTACAAAATTTTCATGAAATATCTGTTGGCGACACTATTTGTATTTTACACAGACCACAAGGCATTAAAATACTTGGTAAACAAGCATGTTCTATAAGGGCACATATGTCAATGGGTCCTGCTATTCTAGGAATTTGAGTTCATAGTGGTTTTCAAGCCAAGATAAAGTAATTTTGGGCCCGATCACTTGTCTATAATTGACTCAGGAAAGGACGCGCAAAGTATTGAGGAGACCATGCCAGATGTAGAACTATTTAGGTTACTACATGTGCCCTCAGACTTGGATGATATTGCAGTGTTTCTCAAAATAGGTATGGTGCTAGAAGGGATGAAAGCATTAAAGAGGAAGCACTTAGCCATACACATTGCACCCTACATGCTAGTTAGTGATAATTTGTAAAAACTAACATGTGATGAAGTGTTGCACCAGTGTGTGCTAGAACATGAGTGCCTGGTTGTTATATAGGAGGCACATGGAGGAAGCATAGGTAGACACTATGCAAGGGATGCCATTGTGTGCAAGATATTACAAGATGGGTTATGGTGGGAAACCCTATATCAAGATTGAAAAGAGTATTGCAAGGCATGTGATCATTGTCAACACCTTAGAAAACCAAGGTAGAGGGATGAAATTCCTTTGTGTCCTATTCCAAATGTAGAGGCATTTAAAAAGTGGGACATAGATTTTTTAGGCCCCATTTCTCCATCCACGTGTAGGACATGATTACACTGTGTAATCACTTGCACGGATTATTTGATAAGATGGGCAGAAGCAATGCCTACCAAGGATTGTATAGTGGCTACAACAACTATGTTACTATGGGAAAATATTATTACATGGTATAGATGTCCATTGAGATTAACCAATGATAGGGTTACCCATTTCCTAAATTAGACAGTCAAGATTCTATTAGTAGACTTCATGGTGGCTCATCATAAGACTACCCCTTACCATCCATAAGAAAATGGAATTGCTGAGGCATTTAATAAAATATTTAGTCATACTGTAGACACCAAAATTGGGTCACACTCTCCTTGGTCCCTCATCAAATAAACACCTTGAACACATTTACCTAACCATGCCCCCCTTCACCCCACTCTATTATTAATTCAATTAATTTAATTAAATTAATTCATTATCCTCACAATATTTATCATTTTAATATCCTAATTGAGATAATGCCCACATATCCACCTTCTCTAGCCACCTCACCCTAATACCTGTTCTTATTAAGTTGCCATAACTAACTAAGACCTACCCAAACCCTAAAAATCAGAGCCTGTATTCCCTCTAACCTCATTCCCAAATGTTAGAAGGAAGCTTCCATTCTATTATGTGGAGAAAAAACTGGCGAGATCCAAGAAAATCAAAAGGATCCGCCCATTTTTAAAAACCTAGGAAATCCCACCCTAACCGATGCCGGTCACCCTAAACTACCGCCAGTCAACCCGGAACCACTGTTGGTTAGCATTTAACCTCCAAAACAACCTTATTTCAAGGTTGGCACATTTCTGAGAGGGTGATACATCTTTTAAGAACAAGTGACGAAACCAAAGCTGCATGCAAGTAGAACTAGTATCTATACACACATCAGAACATCCATAACCAGAACCAAAATCAACTACAAAGCCATTGTGCCTTCATGGGAGAATCCAAGGAAGCGCTAACACCACACTGAGTTACTTCCATTTGATCACCCACCATTTCCAACCAAACATCAAGCTCGTACATATAGTAACTTTTGTTAACCTGTACTGGTTCATCATCATTTGAGCAGATCCTTTTACTTCTGTTGTTAGTTTCTACTCCCATTCCCATGCCCCACCATCTTACCTCCATGCAAACTTTACCATCCCTTTACCCACACCCTTGAACTTCCCATATCCTAATTTTAATCATTTCTGTGCATACCTGGGACCTACATGAATCTGACCATTTCCCTTCCATTTCCACCTAGCCTCATATCTATCACCTTGACAAGTTTTTATTGAGTTTCCTGTACCCCGATCATGCCGATGCCGATTACCCACAACCATCACCAATTAGCATAAACTGACATCGTTCATACCAAACCAATGTCGATCTATGTGTTTTTGACCAGAAACCAAGAACAAAGCTTAAAACCTCCACCAAATACCCAAAATAGCCCAGAACCTCACTCTGACCCGTACCAGTACCCTGACCAAGACCTTGACCTTCAGATTCAATCATAGCTTAGCATGTTGTGAAATTTTTTTCTTATGGTAGATGAATGAGATACCTAAATCATTTTAACTACAGTAGGATTTCCTTTATTATTAGCATTAAGTTGTTTTAAATAGTGGATTGATAGCCATCTAGGAAGTATCACACTTCTCGAATCTAGCACACACTAGGTAGTCCACTGCATATAATGTTTAATTATTATTTTTTGGTCTTCTTTTCCATTTCAGGTAGTTCCTCCAAGTAAAAAATAATCTCTCGTGATCAGCTATGGATCTAGAAGTCATACGCGCGCAACAACCTTCAACTAACATCTTAACAGGTATTCCTCCTAGCCCTTTACCCTTATCTGTTTCGTCAACATTCGAAGAAACGCTCTAGAATCAGGTGAAACACATACCCTGACCAAAATTTGTGATGTTGGTAGATGATATTGGTGTAGACACCAAAATAGGGTCACACTCCCCTTGGTCCCCTTTCAAACAACCAACTTAAACACATTCACCTAACCAGGACCCTTTTACCCCACATTAATATTAATTTAAGTATTTACAATTAAATTAATCATCATCCTCACTTTATTCATTATTTAATTACCTCAATTAAAACCAATTTCCACCTCACCCCACCACCTCACCTAGAAACCTCACCATAGACCTATTCATAGCATGCTTCCATAACAAACTAAGACTTATGCCTACTTAGCTTAATGAACTAAGACTTAGTACAAACCTAAAAGCACATGCCTATTCTCCCTTTAACCACTTTCTCATGTAGCTAAGTACAATTTTTCATTTAGACCCGGTAACAATGAACCAAGATGGAAAAAAGATGGCTAGGATATGCTATTTTAGGCAACCTAGGATATCCCGCCTTAATTGACATTGGTCAACCCAAAACTGATGCCAATAACCCTGAACCATCTTCAGTTACCATATAACCATTTTGGTAATCTTGTTTGAGAGGTTGGCCACATTCTCAAATTTTGGGAGCAAAAAGAGATCTAAATGCAAGAAAGAACCAGAGATCTTTCACACATCCAAGCAACCATAGTCCGCATCAAGACAGATCCAGAGGTATTGCTCTCATGGTAGCATTTTGGGAAGCACCACCACAACACCAAGCTCCATCCCACCAATCAATCATCACCACCACCCAACCACTTGACCTACAACATTAATAAGTGCATTTATCACCTATGTTATTTCTTCCTTGTTCTGTTTTAAAGGTTTTTGCCATCTCTGTTATCATTTTCTATTAGCATCTCCATTCCCCCACCATTCACTTTCCTGCAAATTCAACCTTTCACCACCATACCTTTTGACCATCTATACATGACCTTTATACATATATGATTATTCATAAGATCCCCACAGACCTCACCATTCCAATTTTTTATCTCTGTCTAAGCTCAGATCAATTTCCATAATCAAATCTTGTTGAGTTCCTATCATCCCAACCGTACTGACGTCGGTTACCCATGACCATCATTGGTTATCTCTAAACCATCATTAGTTATATCTAACTGATACCGGTCTCTGTGTTTTGGCCATCCTATATATAACAAAACCTAAGAATCTTCACCCAAACAACTTAAGTGACCTAGAACCTGACCCTAACCATTACTAGAACCCTGACCAACTACCCCACATCCAAATCTGATCATAACCTAGCATGTTATGTTAGAATTGATTATTATATTTGGTTTATATACCTAAATCATATCAATTACAGTGGGATTCTATTTATGTATGTTATTTATTGCATTAAATTATATTAAACAGTGGGTTGACTACCACAGAGGAAGTATCACAATTCCTGGATCTAGCACATGCTAGTAAGCCCACTGACATATATTATTTAATCCTCTTTTGTGGTCTTGTTGTGTATTTCAGGTAGTTCCTCCTAGCCAAAAGTAAGCTCTCACAGTCAGCATTGGATCGAGAAGTCAGAACCCGCACACAACCTTCAAACTGACCATCGCAACATGTATTCATCCTCACCCCATAACATTATCTATTTCATCACATTCAAAACATAAAGAAAATGGTGAAATATTTTGGCACACCTGGTGGGACCCTCTCTTGGGTTCATTGCATTTTTCTCATATAGGGAAAACATTTTTGTGTGTTTCTTTCATTTTAAAAATTACACATTTAATCATCTCCCTGGTAATATTTCTTTCTTCTAATTATCTAAACGAAATTTTTCATTTGGGGCTTAAAATGAACGACTTCTTCTTTCTTACATTGCATTAGTGAAAAACCATCCCTCTTCTTATTCATCATTTGTTACATCGAATATCATATTTCGATTTGGGTATTAAAAAACTTGCATTGCATTCTAATTTTGTACATAATAGCTCACATTAAAAACGAAGGAAACCTATATGTTGGAAGTCATGCCCAGCTGATGGTTGACACAATTGAAACATAGAAAGTACTTGCTTCTCTCTCTCTCTCTTGCCAAAATGCACAAAAATTTGAATATACACACCTTAAATGACATCTTACCTAGGAATGCTTGTCAACGATCACATGATTAGAGGATTGGCAGGTAATCCCCATCTAGTTATCTCTATCCAGTACCCCATTAGAGGAAGGACTGACCTTCCCAACCAAAAACTCTATTTTGAATTCATGTGTCATTCATAAATAGCATAAGCTACACAAAATATAAAATTCACTTTTAGGACTATATGTTGTCATAGCTTTGTGCTTGACTTGTTTTTTAAGGTGAGAGGATACATTTTCTTCATCTTTATTTTTCCTTTCAAACTCTACCATCATAGTTGGAGTATTATGACTTTCTCTGAGTGTGTCAAGGCCTCATCCTATCATAACCAAGATTTTGGGTTAATTCTTAATACAATCTAAATTCACAACACCTCATTTTTCTTCATTCTTCAGATTTCACAGTAACTGGCATCAGTTCTAAGACCATCGTCGGTCTACATCTGACCGGCATCGGTTTACCTAACTGGTGTCAGTTCCTTATTCTGTTGTTTAGTTTACCCAGAGAACAATCATCTCACCTTCTTTTCTATCTAAAAGTTTCTATGTGTCACCATACTCTTTGTATTTTGATCATAGTCCTCCAATACAGTCTCTATGTCTAAACGTCACCAGTTTCTGCTATTTTTTGTTGAAACTATTCTTCATAGTAACCATCATCGGTCATTTTGTGACCGAAATTGGTCACACCTTAACCAACATCAGTTTTTGAAACTGGCATCGATCACCCTATTTTGATTTTTATCAAAATATTTATCTAATTTTCCTCTCAAAATCTATTTTATCCCATCTCTATTGTCCCTTGTGTCATTTACAAAGTACAATTTACCTTATTTGTGTTGACTCACATGGTGTTGACTCGTAGCCAAACTAACACCCTCATCTTTCACGCTAGCCATCAACCACTCCCACGTATTCCATCACTGCCATCCATTTTATCACCTATGGATCTGACTCAACTTATCCCCATCACTACCGGTGACGAGGAGTTTACGAGACTCCTCGACCAGAATCCTGCTGCCCTCCAGTACTACCTTGCTCATTCTTCCACCCAGGATTCCTCGAGACAATTAATATATGGCATGCTCATATCTATCCCTCTTGCTCTAGCCCCCACTTTTACATCAGATATCACTAGTTCAACGCTAACATCATATACTTTATCACATGTGGTGTCTTAGCTAAATCCCACAACCGCTATAATTACAACATCTATGTTGTTAATTGCACCTGCAACATTGATTGTCCCTCTGACAGTCGCTATGAGTATAACTTCATCTACACCTGCCATTTCACATATACCCATGGCATCACAACCACCTCTAGTGTAAGCAACTTACACCCCTTTCCAAAACTTCATCCTTTCTATCCCACAATCCTTACCCCCAATCACCACCTGAGTTGTTACGACTACCCCACCCGCTTAGACACACTACTAATAACCCCCGACCTCATCTACCGCTTATGTTGGCTATGTGTCACCCACATTTATTCCCCCCACATAGTTCTTATACTCAATGTCATCATACACTAGCATACCACCCACTTTGTACATTCAGCATCAACCCCCTTTTTCTGTGGGGGAACCCATTCATCCCAGCCTACTAACAAACTCATTAAAATGGTGATGGAGAAGATGTAGACATTAGAAGCATCTGTTTCTGGCTCTCATAATTCTTTAACATATGATGGAATCTGTAATGAGTCTATCCATCCATCTATTCCCATTCTTCCTTACCCAGTGCATTGGGAAATGCCTAAATTCAATCACTTCAATAGTAAAGAAGACCCATAACAACACTTGCGGTTGTTCAAACATAAGTGTTACCTAATTTCCCATGATGACGCCTTACTCCTACAAACTTTCCCAATGTCTCTGACATGACCAGAATTAGATTGGTATAGTGGACTACCTTGACATTCTATCTATTCCTTTAATCAAGTAGCCTAAGCTTTCATGGATCATTTTTCAATCAATGTTACCAAGAAAGTCACCATGACAGATCTTTTTTCAACTTGACAGTATGAAGATGAATCTATCACAGATTTCATTGCCCACTAGTAGAGTCTCATCAACCAATTGACGTTCTAACTACCTCATAATGAAATTATTAAGTTATTCACTAGTGATTGTGCCAGACACATCTCACCAACTCTACAAGTTTAAACCTTTCGAACCTTTGATGAAGCGTTCACCATTTCCCAAAAACTAGAAATTTGTGCCATTGAAGAAAATAAAATCCAATTACGGAACAAGAACACCCCATTCAAATCAAACAATTCTTCTTCATCTTCAAAACCCAAAAATAACTATTCAAAGCCCAAAGGACCTGCCAACATGGTAGTCCTCAAGGTGGTTCCACCTCATCCTTCTAATCAGGCTCAATCTTCTTCTAATCTTTCTCCTATCCAGTATTTTCAGCTCTAGCAGGAGTAATGGAAGTACACTTCAATCAAAGAGCCCTATTCTTCAGTCTTGGAAAAAATTCTAAAAGCGGGAGTCATTACACTTCCTCCCATAAAACCTCATACAGGTTTCAATCCCACTCATCCTATGCCTGCATGGTATAAATAGAATGACTACTATAAATATCATTGCATTAAAGGACATAGTGATGGTAACTACATAACTTTTGAAAACATTGTTCAAGAGATGATAGAAAATGGAGACCTTGTCGTAGACAACCTGAACGCACCAACAAATAAGAATTTACACATATTCAAAAATCCATTCCTTAATCATAAACTATTGTTGGGCCCCTGGAATATTGACCAAGTATGAAGGCACGTAGGCACGTGGGATCCCAGTTATAGAATGGCGTGCAAGGAAAAAGCATGCAAGAGAAAGAGTGAAGTACGCACATAGTTGTGCGGTGTGTGAAAGAAGGTTAAGGACTTAGCTAATTTGAGTGCCCAGGGTAGAACATGTGAAAAGTGTGATCGGTTGAGTGTGGATAAGATGCCAACCTGGTGATAGGCTGGCCCAGGAAAGAGCATGCCCCAGATGGAATCTTCTAGAAGATCATCATGAGATAAAGTGGAATGCTCAGGCCTGGAGGAGCATGCACGCATGAAGGACCACAATCGACACTTGGCATCCAATCTCAGGGAATTGGAAGGTGAGTTAGTAGCCTAGGAAAGTTATAAATACAAGTGCCTACCAGGGAAAAGAGGACACACACACACATTTATATAGAGGATATTCATTGGGAGAACCCAAGAGAGAAGGAGCTTGTTATGCAACACAAGCTTGAGAGATAGCATGGGTGAAGCTCTACAGAATTACTGTGAGTGGATATTTGCATTAAGGAGAGAATGTACTAGGCATAGAGTTGTAATTTCTTTTTCTTTTGGCTTAGTTATACAAGTCCAATGATATGCATGACTGTGGTCTGCACTCTGTGACACTCTATAATGAATCAATGAATATAATGAGGTTACATGTTATAAATAGACATGGATATCAATGGATTTAATGCATACTTCTCCAATATGAGTTCTCTTTCCTTTCATGCTATGTATGAATGCTTGTATAATTATTTATGTTATAATATATGTTCTGGATTATGTTAAAGCATTTGGTATAAGTGACTGCAAGGATTTGGAGGCCATTATGAACCCTATGGTTCTTGTTTGTCTTAAATTCCTAAATACTCTTACAGTAATCATAGATGATGCTTCCCACTAAACTCACATAAAAGAGAGGCTCGGTACCCACGCATGCCTTGGGTGAGTGCTCAGCTTTTGTTAGGTGATAGGCTGGCACGTATGGGGTTTCTTCCTTTTGTGATAGGAGTAAAAATTACAACATCTTGGTTCCATTTTCGGGACCTCTTTTTGAAGTTGTAGTGGGATATAGCATACATCATGATCTATGTAATGAGTAATGACGGATCAGTTAACATTGGAAAATGTTGAATTGTGGTTCAAGATCACGGAGGATGAATTTGCTTGGAGATACAACCTTGGACCTAAATTTCATGCACATAGATGGGTAGAAGATAACCTCTACCATGATCTGTACGAGACATTCTTCTGTTGCTTCCTAGTAGAGTTATATGAATGGCTTTCAACCTATATGTCTAGATCAATTTGGCATTATGGATTGCATGTATGGGCCAAAGAACACTACCAAAGGTTACAGGATGTAGATCTGTTGTGGACCCATGCTGTCGATCATTGGTGGAGAGGAGTACTAGTTAGCTACACTCTAGAGTATGCCATCTCTATGTATTCTTGTCCAGAGGTTGCTAAGTTTGAATTTCTACGAGAACCTAGAGGAACATTTCTATGTGTTATTCCTCTAGATAGGAAGATATTGACGGTTACCATGAGTTTAGAGGTGCTCCCAATGGCTGGCTAAACCATTCTGAGTGTTGGGTAAGGGAACTTGGGTGAAGGAAGATGACATATATCATGATAGAGAAGGAGAGGGAAGAAATACGACTCAAGTATAGTGAAGCATGTGAAAGGGAGATTGCTAGACAATGTGAGGCTACTAGTGTGATGGATCTATGGAGGCATACATTATGGGAAGGAGTTGAGGTTCACGCGGAGGATGTGGAACTTGAGTAGTCTTTTCTACCCCATCTTGGAAAGCATGTAAGGGAGACCCCTTCGGCTTCTGGTGAGAGTTCGTCACATGGAGAGAGGAGAGTCATTGGTGCATATCTGAACCCACCCAATGACCAATCCCTGGCGCTTGGTTTTCTCGATCCAGGAAGAAGTGTTATTGACCTAGTTGATATAAGTGGAAGAGATAGATCTGTGCCTAGGATGTTCCTTCTTCTATGGCTACACATATTCTAGTATTCGAAGGATTTTTTAGACAAGGGGCAAGTGTAAAAGCTTTTGGGCTCACATCAGGGAGTGGCACGGGACAAAGTAGTGGTAGTGGGGTGCTATCACAGACTATCGGTGCATAGTTCAGTGGGACCATGGGGGCACTTAGAACAGCTCCTATAGGCCCTATTGGACCCAGTGGTTCTAGTGGATTTAGTGGCTCTAGAGGTACATGACCTGGTGGACCTAGTGGATCAGGTGGTGGAGGAAACACTGGAGGGAACCAAGGCTCTGGTTCAGGACAAGGACCTTAGCCACCACCTCAAGTATTCTTTAAAATATCTCTACATTTGTGATATTATAGGGGCATTGAGGATGCTACGAAACATGTTCACAAGTGTGAACTACTATGGCATGCGAAGGGTATCACAAGACCATAATGAAAGGCTAGTCAATTTGTGACCACATTGTAAGGGCACATGCATAGCTAGTATAGAAAGTATGACCCTAATCAAATGGTGGTGGACTACACTACTTTAAAAAATGCATTCTCTACAGAGTTCCACATTCCTGAGTTTGAGCAAAAGAGCATCAGTACTTTGAAGGAGATTCAGTAAGGAATGGCAGAGAGTGTGCAGGAGTATGATGTGTGTTTTAAAATGCTCTTGTCTAAATTATCATATGATATTCACCCTTCAAAGCATGCATAGTGGTTTTTTGGAGGATTGATCACCCCTTTTAGAAGGGTGTTCTCTCATAAAAA
The DNA here is from genome assembly GCA_019776745.2 of Taxus chinensis. Lineage (NCBI taxonomy): Eukaryota > Viridiplantae > Streptophyta > Pinopsida > Cupressales > Taxaceae > Taxus > Taxus chinensis. Next base: position 23,937,635 of record CM034149.1, read on the forward strand.
TTTTACAGATGCACGTGAAGAATTAGAAGTTGCCTTGCATGCTGAGGCTGTTGGTAGTATTGATACTGACGTTAGCCTATTCTTGGAGGCTCAGATTGCTGTTATGGCTAAACAGTTGGAAAAATTATCTGTGAACTTAGTCCATGAGACTTGCAGTGGTTTATGGTGCACAGATTGTGAGATAGAGGGGCACGTTAAGGATAATTTCCCCCGAAGGATGGTACATGCTATGATGGTAGATTGTGAGATTTGTCATGGGGACTATGATCTAAGTAGATGTCCCTTGCTGCAGCACGCGATCAGGAAGAATGTATCTTGTTATTACAAAATCTGCACCTCCAAAACCCATGATACTAAGGACTATAGGCTCATTGATCAGATCCATGAGGCCATTGATCATGGGGTACACCAGACCAGCATTGCTAGTGGTTCTAAAAATGATGATCACCATTATGAGGAGTGCGTAGATGGAGGAATGTGTGGGAGAGGTTTTCGAGGAAGATTCCATGGTCGAGGTAACCACAAATGAGGAAGGAGTGAGTTCCCACGTAGAACATGTTTCAACTATGGATCTACAGAACATTATAAGCATGAGTTCCCAGACCTATTACAGTGCTTGTGGTGTGGAAAGAAGCATAAGTATGAGGATTTCTTGGAGTTATTTGAGCATATGAATCAGTAGCACCGAAAAGAAAAGGGCACTGCGATGGTTAGTATCAAGAAGGTAGACATATAGTGGATGCCTCGGGTAATACGGGATGAAGGTTTGGAACCTATATTGGTAATAATAAGGGAAGAAGTCATGCACGTAAGAGAGGTACCAAGGCAGAAGACCCTAGTTATGAGGGAGGAGGTCATTCATGGAAAATATATAGACCCTGTGCATCAGAAGGAGATATATCAGGACACCATGGATGTTATTCAAAGCTTACAAGGGGAGATCCTATGTCTAAAGAAGAAATCCAGAAGGGAGGAACATGGAAGGAGAGTCGAGGCACAAAAGGATGACCTGGATGAGGTCAAGGAGGTGTGTAAGATGTTAAGGTAGGAGAACATCATTCCTTTACTAGGATCCTGGTTGAGAGAGAAGGTACCACACATTGGAGAAGAGCGTGAGAGACATATCTTACATGCGAACCTTCCCCCTCACAGTGTCAACTATGACAAGGAGATTACATTGAATGTAGTTGTAGATGGATGCCTCCTCAGCAATATACTCATTGACATTGGTGCGGAGGTTAATGTTCTAAATTTGGATGCATGGCATTAGATGGGGAGACCTACATTATAGCCATCTTCGAATGTGCTGTATATTGCAAACAAAACTAAGGCAATACCCATCGGTGTCTTGAAGGATGCAGCTATTACTATCCAGGGAGCCAAGTTTACTGGGGACTTCGAAGTCTTGGTGCTCGCTAAGGAAAACAATTTCCGAGCACTACCTGGGCATCCTTGGTGTTACAAGAATAATTTGGACCTTCGGTTTAACAAAGGGTACATCAGCTTTGAGAACAAAGAGGAACGGGTCATTATACCCCTGGTTGATGGGAAGTCGACACCCTATATTGAACTATTGGGAGAAGAAGTTCTGGAAAAGATTTATGTGTGCTTAATTAGAGACCCTGAGATGGTACACCCAGCTAAGGAAGTTATCCAGTTTAAAGATGCTCAGTCAGTAAGTGATACCACCAATCTGGCTTGTGATAATTGGGTGCATGGAACTTACGAATTAATGGGACAGTAGTTGAGACGGTTGATGACCAAGGTAACAAAGGCACACACTGTCAGGTGCCTTAGAGGAAAAGAATTGCCCAAGTATTCAGGAGGAGCCTTCCCTAAGATCTTTCTGCAGGAGGTAGAAGCTAAATGGAAGAATGAGAAGGAATAGATAGAGATGTTAAGTTATGTCTTACTTGGCATAGTAGCTTGTTGGTGGGCCACACATCAGGAGAGCCTTTTAGAGTGGCGTGAGGTAAGAATTGCTCTCTCTGTTAGATTTTCTAGGAGTAATGTACCCACCATCATCAAGGACTACCATGGGAAGGAGCCTGCCTCTTTTCATATCCAAGAGTGTGAACGGGTCTGGAGAGAAGGCGTAGAAGCTTTTCCACCATCCCTCTGGGTGCACAAGTTGTATTCTACACTGCAGGGTTGTGCACATGCATGGTACATTCATTTGGAGACACGCCACCAGACGAGGAATTGGTAGGAGCTCGTAGCTGACCTTATTTGAACCTTTGAGTATTGGAGTACCAAGCCATTGATTGATAAGGCCTTGAAGGGTATCAAACACCTTACCATGGGGATAGTGCCAAAATGGAAGATAGACTATTAGAATTATTAGGTGAACCAAGTATAGGGGTGCAGTTTGAAGAAGTTAAGGAAATAGAAGAGTTACAACTTGACCGTGCATGTTTGGCAAAGGATAAGGGAAATTTGGTATGTGATTGATGGAGAGGAATCAAAAAGCTTAGATTTTAGCCATTCTATAGGGACGTGCGAGGTAGTGGACAATGCAGATTCTCACACGCGTGCCTACCATGATCCTTTAAAGACGAAGAAAGTTAACATCGGTTCAGAAGAAGAACCTAAGGAAGCTATTATTAGGGATTACTGGATAGAGAAGGAAGTATCAAAGATCATTGATCTACTGCACAAATTTGAGGATTTATTCCTGCGCGGGTACCATGAGCTCAAAGAATTTCACCATTCCTTAGGGGAGATGAAGATAAAACTGAAGGATGGTGCGTGCAGGTTAGAAAAAGGCCTTACCGTATGAATCCCAATTTGTGCATGAAATTTAATGAGGAGATAGAAAAAATGATAGCTTCTGGGATCATTGAGGCAGTGGAAGAATTAGAGTGGATGAGTCCAATGGTAATCAACATCAAGAAGGATGGGAGGATTAGGATTTGTGTGGACTATAGGGAATTGAATGTAGTTTGTGTCATTCATCCATTTCTTACCCCCCTCACTGAAGAAATTTTGGAAGGAGTCATTGGGCGTGAAATCTACTCCTTTATGGATGGATTTTCAAGGTAGGACCAAGTCTGAATTGCAAAGGAAGACCAGAAGAAGACAAATTTTGCCACCGAGTGGGGAAGTTTTGTATATAAAGTCATGCCCTTTGGGTTGAAGAATGCACCTGCTATTTTTTTGCGCATAGTGGTGCAAGCATTCCAGGACTTCATCCATAAATTTCTTCAGGTATATTTGGATGATTAGATATTATATGGTCTGGTTAAGGACCATTGTGACAACTTGAGATTAATGTTTGAGAGGTGTAGGTAGTTGAGGATATGCCTCAACATTAAGAAGTGTGTGTTTACTGCACCATTTGGGACCTTATTGGGGCATATCATATGTAAGGAGGGCTTGCTGGTAGATACTGCTAAGGTTGTAGTTATTGTGGGGTTAAGGGAGCCTACTAGCCAGTGCGTAGTGCACAGATTCCTTGGGCATACAAGGTATTATAGAAAATTCATTAAGGGATATGCTAAGATCACCACACCTTTAAAGGAGCTACTTAGACACAAAAGTGCCTTCCATTAGGGAGAGGCACAGTAGAGGGAGTTTGATACATTAAAATATAGGCTTATTACCACACCTATTTTACATTTTAACTCTTGGGACAAGCCCTTCCATGTCCATGTAGATGCCTCAGGGACCACCATTGGAGCAGTACTTGCACAACTAGGTGAAGGGATTATTGATCATCCTCTCAGTTTTGCAAGAAGGAAGTTGACACCAGTAGAGTAGAATTATACCATAACCAAGTGTGAGGCATTGTTGATGATCTATGTGCTCTTCAAGTTTAGACAGTATCTGTTGGCAACACCCTTTGTATTCTACACTAACCATGTGGCATTAAAGTATTTGGTAAACAAGCCCGTTCTTCAAGGGTGCATATGTCAATGGGTGTTGTTGTTTCAAGAGTTTGAATTCACCATTGTAGTGAAGCTTAGAAAAAACAACTGTGGGCCTGATCATATGTCAAGGATTGATTCAGGATAGGATGTGCAAAGTATTGAAGAAGTGATGCCAGACACCCAACTGTTTAGATTGCGGCGCGCGCCCTCAGATTTGGAGGGGATTGTAGTATTCTTAAAAGAAGGTGTGGCGCCGGATGGAATGAAGGCAATGGAGAAGAAGCAATTGGCCATACATGTCACACCCTACATGTTGATTAGTGGAGACTTATACAAGTTTGGATGTGATGAAGTTTTGCACAGGTGTGTATTAGAGCATGAGCGCCTGGCCATCACGGAGGAAGTGCAGGTGGGCATTACGCAGGTGATGCCACCACGAGTAAGATATTAATGGCAGGATTATGGTGGGAAACCTTATACAAGGATTGTAGAGATTATAGTAAAGTGTGTGACCACTGTTAGTGCATTGGAAAACCAAGAAGGAGAGATGAAATTCCTTTTTTCCCTATCCCTAGCGCGAAGCCTTTTGAAAAATGGGAAATAGATTTTGTGGGACCTATTACACTATCAGTGCGTAGGACTGGGTCACGTTATTTCATCACTTGCATGGATTATCTCACAAGGTGGGCAAAGGTAGCCCCAACTAAAGATTACATGGCAGTAACAGTGATAAGATTCTTATGGGAGAACATTATCACGAGGTATGGATGAATGTTGAGTTTGACCAGTGATAGGGGTACACATTTTTTGAATGAGACCATAAGGGCCCTATTATCAGAGTTCATGGTGGCTCATCACAAGACTACACCCTATCACCCACAAGAAAATGACACCATGGAAGCATTCAATAAGATACTGAGTCATACCTTGACCAAGATTTGTGATTTCAGAAGAATTGATTGGGATGACAAAGTATCAGCAATATTATGGCTTACAGGACTACGTATAAAAGAATAAACAAAGAAACACCTTTTCAATTGGTGTTTAGCATGAAATATGTTTTTCTAGTTGAATTTATGTTGCCTTCTCTACGAATAACACGGGAAGGAGGATTAGCCGATGAACAAGCACTGGAAGAAAGGATTTATGAGCTAATGAAACTAGATGAGAGACAATCACTTGCCTGATGGATACAAATAGTGTAAAAGGCAAAGTAAAAGGCTTGGCATGATTGCCACATTAGAAACAAGAAGTTTGAGGTTGGGTAGATGGTGTTACTATATGATTCCAAGTTTTTGCGCCATCCTAGAAAGTTGAAAGTCCATTGGTTGGGTCCTTACACAATCTCGTACATCCTCGATTTGGGTGTGTGTTAGTTACAAGCACTGGATGGGATGAAGCTTCCTAGACACTTCAATGGGAGTAGGCTAAAGCCCTACTATAAATAAGTCTTCTTAGTGTTTGTAAATAAGGTAGTTTTTCCAGTTAGTTTAGAAGTTTCCTTTATGCATTTTCCCTTTTTTTTGTGTTTCCCTTTCGCGTTGTTGTTTTGTTTTGTGCCTTGGGCATAGGTAACCTTATTACTATTTTTGGAGAATCTATGAGTGTGCAGAGGACCGGACATCACTTTAAGTGTGGGGTGGAGAAAATTGAAGAAGCGTGTGATTTAAGTACCAAGGAATTTGTGATGAAAATCCTTGTTGAGAAGCCAGGTTGAAAGAGGTATATGAAGAGAAAATATTAAATAGTTGGTGCCAGGGTAAAGCTACTTGTAGATTCCATGTACCGAGAAGGAGAAAGAACATTTGAAAACAACATGAGGTAGGTGAGAGAAAGGATCAGGACAAAATAAGTGCCTTTGGTGTGGGTTACGTGCGTGCAAGAGTCTCTTGTCAGGTTGGATTGGTTACACACTAGAAGGTTGGAAGAGTTTTCGTGCAAGGTTGAGCGCGCAAGTGAAGGTGCTGAAGACAGGATTTTCTTGAAAAATCCGTATTAAATGAGCAAGGTATAGTGGTAGGTGAAGTAGCATTTAATGATAAAAAAAGGAACAAACTATAAATAAAGGGTCAGGGAACTCTCATTTCTTACTTTGCGAAAATGAAGAGTTGGAGATATAAACGAGTTCTATAAGCTAGGGTTTTCATATTTGATCGAGTGGAAGAAGATCTAAGAGATTGAAGCAGCCAATTTGAGATTATGAACAAGAAGGAAGGGATTACATGGATATGGAAGGAATTGAAGAGGCACTGTCTTGTGAAAAGTTTATCCAAGTTAGGGTTCGACAAACTAGGGCACGAGTTTAGAAGAGTTATATCACATATTTGAGAATGAAGGATTGGACAAAGTAAAATAGAATAACAAGGAGAGAATTGGAGTGATAAAAAATACCCTAACCGTGGCACCAAAGAAATAAAAGGGCAAGGCTAAGGTCAAGCAGCAAGAGTCAGAGACAAGTACAAATGAAGAGTGGTATGCAGAGATTTTGTACCCCGATGGGGTAATGATGGGTAAGGAATGGGAGTCTCACCTAAGGAACGTGTCTATGAGTGATTACAACCATCAGATGAGCACGATCGAGAAGGATATGGCACTAGAGTTAGTTCACCCCACAAATAAATGGACACCAGAAGGGTTGCCCATTTACAATGATGATGTACAGGTCAAGATGGAGAAGGCAGGATTGCTACAACTCTATGAGTTGCCCTATTTTGGAAATCCAGAGCACTAATATCAATGGCTGATGTCACAAGTACATGATGATTACTTCCATTTTGTAGGGTGCAAGATGCACATTACTCCTCAACTCATCTCATAGTTCACAGGCCTCAAATGCCAAGGAGTCAGCCTAGATGATGACCTGAGTGACAAGGAGGTAATCCAGGAAACCATTACTGAATACGCCTGCAAGAAAGGGTTGAGATACTATGACATCTCTAACATCAAGGACCTAGTGATGAGGATGGCCGCACATCTAGGGACAAAGCTAAATGGCCAAGAGAGATGGACTTAGGTCAATAAGCCTTTGTTACATTTCTACAAGAAAATTGTAGGAGTCATCTATAACCTACCTACATACATCGCGGAGGAAATTGTCAATTGCATGAAGGAGGGGGAAAAATACTCTTCGGAAACATCTTGTTAACTATAGTGTTTTTTGAGATTAGAGTACCAGATGCATCAAACAAGTTTGTATGGGAATACCCTGCCGAGGACCGTTTGCCAGCGAAGAGGTTTGAGAAGTATGCATGTGACACAATGTCAGCACCCCACAAGGTGCACCTGGAGAAGTGGTACATGCGCTTGAGGAACACATTCAGGGTGGAATGGAGGATTCCTGATTAACTTTCGGTAGTCACTGAAGGAGTAGCTGAATTTATGGTGTACCAACACATCTGCCTGGGTAGGTTCAAACTAGTAGATGAGTCTTGGAGCCCATGGTGCAAGCTTCCCTTCACATTCATAGCTCAATACTTCCAAGCAGGAGTAAATAGATTTGTGGAGTCCAAAAAGCTAAGGTTGGAGCTAGGTAGTCTAGACTGGGAGCACAGATAAATACATAAGAAGTTGAACTACCCTGGAGGCAAGCACGCATACATAGAGAGATATGTATCACACAAGATTCAAATGACAAGGCCGATAACGTTACCCATTGTTGGAGGATCAGTGACACGCATGTACTTGCACATAAGGCCGAAGTTTGAGAAGTGTGCATACCTGGAGAAGGATGTCTCCATACCTGAAGATCCTATGGGTAGGAAGAGGCCCATTCCCAAGAAGAGGGGAAGAGAAGGAGAAGCTCTAAGTGTGCAGGCTACTCAGACAGTGAGCATGCCATTGACAAGCACCAAGCTCAGTACTTATGCACATAGAAAGAAGTCCTTGGAAAAAGAGAAGACACCAGAGGAAGAGGCACTAGAGAAACCCCTCGCCAAGGAGAAGTCCCCAGAGGAAGAAGAAGAATCTAAATCCCCTGTCAAGAAGCCACCTCTCAAGAAAACGTAAGGATAGAAGAAGTAGATGACTCGGAGGAGACTGAATGCTTGGAGAAATACCTGGGTGAAAGAGAGGATGAGAGTGGAGAAGGTGATAGTGGGGAGGAAGAAATTGAAAGGGACCAAGAACACATGTCCTCAAGGTATACGACTCTAGAGAAGAGAGTGGAGAGGAGAAACAAGAATTTTTTTTCGTGCGGTGAAAGAGTACATAGGGTGAGGAAGGAACCCAAGACATGGGAAAGATTGAGGATAACACAAAAAAGTAGGAACCCATAAGCTTCACAAAGGAGTAGATCATTGAGGTGGCAGAGAGAGAGGAAAAGAAAAATCTTGAGGCCTTAGTTGATCAAGAATTGGACCGCAGCACTGATATAGTGTTGGAAGACGGAAAAGAGGAAGATAGTGAGAGGAAGCAGGCCAGTATGGGAGGAGGTCCTAGCTGAAATGTAAGTTTTCCAAAAGGAGCATGCTTGGGGAGAAGGGCTCTTGATGCAGAGCAAAGGCCAGTAATGAGCTACATTGATGACTCAAGGGAGGTGTTACACACATGTTTCTAGAGCACTATACCCACTGAAAGGATTATAGCCATGGGGTTGTTTGAAAAGGAGGGCGCGTACCCCAGAACCAAGAAGATGCTTTCTTAGGCGTTAGAGTCCCGTGTTGATGAGCCAAACTTTGAAGTTTTCCAGAAAGTGCTCATCACATTGCCAGAATCTAAGGGAGACAACCCCTTAGTGAATGCTCAAGAGCTTTTAGACGAGAAAGTATGCAATTCTCTTAATAAGGTCGTGGTTGAGATAGAGGCAAGGCTCTTTATGCGAAATGACATCATAAGGGTTCTAGAGGGGAAGTTGGCCAAGAAAGAAGAGGAGTTAGTTGAGATGGCTAGGAAATTGAAGCAAGAGCAGTTGATTAGTGTGTAGCTAAGGCGCGAGCTCAAAGATGAGAAGACAAGGGTGCAAGAAGTCTACAAGAAGGTGGAGTGGATTAAGAGTGCCATCATATTGAAGCACCCAGACCTAGCGCCAATCCCTCAGAGGTATGCATCAAATTTGGAATTCTTAGAATACTTAACATGTGTCCTCACCATGGAGAGATGACCGTTGGCCTTGGAGTCTAAGGAGGAAGAAACAACATGCTTTAAGGAAGAAGACAAGCTGAAGGTGGTAGCTCTCATTGCTGAGTATAGCAAGGTGCTCGCAAATGTAAATATTGCTTCCCAATCTGCTGAGGCCGCATATGAAAAATGTGTGGATAGGGATAAGGTAGTAAGCACCTTGGTCATTACCCACAAAGCAGAGCTAAAATAATTCCAGGAGAAGAATAAAGGAAATAGGGCGGAGAGGGATAAAGTCCTAGCAGAAGTAGAAAGAAGATCCAAGGAGATTGAGGCACAAAGGGGCTCAATCAAAACATGACTGAAGGAGCTATACCCTCAGATCACTAGAAGGATAGAAACACTTGAAGACCTAGGCAAGGAGATGGAAAATATTGTTGACACTTTGGGTGCCCATGGAATTGGCCTAACTTTTGATGAGGTAAACATCCTGGTCGGCGACCTCTGTCAGAAGGCGCAGAATGAGGTCAATGCATGGAGAAAATTGGAGGCTGACTTACAAAGGGATTTCCCTAGCCTACTAAGTTAATGCCCCCCCATTCTTTCTTCTCTCCCCATTCTTTCATTTCCTTATTCTTGTACAAAATGTAAGGCTAACGCTAAAATTCTTTAAGGAAGCATGCATCTTGGTTAAGTAGAGTGTTTTCAAGGATGGAGAACAGGCATAGTGTGGGGTGATGTTGGGCCCCTAGAATATTAACCAAGTATGAAGGCACATAAGCATGTAGGATACCAGTTATAGAATGGAACACAAGGCAAAATCACATAAGAGAAAGAGTGAAGGAGGCACATAGTTTGCACGATGCGTGAAAGAAGGTTCGGGACTTAGCCAATTTGAGCACCTAGGGTAGAACATGTGAAAAGCTTGATCGGTTACACATGGATAAGATGCCAACCTAGTGATAGGATGGCCCAAGAAATAGCATGCCCCAGATGGAATCTTCTAGAAGATCATCATGAGATAAAGTGGAAATTTAAAGCCTGGAGGAGCATGCTTGTATGAAGGACCATAATCGACACTTGGCATCCAATCTGAGGGCATTGGAAGGTGAGTTGGCAGCCCAGGAAAGTTATAAATATAAGTTCCTGCCAGGGAAAAGAGGACACACACACACATAAATAGTTATATAGATGATATTCATCAGGAGAACCCAAGAGAGAAGGAGCTTGTTATGCAACGCAATCTTGAGAGATAGCATGGGCGAAGCTTTACAGAATTACTACGAATGGATATTTACATTAAGGAGAGAATGTACTAGGCCTAGAGTTTTAATTTCTTTTTCTTTTGGCTTATTTATTATTGTCCTCTCAAAATTTCCCCTCCTTTGAAAGTTTAAAAAGTTGAAATTTTGATTTGGAACCTTTTTCTGATGTTCTGGTCAAGGGAGAAGTCGAAAAGTTTGGTAAATTCTACATTTTTTTGAGTCATTTGTGTGACTTGCGGGCCCTTAGGAACTTTTTGTCCCAACTGTCCCAAGTTCACCCGGGATCTCTATTCCTTGTTCACCCACTACGACCGCATCACATCCTCCATGTACTTTTTCCCCTCATGTCCCTAAAACATTTGTGTAGTCTATCCCCAAATCACCCGCATCGCCTGCATCGGCCGAATCGCGCTTTCATGTCCCGCGTGTCCCAAATGTACCAAAGGCCATCTAGGCTAATTTTTCCCTCTCTTTCTGATGCTTGCTTTTTGAGTTGGTGGGTATGAATTTAATGTGCATTAATATCCCTCTCTCTCCTAAAAAAATATTTAATAGACTGCCCCTCTACGCATTTTTGCACACTGCTTCTCATTAACATCTGCTCATACCCTTACGATTGAAACCATTTGCTCGCATCCTCATTTTCCCCCTATAATTTCATCACGGATTCAAGTTGTACATTTGATTTTCCAAATAATATTAACATGAAGATTAAATTCCAAGGTCAAGAGCAAGTTTCTCCACTCAAGTCTGCCATTCCTAATATCAGGGACAGTGAAGTTCGTCACCTGGACTTTGCCAATTTTTGGACTAGGCTGACAGACTCGAACCCCTCTCCAATGGCACAAATGATTAACAATAGTGGCTTGGCATTTTCTACTGGTTTTCCTATCTCAGTACAATTTGTAGACATAGTACTCACCTACAAGGCTCACTTCAACCCCAGTTTGTGCGAATTGACAAATATACATGGGGAGCTCATCACCAAGCTTGATGTTGCCACCATTACCACTGCTCTAATTATCCCGGAGATGGATAATTCCATGGTAATCTCCCAAAATCAAGGATAGGCTCTTTTTAATCATGACAACAAGAAATACAAAGCTAGAATTGTAAAGTCTTGGCTGAAGAACCCTAAAAAGGGGGCATCCTGACTATCCAAAGCCCTATTTAGGTTTGATTTTAATGAGGAGCTCTCATACTTCATAATCATGTTAGCTCGAGTTATGGGCTTGCCTTCCACTAACGAGTTCCACTTATGGATGTGCCCACTTATCAACATAGTGTGTGAAGGCACCTAGAACATCAACTGGGTAGAAATCATCTGTATGAATTTGAAAGAGCAGTTGTCCCATGTACAACAAACAAAAAAGTTCTACATGACTTCCTACCTGATGTATACCCTGGCAGCATCTAGGCAGTGGTTTGGCTTTACATACATTGATGCTCAAAAGGGTGATCCTATATATGCTTACTACCCTCAGTTCACCCTGGACACTAGCAACCATAATTTTAGGAGGGTAAATTATGCCTTCACCATGTACGTTGTAAGGCTTCTAGAAAGTGACACCGCAAGGAGGTTTTCAGATGAAGCCATGAGCCTGATTACAAAGTATGGATCCTACTTCATTCAGTTTAGAAAGTTCTCCTACATCAGGTTAGTAGGTTATGAGAGCACTCCTCTTAAGCTCCCCATGTTTTGTAATGATAAGATGGCCCTGATTGAAGTATGTAGGCAATTGGACAAATTACACAGAACCTGCAGGGATAAGAAGATCACTGGGTTGCACTTTCCCATATCTTTGGGAAACTACACATGTAAAACCACTCTGGATGCTCAGAACATTAAGAGGGCCCTTGCTCCCATCTCTGTCCATTTCTTTAGGCATAGAACCTACTTCGACTTGAAGAAATTCATTGAGTTGAACATCAGAATCAACTATCATCATAGGGAAGACATTGAAGATTATTGGGTTGACCGCATAGATGATTTTGAAGCCAGAAGGAGGCATTATGGCAGGCTTCCTTTGCAGTTATTTCAAGAGCTTAACTTATATCAAATTCATGAAGGACTCCAGGATGACAACACAGGCCTGTTGTCATATGAGTATGAAACTGTAATCAAGAACACTCCTATATAGGATCTAGACTGGTTTAAGAGAGAGAGATGATTTGGCTAAAATCCTCGCCCCTGTCCTAGTCAGGACCAAAGTCTGGGTTGATAGAAAGGCTCGTGAGTTGAACAAAAACGTAGGATAATCCTCTTCCAAATACACCTCGACCCCGAGGAAGGAGGAACAAACACCTAGTTCAGGGGTACCTGTACAGACTCCTCCTGCCTCATCAAGTAAAGGTCCTGCATCCTCCACTCCTTCCTCCTCCACTCAGGTCTATCAAAAGAAGGTAAAGGAGGTCAAAAAGGATCCTGTTGAAGAAGACCCTCTGCTAAAGCATTCAGAGTTGCCCTCTGGGCCAGAGAACATCATTGTTCTCAGTGAGAGTGAAGATAATGAAATGCCAAATCCTGCAGACACTTTTGAAACCACAATGGATAAGGAGCAGGAGATTCATAGCACTAAGCCTCCAAGAAACGTGGATTCTTTTGTCTAAGATGCCTCGTCTACTCCACTCACATCCTTATTGGAGGCCACAGTAGAAAACACTCTCTGTGTCATGAGTTCTCTCACTCTTGGTTCTCTTGCTACTCCATCTTCCTCTTCTTCCACTTTTTCATGGGTACAGTCATTTGTTGATAGTAGGAAGAGGAAGTCTTCTTCTTGGATCTCCGGGCCCAATTTTTATGTTGTGGTGGCCTTGTTGGGTACTACTCCTTCTCCTGCCAAGAAAGCTAGAACAACCTCAAGGATAGTAACAGATGCCCAAGGTCAGCAATTTCTTGGGATAACCAAACCCAAGGTTGAAAAGCCAGAGTAGGATTTACAGGCCTCTGATTTGGAAATCTCAAGGATTTCTATGGGAGAATCTACCCTTGAAGGTGAGATACACAACCTTCAAGAAACACTCACCAAGGTCATTGGAAGGGTAGAGAAGGGGCAGCAAACTATAGAGCAGCTGGAGGAGTAGTCTCAAGTACTTGCTGCTATCTAAAGATAAGGTTATTAACCCTAACCCACTGACTACGCTCCCACCACCTATGATTCTCAGCCAGGATGAAGTCCAAAGCATCAAGGATATACACAGGTACTCCATCTATGGGAGGGCTATGGAGACCATGGTGGATGACATGCTTATTATGGGGTTGAATTTCATTGATGAAGCCTTCAAGCTCAATGAGAAGGTGAACAATCTACAACAGAAGCTCTCCTCCACAATTGGGAGCATGGATAAAGAGCTCAAATTTTGGAGCAGCTGCATAGTAGACCTTCACGTAATGGGGCAAACTGATGAAAATATTTTGGTGGCAAGTAAGGTCTTCGATGATATAAAGGATAACTTGTCACGGTCATGGGTATTTAGCATAGAATGGAAAATTAGAGTGCTAGAGGAGGCTTTAGGAGAACTAAGGAATAACTTGTAGAAGGGAGAAGCTTTCAAAAATATGGTGATATCTACTTTTAAGGATATCCATTGTCACCTCCATGATGAGACCTCAGGTGTACCTTTCTCCCTGTAGGAAATCAAAGCTCAATTCAAAGCTTTAGTCAAAGGAAATTTGTTCAAAGAGGACTCCATCACCAAGGAGAAGATCAATGAAATATTCTCCCTCCAATCTACCATTGATGAAGCCAACAAAGAGTACGACACACACACTGAGTTTGAAAAGGAGATGAAGAAATGTTTGGGGTCTTAGACCCTAGCTATTGCCAACACATTAGTTCCATGTGGCAGGGACATAGTAGAGGCTTTGAAGAGGTTTAGACTACGGATCCTCAAATTAGTGGGCCCCTCCCAATCATGATCGCTTGTCTTCCTAACTTCCCTCTTTCTTCTTCTTCTAAATTTGGAATTATTGTAAATTAGTTGGGGTTTTAAGTTAAGCATCCCTTTAACTAAAACACTTTAGTTTAAAGAAGTAGTTACCAAGTGTAACTAATTTGTAAAATTATATAGTGGTCTCTCTCTATCATTTTGAGGGGGGGAACTTGGCTTATTTTGAAAGTGTAAAGAATAGCAAAGCAATCAATACAAAATAAATTTCTTTATTTTTTCATCTGGTCCTGTTATTCATTGTTATCCGTTAAATACTGCTAAATTATTTGTTTGTGTTATGACAAGAAGCTTTGTATTCTTGTGGATGTTATTTTTGGAACTATGTGCCTTTGCAATAGCATCTTGTTGACTCAAATAAAAATGGTTTTTATTCCCATAATTTTATTCTGGTATGCATAAGGAATTACTTTGTTATCTATAGTTCTGGAGAATGCCTTTCAGATCCTTTCTACTCCATCATTCCTCTACACTTTTGTATTGATGATCTATTTTATTTTAAAACACTTTCATGATATCCAAGTTCCACATTTAAACTATGCGTTGTACATATGTAAATAATTTTTTCTTCGAATAAGGGAACCTCTCCCATAAAGAGGAGGGACTTCTTGTCCCCTAACTGTTACTCTTACACAGTCCTTTCTAACAGCGAATAGTTATACAAGTCTAATGATATGCATGACTCCGGTCTACACTTTGTGACACTCTATAATGAATCAATGAATATAATGAGGTTACTTGTTATAAATAGACATGGATATAAATGGATTTAGTGCATACTTTTCCCATATGAGTTCTCTTTCCTTTCATGCTATGTATGAATGCTTGTATAATTATTTCTGTTATAATATATGTTATGGATTATGTTAAAGCATTCAGTCTAAGTGATTGCAAGGATCTAGAGGCCATTTTGAGCCCTATGGTTCTTGTTTGTCTTAACTTCCTAAATACTCTTATAGTAATCTTAGATAATGCTTCCCACTAAACTCACATAAAAGAGAGACTCGGTACCCGTGGGTGCCTTGGGTGAGCGCTCAGCTTCTACTCGGTGATAGGCCAGTGTGCATGGGGTTTCTTCCTTTTGTTTTAGGATTAAAAATGACTACAACCATCATTTAATCAAAATAGTGAACCTTCATCTAGTGACAGAAACATCCGTGAGGTTAATGCAGTTTTTGATATCGTGTCAAATGTTCCTCAAAACCTACCTACTTCATCTATTGAGTAAATCTTGGCACGATATCCTCCACCCACAGAGGAGTATATATCTTCTTCTCCTCCACCCATAGAGGATTCCCTCTCAGCTCCCCTTTCTCTCACGGAGGAATCTACACTTTCTACTAATGTCGTGTTATCGTCTATGTCCCAACCTTTTGAACCATCAACACTTGTTATTCTCCCATCCACAAGAGAATCATCATCGCCTTCTCCTCCATCGAGAGAGAATTATACGTCACCCGACCTATTATCTCTCCTACCCATAGGAGATGCTTTAGACATGTCACTACCTGTTGGGGATATTTCTCCCCTAACATCCAAAAACCCTATTAACATGATCTCAACTCTTTTGCCTATAGAATCTGAGGCCAGCCAATTCCGTATCTCACAGACATATTTTAGAGGGATTGCTACCCAACCCACTCCATCACCTTCTTCAGTAATCTCATTTTCATGGTTTGTCGATCATTTGGATTACATTGATCATTCCATGCTCTAGGGATGTCTTCAGCTCCCAGTTTTGACCCAAATGAAAATGTTTCCTAAAGATACTTCCACAATCTACCCATAGGTACTTTTGGACACCAAAACTACACTGATCATGCCAATTGAAACATATTCCTCTTAATCATCCCTACTTCCATCCAAACTTCTACCCATCACTACAACTATTCCACAACCTAAAAACCTACCCACACTTATCTCCCCACCCGTATCTAGACCCATCACTAATTTGGGTGTTATGCTGAAATCAAGCCTTACTCACCCACCTGTCAGATTAGACTTAGCCAAATCTTCCAAAGTCTGCAGTAGCATTATCCTCTTGCCTAAAAATAAAATCCAACCCTCTATGCTGCACACACCAGTCTTACCTAATATACCCTTGTCACGTCCCCCCTTCCATCCATCTTAGGGCCTCATCAATCAACCTTGACCAAATAATTGCATACCCAAGACTATTCAAAAGCTAAAAAACCTACTACTACATCACACGCCTTTGTTACACCTCATTCATCCAAAAACTAAACTCCCTCACCCTCACCTATGCACTTCTTACCACTATACCTCCACTAGTTACTATAACGCAAATCTTGCCTATACAACTCCAACCAATGCCAATTACCCCACCTCTACCAACCACCTCCACTGCAACTTAGTTGCCCCCATGGGTATCTTGTCCTCTTCCACCATCTATTTTCCTTTCTTCATTCTGTACTCCCGTGTCACCTTTACCTAAGAAGGTGTAACTCAAAGTGAAGAATCTACTACCCTCTACTAAGGTAGTCAAACCAACCAAACCTTCCATCGCCAGCTCTTCTACCCCACCTTTACCCAAATAGCTGCTAGAAAGGCCTAAGACCACTCCACATACCAAACTAGTAGACCAACCCATTCCCCCTCCTGTAAATCCTCTTTCTTCACAATCAACCACACCTGTACCCAAACCCACACTTACCTCTTATTGTGATCCGTTAGTGGGGTCCTACACCAACATTTTAACCAATCTCTTGGAGACTTCTGTTATCACATTACCACCGCTTTGACCTTACAATCCTCTCAGAACAAAACCAAAAGGGTTTGATGAAACCAATATTTTTGCCTATCATCATGTGTCAGGACATGATGTTGAAAATTGTAAGGCTCTGAAGACCATTCTTCTTCAAATTTCTCCTCCTGACCAAAATTTTGATGATGACGACCTTCTTGATGAGGACCAAGCTCCACCGTCACCTGTCACCATACATCATCGTCCTTTACCCATTCAGCGATCAATATCTCCACCCCCACAACCATTTTTCCCACCTCAAAAATTTGATATCAACATCGTCCGTATAAGAGAGTTAGCCAAACCACCACCCAAATGTTAATGCAACTTATTCATTTCACAAGGCTCTTATCATCCACTAGGATTTTTCCCCCAATATACCATTTGTACCCACTCCCAAAATCACCATCCACTGACCTACATACCATATCTATGATGGGGTCACCCATTGCACAATGATAAAACAATTACATCAATCTCCTCTAAAGATGTATTTGTATGATCTCGTCTAGACTTCTAAATCCCAAAAACAATCCCTTATCAAGGTTTTACAATCCATTGAATTTCTATCCAATGACTCCACACCAGTGGCCTCAATTATTTTCCCTCAGCATGTGGCCTTGCTAACAAAATCATCTCCTTTTCTACCCCTATGACCCTTCCTCACGTTGTCACCCTCAGCTTCTCTGAAGAGGAGATTATACCGCTCTAGTCAGATGACCCTGATCCCGCCCTATTCATTTCTATCTATATCAATAACATACACATTCAATGCTTCATGATTGATGGTGGTGCTAGCATTAATATCATCTCCTCCCACACATACAATAAAATGTGTATTCCTTCTAACTGTATGCATAATAACCCAATTATGCTATGCTCCTTGAACAATGCCATCACCTCCACCCTTGGTACTATTATCCTTCATGTTTACATAGGACCTCGCATTGTCTTAGAACTATTCTACGTCTTAGAGGGGGAGTTACAATATAACCTATTTCTTGGCAGACCCTGGATTTGTGTCATGGGTTGTGTCCCTTCAACTTTACACCGCTGTGTAAATTTTGAGCATGAAGGACATAATTACACCATCCCCACTGACTTGTCGCCATTCAATACCTGTAACATGTTGTACCAACCAAATGATTTACATGTACCAGTCAAGGCATCTGTCACTACCCCCACTTCACCTTCACCCATAAGTCTATCCACCAAGGCTGCCACCACCTCTCCCACATCTAACCCTACTATTCCTACTGCCACCACAACCTCTACAGTTGACTCATCTTCTTCCCAATCATCTAGCAATTCATCTATGCCCACTACCCACATATCGACTATTGACCCCTTAGAAGGTGTTTTCAATGCCTCACTCTAGGAGAGTACCGCCTATACAATATTGACCCATTCCTCACCCTGCAAGAGTATGGGAATCTACGTCAGCACCCTAGTTATGACTTCCAAGTAGGTGAGGTTTTTCCTTATGGTCCTCCCCACCTTTGTACTAATCTAACATATGGGGGACTTGATATTGCCACTTATTCACCTTAACCTCTATCCCAAACATGACCCTTTTCATCTCACTTACACTCCCTTACTAACCACCGCTTCACTAACACTTTCCTCCACCGTTGCGCATGGAAAGGCTTTGGATTCAGTTTTTACGAATAGGGGCACCACAGTGTCATCTCTTGTACCACCCATAAATTTAATGACTATAGTGGAATTGGATTTGATGCTCCACCTCCCAAGAAGGCTCACATTGACATCATTAAGGAAAAAAAACCTTCTCCACCTCATTCACCCATGTCACCATCTTTGCCCACGGAGTCCATAAATCCCAAATCTATTCCTCCTAACTTTTTTTTCATAAACATATTTTCCCTAGAACCTCTAATCTATCAACACGATGGCAAGGATCCCTCTTCTCTCCCATTCCTATATCCTAATATGATCGATAATGATACACCTTCTATTGACATCATTCAATGTCAGGATGATGATTCCATCCTCACCTACCTTGGTGCAAAATATTTTTATATTCACCAATCATTACCTTCTGAGATGTAAACCATGTTGAATGAATCGACTATCAAAATCAACATTAATACTCGGGATTAGTCGCACATCCTAAAGATAGGCCAATCTTTATATGATACTGAATAGGAAGCTTTTTCCTCTTTCCTTTGGGACCATAGCAACACTTTTTCCCAGTCCTATGACGATATGCCCAGTATTGACCCTAAAATCGTGGTCCATATATCATAACCATACCTGATGTCAAACCCATCAAACAAAAGATATGGAAAATACATCATCGCATTGCTCTTCTGGTCAAAGAAGAGCTTCAATGCCTTCTCTCAGTTTCCTTCATCCTACCCATTGACTATACCCAATGGATTTATAACATCGTTCTTGTCACAAACAAGACACGGGGACTCTGCATTTGCATAAACTTCTCTGACCTCAACCTAGCTTGTCCCAAAGAAGATTTTCCCCTACCAGGCATTGACCAACTAGTTGATCTCACTGCGGCCATGAAATGCTATCACTCATGGATGGTTTCTTAGGTTACAATCAAATATTAATTGCTCCAGAATATTAATAAAAAACTACCCTCATCACACTTTGGGGGACCTTTTCCTATCAAGTCATACCTTTTGTCCTTAAAACCGTTCGTACTACATATCAATGAGCCATGACTTATATCTTCCATGACATCATGCATCACATATTAGAAGATTACGTAGATGATCTTCTTGCAAAATCCAAACATCGAGCTAAATACTTGACTGTCCTTAAGATCATCTTTGACCGCCTCATCAAGTATTGTGTTTGTCCTCAACTAAAGAAGTGTGTCTTTGTGGTACTTTCAGGAAAACTCCTTGGTTTCATCATTTCTTTGCGTGGCATAGAAGTCAATCCTTCTAAAGTAAAGGCTATTATAGAAATGCCTCCACCTACTAATATCTTTCAACTTCGAAGCCTATAAGGTAAGTTGCAATCCATTCATCATTTTATCTCACAACTTTCTGATCATTATCACCATTTAATCATCTTCTCAAGAAGGACATTTCATTCAAATGGGATGATGAATGCCATAAATCCTTTGAATCCTTAAAACAATAACTTTTTCAACCACCATTACGCATTCCTCCTAAGGATGACCAACCCTTTTACCTATATATTTCTGCCACTGACCATTCTTTAGGTTCCATTCTCTCTCATTGCGATGAGAAACACAGAGATCAAGTAGTTAATTACATAAATTGTACCCTTCTGAACTATGAAACTAGATATACCCACACCGAAAAACTCTGCTTAGCCTTAGTTTTCATCACCACTAAACTCCGCCATTACCTACTCAACCAAAAAACCTTTGTTGTTACTAATACTGACCCCTTACACTATATGTACACCAAACCCTATCAACATCAACATGCCACACGTTGGCTTATGCTTCTTTTTGACCTCGACCTCGAATTCATTCATCAAAATTCCATCAAGGGTCAAGCTATTGATGACCAACTAGTAGAGCACCTCTTTTTGGTAACCAAACTTCTAATTTTGATTTCCCAGATGAATACATAGCTACCCTCTCCTTAGAGGAACCCGCTTACCAAATGACACTCTTCTTCGATGGATCCAAGTGTCAGTGTGGAGGTGGGTCTGGTGTTATCCTCATTCCTCTTGATGGTGAACTTATTCCTTTATCTTTCAAACTATATTTTGATTATACAAATAATATTGTTGAATACGAAGGACTCATATTGGGTCTCCAGGCTAATTATTCCTTAGATGTCAAGTCAATTAATATCTTTGGTGATTCCCATCTGGTCATAAACCAAGTCAATGGTATATACCAGTGTCATAATGATATAATTCAAAAGTATAAACATCATGTTGACATACTTTTGACTATCTTTTATAGTTACAAACTTCAAACCACCCCATGTTCTACCAATAAATTTGTGGATACCATGGCCTTCTTGGCTTCTCAAATACTCACTTCGCCTGTCAACTCTAAAATATTTTTCACTAACTCGTGAGGTCTACTCTGTTGTAACCATTGCACCTGACCCACATGACCTTTGGTATGAGAAATTTATAGACTATCTTTCCCTTTCCATTCTACCCACTAATCTCACTTGTAATGGATAATGTGACTTTCATAAAAGTGTCTCTCGCTATGTCATTATGGGTGGTCTCCTTTATAAGCGTGGCTTCAACAATATTCTCTTATGATGCCTTAAAAGTTCTAGAATTCCCTATACAATTAAGGAAGTCCATGATGGAATTTTTGGAGGTCACTTTAGTGGTTTACCTGTTGCAAAACACATTCTTTGCCTTGGCTATTATTGGCCAACCTTAAACCGTGATTGTTGTGACTGTGTCAAACGTTGGGTGAAATACCAACAACAAACTAATCTTCATCACACACTTAGTCATGCCCTGTAGGTCACACAAGACCTTTAGCATTTCTCTCAATGGGGCTTGAATCTTGTTAGTAAGATCAATCCCCATTCTTCACAAAGCCACCAATGGATTATAACCGCTACTAAATATTATACTAAATGGGTAGAAGCCATTCTCCTCATTTCTACAAAAGCCAAGAAAATATGTGAATTCATCAACCATCACATCATTTTTCGCTTTGGTGTTCCTCACCGCCTCATCATTGATAATGGAAAGCAATTAAAAACCAAAACCCTATGTAAGCTATGCAAAAATTTTGGCATCCAACTTAGTTTCTCGTCACCTTATTACCCATAAATCAATGGCAAAAAAAAATCAACCAATAAAACCTTGAACAAAATTCTTATGAAAGTAGTTGACTATACTAGCAAGGATTGGCATTCACACATTCATTTCACCTTGTGGGATTATTGCACTAGTATTCGCACTTTGACTATCACCACACCTTTTTCTCTGGTCTACAGTATCGAGGCTATCTTACCTCTCAAAGTTCATATTTCATATCTCTGCATCTCACTACAAGACATGCTCAATGACAATGATTTTTTCTAGGATCGTTTGCCACAACTTGAGTTATTAGATGAACCCCATCTTAATGCTCTTGACCATCTCCAAATCTACTAAAAATGTATTAAATGTGCTTAGGAGAAGCATTTCCATGAATGAACCTTTCAGGTCAGTGACCTTGTCATGAAGGAAAGTCAACATGTAACCAAAGAAGAGAAAAGTAAACGGGCAAAATTTGCTCCTAATTAGCTTAGACCCTATATCATTACCCATGCCTAAGGATCACGTTCTTATCATTTGTCTTCACTCAAAGGTAAACCTGAACTGGATCCCCTCAATGCCTTACATCTTTAACCATTTTATTGTTGACATCAAGTCCTTTATCACTTTCTATCAATTTATTGCTCATCCCTTGAGCATTGTTCGCCTTCCATATTACCCATTTTTGAGGATCAACGACTAAACAAGAATCGTGTGATTACCCATCACCTTTCAGCCTTATCTTTAATATGAGTACCACGGCTCTACTCACTACATGATTCTTATGGGTACTTTTCATATTTTTATAAAAAAACCAACAAAGATGGAATCCCATAGTCATTCATCACTTGAAACCACCTCTTTCATAGTTAACCCCTGTGTATTATGGTGTTGTCTTCTAAACAAGAACCTAATATTCCTTTATAGATTTTTCCATGACTTAAACATCCAAAAAAAATGGGATTCAACTCCTTGAGTCAAACATCTAGAAAAAGATGATTCCCTCAAAAAGGGACATCTCTTCTCTCTATCTAGCTGCTATAAATAGACTGATCCCTTAAAGGATAGTTATATAAAGTCATTTCCAAAATATAATAAATTTTATGAATCTTCCCACATCAATCAGCTTCATGAATACCTCAAGGAAACAATCTATTCATCCCACATAGACTTCGTGCATCGATCAGTCTATCAAAATAAAAACAAAAGTAAAAGAAATAAAAAGAAAAAGATTAAATTTTTTGTCATGGACTTGCCTATTTTGATCTTGGGTCTCTTACCAAGTAAACATGCAGTCGTATACTAGGTTACACTCAACCATCCACTTTCACCTCATTTCCTTTTACACCCTAGATTTCTCTCTACTTAAGGGACTTGCCGCAAATGTGACATTCTGTGATCATGTGACTTTCTTCATCCTTAGAATAGTCCATTATGCAAGGCCTTTAGGGTCTTACTTTTATAATCCCATCTAGGGTATGGTAGACTCATTAGGGTTCTTATCAATTAAGCAGCGCTTTCTCCACCTCTTACCATTCACCTTCCTCATTATTTATTTATTATCCTATGCATGACCAGATCATCGACACCTATATTTAAAACAACTCCATCATGCCTATGACCTAAACTCAACCATGCCTAAAAATTCACCACCCATCCCCCTAACTCATCATATTATTCCCTAGCTTATGGGAGAACTACATTGGCCTGAGGCCCCTTTTCATCAGGGATATGTAGGAAACACTTTGAGGGCATGGGGCCCTTCGAGATTATCTTGGTAACTCTTCACCCTAACCTATTTTTCCCTTTATTTCCCTATTCACATCCTACCTTAGTTCATTTCCATTTTATATCAACAATTAGAAATTAACCAAACAAGCAACAATTGATGAACATTTTTACCACATCATTGACACCTATATTTAAAACAACTCAACCATGCCTATGACCTAACTCACTCATGCCTATGACCTACATTCAACCATGCCTATAACCTAACTCCATCATGCCTATGACCTAAACTCAACCATGCCTAAAAAACCATCACCCATCCCCCTAATTCATCATATTCTTCCCTAGCTTATGGGAGAACTACAATGGCCTGAGACCCCTTTTTGTCAGGGCTATGTAGGTAGCACTTTGAGGGCATGGGGCCCTTGAAGGTTAGCTTAGCCACTCTTTACCCTAACCTATTTTCCCCTACATTTTCCTATTCACATCCTACCTTAGTTTCTATTTTATATCAACAATTGGAAATTAAACCAAACAAGCACCAATTAATAAACATTTTTACCACTTCATCAAATCATTTTTATATTTCCACCATAGAAAATATTTGGAAATTAAAACCATAACATGCATGACCATCATCATTTGTCTTCCATGTTACCAACAACTTATAACTTAAAGAAAAACCATAAACCATGACTCAACCATGCCTAATTGACCTGACTCCATCATGCCTATACCTGACTCCACCATGCCTAATTGATATGACTCAACCATTCCTATGACTTGACTCCATCATGGCTATACCTTTTATCATTCTAATCAACCATTGAACCATACCTACAAGCTTAACCTACTCCTACATCTCTTTTATTGTGTCTTAGGAGTTGTTATTTTACCTATATCTTGGCCTTACCCATGCCATGACATGTTTTCCTGAACCCGACCTACTTGGTGTGATCATTAACCTTATGCACTTGCTATACCTTGTGATGCTGTTACTCATGTTGTTTTAGCCTACCATCTATACTTTCCTATTTCCATGTTTTTTATCCCGACCAAACCTTTTGGTGTACCAGAACATACCTAAACATTCCTATACCTGACCTACGTTTTATTTCCAAACCATATATTATACCTTGGATACCTGAATCACCTCACCTTTGTTTAGATAAAACTATCGACCTTAGGCGATGTAGAGTTTGCAAGCT
This sequence comes from Taxus chinensis, assembly GCA_019776745.2. NCBI lineage: Eukaryota > Viridiplantae > Streptophyta > Pinopsida > Cupressales > Taxaceae > Taxus > Taxus chinensis. The sequence continues at coordinate 23,962,218 of CM034149.1, forward strand.
CTTTAACCTATTACCATGTTACAATCTATATGTGTGTGTGCGTTTGATTACCATTAACCATGACCTAATTTTGACCATGACCTACTACCCATTACTTGAGTTGACTGTTACCTTTTCCCTCAATACTCAAACCTTTCCACACCTATCTTCCCCATCTAAACCTTTTATCAAACCACTCACTGATTCCATCTTACACCTCATCACTGCTTAGCTTGAGGGGGATCACCTTCACCCACACATGGGGCATTCACTTCCTATTTTTGTTAGCGTTGTTTACCAATACAAGCTAGGAAACAAAAAGGGGAAAAATGTAGACACCAAAATTGGGTCACACTCCCCTTGGTCCCCTTTTGAACAACCAACTTAAACACATTCACCTAACCAGGACCCTTTTACCCCATATTAATATTACTTTAATTATTTACAATTAAATTAATCCTCATCCTCACTTTATTCATTATTTAATTACCTCAATTAAATCTAATTTCCACCTCACCCCACCACCTCACCTAAACACCTCACCTAGACACCTCACCTAAACACCTCACCATAGACCTATTCATAGCATGTTTCCATAACTAAATAAGCCTTAGCCCTACTTACCTTAATAAAATAAGACTTAGTACAACCCTAAAAGCACATGCCTATTCTCCCTTTAACCACTTTCCCATGTAGATAAGCGCAACGTTTCATTTAGACCCGGGACCAATGAACAAAGTGGGCAAAACAATAGCTAGGATCTGCTATTTTGGGCAACCTAGGATATTCGACCTTAACCAATGCTGGTCAACCCAAAACTGATGCCGGTCAACCCAAAACCAATGCTGGTCAACCCAAAACTAACGTTGGTAACCCTGAGCCGTTTTTGGTTATAATATAACCATCTTGGTAAAAAAAATTAGAGGTTGGCCACATTCTCAAATTTTGGGAGCAAAAGGTGATCTGTATGCAAGAAAGAACCAAAGATCTTTTGCACATCCAAGCAGCCATAGCCAGCATCAAGATAGATCCAGAGGTATTACTCTCATGGTAACATTCTGAGAAGCACCATCGTGGCACCAAGCTCCATCCCACCAATCAATCATCACCACCACCCAACCATTTGACTTGCAACATCTGTAAGTGTGTTTATCACTTGTGTTATTACATCCTTGTTCTATTTTAAAGGTTTTTTTCATCTCTATTATAATTTTCTATTAACATCTCCATTCCCCCACCATTCACTTTCTTGTAAACTCAACCTTTAACCACCATAACTTTTGACCATCTATACATGACTTTTATACATCTCTGAGTATTACTAAGATCCCCGAAGACATCACCATTCCCCTTTTTAATCTCTATCTAACCTCAGATCAATTTCCATAATCAAATCTTGCTGAGTTCCTATCTTCTTGACCATACTAACACTGGTTACCCATGACCATCGTTGGATCTCTCTAAACTGTCATTGGTTATATCTGACTGATACCGGTCTTTGTGTTTTGGCCATCCTATCAATAATAGAACCTAAGAATCTTCACCCAAACAACTTAAGTGACCAAGAACCCAACCCTAACTAGTACCAGAACCCTAACCAACTACCCTACCTCTGGATCTGATCATAACCTAGCCTATTATGTTATAATTTCTTATTATATTAGGTTGAGATACCTAAATCATATCAATTACAGTGGAATTCTATTTACGTATGTTATTTCATGCATTAAATTATGTTAAACAGTGGGTTGACTTCCACCGAGGAATTATCACACTTCTTGGATCTAGCACATGCTAGGAATCCCATTGACATATATTATTTAATCCTCTTTTGTGGTCTTGTTGTGTATTTCAGGTAGTTCCTCCTAGCCAAAAGGAATCTCTTACAATCAACATTGGATCAAGAAGTCAGAACACACGTAAAATCTTCAAACTAACCATCGCAATAGGTATTTCTCCTCAGCCCATAAAATTATATGTTTCGTCACATTTAAAACGTAAAGAAAATGGTGAAATAATTGGGATGAAAAATTATCGGCAATTTTATGGGCGTCTAGGACAACATACAAGAGGTTGAATAAAGCCACACCATTCTAATTGGTGTTTGGTGTAGAGGTTGTCTTACCCATTGAATTTATGATACCTTCTCTGCATATAGCGCATACAAGAGGATTGGCTGATGAACATGCACTAGAGGAAAGAATTGACAAATTGATGAAATTAGATGAGAGACGATCATTGGCTAGGTGGAGTAAAAAGATGCAAAAGGATCAACAAAAATAATGGCATGATCACCACATCAGAAACAAACAATTTGAGATTGGGCAAACGGTATTGTTATATGATTCTAAGTTTTTACACCATCTCAGAAAGTTGAAAGTCCATTGGTTGGGTCCCTATATCATCTTGGATATCCTTAATTCAGGAGCGTGCCAATTAAGAGTCCTGGATGGAATGATATTACCAAGCCATTTCAATGGAAGTAGGCTTAAGACCTACTATAAATAAGTCTTTTTGGTGTTTGTAATAACGTAGTTTTGCCATTAAGTATAAGTTTCCCTTTATGCAATTTTCTTTTCACGTTAGTTGTTTTGCTTTTTATTTTGTGCCTTGGGTTCCAGTAATCACATTAATTTTTGAAGGTTGGGCATATATAGATGACCACACATCTCTTTTAGTGTGGGGTGGAGTGATACAAAGTATGGGCCCATAATACAAGTTGAACTGGTAGTAGAAGTTGCGGTAAATGGCTCGGTTGATGAACACAAAGGCACACAAGATGAAGGAATTGTATGGAAGAAGAGGTGGATGAAAAAGGTTAGTGTTAGGATAAGACTTCAGAGAAACCATGTATAGAGGAAGAAGTACAGGAACAACACGAGGTAGGTGAGAGAAAAAATAAGGTGGACAGAAGAAGTGCATTAGGCACTATTAACACGCGCGTAAAAGTCTCCTGTCACGATGGATTGTTTGCATGCCAGAAGGTTGTAGAAGTTTTTCATGCAAGATTGGGCACGTAGGTGAAAGCACGTAAAATCGGCTTGGTGGAAAAAGTCGCAATTAGTACTAAGTATTGTGGTAGGTAAAATATTATTTAATGTTGGAAAGAAGGAAAATATAAAAATAAAAATTCATTCACTTCATTATTCACCTTGCATTTACAAAGAGGAAAGAGATCTCACAAATTAGGGCATCCAAAGGCAATTTGTGTGAAGTAAAAATTAAAGAAATATGAGAGGACATGACTAGATCAGATCCTTAAACTAGTAGGAAAGGAGTACATGTGCGTGGAGGAATTTTTTGAGAAGGAAGTTATTGAAGCACCATCTTGTTGAAGAATTGTTCCAGTTAGGGTTTGGCTGCTAGGGCACAATGTAGGAGGGTTTATTTGTAAGGTTGTGAATTAGGGTTGGTTAAAGTGGTAGAGCAGAACAAGGAAAAGACACTTGAAGTGATAGCCTAACTATAAAAATGGAACCAAAGAAAGAAACCAACTCACCTAAGAAGTAGAAGGGAAAGGGAAAGGGGAAGCAAATGGCTATTGTCACAAGCATAAATGAAGAATGGTACACATAGATGTAATAACTGGATGGGGTATTTCTAGGAAAATAATGTGAATCTCATTTGTGGAAGATGTTTATAAGTGACTATAATCACCGCACTAACACAACAGGAAAAGAAATGGATTTGAAGTTGGTTCACCCAAAAAATAAGAGGACACCAGAAGGCATGCCCATCTAATGTGACGAATTAAAGGTTAATTTGGAAAAGGTAGGATTACTAAAAATTTATGAATTACCCTACTTTGGAAAAACTAAGCCCCTCTACCAGTAGCTAATGGCATGTGTTCACGAAGACCATTTTTATTTTACAGGGTACAAGATGCACATAACTCCCCAATTAATTTCCAAGTTCACATGCCTTATCTATGAAGGGGATAGCATTGATGATGACCTAAGCAACAAGGATTCCATCAAGGAAAAAGTTGCTGTATATGACTATAAGAAAGGATCGTGATAATTTTACATCACAGAGATCCCATACCCTGTGATGAGGATGGCCACGCACTTGGTAACCAATATCAATGACCAAGAGAGATGTATTCAAGTGAATAAGGCATGGCTAAATGTGTGCTAGAAAATATCTGAGGGGACCATCAACAACTTGTCCTCTTTCATCACGATGAAATCATTAACAACATAGAAGAAGATGAAAAGATACTATTTGGTAATGTCCTCCTAACCATTTTTTTCTCAGAGATCGGAGTGCCCGATGGTCCAAAAAGGTTTGTTTGGGAGTACCTAGAAAAGGATCCCTCACCCGTGAAGAGGTTTACAAAATATACTTGTGAGACAATGACATCCACTCACAAGGCATGTTTAGAGAAATGGTACAAGCACATGAGGGACACGTTTAGAGAAGAATGGAGGATTCCAAAGTAGTTACATGCGTTTGTGCAAGGAGAAGTAAAATTCATGGTATATCAACAATTCTACATTGGCAGATTTAGGTTGACAAATGAAATAATTAGCCCATGGTGCAAGCTTCCCTTCTCCTTCACTGCACAATACTTCCAAAATGGGGTGAACATATTCAAAGAGGCTAAGAGACTAAGGTTTGACCTTAGTGAGGTGGATCAAGACCATAGGGAGCTACGTAGAAAGTTAGTTTACCTCAATAAACATGCATACATGGAGAGATATGTCTCCCACGAGATACAGATGATGAAACTAGTGACATTCCCAATCGCTATAAGGGATATAATAAGAATATACCTTCACATTAGGACAAAATTTTAAAAGGGTGCATACTTTGAAAATGATATATCCATCCCTGAGGACCCCATAGGAAGAAAGAATCCCACACCAAAGAAGAGGGAAAGGTAATAGGTGTAGAAAGCACCAAGTGTTCATGCTACACAAGCAGTAAGTGCACCGGAGACAATCGCTAATCCTAGTACTTATGCATGGAGAAAGAAGTCCCCAATGAAAGCAAAGACTTCAGAGGAATAAGTTCTAGAGCACAAGTAAACCATCACCTACGAGAGGTCATTAGAGGAGGAGGATAAGGAAATAGAATCTCCTGCTATGCAGAAGTAGAAGGTGACATAAGAGAATGATTCAGAGGATACAGAGAGCTTGGAGGCCTATAGAGGTGAGAGAGACGATGATGAAGAAGATGAACTAGGAGGTGAGGACCATCCTATCTATGAGGTACATGAATTGGAGGAGGAAGGAGAGGAAGAATAAAATGAATACATATTTGTCAAGAGGAAGAATGACAAGGAAGAAGAGGATACTCAGGAAAAGGGGGTAAGTGAGGAAGTTACAAAAGAATAATGGACCCCAAGCCTCACTAAGGAACAAATAGATGAGGCCGTAGAGAAAGCAGTAGCCAAGATCATCAAAGACCTAGTATAGAAAGAGATGGAATGCAGTGTGGACCTAGTGATGAAGGAAGCAAAGGAGGATAGTATAGAAAAGGAATATGGCAACATGGGAGGGGATCCCAATTTGGCTGTGAGCTTCCCTAAGGCCACGTACATAGGGAGAAAAATCATAGAGGCATCACAGGTTCAAATGATGGGCTATATTGATGATCCGAACAATGTGTTGCATGCACTCTTTCAAAGCACCATACCAATGGAGCAAATCTTGGCTATGGCATCATTTGATGAGGAAGGTTCATACCCTTGGATGAGGAAAATGCTTTCTTGGGCATTTGAGTCCCATATCAATGAACTATAATTCATAGTAAGCCAAGGGGCAATAATGAAGGTACCATAGTAAAAAGGTAATAACCCCTTGGTAAATGATCAACAACTATTAGATGATCAAATATGCAACATGTTGAAAAAGGTTTCGGTGGAAGTAGAGGCCAGAATCTTCAGGAGAAATGATAGGGTGAAGTTCCTAGAGGTAAAACTAGAGAAAAGGGAAGGGGGTTTGGAGAAAATAACTAAGGAATTAAAGTGGGGGGATTTAATTAGCACACAACTAAGGTGTGACTTGAAATAAGAGAAGGAAAGGGTGCATGAGGTCTACAAGAAATTGGAGATGATCACAGATGCCATTTTCTTGAAGCATCTAGATCTAATGCCACCAGTGCAGAAGTATGGATCCACCCGGGAGTGTCTAGAGAACTTGACCCATGTCCTCATAATGGAAAGAAAACCACTGGCCTTGGAGTCTACAGAAGAGTCATCGACGCACAAATAAAAGGAGGACAAGATGAAGGTTTTGGCCATTGTGGCCTAGTACAAGAAATTTCTCACGGATGTGAAAACTTTTTCCCAAGTCACTGAGGCCGTTTATGACAACTGCACTGATAGAGATAGAGTGGTGAGCATTCTGGTCACCACCCATGAAGCATAACTCAAGGAGTTATAAGAGAAGAATAAGGGGAATAGTGCGGAACATGAAAAAATTCTAGCTGAGGTTGAGAAGAAATCAGATACTATTGAGACCTTGCAGGGCTCAATCAAAAACTGGCTGAAAGTGTTATATCCCCAGATCACTTGTGCACTCGAGGATTTGGGAAAACAGTTGGAGGAAATCATGGAAATGATGAATACCCAAGGAGAAGGGATAATATTTAAAGAGGTGAGCACCTTAGTCAGTGACCTCTGTCAACAGACATAGAGTGAAGCTGATACCTAGAATAAGTTGGAGGCAAACTTGATGAGAGATTTCCCTCTCCTCTTGAAGAAATAATCATAGTTCCCCATTCTTTCATTCTTCCCCAAAATTCTTCATTCCTTTATTCTTTCTCCAAACTATTCAAGGATAGTCATTCTTTTTTCATTAAGAAGGTGTTCCCGAGGGTGGAGAACATGTGTAGTGTGGGGTGATGTTGGGCCCCTAAAATATTGACTAAGTACAATAAGGCACATGGGCACGCAAGGCCTATTTGAAGAAGGGCGTGCAAGTAGAAAGCACACAGGACAAGGTTTTTGGTAGAACTAATGTTGCACGGGAAAGCTAGAGTAAATATCTTGGGACTTAGCCATATTTGGCATATCAAGCAGAACACGAGGAAAGCATGACCCAACTATGTATGCGAAGTGGATAAGGTGCTAGCCTGGTAAATTGGTGCCCATAGAAGGAATATACCCTGTGATAGAAGATTCTAGAAGGTCATCATGGAAAAGGATGGAGAGCTTGCATATAAAGAAGCATGCTCCCAAGGAAGACCACTTGGACACATGACAAGTAATCTATAACTTTAGAAAGGCATGGTGGTGATTGATAATGTTATATATATGAGCACCTGGTAGAAGAAAAAAATATACATAGAGATAGATGGAGAGGACGAGAATTGAAGAGAGGTGAAGTCATGCAAGAATACTGTAAGAGCTCCATAGAATAGGTTTAGATGAACTGTAGGAGTATGTTGTATTAAGGGGATGGGTCTGAAAATTATTTTTCTTTGTATAATGAAGGGCCTAATTCCAATTCCGATGCATAACATTGGTCTGCACTATCATATGGATCTGTGACTGCCCCAGTTAATGTAATATGGTTATCAACATGCTTAATATGAATATATGTGTGTTTCCAGTTCTACTTACATCTATATGGATCAGTTATATATGTACGTTTCATATGAGTGGGTGTAAACCCCTGTGCATTTCTTTTATGTTGTGATTCAAATCTATGTTCTGTAATGCTTTTCTTATATGAATGAACACATTGGTCTAGAATCCGTTCTGAGCTTTAAGATGAATGTATGGTCTACCATGCCAATTGAGAGCACTGGATGGAATGAGATTACCATGCCATTTCAATGGAAGTAGGCTAAAGCCCTACTACAAATAAATATTTTGGTGTTTGTAATAAGGTCATATTTCCATTTAGTATAAGTTTCCTTTTATGAAAATTTCCTTTCTTGTGTTTCCCTTTCTCTTCGTTCGTTCTATTATTTTTTTTGTGCCTTGGGCACTGGTAATGACATTACTTTTTGAAATTTTTTCATACATAGAGGACCACGCATCTGTTTTAGTGTGGGGTGAAATGATGTGAAGTATGGGCCCATAATACAAGTTGAAATGGCAGTAGAAGTTGTGGTAAATGGCCCGGTTGATGAACACAAAGGTGTGCAAGATGAAGGAAATGCATGGAAGAAGAGGTGGATGAAAAATTTTAGTGTCAGGATAAGACTTTATAGAAACCACGTATAGAGGAAGAAGCACAGGAACAACACGAGGTAGGTGAGAGAAAAAATTAGGTGGACAAAAGAAGTGCCTACAACACTATTAACACACGCATAAGAGTCTTCTATTAGTATGGATTGTTTACACGTCAAAAGGTTGTAGAAGTTTTTTACACAAGATTAGTCGCGTAGGTGAAGGTGTGTAAGGTCAGCTTGGTGGAAAAAGTCACAATTAGTACTAAGTAATGTGGTAGGTATAATAGCATTTAGTGCTGGAAAGAAGGAAAATCTATAAATAACAAGTCGGGCACTTCAATATTTACCTTGAATGTACAAAGAGAAGAGATCTTGTAAAATAGGGCATCCAAAGATGATCTGTGTGAAGAAAAATTAAAGAAATTTGAGAGGACATGACTAGAGAAGATCCACAAACCAGTATGAAAAGAGTACACAGGCATGGAGGAAGTTGTTAAGAAGGAATTTGTTCAAGCTCTGTCTTGTGGAAGAATTGTTCCAGTTAGGGTTTGATAGCTAGGGCACAGTGTAGGAGGGTTTCTTTGCAAGGTTGTACATTAGGGATGGATAAAGTGGTAGAGCAGAGCAAGGAAAAGATGCTTGAAGTGATAACCTAACTAGAAGAATGGCACCAAAGAAAGCAACCATCCCACCTAAGAAGCATAAGGGAAAGGGAAAGGGGAAGAAAATGGTTGTCATCGCAAGAACAAATGAAGAATGGTACACGGAGCTGCAATACCTAAATGGGGTATTGATAGGAAAAGAATGTGAATCTCATTTGCAGAAGATGTATGTAAGTGAATATAATCACTGCACCAGCATGACAGAAAAATAAATGGCTTTGGAGTTGGTTTTCCCAAAAAATAAGAGAACACCAGAAGACATGCCCATATATTGTAATGAAGTAAAGGTTAAGTTGGAGAATTTAGGATTACTACAACTTTACGAAGTACCCTACTTTGGAAAACCTAAGTGCCTCTACCAGTGGCTAATGGAACGTGTTCATGAAGAGAATTTTTATTTTGTGGGGTGCAAGATGCCCATAGCTCCCCAGTTAATTTCCAATTTCACAGGCCTTATCTATGAAGGGGATAACATTGATGATGACCTAAGCAAAAAGGATGCCATCAAGGAAATAGTTGCTGCATATGACTATAAGAAAGGATCGTGATACTTTGACATCACAAAGATCCTAGACCCTGTAATGAGGATGGCCACACACTTGGTAGCCAAGCTCAATGACCAAGAGAGATGGACTCAAGTGAACAAGGCATGGTTGAATGTGTGATGGAAAATATCTAAGGGGACCATCTACAACTTGTCCACTTTCATCGTAGATGAAATCATTAACAACGCACAAGAAGGTGAAAAAATAATATTTGGAAATGTCCTCCTCACCATTTTTTTCTCATAGATCGGGGTGCTTGATGGACTGGAAAGGTTTGTTTGGGAGTACCTAGAAGAGGATCCCTCACCCACGAAGAGGTTCACAAAATATACTTGTGAGGCAATGACAGCCACTCACAAGGTGCATTTACAGAAATGGTACAAGCACATGAGGGATGCATTCAGAGTAGAATAAAGTATTCTAGAGTATTTACCCACACTTGTGCAAGGAGAAGAAAAATTTGTAGTATATCAACACTTTTGCATTGGCAGATTTTGGTTGACAGATGAAACAATGAGCCCATGGTGTAAGCTTCCCTTCTCCATCACTACGAAATACTTCCAAGTGGGGGTGAAAAGATTCAAAGAGGATAAGAGACTAAGGTTTGACCTTAGTGAGGCTGATCAAGACCACAAGGAGCTGCACAGAAAGTTATTTTACCCCAAGAAGCATGCATACGTGGAGAGATATGTCTCCCACGAGATACATATGATGAAACTAGTGACATTGCCAATTGCTGTAAGGGCTACAACAAGAATGTACCTTCACATCGGGACAAAATTTAAAAAGGGCACATACTTGGGAAATGATGTATACATCTCCAAGGACCCCACAGGAAGAAATAATCCCATGCTAAAGAAGAAGGAAAGGGAATAGGTGCATAAATCACCAAGTGTTTAGGCTACACAAGCGGTAAGTGTGCCAGAGACAAGTGCTAAGCCCAGTACTTACACATGGAGAAAGAAGTACCCAGTGAAAGAAAATACTCCAGAGGAAGAAGCACCAGAGCACGAGGAATCCATCACCTAGGAGAGTTCACCGGAGGAGGAGGATAAGGAAGTAGAATATCTTTCCAGGAAGAAGGAGAAGGTGACAAAAGAAAATGATTCGGAGGATACAGAGATCTTGGAGGCTTATAGAGGTGAGAGAGATGATGATGATGAAGATGAACTAGGAGGTGAGGACCATCCTATCTATGAGGTACATGACTTGGAGGAGGAAGGAGAGGAAGAATAAAATGAATACATATTTTTCAAGAGGAAGAATGAAAGGGAAGAAGAGGATACTCAGGACAAGGGGGTAAGTGAGGAAGTTACAAAAGAACAAAGGACCCCAAGCCTCACTAAGGAATAGATAGATGAGGCTACAGAGAAAGAAGTAGCCAAGATCATTGAAGACCTAGTAGAGCAAGAGATGGAATGCAATGCGGACCAAGTGATGAAGGAAGCAGAGGAGGAAAGTGTAGAAAAGGAATATGGTAGCATGGGAGGGGATCCCTGTTTGGCTGTGAGATTTCCTAAGGCTGTGTGCATAGGGAGAAAAACTACAGAGGCATCACAAGTTCAGAGGATGGGCTATATTGATGATCTAAACAAGGTGTTGAATGTATGCTTTCAAAGCACCATACCAACAAAGAAAATCTTGGTTATGGCATCATGTAATGAGGAAGGTGCATACCCTTGGATGAGGAAAATGCTTTGTTTTGAATTTGAGTCCCATATCGACGAACCAAAATTTAAAGTAATCTGAGGGGAAATAATGAAGGTACCAAAGTCAAAAGGTGATAACCCCTTGGTAAATTATCAACGGCTATCAGACAATTAAATTTGCAATGCGTTGAACAAGGTTTCGGTGGAATTAGAGGCCAGACTCTTCGGGAGGAACGACAGGGTGAAGTTCCTAGAGATAGAACTAGAGAAATGGGAAGAGAATCTTGAGAAAAGAACCAAGGACTTAAAGTGGGAGGAGGTAATTAGCGTGTAACTAAGGTGTGAGTTGAAAGAAGAGAAGGAAAGGGTGCGTGAGGTCTAAAAGAAAGTAGAGATGATCACAGATGCCATTTTCTTGAAGCATCCAGATTTAACACCACCAGCGCAGAACTATGGATCCACCCTGGAGTGTCTACAGGACTTGACCCACATCCTCACAATGGAAATATGACCATTGGCCTTGGATTATATAGAAGGTTGTGGCCATCGTGGCCTAGTACAAGAAATTTCTCGCGGATGTGAAATCCACCACCCAATTCATTGAGGCTTCTTATGAAAACTGCATTGATAGAGATAAAGTGGCGAGCATTCTGGTTGCCACCCATGAAGCATAACATAAGGAGTTCTAGGAGAAGAACAAGGGGAATAGTGTGGAACATGAAAAAATTCTAGCCAAGGTTGAGAAGAAATCAGAGACTATTGAGACCTTGCAGGGCATAATCAAAAACCAGATGAAAGAATTGTATCCCCAAATCACTCAAAGGATGGACACGCTCGAGGATTTGGGGAAATAGTTGGAGGAAATAATGGAAATGATGAATACCCAAGGAGAAGGGATAATCTTTGAAGAGGTGAGCACCTTAGTCGGTGACCTCTGTCAACAGGCACAAAGCAAAGTCAATACCTGGAATAAGTTAGAGGAAGACTTGAAGAGAGATTTCCCTCTCCTCTTGCATAAATAATCATAGTTCCACATTCTTTCATTGTTCCCCAAAATTCTACATTCCTTTATTATTTCTCCAAGATATTCAAGGAAATTCATTCTTTATTCATTAAGAAGGTGTTCCCGAGGGTGGAGAACATGCATAGTGTGGGGTGATGTTGGGCCCCTAAAATATTGACTAAGTAAAAGAAGGCATGTGGGCACGCAAGGCATATTTGAAGAAGGGCACATAAGGATAAAGCGTGCAAGATAGGGTTTTAGGAGGGTTCTGGTAAAACCAATGGTGCACGTGCAAGGCAGAGAAAATATCTTGGGACAACCATATTTGGCATATCAGATAGAACATGAGGAAAGCATGACCCGACTGCGCATGTGAAGTGGATAAGGTGCTAGCCTAGCAAATTGGTGCCCACAGAAGGAATATACATTACGATAGAATATTCCAGAAGGTCATCATGGAAAAGGATGGAGAGATTACATATGGAGAAGCATGCTCCCATGGAGGACCACTTGTACACATGGAAAATAATCTAGAACTTTAGAAAGGCATGGTGGTGCTTGATAAGGCTATATATATGAGTGCCCAGTAGAAGAAAAAAATATACATAGAGACAGATGGAGATGCCGAGAATTGAAGAGAGGCGAATCCATGTAGGAATACTGTAAGATCTCCATAGACTGGGTTTAGAGGATCTGTAGGAGTATGTTATATCAAGGGGATGGGTCTGAACATTATTTTTCTTTGTACTATGAAGGGCCTAAGTCCAGTTCCAATGCATGACATTGGTCTACACTATCATATAGATCTGTGACTACCCCAATTAATGTAATGTGGTTATCAACATGCATAATATGAATATATGTTTGTTTCCAATTCTACTTACATCTGTATGGATCAGTTATATATGTACGTTTCATATGAGTGGGTGTAAATCCCTGTGCATTTATTTTATGTTATGATTCAAATCTATGTTCTGTAATGATTTTCTTATATGAATGAACACACTGGTCTAGAAGTCATTCTAAGCTCTAAGATAAATGTATGGTTCCTTTCCAATATATTCGCTTAAGTTTTTGTGAATATATTGGATAAACCTTGGAACAAAGAGAAATTTCACACCTGTTGGACCAATAATCAAAAAACCCACTGGTAGAGGGCGGAAGAGGAAGACCATAAACCATTGAAATGGCCAATCACAACATCTCGAGATATGGACTAAAAATATTCCTCTACCTCAGGTTTTTCTACCACAAGGGAGGGGATGTCCTTAGCCAAATCAACTAGGTATGCCTAGTTGCTAGGGGTACAGTCACCCTATTTTTCTAAAGCATCCTTGAATAAAGACAATGGAGAGGGATGGGCTATGCCTCGACTACCCCAAATTCCTCCCCCTGAATTCCTGTTCACTGCCCAACCACTCCCACCTGCTTTAAATCCTATCGTCACCTTCACCTATTCCCTACTAGGAGGAGGTTAGGGCATGACCCTCGATTTTATTTTGTTTATATGCCATCACCACCATCATTTATTACATTGATGTTATTACTTGTGTCTTTTATGAGAATTATTTTAAAACATGGGAAATATTTCATTATTACAAACAAAAAATAATCTTATTTATAATCGGGCTTCAACCTACTCCCATTGAAGTCACCAGGCAACATAGTGCCATCCAATGCCTACAATTAACATGCATCTGATTCTAATATCTTTGGTAATACAAATGGTTCTATCCAATGCACTTTGATCTTTCCAGGATGGCATGTAAACTTGGAGTCATATAAGGGCACCATCTTCCCCACTATAAAAGACTTATTCTTAATATGCCTATCATGTCATTCATTTTTTCAATATTTCTTTGTCTTCTAACTCTATCACACAATGGAATGCCTCTCATCCATTTGCATCACTTTATCAATGTGATCCTCTATTGCTTTCTCATCATCTAGTCCTGCACATGCAATATGTAGGGAGGATATCATAAAATCAATGGGAAAAACTACTTTTGCACCAAACACCAATTGAAAGGGTGTGGATTTATTCAGCCTTTTGTAAGTTTTTCTATATGCCCATAGCACTATTGATACCTTTTCATCCCAATCCTTCCTTCAAAAATTACATATATTTATTAATGTATGTCCTAGAATCTTATTGAAGGCCTCAGTAGTTTCGGGTGTAGTATTATGGTGTGCTACCATAAACTTTGCTAATAATATTATAATAGTCTCATTTAGAAAATGAGTTCCTCTATCACTTGTAAGGCTCAATGGACATCCATACCTACTTATGATCTTTCCCCATATAAATCTAGATGTTGTTGCTGCAGTGCAATCCTTTATAGGCATAACCTATGCCCACCTTATTAAGTAATATGTGCATGTAATGATGTAGTGCATGCTATTCCTATGTGCAAGTAGTACGTTGGGGGCCCACAAAGTCAATTTCCCACTTCTTAAATGGTTTTTTTCTTGTTATGGGGCACAAAAACATCTCATATTGGTTTCCAATATTTCCTATCCTCTAAAAACGATCACAAGCCCTTATAAATACTTTAGTGTCCTTATAAATATTTTCCCACCATAAAGATGCAAGTAAGATATTGTGCATTGTTGCTTCTCCTGTATAATTTCCACTAGCTATTTCAACATGCACTTCTTCCATTATAGATTTGCTTTCATGTTCCAAGACACACCTATGTAAGACTTCATCTCTACCCATCTTGTATAGGTCTCATCCAATGAGTTGATAAGGCACTACATGGATAATAATCTTCTTCTCCTCTAATTTCTTTATACCCTCAGACATAACTCCAGTTTGCAAGAATTTCACAATATCTTCTAAGTCATTTGGCACATGGTTTAGTCTGAATAAATGGGAATCTAGAATAGTATCTTTAATTCTCTTTGTGTCATCACCAGAGTTAATCCTTGATAGATGATCAGGTCCCAAATTAATTTTACCAAGTTTTACTATAATTGAGAAATCAAACTCTTGAAATTTAAGGATCTAACAAAAAATCTGCCCCTATAAAACTAGATTATTGACCAATTAGTTCAACACCATATAATTAATATATAATATGAACAGTGTGGCCAACAAGTACTTCCTGAACTTGCAAAGCACACATATCGTTAACAAAACTTTGCGCTACATGGTGGTATCATTTTTCTCGACCGACATCAACTTCCTACTCGTAATACATATGGGATGATCAAAATTAACTTCACCTAGTTGTGTCAATACTACTCCAATAGTTGTACCAGAGGCATCCACATGCACATGAAATGGATTGTTCCAGGAAGTAAAGCATAGGATAGGCATGGTGGTTAGTTTCTCCTTCAAGGTCTCAAAAGTTTTCTATTATGCGTCACCCTAGTAAAATTTTCCTTTTGCTTTTAAAAACTCTTCCAGTGGCATGGAAATTTCTTCATAACCCTTGATAAACATCTTATAGTAGCCCATATTCTTAAGGAATCAACACACCTCACTTTGACTAGTTGGATCTTCTGGCCCCAAAATAACTGGAATCTTGGATGGATCCAAAAACACGCCTTCCTTACAAATGATATGTCCAAGTAAAGTTTCAAAAGTTGAAAAAAATAACTTCTTCATGTTTAAAGAGATGCTAAGATGCCTACATATTTCAAAACCTAATCTCAAACAATCACAGTGATATTTCACTAGCCCATAAATTGTGCAATCATCCAAGTAAACCTGAAGAAAATTATGAATAAAGTCTTGAAATACCTACACAAAAATGCACAAGAACACTATTGGCATGTTCTTCAGGCCAAAGGGCATAACTGTGTAGGAAAAACATCCCCATTCCTTTGTAAAATTGGTCTTCTCCTAGTCTTCGCGTGTGATCCTCACCTAGTGGTAACCTAAAAATCCATCGGTAAAAGAGTAGATCTTGCGCCCTGTTATTCCTTCCAATATATCCTTCATGAATGGTGTGGGAAATGGATCTATGACACACAAATCATTGAGAAATCAGTATTCAACACAAATCTTGATCCTACCATCCTTTTTAATGTTTATCACCATGGGGCTTATCCATTTAGACTCCTTAATAAGCTAAATAATCCTTGACTTTAGCATCTTTTCAATTTCATCTTTCACTTTGCCATAGAGGTTGGGATTCATCCAGTAAGGACTCTTCTGAACTGTTCGTGTTCCATCCTTAATATTAATTTTCATCTCTCCTAGTGAGGTATGTACGTCCTTCAATTCATGATACCCTCGAGGGAATACATCTTAAAATTCATGTAGTAACTCAATTATCTTTTCAACCTCATGTTAAAACCAGTAATCCCCTCCTTTGGCATGTACTTAGTCCCAATTTTCACCTTCTTGGTTTTCAATTGCATTTGATATGCTCATGCCTACTCATTTATAGATTCCAACACCTTGTGTGCACCCTCTGTATGCTTAATATCTAGATATTATACTTATTGATCATCTATGGGGTTACCTTCTCTTTTTATCTCCAAGCTTGCCCCACCTATGTCTCTTTTGTTTCTACCATGTCATTGCGTGCTTAAGTATCAGCGGCACTAAATAGCTAAATCATAAGCTCCTTAAACTTTGTGCTATCCCCCAACGTGATGTTCCTCATTATCTAGAATGCTTCATTAACTAGTGGCTTAGTAGAAAAATAATCAAAAGTATGAACAATACCTTTAGTTAGGGCATGCCAACTAGATGTCTTTTGCTTCAACTTGGCATATACATACCAGGCACATGCACATCTATGAAAAGTAGAGTAAAAATTGTGTACCCATAAATATGGTGGAAAATAATCTTGCCATTGCATCTAATTCCTTTCACAAATTTGAACGTGTAATGTGGGAGAAATATTCCAATCATAATATTACACCAATGAAGAGAGATTACCCCTGAAAAACCTTGTCAATAATTCCACTCTAATCTTGCGTCAACCAAGTAAGTTTTCTCTGTGGGTTAAAAACCAGCGTGTCACTATCACATGAAATGTGTATACCATAATGTTCCTCCTATCACGTTCATTATACCACTATTATTCTATCATGCGTAAGAATCACTCGGGCTTATCCTCTCCAATATACTTTGGCAAGCTAGTTTTACTCAACCACCTCACACATCATGGCCTAACCATCCTTGTCACACTTCCACACCTCACATATGACCATTTTATAGGTGTCATGGGGCCAATTGTCATAATCCATGCTAGAAGTATCACTAATGGACTACATGCCCTCCCAATGAAGCATGACCTCCGTTGATTGTTCCACATTTTTTGGGTCGCGCACTATATGTGTGTAGATTCAATTGACATATTCTTCATTAATAGGATCTATATAATGTGTAATATTTGAATCATCCATTGGTATCACAATGTACTTATCGTTGTTCTCAAAACTGATGTACCTCTTATTGAAATGCAAGTATGTGTTATTAGTATAACACTAAGGATGTCCTAAAAGCATAAGGAAGTTATATGCTTCAGACAACTCCAATACCTCAAAATCACCTATGATCTTGGCCCCTTGAATGGTGATAGTAGCATATTTTAGTACCCCAATGGTCATAACCATTATCTTGTTATCCATATATAACACATTTGAGGATGGCTGCAATGAAAGCCTTCCCATTTGGTTCCAAGCATCAAGGGTGAGAAAAATTACTTTTTTGTTTGTATCTATAAGGATATTACTTACCAACCATCCATTTATTACCATATCTAGTGTGATTTATTTTTCATATTCATGATCATGTGGTGGCAAGTTAACATGTAAGGTTTGGTGCTTTTTTTCCACATCTGTACACAGTATCTTATCTTTTAGCGATTCTCCCAACAATTGTATGATGTTCTCCTATTTGAGAACTTTGCATGCCTCTCTAAGATCATCAATATCCTTTTGTGGTATTTCATTACTCCTCACACATTCCCTCTCATGCACTTTCTCTTTTAAACATTGTATTCCCCTTGTAGTTTCCCAATGATGCCCATGGTGTCTTGATAAACTTACTTCTATGGAGTTATGTCTGGATACTTTGCATGCATAAATTATTCTCCTCTGATGAGTGGCCTCGCCTTTCCTTGCTCATGTGCGTGTGCTACCTCTATGTGCGTACACTACCTCTACATGCATAGTAACTAGTAAATATTTAATTTCAAGCTCAACCATCCTCTTAGGCACCCATTTCTCTTGATTAGCACGTTCCACCTTAATCATGGTTATACCATTGTCCTTTTTTTTCTTACACATGCGGGCATATAAGTTAGGATGATATTCAACCTTATGTGCCTTTCCAAAATAAACACATACCTGATTCTTTGGAAACTCACGCTAATAGTGATTAGGTGATCCACACGTATAACATGTCCCTTGCATAAAACTTCCTCAGATACCACATCCTCTACTCTTATATCCACCTATAATAATTCCATTCCCATTATTGTGTGCTTTAATGGTTTTTCCTTCTTGTTCCTATGAGCTACTCTCCACACTGGCATGGTACAACCCTATTTCATAAGCCTTGTGGATTTGATAAATTAGACGATAATTGGATGTGTCATGGGTATGTACATCACATATTTTACAATACATAGATATATTCTTCTGCATCACATGCTATAAAACTGGATAGTTACTGACATCATGATTCTTATGAAAAATATCATAAGATGTTAGTAGTGCACACATATTCTTGCTTGGAAAACTATCCTTTGTATTTCCTTATACCTTGTAATCAGTACACCAAATTTATCTATGTGTCTCATGAGCTGAATTGATGAATAATTTCTCTAATTGGGTAGCCATTACTACAATATGAGCTTACAAAAATGGACTTAGCCAAGTATCTATGCTTCCAACTGCTTCATCGCATAGTGCAGCTTCCAAAGCCTTGTGTAGATCAATGAATGTCTTATGTGATAGTGCCCTTCAAAAAGGTGTTAAAAATCCTCCTACAAACCATTGCACATGTTGGTTCTGATGAATATCATACGAAAGATTTGAAAAAAAGATATTGAAATGTGCATCATATTCTCTAACACACTCAGAGAGTCATTGCTTTATGTCCTTCACATTGCTAATACTCTATTGCTCAAATTCATTTTTATAGAATTTAGTTAGAAAGGAAGTGCACAATGCATCAAAATCCACTGTTGCTTGATACAGATCATATTTCTTGTACCAACTATGCGCACGGCCTTGAAGTGTCATTGTAAATTGACTAGCCTTCTGATATAGAGTTGTTATTCCCATAGCTCTCCATAATAAGTCACACTTATGCACATGCTCCGTTACATCTTCCACACGTATATACTTTGGAAAATGAAGGGACATCTCAAATAAAATTTGAGGGGTCTACTGTTGAGGTTATTAAGGTTGGTGTGATGGGTGTTGTGGCCTTTTTCCTGGAGTGGGTCCAAATCCTAAACCTAAACCTCCACTTGGATTTCCTCTACATGACGGAGGTCTTGAACCTCCTGAGCCTCTTTCCATGACCCAGGGACCTATAGACATACTACCTTGCATCCTTTTAGTAGTTCTAAACTACAGACCAACCATCTTTCATATAACTCCACCAATAGTACTGCTTCCAATGGGTATCGCGTCACTTCTTTTTCTTGACATCGCACCTAGAAAATTGGTTTTAAAAAAACTTTACCAAAATATGGGTTTTTATTACACGACCATATGTGTTTCCCTAATGTGGGCCTTTACCACTAGATCCAGAACTAGAACCTCCACTAGTGTTTCCTCCTCCTGATCCACCTGATCCACTCACGCCTAATCCTCCTGTGCCCCCTACTGCAGGATACATACCAGTTGATGTACTTACTTTCATCCTAGTTTTAGTATTGAACTAAAAAACCCATGGTCTACATGGTCACAACACACACATAAGTAACCCTAATGTCTGCATGCCCGCATTCTGTCCTGACGACATGCCTGAAAAAAACCTTGCAATCAAACTTCCAAACAACAGTGTCGACTATGCTGCCATAAATGTATGTGTTATAAAATGCACTTCTATATTCAATGGAAAATGATATCTACCCATCATTGTTTTCTTACCTACACTATCTTGCTTCTTAATGACTACTGGATCTAGAAAACATAGCACAAGGGCTAGGTGGCTAGGTAGGATCAGATGCGCATTTATGGTCCTCATGTTCTCCTTTGATGCACTCTCATCTGAAGCCGAAGGTTATTCTTTATTTCAACCCAATGTGAGGAGTACTTGATGCTTCGACTCATCTTCTTCCAGAAAAAACTCAAAACCTTTACGAGTCATCATTCTCATAATCTCCATTACCTCTGTAATCTCCCTTTCATGCGTCATTTACCTCTCTCATACTTCATTAAAATTTTGTTGTATTTCATCTCTCTGCCTTTTTACCACTAGGTATTTCATCTTTCACCACACCTACTCTTTCCCCTACACGCAGTGTGGATTTAGCTAGCCACAGGGAGGCGTTCTCAATCTAATTATATCATCAAGATCATAATTTCCAAGGGAATAACACATAAATATGATCCTCTGGGCTCATGCAAAAACTGAAATTCAACTTCCTTAGGGCACATATAAGTAGAAATAACATATTCCAATGTATTACTATGCAACACTCTAGCCCACAAATGATCTACTGCTCTTTTCCAATCCACATCAGCATAAAAAAATAGTATGATAATATTCCTACATCCAAATCCTTGGCTTATAACCCCACAAATTTCCTAATGCATATGTTAACAGTCACTCATACAATTCTATTGGAAAGATGAAAAATAAATTCCCATAAATCATGTCTTAAAGGTTGTCCTACACTCATCTGTGTGCATTGAAATCAAATCTAGTGCTATATTTCTATGTAAACCTAACTTGTCCATCTTCAACCCAAATTTCAATTCTCTAAAGAGTTAATCGATACAACATCTTGACAAACAACTTAAAAAGAGGTCCCAACAACGGAACCAAAATGTAGTCTATTATTTAGACTCAATTACCTAGTCACACTAACATCCCATTCAAACAAATCTGAATTATCACTTAAAGCACATGAATCCTACCAAGTCCCTCCTTTACGCTATCTTGTCAAGATGTTAGCATGCATGTTCATAGTAACCATTATCAAAGCATACATTCAAGTATAGAACATCACATAAGCCAGATCATAAGATTATATTGGAAACATACATATCAAATCAAAATTAATATCAATTGCACAAATAAATCACCATATTTAGATACATCAATTACCAGAACCCATCCACAATAATCCATTGCATAACATAGTAGGAATTGAATACATCATAATAGAATCATGGATTCATGGACACTAGAACATCCGAGCAGCATACCTCGAATACAAAAATATCTCCCAAAACTATGAAGTACAACCAATATATATAAGGGTGGGGACTTTCCCTTCACCACCCATGCATTCCCAAAATAGGATGCTTTCTCAAAATAGACAACATGCATACTTTTATAACAAGCCTAATAATAGATTAATCCTAAAGATAAACTCCTCTTTAATCCTATTATTATCTTCCATGCATGTGTTCGAACTGAAAGTTCTTTCTCTAAAAATAGCCCCTTGTCTGGACCCTACATCTTTATGCCTTTATCTTTACTTGGGTGCCACTTCACCTGTTTTTCCTATTTTTAGGATGTTCCTAGAAAATTTCTAAGTCTCTGGTCTATCTATACGCTCAGTCTTGCATGCACTCCTAATCATCCCTTCCACGCACTCCTTCTTTTCCCATGTGCACGTGCTAGTCCATTTTGGCACTTAGTCATCTCCTCGTCTAACATTATCCCACACTATGCATGTTGTTCATCATCAAAAAATCCATAATTTTTTGTGCAAAAAGGATTATAGAAATCTCTACAAGAACCAAGAATGAAAGAATAATAATTATCTTGTGCCAAATAATCTAAATAATTAATCCACCTTAAGAGGGAGGACATATGGAAACTCCTTGACCAAAAAAAATTTCAAATCCTTCCGCCCCTCCAATTCCTTGCTTTCCTGTACTGGTGCATTATCAACAATAGTAGGGACCTCTGCAAGAGTTAATTCAGCAATCTTCCCCCTTAGCTATTGTATCAAGGCTCCTAGTTGCTTATCTACATCATTTATCACATCGATCCTGTGTGTGATCTAGGGGAAGAGTTCCTTCAGCCTTTCCTTGAGCAAGGTTTTCAGTAAGCTTATCACTTCCCTCTTCTGCTTTAACTCGGCCAAAAAAATTTTGCACTCCACCCTACTATTCTTCTATTTTTCCTATAATTCCTTTAACTCATCCTCATCCCTGATAACAAGCAACCACATGGCCTGATAGAAATATTCAAAATTATCATATACCACCTTTGCAACTTGCACAACCACTTTAATTTCTATAGAAAATACATCATACTATGCAAGGTGTGCTTTGATATGTTCCTTGTCATTTTTCTTTTTTCATGCTAAGACTTCTTCTGTGGACTCCAGGGTGAGAACTTCTTTATCATGTGTGATCATACATGCCAAATCCTCCAAAAAATGCAGATTTGTCGCATACTTGATCTCAACTTTGTCTACCAAGTACGAGTGCGCGAGTGTAATTACATTTGCAATGCATTATGCCTTCTTATACGTGGTGTGTGTCTACCCCTTTTCCTCTCATACATCATACTTTAGTTATGCGATGATCTTATATTTTTCATTTATCTCTTTATCTCTTTCCCTTATCTCCTTATCCTTCTCCTCAATTTCTTTACATATATTCCTAATTCTATAATCCTTGTCAAAAATCCTTATGCTGACATCCACTGATAGTTTATTGAGAACATTAGATGCTTACTCATATTTTAATATTTGGGAGTCTACTATTATAAATGCCTCCCTTTCCATGGACTTTAGTAGAGTCTCTGTTAGTGATTGTGCATTAACTTTAAACTTTGGATCCTCTATGTGTGAATGGGATTCACAAGAGAGCATCTTCCGGGTATGTGGAAAGGCCTCTTCTCTTCTAAAAAATGACCAATAGAATAAGTCCTATATGGCCATGATGTTATGGAGTCTTGTGTGTAGCAACTTATTTGAATCATCATCATATTACATCATAGGGCCTTGGGGTGTGTGCCTTGGTCTTCTATTCTTCCCATGTGTCCCCTTCGAAAAGAGAAGCGCAAGGGTGGTCTATGTGCTACCTATTGCTATTTCTTCACTCTTTTATTCTCCACCATTCCTTACTTCCTCTTCCACTATGCCCTCCACTTCATGCTCAATTCGGTCCTCTAATTCAATTTCAACAATGTGTTTAACCTTGTGTTCTATAATAGGCTTCTACTTCTCCTCCAAAATTTGAGTGCTAGGAGCACCGACCCCTTCCATCTCCATCTCTATCATGGGAATATCCTCACGTTGCGTGTTTTTCTCCTTTGTGTCAAACTCCACAATAGTATGTATATGAGGACTATGTTATACAATTTCTTCTTCCTCAGTCTTCTCTTCGGTCTCCTATGTCTCTTCACTAGACATTGTCCTTTGCTTCTTATTTACCAAATACTTATTCTTCATGGGTTGTTTACTTGATCTTGCACTTGGTTTTGATTCCTTTTGCGCATGGGTCTTCTTCATAGTTGTGCTCTGAGTCAGAGGTTCATCCTCACTTCCTTCCTCCTCCTCACTAGAAGGAGGGGTATCTTTGTGTACTCTCTTCTGCTTAGTTGTCTTCTTCCCTATGGGCTCCTCTGGGATGGTCAAATCATTGTCCACAAATGTTCCATTGACTACCCTTGGCTTTAAATAGATGTAGAACTTTACATCTACTACATTTGAAATCGCCAAAGTCACAGATCTGGTCATGTTGATATCATCTGATAGCATTTTCACTTCATATGTGATCTTCTTAAGATACACTAGTGACTTGTGCAAATTGTGAAGATCGTAATCCACCTTGTCTGCATCAATTGTAATCTTGCACAATTCAACAAATCTATTCATACTAGCTTGGAAGTAACATGTTGTGAATGTAAATGGTATTTTACACCAAGGTCTCTTCATTCCATTATTCAACTCAAATCAGCCAATGTAGAAGTATTGATACATAATGAATCCTTCCTTTCCCTCCAGTTGCAAAAGTAGTTCACTAGGTATATGCCACTCCACCCCAAAAGCATCGTGCATCCTTTTGTACCATTTGTATCCCCTAATCTTGTATGCAAGAGTTATATTTTCACAGTTGTAATTAACAACTCTTTCTACAGGGGATGCCTTCTCCTCATGGTACTCCCATATTATATCATTGTGCCCATCCGGCACCCTAATTTCAGAAAACACTATACTTAACAAGATATTTCCAAAAATTATTTTATCACTTGCACGGGCCTCCTTAATAATCTCCTCAGCTATAAATCTCGTGATGTTATATATTGTTCCTTGTGAAACTTTCTTGGTAATATACAACCACTATTTGTTCACTTGTCCCCATCACTCTTGTCCATTTAGCTTAGTAAAAAGGTGCACTTCCATTCTGATAATAGGGTCATCAAGTTTTACAATATCCATCGTGCAACCCCCTCATTGATATTAAAACTCCTTGGTATTCTTCTTCACCTCATCAATATCATCCAAGTCCAGAGGTATCTACCCCTGTGCTTCAGAGGCTAGTGAATTGGTTGATCAATGTTGCAATTAGACACATCCTCCTCCCAGCAAAGTAGAATAAGTCTTCATAAGTGCATGACATTAGCCAATGATACAAGAATTCAGGCTTGCCAAAGTAAGGGAGTTCATATAGTTGAAGTAACCCTCCATTTTGCAAAATTCCCTCTCCCGCGTCATCATATATGGGCTTTCCCTTTGGAGTCCTTTCTCTTGTCTTTCATATAAGCTCTCTCTCAATCTCACATGCATTAGCGTTAGTGAAATGGTTATAGTCACTTAGAGTCATCTTGTGCACATTGCATACCCATTCCTTCCCCATCAGTACTCCATCAAAGTACTACATCTCTGAATACAACTCCTCCTACAAGTCTTCTACTATATTATTTTCATTTCCCTTACCCTTTCCTTTTCCCTTTGGTGTCATGGTTACTGCCTTCTTAGGTGTCATTCTAGTGCGTAAATTAAAAATTTTATCTTACTTCCTTGTCATGTCTCAAGTATCCAAAACTTCCTACTATAAATCGTTTACACACTGAGATCTTCACACCAATTTATCTTTCCTCTCAAATGGTACCCTAATCTTATAAACCCTCACCAGAACCTTGAAAACTTATGATAATTACAATTCCACACTACCTAAAGCTCCAAATTTTCTCTCTCACCCGGTAATGTTTGTAATTCGATTTGGTTAAAAATCTCTTTGGCTCTACACTCAATTTTTCAAGTTTTCACACAATAATCACTGTTGAAAACCCACAAGTTCTTCATAAGGTAAGGTGCTATGCACCTAGGGAAAGGATGTTATGATGTATATGTATTGATGGAGATGCCAACATGTGGCACACATCCCCTTATCTTATTATATCATTCATTTATGATTTATTATGCTTAGAAGGTCGGCCTCAGTATTGGCCATAGGTTAGAATGGTATATATAGGGGTTAGAAGGTTGTAGTTAATCATCATATTGAGTATTGGAGTGTTATTGTATGGTTTGGAGGTTACCCCCTCGAAGTGGTATTGGAGGTTGCCCCCTCGAAGTGGCGAAGCTATTCTAATTGCATATTGAGATCATTATTCTGAAATATTGTGTTATTTTGTGTTATATTGCTTCTCATAATATAAATTATACTAGTAATTTCATTACAAGTGGTATCAGAGCAGCAATTTCGGCCAAAATTAGGGCAAAAACCCTAATTTTTTGTTTTGAATATATCTTGAATAGTGTATCTAATTTTTTCCCAATTTTTTCATCATAATTTTTAAACACTCTAAGTCAAAATATCTCAAAATTTCAGCTCCATTGGATCTGTTTTGCGGATGTTATTGGTGTTTTAGGTTTTTTCATACATTCACTTTTTTAGGAAGCAAATTGTGGTATTTTTTAGCAAAATTTATATTTTTAGGAATCTCTTGACATTTAAGTTAGGGTTTGTTATTTGTGTTTTTATCCATCTACCAAAATATTTTCAAAATTCCTAAACCCTAATCATGATCATAGGGATAACAAATTTTTATGGAAATGGTGAGATGGATGCTAAAGAATGGTGGATAAAATTTAAGAATATATATTTCTCATATTTCATGACAAGGAATAGGTTTTCACATTATCTTGGTGGTCCTACATGGATTTGGTTTTTTGAGTTAAAAAATGATAGGAAGGATTGGTCTTGGGAGGAAATGGAACAACTTTTTATGGATAGATGGGACCACAAAGAGGAAGATGATGGGGAAGAATATATTGAAGAATCAAGAGAGAAAGAAGATGAAGAGGAAGGTGGAGAATATTCAAGGGAAGATGATGGTGCAGCATATATTGAAGAATCAAACGCAAAAGAAGTTGAAGAAGACTATGAAGAAGAGGAAGAAAAACAAGATATTGATGCAGAAGAAGATATTATAGCTCCCAAGAAGGAAGATACCATATTTCAGTTTCATGGATGCATTCAAAGGAATAAAATAATTATTTCCATAAACCCTAACAGCAAGTATAACTTCATCAACAAGGATATGGCTCAACATCTACATATTTAAGAAAGTAATATCAAAGAAGCTCAAGTGAATGGTAAGAAAATTCAAGTTTTTGAAGATTTAAAACTTACTATGGACAAATATACTTTACATTCAGATTTTTTTGCCTTATATATGGATGGTTTGGATATTATACTTGGGTATCCTTAGCTAGAGACATTGGGGACAATTAATATTAATATGAAAAATAAGTTTATGAAGATTTGGTACAAAAATAAGAAGGTCACTTTACAGGATATCAGGCTTAATGGAAATCAAAGAAAAGTCAATATAGACCATGAGGATGATTTAGAATATGGAGAAGAAGGGAATAAGGATGATTTTAAAGAGAAACATGAAGAAAAAGAAGGAAATGATGATTCATCTACTCAAGAGAAAAAGAAAATATCAAATGCAAAGGTGGAAGAAGAAAAGAAAATTCAGAAACAGGTTGATAAGGTTGAGGATACTACAACTGAAGCATATGGAAATCCACGTCAACATGAGAGAAAAAAATCATGGAGATAACCCAGGGCACATCATATTTCCAACCAGTATAGATATACAGGTAATTGGAGGAATAATCACTTTATTTATACATGGGATCAATGGAGCAACAATTATGAAGCATGGAATCCTTATTATGGTTATCCTTATTATGGTTATACATGGAATCCTTATTATGGTTATGCATTAAATCCTTATGTTGGTTATGCATGGAATCCAAGGATGATAAACTATGGTCATGAATGGAATCAGAGTAGAAAAATGGAATATGGATATTAGTTCAAATATGTATCATCTACCAGGATCACATATGGATGGATGATCGATCATGGCGCAAAGTGTGTAAAAATTTACAACACACTCATTACATGGTTTCTTCTTATGTTTCAGGGATGAAACATGTCAAGGAGGGAAGGAATGTTATGCACCTAAGGAAAGGATGTTATGATGTATATGTATTGATGGAGATGCCGACATGTGGCACACATCCCCTTATTTTATTATATCATTCATTTATGATTTATTATGCTTAGGAGATCAGCCTCAGTATTGGCCATAGGTTAGAATGGTATATATAGGGGTTAGAAGGTTGTAGTTAAGGATCATATTGAGTATTGGAGTGTTATTGTATGGTTTAGAGGTTACCCCCTCGAAGTGGTATTGGAGGTTGCCCCCTTGAAGTGGCAAAGCTATTATATGAGCATATTGTCATCATTTATCTGTATTTTGGTGTTATCTCATGTTATTCTACTATATATGTTCTGATTTATACAAGTAATATTCTGCTGTATATGTTATGAGTTATCAATTTTGTAAGTTTTCACACAATAATCACTCTTAAAAACCCATAAATTATTCATAAGGTAAGGTAAAAATGAATTTACCCTGATGCCATTTTATATTTTTTCAAATTTTTACCGCATTAAATGCTCGCCACCTATCACCCTACAACAACCTTAAATATGATTTTTCACCTTTTTCTTGTGCCTTTCTTGTTGGTTTCCATTGTGCACTGCAATAGTAACCTTCAGGTGCACATACTATTTCACATGCCACAGACGTCCTTACGTGTGCTTCTCTGCACTGAAGCACATAATCCTCTGCACCTCTCACTAAGTAGTTCATCATGTCGATGCCTACCTCACGTTACACTATATGTTCATTCTCATATGTGGTTTTTATTCTGAGTATTTTCCTTATTATCACTATCCTTCTAATGACACCTTTTCTTTCTTTCTCACCACTCACCAAGGGGGGATTAACCCCTAGGAAAACTAGGCAACTGCCTAGGGCACCAACAATTAGGGGGCGTCTGGATCCAAATATTTCCCTCATTGGAGGGTATTTTTATAACTTATAATTAAGTCAATTTACTATAAGGTTCAATAGTAACTGACCCATTTATTGATATTATTAGATAGTAACATATATTTCATGCATACACATATAAAGGTAATATAATATTAATTAACATAAATATCATGCATTGACATATAAAGTTATTTTTTATGTACTTGATGAGAAAAATATTAATTAAAATTTTGAGAAGGTTGTCCAGTCCGATTATTGCCAAGGGTTCTCGTAACCTTTAATTTGGCTATGTCACTCACCATATAACTGGTATATCTTACTTCTATCCTTGCATGCACATCTCTTTCCGCTTTGTCCTAGATCCCAATATCACAAAGTCTTGTTATTGCATATTTACACTTGGTTCACCCCACACTAAAAGTACGAATGGTCCGCTGCGCATGAACTCCATAAATAGTTATCAGCTTCCAGAGCGCAAGTGGGATTATTACCAAAAAAAAGAACTAAATTAACAAATCATAGAAATGATGGAAAGGAAACACATAAAAGGGAAATATAATCTAAGTGGCAAGACTGTCTTATTAAAAACACCAAGAAGACTTATTTATAGTAGGGCTTCATCCTACTCCCATTGAAGTAACCAAAAAACATGGTGTCATCCAATGCTTAAAATTGACAAGCACATGATTCAAGTATATTGGTTACTACAAAAGGTCCCAACCAATGCACTTTCAACTTCCCTAAGTGGTGTGTAAACTTAGATTCATAGAGAAGGACCATCTTACCAACTGTAAATGGTTTGTTCTTAATGTGTTGATCATGTCATTCTTTTTGTCTTTCCTTCTAATGCTTATGGATCCAACATGTAATTTTGCACCTCTCATCTAATTACATTAGTTTTTCAATGAAATCCTCAAAATCTTGTTCATCATCAAGTCCTTATATGCACGTAATACATAGGGATGGTAACATGAAGTTAGTAGGAAATATAGCCTCCGTGCCGAACACCAACTGACAAGGTGTGGCTTTATTCAACCTCTTATAAGTGGTCATATATGCCCGAAGTACGACTAAAACTTTATCATCCCAATATTTTCTTCCAACATCACAATTTTTTTTCAATGTTTGTCCCAAGATCTTGTTAAAAACTTCTATAGTACTGTTAACCATTTAACCTACCTAGAAGAAGGCTATATGTCAGACTTATGTTTTAAAGAAATCCTCACACAATGAATTTTGTTAAGGCCAAGAATCCAAAAATTTCATTTTTTGGACTTCAAGGTTTTTCTCCTTCAGATTTTTTAAAGATCAGTTTCAGAATTGCATTTGAGATTTTCCGAAGTCCAAAACTTCAAAAGTATGAATTTTTAGACTTTCGGGACCTTTTGGCTCATTTTTGTTTAAATCCCTCTTGGATTTCCGAAGTCTGAATTTTTTGAAAGTCTAAAAATTTAGACTTTCAGGTTTTCGGAGTTCTCCGAGTCATTTTTAAGATTTTTACTTGAATTTTCCCGAAGTCCCAATTTTTGAAAGTCCAAATTTTTGGACTTTTGGGTTCTTAGGTTTCGGACTTTTAGTTGTCAATTCATCTTTTTGCTTCCCATTTTTCTAAAGTCTGAAATCCCAAATTTTTAGAATTTCAGGTTTCAGAACTTCGTAGGTTCTATGTGTGATTAATTCTCACCTACCTCCATTCGGATCGGATTTTTACCATTAATATCGGTATTTATATATAAACGTGGATTTTTACTTTTCATTTTTACCTGACACATTCACTCTGACATCTCATTCTTATCCTTTGAGACGTATTTTACAAGGTACATTTTTTGTTTAATCTTTGTTTTGGTTTTAGGTCTTTTTCTCCCTTTTTCTCCCCATTAGGTTTGCTTTTGTTTTCCCCCTTTGTTTTCTTGTAATTTATTTATTTTTTACCATGTTTCGTTTTATTATTTTTCTCCATGTTTTCAAGTATGTTCAAAGGATATTTTTAGGTCCCTCATACTTCCTCCTGTTTCTCAAAATCTAACTTGGATTTTTAACATTTCTTTTTGTAGTTCCTCCAAAGACCATTTAGAATTTATTTTCAAAGAATTCCTTCAAAAGATCACAAGGTAAGAAACTATTTCGAAGAAAATTTTCGGTGAAAATATTCAAAGTTTTCCAATTTCAGAATTTTGGAGAACTAATGCTTCGGAAAATTGATGCTTTTGGGTTTTCGGAACCGCCATCTTCGGGAAACTATTTTAGACATTTCTTTCAAAAAATTTCACTTTGGAGATTTCTTTCGGACTTTTTGACTTCGGGAAACTATTTCAGATATTTTAGTTTCAGGTTTTCGAAGAATTTAGATTTCTACTTTTTGCAGAATCAAGAATTTTGGGTTTGCGGGACATCTGATTTTGGAAAACTTTTCAGATATTTCTTTCGGTAATTCCTTTTAGACTTTTTTGGTTCGGGATTTCAGAGTTTTTTTACTTTTAGGTTTTTTGGAATTTCAACAACTTTCACAGGTTTTGATGTCTACCTCCACTTCAAAGGGAAAAGAAAATATGAAGTACACATTTCTTTGGGTTCCTCCCTAATCCTGCTTGACCTTTGACTTAGGAAATATCAGGGACACCGATCTAGGATAGATTGATCTTCCCAAGTTCTAGGAAAGAGTAAAGGCCTCGAACAATAAAACCATGGATGTAGGCCATCTTCAATAGTGGTCTTTCCCTTACCACAAGTTTTCTCACATCCGTGTAATGCCCAGAGTTTGTCCTAGCTGCAGCAACCCACTACGAAGAGGACTCCATGTCAATAAGAGATAGTGATGATAAGGTGGTGATCTGTCTGGACCCAGACTTCTTTGAAGACTTTTTTAAACTTCCAGACATTCAAGATTACGCCACTATCTCAGCTGAAATAGAATTTGAGCACTGGGATAAAAAAGAAGAAATGTGCTCGAAAGATATGATGAAATTATACCCGACTAAGAATTTTTCCAAGTTGCCCAAGACTATACATCAATCAGATTTCATTCAGGAATTCAATGATCTCATTATAATTTTAAGCAGAGTTTCAAGTCTTCCTTCTACAAACAAATTCCAAGAATGGATGTTCTTGTACATAGTGACTATAAAAAATAATGATGAGTTTATCCGATGGGGTGAACATATTAGTAGCAATATTCGCTAACAGTTGGGAAAAGTGTCAGAAACTAAATATTTTTACATGACATCTTTTCTAGTATATGTGGCTTTTGCTATGGGGGATTTTACAGGATTGAATACTAGGGGTGTTCGCAGCACATCCCAAATATATGATTTTTATCCCTAACTTACTCTGGATGGGGGGAGCAAGCACTTCCGAAGAATCAGTGACGCTTTATTTGTTGTTGTCCTCTATTGCTTTGATAAGGAGCTATATAATCAGAGGGTTTCCGATGATGCTTTCTAAGAGGTGCAAGAATGGGGAGAAATCTACCTTCAGTTTCCCATAATCACCTACCTTCATATTCCTAGTTTCATAGGTGCCCCAAGCAAGTTGCCAAGGTTCCCCACTAACAAATGGGTTCTTCTAGAATTGTTTCGGCAGATGTTGGATTACCATAAAATACAAAATAAGCGTCACAAGGTGGGAATGCATTTCCCTATTACAATTGGTAGGTATTCTTTCCCAACTATCCACAAGGTAAGAAACATGGATGTTGAAATGGCTAAGGTAACCCTACAGACCTTCCATCCACAAACTAACTTTGACTATTAGGATAAGTTCAGGGAGATAGGAAATTCCAGTGCTCATATGCCATAATTCGAAGACATATGGATCCATTGTCGAGATGAGTATATCATGTGGTAAAGGGATTATGAAAGGTTAAATCTTGATGAAGTGTGGAATTTTGGGTTGGCTAATGTGCCAAAAGACTTACAGGATAATGATGAGGTCCTAGATCCATCATATGGGAATGATAATGTTGCCAATCAACCACTGCCATGGGTTAATTGGTATGTAGAAGAGTGCAACAATACAAAAGAAACAATGGGACTCATTATAAGGAGAACTTTCAGTTGGTTGGCCACCTTGGGAATCTCACCCAAAGGAGAAAATCAACCTACAAATACAAGGTCTACATCAACAGTAAACCAACCAACACCCACAAAAGGAAAGAGGTCGACTCAAAGGGTTCCTACCATTCCAAAGAAGATCTCATTTGTGGTTGGTAGCTCATCTCTTTCTAAGTGTGCTTCTCCTAGGATTACAGCATCTACAGTACCATTCACTAAGGTAGTTGAAGTAAGTGATTCCCCTAGTGTCATTTAGGATCCATCCCATCTTCCCCTTCCTCCATTATCACTCCCAATATCAGTTTCTTCCACTTCTACAACCATTTCTTCCTTCCCATCTCCTTCTATGGCCTTGGTATTTTTGTCACTTCCATTTTTATTAGCTGGGGAAAATATTGGGTCACCCATTTCCTCTTAACTTCCTTTGACACTCCCATTTTCTTTGATTTTGAGCCCCAACATTGCTTTGTCAATTCCTATGGCTGTCCTCACACCCACACATTCCATCATTTCTACCTCTACTTAGATATCAGCTAGCATTTCTAGTGATCTTGCTCTAACTGGTACTTCAGGTATCGGATCTGCTACTTCTTCCTCAGCTCTAGCCTTACTAGAGTGGCTGTTTAGAAAGGCTCCTAAGAAAAATAAAAAGATTCCTCTGGGAGATGTGATAGATATCTATATATTTGATTCCATGCCCAAAAGACAGGCCAAGAGACTGAGAACTGTATCAATTCTAATGGGTAATCCATTAGGAGAGCGTGTGATAGAAGTAACTACCCCTATTGACAGGAAAACTAAAGAAACCATCACACCAGTAGATTACCAGATCTCAAAGTTCTCATTAGGGAAGGCTATTCATGAAGGATCCAAGAAGGATGTACACACTTCTCTTAGGGCCCTTTTGGAGAAATACAACAAAGATAAGGCCACCAAGGACAAGCTTAAGGCCAAAGTCGAACAGCTCACTGCACTACTATGTAGAGTAACTCAACCCACTCCATCCACTAACATCTCAACTACTATGGCCATGATGATTTCATCTACAATCAATGATATCTCTTATCATGAGCTTGAGAAGCTAGACTAGAAAGGGAGAACAATGAATGGATGGATGGAAAGGATCTTGTAGGAGGCTAATCCTTTGATTAAGGAATCCATTGAGATTTATACTGATTTACAGATTGTAAAAACCACCATTGCTAATATGGATGAATATTTCTCCAAAGATAATAATAACTCAAATTTAACTTTGGCAACATGGAGTGACATTAGAGAAGAAGATTCTAACTTACTTCTATAGGAAGAGGTAATCGATGATGCCTCTAAATTGTTTGAGTATCAAAAGGCTATGGAATTCTGGTGTCAGGTGCTGCAATATCTGATTAAGAAATTAGAGGATAAATGGGTGGTGATTATGTATGCCCTGAATGATATCTCAGAGAATTTTGATAACTCCCACTGCAAGTTCTTCAATGTAAATTTTGATGCTCTTCCCGAGGACTAGATTAAGGAAAATTTCAAAGATTTGGTGAGGTGGGACGACGATGTTGTGAATATTTTCAATAGTGACTCCATTGATCGACTAGTTCTATGTCAAAATTTCATAGGGAGACTAAAGAAATTCATAAGTAAGCTTTGAAGGTTGCTGGATAGGATCATGAAAGAGATCGAAACAGCGGATGTAGTGAATCATTATACATGTGGACCTAGAGATAAAGAAACTCAGGGTATTTTCAAGCGTTTCTTTGAGTACAGACATCGAATGGCTGTATGGGAGGAAGGACAAAAAAACTTATAGAGAAAGGAGATGCAAATGAGCCAAGCCAAAGCTGAGCGGCCATGAAAGGACAGGTTCAAGCTGTGGAATCGGTTAAAGTTATAGGGTTGACTTAGTCAACCTTTTGCAACAAATTTTCTATTTTTATGGGAGCCTATTCCCTTTTATTAATGACATTATTATTTTTAGTTAAATGTTAGTTAAATACCCATCTGTAGTGACTCAGCCTAGGAACTTATAAATAGTGGAATGCTTCCATTATTTGATATACATATTTTTAGAGATTTCTGGTGAAGTTTCTCTTCAAGCTTGGAAGAGTGCTTTCAAATATTTTTTGAAACCTTTTAATTATATGTGTATCAAATCAAATCTGATCTTTATAGTGTGTATGTTTAAGGTTTAGTAGAGAAACGTGTGCTTCTAGTCTTTGGTATGTTATATCCTTTCCAAGTTGCAATAAGTGAAGGTGGCTAATGATGCAATCATCATACCCACATTAACCCTTCCAGAAGTTAAACACCCCTTTTATTGGTGCATCACCAATTCTATAATATATTTTATTTCCTTGTATCCTTCTTCCCTAATCCCATGAAATGATAGCATAGGACTAGTTAGCCATCTTTCTTACATCATAAGTAGTGTTGTGTTTAGTCTAGGAATAAGAATCCGGCCTTCTCCGAAGGTTCACCTTGAGCCCAAGTCCCACAACTTGAGAGGTGATCCCATGTGTCCCAATCACACCGAATGTTGTGATTCATTTCAGGCCATCCAGGGGTACAGTGATTTGGAGACAACAATTTTTGGCATGTCAAGTGGGATAGAGTTGGTACCTCTTTTCTCATTTCATTGATACAAGGTACCTCACGACTCCATCTCTCTAGATTTCAAAGTTCAATACATCAACTCATGCGAAGGATTCTCACAAGAGATTCTTAAAGGTGGTACAATTAGTGTCATACAGAGCTTTCTTTGTCTCCCCCAAGAATAAGGGGAAGAAACCTCTCAGTATCATCAGCTTCAGCTTTACCTCATAGAGGACATTCAACTCCTCCTGAAGGACATTTCCCCCTACCAAGATACAACTAGTTTGTGAAAGTCATGGTAGATAATACTTATACTCTGTTCAATACCAGTAGTACTTTACTGTTAGCACAAAGAGATGCCATACCAGCAACCGCATTGAAAAATTTACCATTTTTCATTGGGGAGACTAACGTTTCACCTTAGGAACACATACTGGATGTGGCTAGCATCTACGCAGTACATAGTATTACAGAAGATAATGTGGTAGTTTGACTCCTTACTACTTCATTCAAAGGCAAGGTACTACAATGGTTTTGGAGTTTAGCTATTAGATCCATTACCAATTGGAATGACTTAGGCACAAATTTATGTAAACATTTTGAAGACAAAAGTGATAATATTTCACTTGTGGAGCGATTTCATACTATTAAGTGATCTCCCCAAGAGTATATGAGTGACTTCAACCTCTACTTTGACAAGACATGGAAACAGATCCCAACACTTGTAAGGCCATCCCCAAAAAGTGCATTTCTATATTACTTACAAGCATTGAATAATGATGTCGTTGTCATGATTCAATCCATGGGGGTAATTGTGATCCCTGATGCTTATGAAGTGGTTGTACGAGCTGAAAATTTCCTAATTCAAGAAGGGAAAATTGATCTTAGACATCCCATTCCTACTTTTGTAGAGTTCATAGGCCAATAGCCATTCATTACCCCAATTCTAACAGCTTCTATTCCAGTACCTATGCATGTTTCCAATGAAATTTCTGAAGTAAAGTCACTGTTACAAACCTTCAGGAATGAACTCGTAGCCATAAAGAGGCAACAGTCCCAATATGCTCACCCCTTTCAACCCCAATATCAAACGAACTATCCTCCATTTCAGGGAAATGGTCAGCCATAGAGCTAAGCCATAACCCAAGCTAC
This sequence comes from Taxus chinensis, assembly GCA_019776745.2. Taxonomy (NCBI): domain Eukaryota; kingdom Viridiplantae; phylum Streptophyta; class Pinopsida; order Cupressales; family Taxaceae; genus Taxus; species Taxus chinensis. The sequence goes on from CM034149.1 coordinate 23,998,444, forward strand.
AAATGTGAAGCCTTTGAACTTACAAAATCCCTCAGCTGCCATCTCATCTAGAGCCATAGTCCCGATCCATAACAACCTCATCCAAGACTATGAATGGTGTTATCCTTGTTCTCAGCCCCATAATCATAATCTCTTCCTAAATGGAGTTTCAAGTCAAGCTCTCATGGTTCAAAGCATAACCACTCTACCTAAATCATCTGCTGGACCATCCACTTCAGAAAGTCAAGATCAAGCTCCTGATGAAAATGCATTATTAAATTGGAAAGCAGAGGACTTTGGTGGTTTGAATATTGATTCCTCTGCCATAACATCTAACATATGTTCTAAGAAAAGGGCAATAGATGCAGGGACTTCCAATACTAATTAGGCATCCACTTCTTAGGCCCCCACATAGATACTAGATGATAAAGGCATGAGAAAGAAATCACTAAAAATATCCGCTGATCATAATACAAAGAAAGATGGGATGTCTAGTATCATGATACCCAATAAGCATTATCCAAAGGAAGACCCCAATGTCCCAAAAGGTATTAACAAAGTGGGAGTGATTCCGTTCAGCATAGTGGAGCAAATGAAGAAGACCAATTTGAGTTTCACAATGTGGGATGCACTTTTAATTCCTTCTCAAAAGAACTTGCTATGAGAAGATTTGAATAGCTTTGACACTACAAGCAGACCGTCAGGTCAGGAAGTAGCAGTATCAACCAGCTTATGCCAACTCGAGACAAAAATACAGGCTACGACCAACAAGCCTCCACCATTTTATATCTCATTGATTATTGGTAACCATTTGGTGCACAATTGTATGATCGATTCTAGAGCTAGTAGTTATGTGATGCCTAAGCAGATCGCAGATGTACTACAGATTCCATATGCTCTAATTTCAAGAGGGGTTGTTCAACTAGATGTTACTTCAGTCTAAACTATGGGGGTCATTAAGGGGCTTTAGCTCACTGTCCATGTATGTCATAGTTTGACTTTCATACAGGATATATCTGTTATTGATCTCCCTCCCCTCTTCGCCATCTACTTATCATGGGATTTCACCACAAAAATGGGAGGATATTTGTCATCAGACAAGTCACATATGATCTTGAGAACTCATTATGGGACGAAGGTAACTATAAGAGTAGAACCAATTTCTCATACCCATGTGGAACCATACACATCCAAACCCATAGAGGGTAACTATGCCATTTGTGACCCAAAAGAAGAGTTCGTGGATCATGAACCAACTACTCTTGTAGAGGAGGTTCATGATACAATGCTTGATGAGGTAAGTATAGACCATCAATATGACCCATATGCTGATTTATTGGCTAACAAAAAATTTGGTCTGTTATTTTTGGATGAGATTGGCTTGGGAACTTATTGTATACATCAAGAAGGTACAATCATACCTTAGTTGATTAAGGCTCCTAGTGATTCCAAAGGACTATACAAGCTCTTCTTTGATGGTTTAAGGAGTAAAAATGGATCTAGTGTATGAGTCATGTTAATTTCTCAAGGAGGGGATAAATATTTCTCATCTTTTCGATTACAGTTCAGTTGTACTAATAATGTCACCAAATATGAATCTCTTATACAAGGATTACAGTTGGCCCAACAAAGAGGAATCAAATCCCTGATCACTTTTGGTGATAGCGAATTGGTGGTCCATCAAGTAATAGCCCACAATGCATCGAAGAATGATCTCTTAAGGTCATATAAGAATCGAGTTTGGGACCTAATAAAAGAGTTCGAAGCTTTTGGAATTTATGTGGTTCCTAGAAGCCAAAATCAAGATGTTGATAGGCTTTCCAGTTGGATATCAATATGATATACCTATGGATATCATGAAGGAAGGGCAGAAAACAGTCAAAATGGTTGTCCGTCCCGCAGTACCAAATAATGTAAGCAGTTGGCAAGTTTTTGATAGTGATGAGCAGATTGTTCTTTTTCTATAACAAGAAGTAGAGTTTTCTGCTAAACACCAAGGTAAATTGCAAGAATCCTATGGTGACCAGGTCATTCAGTTGAGAGGAAACAAATTACCAAAATGCTTGGTCACACTTGAATCTATCTTCAATTCAGATGACCAGGACAAATGACAAAGCACAAATATGGTGGTAAAAGAAGAAGATTTCAAGGAAGTTGAGGTGGCCAGTGAGAAATGTTTAAAGATTGGTAAGGTATGCACTACTGAGGAAAAGGAATATTTTATTGAGTTATGTCAGGAATTGTTATGTTTGTGGAGCCTATTTTCATGTTAGAGTATGGTACACCTTCCATGTGTTACACTCGGGTATTTTTACAGCGGTCACTCTTGCCGGTGAGCGGGTTAGGGGGGTTCAGGGGCGAAGCCCCCGAAGAAAATTTTCATGGGTGGTTTATTAACCCATGGGTAATGGGTAACCATTATGGGCTGTTTTTGGGCCCATGGTTTTTTCGGTCTTTTGCCCATTGTTTTGATACCCACGGTTTTTGCCCTTGGTTTTGATACCCACAGTTTTGTATCAAACTTCTTAAGCAGTTGTCTATTTATATGGTCTTATGCATATGATAGATAGACAAGAAAATGTATTACAGATGTGTTTTGAATTCGGGTGTGAATTCTGTAGAGTTTGTTGAGCATAGCTCCAAACGGATCTGGGTATTGTATTGAGAGAGTGGAGGCTTGTAATAAAATCTGAGCAAGTGATTCTTGGTGGACGTAGCCCAAATTGGGTGAACCACATTAAATCTTGTCTCTCTGTGTTGTGTTATTTATTCTGCACTTTTATTTGCGATCTGTAATATTTTCTGCATATTAGTTTCTACTGTTGCGATTCAGTAAGGGATTATTCTACATATTTTATCTCTTATTTCCTAACATGAATGTCATGATATTTTCATATGGAGATACAAAGACTTGTGTGGTTTTGACCCAGGCCTAGCTCAACACATGATTAAACTGGATCCGAACTCTAAGCCAGTTCGTAAAAAACAAAGGCCAATCAATCCCAAGGTTGAGCCACTAATGAGGAAAGAGATAACCAATCTTATTGAAGCCTACATAATTTTTCCCATCATGGGTAGCTAATCTAGTTCCCGTAAGAAAAAATAATGGGGAGATCCGGCTTTGCATAGATTTCAGGGATCTAAACCATGCCTCATTAAAGGATCACTACGCTCTTTTTTCAATGGAAAAAATCCTCCAAATAGTGGCAGGAGCTCAAAGATTTTCTCTGCTGGATGGCTATTTAGGGTACAATCAGATTCTGGTCCAAGAATCTGATCAATTCAAAACAACTTTCACTACTAAGTGGGGCACATATGCATACAATAAAATTCCATTCGGATTGTCCAATGCAGGGGCTAATTTTCAAAGATCCATGGACATGGAATTTAAAGGACTCATCAATGATATGATCTTGGTTTACCTTGATGATATAACTGTCTATTCCAAACATGTCGAAGATCATATTGTGCATCTAAGGAAAGTTTTCCGAAGGTGTAGAGAGTTTGGGATCTCACTAAACCCCAAAAAATGCATTTTTTCAGTTCAAGAAGGCAAGATATTAGGGCATATTGTTTCAACTGAAGGTCTCTCAATCGACCCAACCAGGATTCAGTCAATTTTGTCTCTATCCCTCCCAAGTCACAAGAAAGGTCTCTAGAGTTTCCTAGGAACTATAATTTTTTTTTAGAGATCATTCCCCAATTTCAGTTAGCTAAGCCACTGACGAGCCATGATTAAAAATAACATTCCTTTCTCATGGACAAAATAAGGGAGAGAAAGCTTTAATGCTATCAAAACTGCTATTTCCCAAGCTCCTACGTTGGTAAACCTGCGGTTTGACAAGGATTTTATTCTCTATGCTTTTATAGGTCATGAGAGTATTTCAGGTATCTTCACTCAGCAGAACAATGATCTGATGAAGAAACCAATTTCCTTCTTCAGTTAGTCTCTCAAGGAATATGAGCTCAAGTATTCTTTTGTCAAAAAATAGGTCTTTGTGGTCATTCGAGCTTTGAAAAATTTCAGGCATATGTTGTCCAACAACAAGGTACACTTGATGGTTTCTCATCCCGGCGTTAAACATTTTTTGTTGAATAAGGAGATGAATGAGAAACGTGCTGGGTGGATCACGAAAGTAATGGAGTATGATGTACACATTAAAGTCACTAAACTTGTCAGAGGTAAGGGGTTATGCCAGCAGTTGGCCACAGACATGGAAATTAAGGATGTTAAGGATGTTGCGCTCTTTAATATTGATGAAGGAAATGGTCAGGTTGATTGGTTAACTAAGATGGAAAATTTCCTTCTCTCGGGACTATATCCCCAAAATATGGATAAGATTCAATGACTTACTTTCCATCTCCAGTCTATTCCATATGTTGTGGTAGATGACATTCTTTTCTGAAAGGATTTGAACGACGTTCTTTTACGCTGCATCAAACCAGAGAAAGTGAACAAGATATTGGAGGAGTTCCACAATGGGATGTCAGGAGGACATTACTCGGCATGAATGACTACTACCAAGATCATGCGGGCCAGTTACTACTGGCCAAACTTGTTCAAAGATGCCCATTTTTGGGTAAGGAAATGTAAGGAGTGTGCTCTTTTTACAGGAAAACAGAAGCTGGCAGCTCTCCCATTGCATCTCGTTCAAGTGGATCAACCCTTTGTCCAATAGGGGTTGGATTTTATTGGTATGATCAATCCTCCATCCATTAAAGGACATAAATGGGTTCTTATTGCAACAGATTATTTCACCTGCTAGACGGAAGTAGTGGCCTTGAAGGAGAGCAATGAAAATTTGTCCTTGAATTCTTAGAGAATATCATGACAAGGTTTGGTGTTCCATTTACTATTATCTCTGACAATGCAATGGCATTCCTCGGGATGAAAATAAGTGAATGGGCCATCAAGAACGGGGTCTATCTCAAGACCTCATCTAACTACTATCCACAGGGAAATGGGTTGGCCGAATCTAGCAATAAGAACCTAATAAGGATCATCAAGTGCACGATGGAGGCCAACAAAAGGAACTTGGCATACGTAGCTTAAGGTTTCTCTATGGTTAGATCGAATAACACCTAAAAAGGCCATTGGGTTTCACCTTTCATGCTTGTATATGGAAGGGAAGAAAAGTTGCCACTTTCCTTGGAAATGCCTTCCCTAGATTTGGCTTATTGGCTTGAAGTTATGGAGGATGAGGCCTTAACAGTGAGGTTTATAGAACTTGTGGAGCTACAGGAGATTTGAAACACTACCATGAATACATTGATAGAGCATCAAGATCAGGTTAAGAAATATTTTGACAAGAAAGCCTCGTATAGGTTGTTCAGGGAAGGGGATTTTGTTCTAAAGTGGGATGAAGACCAGGCTAAACCAGGAAGGCATGCTAAGTTAGATGCTCTTTAGAGCGGGCCCTATGTTATTACAAGCTGCAAAGAGGAAAATTCATTTTTCCTATCCAGACTTAATGGATAAGAATTTTCCATTCATGTGAATGGGATACACCTCAAAGCTTTCTTTTGAGGAGGTTCCACCCTGTACCGTTTTTGTTGTTTTCCTCCAAATGCTCTGCACATTGTTTTGTTTTTCTTTTCTTTTGCTTGTGTGTTTTTTGTTTTGGTTTTTGTTTTTTAGACTCCTTTGCCCAATGTTTTGCTTAAGGCTACTGGTCTAGAAGCTTAGCAGGCAAGATTTCCCTAGAGATCGCAAAAAATTTTAACCATTTAACCTACCTAGAAGAAGGCTATATGTCAAACTTATGTTTTAAAGAAATCCTCGCATAGTGAATTTTGCTAAGGCCAAGAATCTGAAAATTTTCAATTTGTAGACTTTGGGGTTTTTCTCTTTCAAAGTTTTTAAAGCTTAGTTTTGGAATTGCATTTGAGATTTTCTGAAGTCCAAAACTTTGAAAGTCTAATTTTCAGAGTTTCAGGTTTTCAGGTTTCAGGACCTTTTGGCTCATTTTTTTAAAAACCCCTCTTGGATTTTCGAAGTCTGAATTTCTGAAAGTCTAAAAAATTAGACTTTTGGGTTTTCGGAGTTCTCCAAGTCATTTTTAGGATTTTTACTTGAATTTTCCTGAAGTTCAAATTTCTAAAAGTTTGAATTTTCAGACTTTCAGGTTTTCAGGTTTCAGACTTTTAGTTGCCAATTCATCATTTTGCTTCCCATTTTTCTGAAGTCTAAAATCCCTGAATTTGAGGCTTTCGGGTTTCGAAACTTTAGAGGTTCTATGCATGATTAATTCTCACCTACCTCCGTACGGATCAGATTTTTACCATTAATATCGGGATTTCTATATAAACATGGATTTTTACTTTTCATTTTTACCTGACACATTCACTCTGACATCTCATTCTTGTCCTTTGTGATGTCTTTTTCAAGGTATGTTTTTTGTTTAAACTTTGTTTTGGTTTTAGGTCTTTTTCTCCCTTTTTCTCCCCATTTGGGTTTCCTTTTGTTTTCCCTCTGTGTTTTCTTGTAATGTCATTATTTTTCACCACGTTTTGTTTTATGAGTTTTCTCCAGTTTTTCAAGTATGTTCAGGGGATCTTTTCAGGTCCCTCATACTTCCTCTCATTTCTCAAAATCCAACTTGGCTTTTTAACATTTATTTTACAGTTCCTCTAGAGACCATCCTTTCAGAACTTTTTCTGAAAATTCATTTCGGAGAATTCCTTCAAAAGATCACAAGGCGGGTATTTAGAGAAATTTTAGGTGAAATTTTCTTTCGAAGATTTTTCTTTCAGAATTTTAGAGAACTGCTGCTTCAGAGAACTGTTGCTTTCGGGTTTTCGGAACCTCAGTTCGGGCTTCAGGATTTCTTTCAACTATTTCAGATATTTCTTTCAAATATTTCTTTCAGAGTTTTTCACTTTGGAGATTTATTTTGAACTTTTTGAATTTGGGAAACTATTTCAGAGATTTCAGTTTTGGGTTTTCAGAGATTTTAGATTTCACTTTTTGACTTCGTAAGAATCAGAGATTTCATTTTAGGTTTTTAGAGAATTCAGGATTCCGATTTTTGGAGAATCAGGAATTTTTTTTTTGAGACCTTTGATTTTGAAAAAAACAATTCGAAGATTTATTTTGGTAATTCCTTTCCGAATTTTTCGGTTCATGATTTCAAAGTTTCCTTGCTTTCGGATTTTTTAGAATTTCTGTAACATTCACAGGTTTTGATGTCTACCTCCACTTTGAAGAGGGAAAAGAGAAGATGAAGTACACATTTCTTGGGGTTTCTCCCCAATCCTGCTTGACCTCTGACTTAGGAAATATCATGGACACCGATCTAGGAAAAATTGATCTTCCCGAGTTCTAGGAAAGATTAAAGGCCCCAAACAAAAATCCATGGATGCAGGCCATCTTCGATAGTGGTCTTTCCCTTGTCTGCCAGGTTTTCTAGCATCCGTGAAATGCCCAGAATTTTTCCTAGCTGCAGCAGCCCACTACGACTGAGGACTCTATGTCAATAAGAGATAGCGATGATAAGTTGGTGATCCGTCTAGACCCAGAATTCTTTGAAGACTTGTTTAAACTTTCAGACGTTCAAGATTATGCCACTATCTCACCTGAAATAATAGTTGAGCACTGGGATAAAAAAGAAGAAGTGTGCTCGAAAGTTATGATGAAATCCTACCCGACTAAGAATTTTGCCAAGTTTCCCAAGACTACATCTATCAGATTTCATTTAGGAAGTCAATGATCTCATTATAATTTTAAGCAGAGTTTTCAGTCTTCCTTCTGCAAATGAATTCCAAGAATGGATGTTCACACAGCGACTATCAAAAATGATGATGAGTTTATCTGATGGGGTGAACATATTAGTAGTAATATTCACTATTGGTTGGGAAAACTGCCAAAAACTAAATATTTTTACATGACATCTTTTCTAGTATATGTGGTTGCTATTATGGGGGATTTTACAGGATTGAATACCAGGGGTGTTTGCAACACATCCCAAATATATGATTTTTATCCCCAACTTACTCTAGACGAGGGGAGCAAGCACTTCCGAAGAATCAGCGACACTTTCTTTGCTATCATCCTCTATCAATTCATACAAGGAGCTATATAATCCGTGGGTTTCTGATGAGGCTTTCCAAGAGGTGCAAGAATGGGGAGAAATCTACCTTTAGTTTCCCACATTCACTACCTTCGGATTCTTGATTTCATAGGTGCCCCAAGCAAGTTATCAAGGTGCTGCACTGATAAATGGGTTCTTCTAGAATTGGTTCGGTAGTTTTTGGATTACCATAAAATCAAAAATAAGTGTCACAAGGCGGGAATGCATTTCTCTTTTACAATTGGCAGGTATTCTTACCCAACTATCCATAAGGCAAGAAATGTGGATGCTGAAATGGCTGAGGTAACCCTACAGACCTTCCATCCACAAACTAACTTTGACTATTGGGGTAAGTTCAGGGAGACAGGAAAGTCCAGTGCTCATATGCCCCAAGTAGAAGACATATGGATCCATTGTCGAGATGAGTATATCATGCAGCAAAGGGATTACGAAAGGTTAACTCATGATGAAGTGCGGCAGTTTGTGTTGACTGATGTGCCAAAAGACTTCCAGGACAATGATGAGTTCCTAGATCCATCATACAAGAATGATAATGTTTCTAATTAACCACTACCATGGGTTGATTGGTATGTGGAAGAGTGTAGCAATACCAAAGAAAGAGCAAGACCCATTCTAAGGAGAACTTTTAGTTGGTTGGCCACCTTGGGAATCTCACCCAAAGGAGAAAATCAACCTACAAATACAGGGTCTACATCAGTAGTAAACCAACCAACACCCACAAAAGGTAAGAGGTCAACTCAAAGGGTTCTTACCATTCCAAAGAAGATCTCATTTGTGGTTGGTGGCTCATCTCTTTCTAGGTCTGCTACTCCAAGGATTATAGCATCTACAGTACCAATTACTGAGGTAGTTGAAGTAAGTGATTCCCTTAGTGTTATTCAAGATCCATCCCATCTTCCCCTTCCTCCATTATCAATCCCAATATTAGTTCCTTCCACTTTTACCACCATTTCTTCCTTCCCATCTCCTTCTATGGCCCAAGTATTTTCGTCACTTATAGTTTTATCAGCTAGAGAAAATATTGTGTCACCCATTTCCTCTTCACTTTGACACTCCCATTTTCTTCGATTTCGACCCCCAGCATTGCTTTTTCAAATCCTCTGCCTGTCCTCACACCCACACCTTCCATCATTTTTACCTCTACTTAGATATCAGCTGGAATTTCTAATCATCTTTATCTAATTGGTACTTCAGGTATCGGATCTTCTACTTCGTCTTCCTCAGCTCTAGCTATACCAGAGTGGCTATTTAGACAAACTCCTAAGCAAAATAAAAAGGTTCCTCTGGGATATGTGATATATCTCATTATATTGGATTCCATGCCCAAAAGATAGGCAAAGAGACCTAGAATCGTATCAATTCTAACGGTTAATCCATCAGGAGAGTGTGTGATAGAAGTAGCTACCCCTGTTGAGGGGAAAACTAAAGAAACCATCACAGCAGTAGATTACCAAATCTCAAAGTTCTCATTGGGGAAGGCTACTCATGAAGGAGCCAAGAAGTATGTACACACTACTCTTGGGGCCTTTTGGAGAAATACGAAAAAGACAAGGCCACCAAGGATGAGCTTAAGGCCAAATTCGAACATCTCACTACACTGCTGCGTAGAGTAACTCAGCCCACTCCATCCACTGACATCTCAACTACTACGGTGATGACGATTTCATCTATAATCGATGATATCTCTTATCATGGGCTCAAGAAGCTAGGCTAGAAAGGGAGAACAATGAATGGATGGATGGAAAGGATCTTGCAGAAGGCTAATCCTTTGATTAAGGAATCTGTTGAGATTTATACTAATTTACATATTATAAAAACCACCATTGCTAAGATGGACGAATATTTCTCTGAAGATAATAATAACTTGAATTTAACTTTGGAAACATGGAGTGACATTAGAGAAGAATATTCTAACTTACTTCTGTAGGAAGAGGTAATTGATGATGCCTCTAAGTTGTTCAAATATCAAAAGGCTATGGAATTCTGATGTCAGGTACTGCAAGATCTGATTAAGAAATTAGAGGATAAACAGTGGATATTGAGTTTGATAATGCCCACTAAAATTTCTTCAATGAAAATATTGATGCTCTTCCCAAGGACCAGATTAAGGAAAATTTCAAAGATTTGGTGAAGCGGGATGACGATGTTGTGAATATTTTCAATAGTGACTCCATTGATCGACTGGTTCTATGTCAAAATTTCATAGAGAGACTAAATAGAGTCATAAGTAAGCTTCAAAGACTTCTGGCTAGGATCACAAAAGAGATCGAAACAACGGATGTAGTGAATCACTATGTGTGTGGACCTGGAGATGAAGAAACTTAGGGTATTGTCAAGCATTTCTTTGATTACAGACACCGAATGGCTGTATGGGAGGAAGGATGACAAAAACTTGTAGAGAAAGGAGATGCAGATGAACCAAGCCAAAGTTGAGTGGCCATGAAAGGACAGGTTCAAGCTCTGGAATCGGTCAAAGTTGTAGGGTTGACTTGGTCAACCTTTTGCAACAAATTTGCTATTTTTATGGGATCTTGTTCCCTTTTATTAATGACATTACTATTTTTAGTTAAATTTTAGTTAAAGGCCCAACTGTAGTGGCTCAGCCTAGGAACTTATAAATAGTGGAATGCTTCCATTATTTGATATACATATTTTTAGAGATTTCTGGTGAAGTTGCTCTTCAAGCTTGGAAGAGTGCTTTCAGAGTTTTGTTGAAACCTTTTAATTATATTCAGAGTTTCCTTGCACTTGAAAATATATTTTATTGTGTTGAATGATTAATCATTACATGCCTTGTGAATGTGATTCCTTAGTCATTATTTGATTAGTTTACCTTTATTTCAGATTATCTGTTTCATATTGTGAAAAGAATAGTGTGATTACTTCCCATCAGTTGTGAGAAACTATTTTCCTTCTGTTGATCAAGAGTTACATTATTATTGTCACTCAAGTGGATACTTGACATGTGCTTGTGATTATCATCTTGATAGATTATCTGTGTATTAAATCAAAGTTAATCTCTCTATTGTATATGTTTAAAGTTTAGTAAGGAATGTGTGCTTCTAGTCTGTGGTATTTTGTATCGCTTTCCAAGTTGCAATAGGTGAAGGTGGCCAATGATGCAAGGCATTCTATCCACATTAACCTTTCTTGAAGTTGAACTGCCCCTTTTCTCTAGTGCATCACCACTTCTAGTATAGGTTTTATTTCCTTGCATTCTCTCTTCCCTAATCCCATGAAATGTTAGCATAGGACTAGTTAGCTAGATCTTTCTTACATCAGAAGTAGTGTTTTGTTTAGTTTCGGAAGAGGAAGCTGGCCTTCTCCGAGGGTTCACCTCGAGCCCAAGTCCCACAGCTTGAGAGGTGATCCCATGTGTCCCAATCACACTGAATGTCATGATTCATTTCAGGCCATTCAGGGGGTGCAGTGATTTGGAGACAACAAGTACCATTGGCCTGAGGGTGATAACAAGTTGTTTTATGGTGTGCTAGCGTAAATTCTGCCAACAAAATTCCAATTGTATCATTAACGAAATTAGTGAATCTATCACTTGTCAAGATTAATGGACAGTCATACATGCTAATAATATTATCCCATAAGAATCTTATTATTGTGGTTATTGTACAATCCTTTGTAGGTGTAGCCTATGCCCACCTTGTCAAATAGTTTTTATAAGTAATAATGTATTGTGTGTCATTCCTACGCGCGGGTGGTGAAATAGGACCTATAAATTCAATATCCCACTTTACAAAAGGCTAATCACTTGCAATAGGCCACACCAAAATCTCATGTATGGTTCTAAGATTCCTAAGGCAATGAAAATGATCACATGCCTTAACATATTTCTTCGTATATTTGTATAAATTTTCCCACCAAGGTCCAACCATTATAATCTTATGCATTATAACATCACCAACGTAATTCCCTCCTGCTATCCCACCATGAGATTCTTCCATAATAGCCTTACGCTCATGCTCTAGAACACAATGGAACAAAACTTCATCATGGACTAACTTGTAAAAATCTCCACCAATCAGCTAATAAGGTTTCGCGTGTATAACAAGTTACTTTTTCTCCAAAGTCTTCAGTCCTTCAAGTGTATGTCTAGTGCGTAAAAACACTACAATATCCTTTAAGTCTGTGGGCACGTAGTTTAATATGAAAATTTTTATATCCGGTATTGTTTCCTCAATTCTCTACATGTCCTTGCCAAAATTGATCCTTGATAAATGATCAAGCCCTGAATTACTCTTTCCTAGCTTCACAACAACTATGAAATCAAACTCTGGAAATAGAATTATCTATCTGTATATACACCCTTCCAAAATAGGATTTTTGACTAAATACTTGAGTGCCATATGATTTGTATACAAAATAAATGGTGTTTCCAGCAAGTACTATTTGAATTTGTGTAGCACATAGATCATAGAAAAATTCTAGCACTCAATGGTTGTATAATTATGCTCCATAGGTGTCAACTTCTTACTTGTAAAACAAATGGGATGATCTACAATTTCTTCTCCTAGTTATGCCAATACTACGCCAATTGTCATGCTAGAAGCATCAACATGAACATGAAAGGGTTTTTCCCATGAAGGAAAGCACAAAATAGGTGTAGTGGTGATATTTTCCTTTAATGTTTCAAATGCATGTTGTTCCGTATCACCCCAATAGAATTTTCCTTTAGCCTTCAATAGTTCTTCCAAGGGTTTTGAAATATTCACATATCATTTAATGAACTTATTTTAATAACATGTATGTCCCAAAAATCCATGTACCTCACTCGGATTGTTAGGTTTTTCCAAACCCAAGATCATAACTATCTTGGTCGGTTCTACCAAAAATCCTTCCTTACAAATTATATGCCCAAGCAAAGTGTCAAAAGGTGTTGCAAAGATGCATTTCTTAATGTTAAGAGATATGCTCAACTACGTGCACTTCTCAAACATAAGCCTCAAATTATCACAATGATCCTTGACTAAGCCATATATTGTCAAATAATCTAAATATACATGTACTAATTTATGAATAAAATCTTGAAAGGCCTAAAAAACAATGTGTGAGAACACCACTAGCAAATTCTTTGATCTAAAGGGCATAAATGTATATGCAAAACTTCCCCATTCAGTGATGAAAGTTGTATTTTCTTGGTCTTCCTTTGTGATGCGCACCTAGTGATAACTTGAAAATCCATCTATGAAGGAGTCTATCTCACACCCAGCAACTCCCTCAAGAACTTATTCTATGAATGGGGTGGGAAAAGGATCAATAACACATGAAGCATTGAGTTCTTTGTAGCCCACACAAATCCTTATCCTCCCATCTTTTTAAATGCTTATAACCATGGGTCTAACCCATTTAGATTCTTCAATAGGCTCAATTATAGTATACTTGAGCATTTTGTCAATTTCTTCCTTCGCATTTATGCACAAATTAGGATTCATCTTATAGGGCCTCTTCTTAACTGTGTACGTGCCTTCCTTCAACTTGATCTTCATCTCACTCAAATAAGGGTGTACCCCTTTTAACTCATGATAGCCCAGTAAGAATAAGTGATAGAAGTTGTGCAAGAGTTAAATAATTTTAGCCACCTCTTTCTCTCACTAGTAATCACCAATAATAGCTTCCATAGGCTCTTCCTCTGAACTAATGTTAACATTATTTTTCTTCATAGGTGTATGATACGTGTGCACCTTATCATTTATAGTGTGTAACACCCTGAACTATTGTTACTTCCTCCTGAGCATTCAAGTGTTGATATATGATTTCTTCTGTATAAGGACGTGTTCCTTTGATTTGTGAAGTCATGCTTGATATGGATTGTATCTTCTTTGTTCTTGAAGATCTTTGACTGAGTCAGAATATGCTTGGACTCTTTTATTTCTTTCATTTTTAGCACCTGAGTTCAATTTGATTTCGGGATGAATTGTGGATTTATCCATCTTTATGACTCAGCCTTGGATCAGTTGCATTGATCCAAGAGATGTTTTAAGCTTATTCAGGATGAACAAAAATTATTGACCTTACGAAAGTTGCAAGGTCTGAATGAGTTGAATGAGCAATTCCAGAGTTTAACTCAGGCTGATCGTGTTAAATGAATTTGGTTCCAGATATCATAATATCGAGAAGGCCTAGACCTTAAGCCAGATAAGATGTTCTTGGGTATACTGTAAGCTTAATTTAGCTATTCCTGATAGGATCCTTTACATGAATGTTTTACCCTGTTTGGTTCTAATATTGAATGGTCCTACTTGGGAGACCTAGACTGGATTCGTTAAGATTAATAACCTTAACCTAAACTATAACCTATTGGTTAAATAATTTCTAATCTAACCTAGCCCTAAACTATAAGCTTAATGCTCCTAAGGTTAGCTACACCTAGCACTATGGAAGTAAGACTAATGTCTTACCTTATGATCTATGTTTCTAACCTATGATCTAACCTATCTTCACTAATGATAAGGATGGAGGGGAGACCTATGAAGGGGCGTGAGTCATGGGAGGTGGTTTCCATGGCATTTATGAGGTAGATAAGGATGGAAAGACTTCGGATGCTGTCAGATTTGGCAAAGGTTGCAAATGGCTATATGACCTGACATGGCAGTATCACCAAATATGGGAATGGTTGTTTTTTTTCATTTGGCAATCGCCAACTTTGGCGATCGATGGAAATAGAGAATGGGTGGGAATATGGGAGTTAATGCAATTGATGAACTTCGGTTCCCGAGCATGGATTGCTTGGGAAGGCATGCAACTGGAAAATTGTTCGGTTGTTTGGTTTTCCATGCACTCCATTTTTTGCTCTGCTTGAGCACTGGTTCTTCGAACCAGTCGTCTACTCTGTGTTGCATGGTAACTTTGAGAATTTTTAGCTCCTTTCTCTATCGGGGAAAGTTTATAAGGCATGAAGGTAACAATTTATTGTTGTTTAATTTATCGTGGAAGAAGAAGAGAAGGTGCGAGCACATTCAGAGGTCTTCTTCAGATTTTTAAGCGACACTATCAGGCATGATAGGCCCTAACTTTTAAAAATCTTGCTTTCCTTCAAATGCTTTCATTAAAACAACTCTGTTCAGGTGATCTTAGCACAGTTGGTTTGAAGCAATGTATTGGGTTCTTCTTTTCTTGTGGATTTAGGAATCTCTGGTTATGCAAAGACTCTGTTGAAATATTTTGCTGTATTTATTTTTTTCTATGGATTCATCTTCGGCTGAAGACCTAACTATGTTAACATGTTGTTGAACTTTTGTTGAATTTTTGCTGGGTATACTTAAAGATTCTTCTGATTAGAATGTTTGCTACGTTTACATTTGGTTCGACTTTGTGTTTACATTTGGTTCTTGTTATGTTTACTCTGTTGAATCTTTGCTGGGTATACTTAAAGATTCTTGACTTCTGTTGGAATGCTTGTTGTGTTTGCATTTGGTTCAACTCTGTTGAAATGTGTGCTGGGTTTACATATGAACATTTTGACTTCTGTTGAATTCCTTACTATGTTTTCATTTTGGTTAGACATTGAAATGTTGCAAGGAATAGTGAAAACAACTCTGTTAGAGCTCTTGCAATGTTTTCATTGATTTCAACTTCTGTCAAACCTTTGTTGTGAATACTTGTTGGAAATGACTCTATTGGAGTCCTTGCAATGTTTTCGTATGATTTTGACTTCTGTCGAAGCTTTGTTGTGAATACTTTTTGGAAATGACTCTGTTGGAATCCTTGCAATGTTTTCATATGATTTCTACTTTTGTCAAAGCTTTGTTGTGAATACTTGTTGGAAATGACTCTGTTGGAGTCCTTGCAATGTTTTCGTATGATTTCGACTTCTATTGAAGCCCTGGTTGTGAGTACTTGTTGGAAACGACTCTGTTGGAGTCCTTGCAGTATTCTCATGTGAATGTGACTCCTGTTGAAGTCCTTGATGTGTTTGCGTGTTGGCTCAACTTCTGATGTAAGTCCTCACTGTGCATACATATTGATTCGACTCTGTCGAAATGTTGCTGTGTTTGTATATGGGTTCGACTTCTGTTTTGATGTTACCTAGTCTCTTGTTCGACTGAGGTAATGAGTTCCTAACTGTGCCATGACAGGCGATGGCATTGGGTAATTTCATGTTTGAGGAATGACATGGAAAGAATTGTTGGGTTTAATTTGATTTTTTTATAGATTATTACTTGGTTGCAAGAACTCTTGTATTTCTTAATAGCTACAGGTGATTTTTATAATTGACTTTTGATGAAACTATAGTTTCTTCTTTTGATCTCGACTGATTTAGTCGCAAGTGTATAATGTAAGTTATATTTGAGCCTGCACCTCTATCAAAAGGGTCCGGATGGTCAATGAATATAGATTCTGTATATGATGAAAAATTAATGTGATTATTGTTTTCTTTACGACCTTGCTTGGTTAATGGGAACACATCCTGACCGAGAGAAATATTGCTTGAGGAACTCTGATTTTTAAAAAAATGTATGTGTAATCCTGGACCTGCATGGATGGAAATCAGGTTTGTATTTGGAAGGAATGGGTGTTGATTTTCTTGCCTTCTCTTTTCCCTTATTGAATTCAAGCTTGAATGTATATGCGTTATTCTTGAGAAGTTGATACAGTCCTGAACATGATTGGAATGGAAATCTGATTGCCTCTGTTTCTTTCTCCTAAGCTGTAAAGTATATGTAGATATATAACTGTAGGAATAAGAAAATATTCTCTCCTTGTCTAGAAACTTTGAGCGCTTTCTTCTTTGTATCCTTATGTGAACTCTACGGTATGGGCTTAACAAGAAAAGATGGTTAAATTGTATGGAGAGACTGGTAATATTGTATTGATGTATAAGTTGGTGTATTTGTCAATACCATTGAAATAATGTAATGTTTATAAAGGAATCTCGTTAGTTGAACTTGCTGGATGTTATAATCTGCCTTTGTGGAATTGTTAAAAACATACTTGTTGGATACACGAATTGATAGGATATTCATTTTTGAATGGAATAATTTTTTGGATTATTGCTGTTCTTGGGATTCAGATGGATGGATGTTTTGGATTCATTTTTTGCTTCTTAGTCTCTAATATATATGATGAATCATCTGAAAAATATTTAGGTTTAATTGGCAGCTATAATATGAGTCATGCATTACAGTCATGTTAGAATTGTAGAAAGCTGATTAGCCTGATTGATGTATAAGGATTTGAGGAAATGATTTCATTTAAACAGGTTGTTTAATGAGAGCAATTGGTGGAATGCAATTGTTTTAATAATTAGTGCTTATCATGCTCAGTTCACATAACTGACCTGTGCTAGCAAATTTTGCAGATGGACATTGTAAGTAATAAAGGCATGTGGATCTGATATGATGCTCAGATTGTTTAATCTGGTTTTATGATGAATTCCTATTTGATATCTCTAATTGTACTATAGTAAGAAAGTTGTTCTTTTACTCTTGAGTATTGTATCCAATATGCCGAAGTGCATAAGTTGTAATTATATGGCTTGGAAATAAATGAAAAGGGGAAAATTGTTACTTATGTGGCTACATTTTTAATTGATGGAATTGATCTTCTTAGGTTCGATTGATTTTAAGTGCATTTTTATTATTTTATACCATAGAGTTATTGGATTCTCTAAGTAGGCCTTGTAAAGATTATGTGACTGAATACTTTGTGAATGATTAGTAATTCTTTTATGTTTTGAATAAGGCTAAATTGTAAAATTAGTCCACTGTTAACGGGAAGTTAAGGTTAAACTACATCTCTATAGGTAGCTGAAACAGGAAGAGTAATCTATTACTTCCTATCCATGATCTAAGTCAAGACAACGTAACTGATGATTTTAAATCACTATATCTTAATAACAATAAGTAAGATATATTTCAGTTTTGAGAACTGATATAAACTCATATGGGTATAGTTAGCACCCTTATGAGAGGACTTAGGGCTACTGCCCAATTTCGTTGATTAAGATTATTTTGAATCAATGATCTCCTTGACGAGATCTCAAATTTATTAAACTTCTCTCTGTGAGTGGATCTTAAATAAGTAAGGAAACTCAAAGGTGAGGAACCCAGGGGTTGGGAAAAGACTACCCAGATAGGAGAGTCTTAAATTATAATTTCAACTCAACGTAAGTAACACCTTGAAGTTAAGTAAATCTTTCCGAGGTGGTTTTGTAGGATGATGGCACATGTCAACTGCAGGGTTGTACCTTCAAGAAGATTAGGATCTTCTCGAGGATACAACAATGCAGGTGACTTATGGCGACACCCTTTGCATTGATCGTTAATATTTACACCTTAAACTCGAACAAGTTTTTACTCTGGGACTGGTTAGGAACATGGTCATGTTATGAGGCTGCCCTTGGAGACTCAGGGTACCTTGACACACAGGGTTAACTAGGGTTGACCCAGTATGTCAGCTTACCCTAGTCCTCGAGAGCATCCTTATAATGTTGTCATGTTATTAATCCATTCCTGAGTGAATGACTTGGGACAGGGGAGGCTGACAGAAGTCAGTTTAAGACATTCTAAATAACATTAGAGTGGGGTGAAGGACATATTCCAGATTGATGAGTATGCCGTTAAGGAATACAAGATATGAACAGTATGTTTCAAATCTTTGGCCAAAGTATCGCAAGCTACTGATTGCGTTGTCCTATGTCACCTAGTCTGAGGGACGTGATGCCGATGAATAGTGGTAACAATTATTTAGATAGGTTCCTTGGACAGAGCATTCTGAAATCCCAGATTAGGGAAGAGAACCGCAAGAGTGAAGTGTTAAAATAAAAACGCCAACTCTATGATACCCATGAATAGATCGGTAGATCACCGAGTCATGGAATGAATAGATCGGTGGTACACCGAGTCATTACAGCTGCATATGGTTATCTGTTATAAGAATGATTGTTATGATCTGTGAGTTCTAAATTATGTATTTAGAACTAGGAAGCACTTATCAATTTTTATTTTTTCTTGTTCTAATGTACTAAATTGGGAATGTTACATCTTGGTATCAGAGCTAAAGGTTGCAGCTCTTGGACCTATTGTGTCCATAATCTGATAAAAACTTGAATTTTCTTGTAACAAAAAATGGTTGGAATAAGAGGGAACGTTGCGAATAATGCTCCACTAGAAGGAGGGGTGGCAACAACCCAAAAACTTGATGAGATTCTTGCTGCCCTATTGGACATAAGAGATCGTTTGGCTGTACTTGAATAGAAAGTTATGGGTAATGAGGAGGCTGATGAAGTCTGGTAACAACAATCAGCTACCCCCTGAGGATGACCCCGATATGTGCAGTTGATAATACCACTAGTGAAATGTACCTATCCAACCAAAAAACGAAAAGGCCAGGTTGGCAGTAGAACTCACTAATGATATAAAAAGGATAAGTCCACCTAAATATGATGGCACCACATTAGGAGATGGAGCTAAGAACTGGCTCAGCGAAATGGAAAATTATTTTGCAATAAGAAACTTCTCTGAGGAAACCAAAGCTATTTGGGGAGCCTATCAGCTTTCCCACGAAGCATCTTCGTGGTGGGACAGCCGTAAAGCTGAGCTAAATATTGATGAGACCAATATCACTTGGGATCAATTTAAGGGCTATTTTAGGATACGTTGGCTGCCACAACTTTTCTATGATCAGAAAATGACAGAATTCTAGAACTTAGCTCAAGGGAAGCTAACGGTAACTGAATACTGGGAGCGGTTTACGAAACTCCTCAAGTATGTACCATAATATCAAACTGACGAGAAGTTCAGAATGTGAAAATTTATCATGGGACTAAATCCTGTGATAGGAGGAGAGGTCGATGTTCACATCCCAACCACTATGGAAGGGGTTGTTGAAAAGGCCATAAGGCAAGAACATAAATTAAAGGCTATTTCTACTCATAAAGAGGAAGTGCGGAAGAAGATTGCAAATCCTTCTTCAACTTCACTGGCACCCAAGAAGGGGCCATGGAAAAATTTTGGAAACAGAAATAAGTTTCCAGTGGATAATAGTAAGAAAACAATAGCGAATAAGCCTACTGGAAATGTAAGGGATAGTTTTGCTAAAAATTATAACAATGGGTAGAAGTCCTATGGAGGACAATGTGATAATTTTAAGGCTGGAAGTAATTTTGAGCCTAAAAAGGGACCTGTAGGAGGCTGCTACAATTGTGGCAAAGACCACAACGTAAATCAGTGCCCTTTGAAGAAGGATGATCGTAATCAGTAGCATAAGATACATGCTGCAGTAGCAGACAAGCAAGCTGAAAAGCAAGTGACACCTATAGAAGTTCCGGGTAAGTTATTCGGCATACCTGTCACTATTATTTTTGATACAGGAGCTACTGAATGTTTTATTTCTAGTAAACTTTCTTCTAAAATTAAAAGAAAAGCTGGAAAATGGATAAATCTTGGACTGTAGAGTATGGTAATAACTCTGTTCATACAGTGAGTATGTGTCTTTTTGGGGCAGTCCTTGACTTACCTAACTTTTCCATGGAAGTTGACCTCTATGTTACACCTTTGGGATCCTATGACATTGTCATCGGTGTCAATTGGTTAGCTGACCATAAAGCAAAAGTAGACTGCTTTGAAAAGAATATAAGATGTTTAGATGATCGGCTGAAAGCAGTAGAGATTCAAGGTGTGAAACGGGAAATTTCAGTTAGGAAACTGTCAACTATGTAACTTAAAAAGGATAAAAACAAAGGATGTACCTTATATGCAATAAAGATATCTAAATTTTCAGAAGAAGATGGTGATTCCATGAAACGATTCCCACTGTTGCAAAGTTTCAAGGATGTATTTCTAGAGGAATTACCAGGTTTACCACCCAAGAGGGATTTTGATTTCACCATTGAAATCAAACTAGGGATGGAACCTATTTCTAAGGCACCTTATCAGATGACTACTACAGAGTTAGTGTAACATCCTCATTTTATACATTAGAACAAGTCAATTTTTTTTTTTTTTTTTTGATAAATGCTTCCAGGTTCTAAATACATAATTTAGAACTCACAAATCAAATAACCATTCTTATAACAGATAACCATATGCAGCTGTAATGACTCGGAGTACCTCCGATCTATTCATTCCATGACTCGATAATCTACCGATCTATTCATGAGTAATAAGAGTTGGAGTTTTCATTTAACACTTCACTCTCGTAGTTCTCTTCCCTATTCTAGGATTCAGAATGCTCTGTCCAAGGAACCTAACTGAATAATTGTTACCATTATTCATCGGCATCTCATCCCTTAGACCAGGTGACTCAGGACAACGCAATTAGCAGCTTGCGATACTTTGGCCAAAGATTTGAAACATACTGCTTATGTCTCATATTCCTTAACGGCATACTCATCAATCTGGAATACGTCCTTCACCCCATTCTTATGTTATATAGAATGTCTTATACCGATTTCTATCAGTCCCCCTTATCCCAAGTTATTCACTCAAAAACAGATTAGTAAGGTGACAACGTTATATGGATGCTCCTGAGGACTAGGGATAAGATGACATACTGGGTCAACCCTAGTTAAACCAGTGTGTCAAGATACCCCGAGTCTCCCAGGCAGCCTTATAATGTGACCACATTCCTAATTGGTCCCAGAGTAACTTGTTCGAGTTAAAGGTGTAAATCTTAATGATCAATGCAAAGGGTGTCGTCATAAGTCACCTGCATTGTTGTATCTTCGAGAATATCCTAATCTTCTCAAAGGTACAACCCTGCAGTTGACTTGTGCCATCAACCTTTAAATCTGCCTCGAAAAGATCTACTTATTAATAAGCGTTACGCACATTGAGTTTAAATTATATTAAAAGACGTTCCCTTAAGGTTAGTCTTTCCCGATCCCTGGGTTCCTCACCTTAGAATGACCTTTCTTAATAAAACCCTTTACACAGAGAAGTTATTAAGGCTATGGTCCCATCAAGGAGTTCATAGAATTTACTTAATTCTAAATCAACGAAATTGGACAATAACCCAAAATCTTCACTTGTGATTGCCAACCGAACCCTTTTTAGGTTTATCTCAGTTCTCATAACTGAATTTATGTCTTACTTAATAGTATCGAGACATAATGATTAAGAGTCCAATTAAACGTTGTCCTGGCTTAATCAAGACTAGGAATTGATAATTTAATCCAGCTTGTTTAGTGTCTTGCTTAGGTTTATTTTTACCCTAGCCTCTAGAAAGACAGTGATCTAAATTTCAATTTAGCTTTGGATAGAACATATAAGAACTGCTAAACAATCATAAATAATCAGTCACATATTCTTGCAAGATTACATTGATAATCACAAAAGTCTCCAATATAAACAATAATAACAATGCTCTTTAGATCATTTGAACCGAAGAAGGTCAAACTATCAAGATACGGATGCAAACACATAAGTATCAAATATCTATTTCCATTCCCTTCATAACTAATCAAATACATTTTATGCATTCAGCATACTTGATACAATGCTCAACGGAAAAAGAACATCTTTCCTCATATAGTACATTTAGAGAATCAAACTGTAATTCATCATAAACCGAGTTAAACAATCTGAACATCCTATCAGATCTGCTTGCTTTTACCACTTACGGCAACCATCTGCAAAATTGTCAACATGGGTCAGTTCGATGAACTGAGCATGATAAGCACTAACTCTTAGAACAATTGCAATCCACCAATTGTTTTCATTAAACAACCTGTTTAAATGAGATCATTTCACCAAACAAGTATACATGTTTCAGACTATGCTTTTGTAATACAAAAATGACCACAAACACGTAACTCTAATTATCGTTACAGAATAGTCCTAAATACTTCTCAAATATTTCATGAAAATATTAGGGATCAAGAAGAACGAAAGTATCCAAAACAACTATCCATCTGAATTCCAAGGACAGTAACCATCAGACAGATCATTACATTCAACAGTAAAAGGAATATCATAACAAATCATGATTCCATCAATATGTTAAAACAGTTCTAACGGTTAGATAAAAATATCAACATATACTCTACAACAGAAGAGAAAGAAAACAAGTCATTCATATTTCCCTTCAACAAGTTCATGACTGTACCATCTCCTCAAAAGGAAAGAATTCACCTTACATGCATACAAATAAGTCAGACGAGCCACAAGAAGAACCACAATTTTGTTAAAATAAAATATAACAAAAATCCTGTAGCTTACTAACAGTACAGTAGCTCTCACACCAAAATAGTGATGAATATCAACCAAACAGACTCCACATGACCTTCCACACGAAGCGACATACAAGAGGATATTCACTGACATCACCTGTCGAGGTGCAGTCGACAGCTCCTTAGTTCATTCAGGCTCAAGACTAGATATACATGCAACAGAAGACGTAATCATGTTTAAACATGACAACTATCCCTCTCAGCAACATACAACTCATTCTAATCCCTACTAAATACTGTAAGGCTTTAGATCCAAGGTCGAAATCAAAAGAACTTCTCTTTTATCGCAGTCAACAAGAGACTCAATAACATTAAAGCAATGACGTTTCCCTATGACTAGGCAGAGAGATTTTAAACGAAATCCACGCAACATGCACAACCACATCTAACTGAAATTAATCAGAAAGGAAACATAACATACCGTATTCACTTCTAGATGCATTCAGAGTTTGAAAGTATGGTATTCACGACCCACTTCTACAGGGCTAAGATACATGATATCTATCTATTAAGAAATCCAACAGAGCCAAAAACAATACGTGTTCTTAATCAGGCTTAAACAAAAGTAGAACACTGGATACCTATCAAGGATTAAAACTGAATCTGAGCAACAATATTCACGATAAAGCTTCTACAGAAGCCGATATACAAGATAAATACAAGTTAAAGATTCCAACCGTGCCAATCAATGGTCAATATTCACAATCAGGCTTAAACAAAATCTAAATACTGATTTCGTAACGAGGAATCTGACTGAACCCCTACAACAATATTTGCTCTAAGCTTACATAGAGTGGAAAACATAATAAGTTTACCAATTGAGTCTGTACCAAAAATTCCTTGCAACACGAAGGTATTCATTACAAAATAACAGAGGTCATATTACTTGTTACTCCTGCAAGACTCTGACAAAATCAAATTACCAATATTCAAATATATATATAGCTTCAACAGTGGTCCATAATATACGAATCATTCAATGGACTCCACTAGAGTCGTTTTGAATACGAATAAATATATATATTGACATACTATCAATGGGTTGAATCCCATAACCTCAACACAAGGGAAAACAAGCTTCAACAAGGTCACAATGAAATACTGTAACACAGCAAGTTATCCGTTCATAAATAACTTTAAATATCATAGCGAAACCCAACAAGATTCTGTAACCACCATCTATAATAACCACGACAGAACTTACAAGGAAGTCGAGTTATACTGAACATTCAATCAAAATTCCAATAGTATCTTTTCCGACAAGTATCGACAACAAGCATCAATGACAAGTATCAACTGTAGCCTGAACCCAACAAGGGTACAATACTTGGGTTCTCACAGAGCAGGTCTAGTATCTTTCTTGCATGTATTTCACAAATTAAAGCCGGAATGCAAATCACAACGATATAGTGCAACAATTCGATACACAATACACACCCATTAAGGGTTAAATTGAAAAAGCGAACTAGCAAGAAGATACAGTAAAAAAATCACACAAGGCTACCATAGAAACCATCTAATTCCCAAAAATCATCTAAACAGAGTTGTTCTAATGAAATCATTTGAAAGAGAGCAAGATTTTTAAAGGTTAGGGCCTAACATGCCTGGTTATTTGCTTAAAATTTCGAAGCAGACCACTGAAATAGCTTGAACCTTCTCCTCCTTTTCCAAGTTAGATCCACCAACAAAAATTTGCTATTTCCATGATTATAAATTTTCCTTGCCAGAGAAAAGAGCTAGTTATGCTCATACTTGCCATGCAACATCAAGAGGACTGGTGTGAAAAACCAGTGATCAGACAGAGGGAAAACTGGAGCGCATGAAAAACCAAACAAACTACTAACTTTCCATTTTACATGCCTTCCCATGAAACCCGAGCTCGAAGACCGAGTTCATAAATGACATTTACTCCAAATTTCCCGCTAAATTTCCATTGCCACTGACCGCCATAGTTGGCAATGGATAAAACCAGTTCGAAGACCATTTCCAACTTTGGCGACCTGCCACATCGGCTCTAGCTAGCTGTTTTAAAAAATTCTACCAAATTACCTAGTCCTTCATACTTATCCCTTTATTCAATGCATAGAAACTGCTGCCCATGGTTCGCACCCTTCCATAGGTCCCCTTCTTCCTTGTTCAATAGTTAGGTTAGTAACTTAGGTTAGGATTTAGGATAACACTTAGTCTAACCTCTTAACACATAGATACTAACTTAGAACATTAGCTTATAGCCTAGGCCTAGGTTAGATTAACACTAATCTAACCCCTATGTTATAGTTTAGTTTTAGGTTACTAACCTTAATAAATCTAGTTAGGTCTAACATTTCTAATGCTCAGAAAAAGAATCTACAACATACATTCACGAACAGGGTTCACTCCTGTACTGCCAATAGGCTAGTGAATTAAATGTAACTGAATTATTACGTGGTCCACGATCAAGACCTTCATGATATTACGATATCAGGAACCAATTCATTTAACAAAAATCAGCCTGAGTTATACTCCGTACTAGCTTATTCAATGCATCTAGACCTTGCAACCTACGTAAGGTCTATAATTTTAATTCATCACGAATAAACTTAAAGCATCACTTGGATCAATACCACTGATCCAAGGATAGGTCTTATAGATGGATAACTCCATAATTCATTCCGAGATCAGATTAAACTCAGGTGTAAAATGAAAGAAATAAAAGAGTCCAATCATATTCTGACTCAGTCAAACATCTGCAATCTCAAAGAAGATACAGTCCATATCAAGCATGACTTCTCAAAGGAACACATCCTTTTTACAAAATAAATCACGTATCAACACTTTTATGCTCAGGAGGAAGTAACAACAGTTCAGGGTGTTACAATTTAGGATTTAGGGTTTAGGGCTCGAGGTTTAAGGCTCAGGGTTTAGGCCTCGGGGTTTAGGGTTGATGGCTTAGGGTTTAAGTTTTAAGGTTTAGGGTTTATGCTTTTGGTTTTTGGATTTTGGGTTTAGGATTTAGGTTTTAGGGTTTAATGTTTATGGTTTATGGCTTAGGGTTTAGGGTTCAAGGTGGTAAAAATAGTGTTTAGGATTTAGGGTTTAGGAATTATGGCTTAGGGTTTAGGTGTAGGATCAGATGATACCTTTACAGTTGCAGCTCCCCTCTTGAGGATCATATTCATATGCAATGTATCATCTTCGAAGAGGGAAAATCCCCTATCAAATCAGTTATTCATTATGACATGGAAGATTAGTAAAACAAATAAAAGCTAGAGAAATATATTTCAGTGGTAACTAGTACTAATTATCAATAAGACAAATATGGCTCCGACTACTTGACTAGGAGGGCATGACAATATTAGGACCATATTTCCTAGTCTCATGCCTATAACCATCATTGAGTCTTCTTGTGTAAAATAAACATAGTGATAGGGGTATGACTAAAAGCACAAAGGAGTTATCAATCACATACTAAATATTTATTGTTTAGTTTTGAATGGGAGTTAGATGGCCTATGGCTTAGTGACCTTCCATTCATTGATAACTCCTTCTATGATAAACCCATAGATGCTTTCAAAAGGGCCTTCAAAAAGATAGGGGTACTCATCAAGCCTAATTAAGGGTGTGATGTGATGTGTTAAAACTATATATTCACAAGAACCTCTTCTTGCTTAAAAGTCCCTTGTTTGTCTTAGGAATGATGTCTCCTTCTAACCAAGGATCAAGGACTACTGGGATCTATGGTAGGATTAGACATTCAACAATCATCGAGTGTCTGAAAGAATGTCATTGCATCTAGAGAAACATTCTCAAATGTTGGAGTAATGCATCTTGGAAAATAAAATTGAACCTCAAAAATCCTCTCAAATTTACAGTCTAGGTTGTGTTCCTAGTCTTGTAGTGGGTTTCAACAAAAAAAATAAAACAAATTTGACTAGAATTACTTACAAAATCCATTCCTTCGCTTCAAGCTTATCTTTATAAATGTAATTTGGATTTCCAATTTTTCCATATTTGCCAAATTTAGGGTGAATTAACATTTGGGACCTCTTAAGCTATGAAGAAAACGATGAGTTCATTTACTCAAACCTTTCTTAAAGTGAACTTAAATGAAATGAAATTTGGAATTTGGAGGTGGCACGTGGTAGACATTGGTTGTCCTATCACCGATTTTGAGTGATAAAACTTCTAACATGAAATTTAAACCATAAACCCTAATCCCTAAACCATAAACCATAAAATTAAACCCTAAACCCTTAACCCTAAACCCTAAACCCTAAGACCTAAACCCTAAACCATCAACCCTTAACCCTGAGCCCTAAACCGTAAAAGCTAAACTGTTAACCCTAAACCATAAACCCTAAACACTAAACACTAAAACCTAAACCCTAATTATTAAATTTTAAGCCCTAAACCCTGAACCTTGAGACCTATACCCTAAACACTCAACTTTAAGCCATAAGCCCTAAAAATTAAACCCTAAACCCTAAACCTAAACCTTGAACCCTAAACCTGAGCCCTATACCCTAAACCTTAAGCCCTAAAATGTAAACCCTAAACCCTAAACCCTAAACCCTAAACCCAAATCCCTAAATTATAAAACCTAAACTCTAAACCCTAAACCTTTAACCATAAACCCTAAAATCTGATCCTTGAGCCATTAAGCCTAAACCCTAAATCCTAAGACCTATTTCCCTAACCCTGAGTCTTAAGCCCTAAACCCTAAACAATGAAC
This sequence comes from Taxus chinensis, assembly GCA_019776745.2. NCBI lineage: Eukaryota > Viridiplantae > Streptophyta > Pinopsida > Cupressales > Taxaceae > Taxus > Taxus chinensis. Next base: position 24,026,408 of record CM034149.1, read on the forward strand.
TCTAAATCTTTAGGCCTAACGCTAATCCCCTAAACCTTAATTTTCGAAAGATTTGGGGGCTTTTCGCGTTTTTAAAGAGTCGAGATTTTTGAAGAGTCTGAATTTTGAAAAAATAAAGATTTTCGAAAAAATCGAAATTTTAAAAATAATTAGGATTTTAAAAAAATTGAGATTTTCCAAAAAAGTCGTGATTTTGTAAAAGTGAAGATTTTCGAAAAAGTTAGGATTTTTGAAAAGTCAAGATTTTTGAAAATGTTGGAATTTTTAAAATTTTAGATTTTTGAGTAAGTCACGATATTTGAAAAATTCCAAATTTTTAATATTTACAATTATTGAAAAAACACAATTTATTAAAGAAGTATGGATTTTTTAAAAAGTCAAGATTTCAAAAATGTAGTGATGCGCCAAAATTAGTAGGAACTTTAAAAGGTCATCACTTGTGCTGTAGGTGTCCATTTCTTTTGAATCCACATGTTTTAAAAATCTCAATTTTTTTAAAATATTAGGATTTTTAAAATATATTGATTTTTTAAAAAATCGGGAGTTTAAATAATTTAAATTTTCCAAAAAAAATTCAAAGTCCAATAAGTCGGGCATTACAAAACTGAAACATGTTTAAAATTCCAATCATGTTTTGAATATGAGAATTTTTTCTAAATCCTAACATTTCCAACAGTTTTGAATATCATTTTTTCTAAATTAACATTTTAAAAATTCCAAATTTTGTAAAATCGTGACTTTTTCGAAAATTAAGAATTTAAAAAAAATCACGTGTTATATAAAATTGTGAACTTTTTAAATTCATGACTTTATAACTTTAAAAATCTTAGAAAATACAATTTTTTGGAAAATTAATTTTTTTTTGAAATCCTAATCATGATTTTTATAAAATTGTGACACGTAAACCCTAATCCCTAAACAAAAACATCCTAAAAACTAAGTCCAAAACCCTAAATCCTAAACCCCTTAGCCATAAACCATAAACCCAAATCCCTAAATCATTAAACCTAAACTTTAAACCCCAAACCTTAAACCATAAACCCTAAAAACCCAGATCCTTGAGCCATGAATCCTAAACCCTAAACCTTATGCCCTAAAACCTAAACAATAAACCGTAAACCCCTAATCCTTAGCCTTAAACCCGAAACCTTAAACAGTGAAACCCTAGGCTCTAAACCCTAAACCCTAAATTGTAAACCCTAAACCTTGAAGCTCTAGTTCCTCTTAAACAATCAATTCTAAGTCTCAAACAACTAAAACCCTAAAAGCCCTAAACCCTATAAACCCTAAACCTTAAGCTCTAGTTCCTCTTAAACTCAAAATACTAAAACCCTAAAAGCTAAATCCTAAATATTAAACCCTTAATGAACCATGAGCACTAAACCCTAAATGCAAAACGCTCAAACCGTAAACCTCGAACCCCAAACCCTATAACTTGAGCCCTAAATCCTAACCCTAAAACCTAATTGTTAAACCCTAAACTTTGATCCCCGAACCCTAAACCTTGAAACCTGAGCCTTAAATTCTAACCATAAACCCCTAAAGCCTAAAACTTGAAACTTGAGTCGTAAACGTTAAACCGTAAACCCGAACATCCTAAACACTTAGCCCAAAACCCCAAATCCTAAACCATAAGCCCAAATCCCTAAACTTTTAACCCTAAACCTTTAACAATAAAGCCTAAATAATTATCCCTAAGTCATGAAGCATAAACCCTAAATCCTTAAACCTTGAACTCTGAGCTATGAACCCTCAACTATGAACACTGAGACCTAAACCCTAAACTTTTACCCTATACCCTATAAACCCTAAATGGCTTAAGAACTCTAGTTACTCCTAATCCCTAATTTTGAGCCTCTTAAATATAAACCCTAAACCTTAAGCTCTAGTTACTCCTAACCCTAAATTTTGAGTCTTAAACCCTAAAACCCTAAATGTATAGTAAACTCTAAATTTTGAGTCCTTAAACCCTCAACCGTAAACCTCGATCATCAAACCCTAAAACCTAATTCTTAAACCCCTAACTTTGATCCCTAAACCCTGAACCCTGATCCCTCCACCCTTGTAATGCCCCGTTCTCCGACGTCCATGTCGCTAAGCTTTTAACGTTGTGGTGCTTGTGTTGACCTCATCGTTGGCTTCTTGTTTTTCGATTAATAAGTATTAATAAGTGGTAATAATAATAATAATAATAATAATAATAATAATATTTTTTATTTATCGGTCGACGTTAACCTCACCTTCTGATCGTCGATTTGATACCAACCCTGTTGTTAAATTTTGATAAGCGATTACATAAATTAATGCTGGGAAATGAGGATGAAGCTCCATCCTGCTCGGCATTTAAGGCGAACAAATTAAATATGGTTTAGGTTTGTAAAATCTTTTAAGGCGTGCTCGAATGGGGAGAATTTAGGATTTGTGTATCACACGGATCTCTCTCCAAAATTGACGTCTTTTCTTGTTAACTGTGTTGGACCTTCCCTGGGATTTGGGGAAACGTGTTTGAAATCGTATTGGGTTTTGGCCTGCGTTTTGTCTTCGTAATTCGTTATGGCTTGCTAGCCACGTTTTCTTTGTTTTGGGGATTTGCGTGCTCAGTTGTTTGGGGATCTGCGTGCTCAATGGATTGGGGGTCGCGCGCTCAGATGAAGAGCTCACATTTGTGAGTTTATTGGAAGTTCCTTGCTGTGTGCTCATTTTCTGGTGCGCAGGTCCTGGGCGCGTCCTTTTGTGTCTTCCTTGGCCGTAATGAAACCCCCCTCACGCCTTTTGCTGGTGCGCAGATCTTGGACGCATCTTTTTTTCCTGCCCTGGCCGCGTGGGTCTATGGGATGAAAGAATACTTCTTTTTTGTGGTCGTGAAGGACATGTTTTGGTTGTTACCTGGTGCATTTTGGGGGAAGAAGGTGCGCGGGTTTCTGTTGTTGGCCACGCACAGTGCACAGCAAGTACAGTAGGCGCGTTACTCCACCTTCATTGGGTGCTGTGAGTGTGTTCTTGTTGGGAATCCACAGCAACAGTCTCCAGCCAGGCAGCAGCGCACAGCGGGTATAGTAGGCGCCTCTTTGAGCGCTTCTAACCAACAGGCCATCCAATAATGTTGTTACCTATTCAGTATTGAATGCATCCTCAAACTCGGGATTCCCCTTCAAGATATTGTTATCAAAATCGTCTGTGGCAGTAAGAGTGTTACCAGGAGACCTGATGAAATTTATTACAAAGATTATCTATTGGGACCTTGTTTTACGATGTAACTCATGGAAGAGAGTCTCATAGAGGTGACAGATCACACCCACAGGCACAGGAGATCTATGCAATGTTGGAGAAGCCATGTCTTGGGAGATGAAGGTAGCAGGATATTGTTCAGATCCAGAGCATGTACTGAGTGAACGGGAAAGTGAAAGTATTCCTCTGCCACCATAGGGAGAAGATGGCAATTGCATTTGGATTGTTAAGCCTTCCCCGTGGGACAAATCTCAGAGTTGTCAAGAACCTTAATGTATGTGTTGAGGCTGCCACACTGCACCAAGTTTTATTCAAGATTGTTGCAAAACAAATTGTTGTGAGAGATGCAAAGCGGTTTCATCACTTTACAAAAAAAAAGGAAAATGTTCTTGTAGAGATTTTTGGTAATGTCATGTGAAGCAAAACTGTAGACATAGTCTGGCACTATAACAAGGCGCACTGTGCCAGGTCTCAGTGATAAATATGGGACCAGATTTTAGTTCCAGTTTCTTAAAAAAAAAAAAAATTATTCTAAGCACTTGTCAGATCTAGACAAGGTGGCCGCCCTCTCCCTGACTGTACCAGGCGCTGCCATGAGGCTAGCATAAGAGATCTACGTGCTGAGGAAAAGGAATGTTTTTTTTTAAATGTGTTGTCACTGCTGGAGCCTTGGTTCGACATGGCCGCATTGAGGAAGCCCCAATCAGGCATGATAAGCCCTAACCCTCTCTCTTAATAATTTATTTACTTTAGCATTTAGATAAATCAATCTGTGCAGTTTTGTATGAATTCTGTATATGTGATGTCTCCTTTGGATTGTTGATGTGTGATTCTCTTTTACTAAGTTAGTAACGTCTTGGATTCTTGATATTATTTAATATTTATTTACATATAAATGTTGACTCTTTCTTGAAAGAGATGCCCAAAGAATGGGTTTTCGAATGACTTTTAATCACAATTTGCATGAGCTGATCTCACCCTCCTTTCCAGTGATTCTCGCTTTTCGACCTTATAAAGTTAGTTTATCATTTTGCCATGATTACTCCTGTGAACAGTGGCTTCTGTAGAAAATATTGTGGTGTGTGAATGAGTTTTAGGATTTTTTTTCTTGTCTTGTTTTTGTTATGTAACTCATGTCTTGAAAACGGGAAATTTTCTCGGAAGACTGTGTTGGTCTTTTAATGTGGATTGGTAATAATATAACCCCCCCCCATTAGGATTGGAGGCTTCTATTTGGGGAGAGTCGTACTGGTTCTTACTGGTCCTTCTAGGTACTATCCGACTCCTTTGATTATCGTTTACTTTGGGGATTATTGAAAACCCCTCACCAGGCCCTCTACTATTCTTATTACTATGAGCTTACTTTTAGATTGGAACGCTCCTGAAACATGTGTTAATGGGGTTCTATTTTGTGACCCGTTTGAATACGGTAAGCCTCAAGACGTTATTTGTGCGGATAACTATATGGCTTAAGTTTGAGGCGCTTCTTAGATCTTCGAATCAGTTGAGGTAATAATGAATGCATCGAACTCTCATGAATGTGTACATTCTGCAAGTTTGATTGACATGTGATGGCCCTCAGGCGTATGAATTCAGACAATGCTTGAAATATGAGATTATAAATTTATCCTATACCTTGACTTCAAAGCTTGTTGAAATGTTTTTTTTTGGTAGCAAAACAAATGAATAGGGAAGTTTTGAGAACTACCCTAAAAAGGATTCATACACAGCCTTAAGTAAAGGTGACAACTACCATAATGGGATTTTTCATACCTTATATGACGTTAAGGATAGAAGTCGACCTGAAATTATTTAACTTCATTATATAGGACAATGATTGATACCCATAAATTGAGATATGCAAGTGGAGGTTGAATTATATAATATGATATATTATGCTATCAGGCAACCGGTAAGGATAAATATGTTATTTCAATCCTTGGTTAGCGCGTGGAATATTTTCTGGCATTTACGATGATTACTATGTTAGCAAAAAAATTGGTACTTGCATCTCAACTGTTAGTTGAGATAATGTTGATACTTGTATTTATAGTGGCTTGGACCACGCTTACCTGTTTTAGCTAGCCAAATGTACCTTCTACTCATTAACGAAGTATGACGGTATTGTTGTTCGTAATTCATTCCTCTGGGATGGACTCTTATACTAATAGAGGCATATAGAGACATGATAATAAACAACTGATAGGATAGTTAAACAATATATGAACTTACGGATTGGTGGAACCCTTGTTTACATAAGTACATTCTTTTATTGTGAGATAAATATCAAAAGTATACTTGCATATCCTTGTTTTTCTATAAAGGTTGATACTTGGGTAATATTGATGATTATCATATGATTGACACTTGTATTTATTATAGAAGCTTAATGTCGTTGGTGCTTGTATTTTAATTGAGAGATAATATTGTTGGACACTTTTATATGTGATTTAGGTTGAGGGTATTAGGTGAGCGTTTTTATTGTTACTGTAATTTAATTATGATTAAATGCAAGGTTAAGGTTGCTTATCTTCTAGCCACTTGGAATTTTAGTTCATACGTAAGTAGATTTTAGGGAAGTGTTCAATGATGGGTATGAAATGTATTATCATGAGATGTGCAGTTAAGATTTGAATACATGACTAGGAATTATTTGATAGGGAGTATTACAAAATTTCATTTATTTAAATGCTAGATGACATAAATTATTAGGTGAGGTTTATATCTTATCATGCTCAGTTCTAGCGAACTGAATCTAGTAAATATTTGTGTAGATGGATTATGCGAGTAGATTAAAGGAAAAGAGTGTAAAAGTTTCATCAGTTCAAATTACAAAGTTCTTTGTAGAAAGTTCAACGCATTGTAAATTTTGTAACTTTGCTTGCAAGGAGTTTAGATGATCTCTTGTCTTGGTATGTTTAGAAAACTATGTGGTGAAGTGTTCTTTCCATTTTGTTGTTAGACTAGTAACTTACCTTGGTGAGAAATTATATTCAATCATTACATTGGCATAAATATTGTAAAACCTTGTTTTGAGAATAAAGTGTTAAGTCAAAACTCTCTGACACCTTGTAATGATGTGATATAAGTAAAATAAAATGGAGTGGTTAACCCTTATATAAGTTAACTAAATATATATATTCAGATAAATTAATGTAGATATGACTTACTTGAGAACAAGAGATTCCTGAAGTAATCAAAGGCGAGACTATCCTTGCAAAGTGAAAATTATATCACGTGATATCCCTAGCTAAACTAGTGAACACTACTCTTTTTTTTGGTGAATGATTAAACAGATTAAAGGAAAACAATGGTTAGTTTCTATAAGATTTAACAATTAAGAGAAGAAAATTTAGAAAACCACTCAATTTATCTCTCAGCCTATTTAAAAGTAAGTAGTTACCTTTTGATAAGCTCTTTCGGTGAAGCCTAAGTAAAATCGTTAATAATTACGTATAAAACCTCAGTAAAAACTAATGACGTCTTAAGGAGGAATTCAACTTGACCTCCTTCTCTTAATTTTGCCCAAGGTATTTTGTAATTTCCTCTTAATTATGTTGATCACGAATCCATGTGGTACAGGGGTTTTGAACGAGTTCTAGTAACGTAAGTGTGAATAGATGGCCTTGTGGAATTAAATTACCATCTTTTATCAAATAAATATATAAAACCAATAATTGTCATAAAGGAGAAGACTTAAGTGAGCTACTCTACAGTGTATAAGAAAATAAACTCAGTTGGTAAGATGAATTTGTGGTGAATCATATATTGAATCTTTCTGAAAACATAAGTCATGAGTTAAAGGGTGTTTTATCAAAATAAATAAACCTTCAATCATTTCTTATTATGGCTTGCCCTAGCTGTGAGAGTGTCATGTGGTTGGACTTCTATGTTGTTCTGTAAAAAAAAAAAAGTGTATTACCCTTTTGGGTGTGAATGTTTCCATGCTGGCCTTGTGGTCATCCCCGTAACAAGTGGTTCCCAGATTTGGTTGTAACTTTGTGACGACATGTTGTGTCGTGTTATGTGTTGAAGCAAGTCAAAAAAAAAATATGCCTTTTACTGTGTTGTTCGTGTGTGAATTTTTTGGGTCGTTACATTTGGTATTAGAGTGTAGGTTCATACTCTCGAACCTGTGGGCCGGATTGGTGTTTTATGGTGATGTTACATGATGGTGATGGTGTTACATGATCTTGTTTCATGGAGATGATGGTATTGCATGATGATGATTTATATTGGAAGAGTAATGTGGTATAAGCATAATGTGATTATTGTCGTAATTGTGATATTGTGAATGCACGTGATGTGTATGTCACTTAGTGCGTGTTTGTCATCATGTTGATGTGCTGGGGATGGGAGTGATCTCTCTCCTTCTTGTGGATTCTTTGAAGAGTTCACGTGTGAATTGTTGTTTGTGATGTGTGAAAAGAATTATAATGTGGATGACATAGTGTTGGAGCATTGGTGAACATATTGTGATATGTAGGTGTATCAATGAGTTGTATCATGATGTTTTTACCATGTTTGAAGGAATTGTGTTGTACCACCCCTCGTATGTAGCAATGGATGTTATGTTGAGATGTACTATGTCATCGTATGTATGGATTTGTACAATATGTAATGCTTCATGTTCTGATTGGGTCCATACGTGAGTGTATGAACACCTCTATATGGTGATTACACATTGGGTGCGAATGTGGTAAAGATGATGTGTTACACTCAGTGAATGTATGATTTTGATCTACCTTGTATATGTACCACACATTGTGTTAGTAATGTAGTTACATGTTATGTTGTGAACCTTACGCTAACCGACCCTGAGGAAATCGGTAGAAGTGTATGTTGAGAGTGAGGAAATGGTGACCATGGGTCAATAACTCGAGCCAAAATTCAGTTAGTAGATAACAACCTGTGATTCTTTCCTCTCTCCTATGTGGTGTATGTATGCAACCTGAGTGCAACTATGACTATGTTTAGCCTTGTCAAAGTGGTGGCGGGATGATTCAGATAGAGGTGATGATAGTTGTATTATTGATATGTATTTTACAAGCTGAGGCTCGATGTTCCGAGTGCTAGCAACTCATTGAGTACCCCTTTGGTGGCTAGATAATGCCACACATTTATCGTAATGTGACATTATTATAAGTTGATTTTATTCGTAAATTAAGCTTTTTACTTTATTTTATAAGGACCAGCAGCTTTTCTTGATTGTCATGCTTTACAATTTTGGGCATTTCCTTGGTTTATGGCACTAACATGTGGATTTTGACACTAACAATGGCTATTTAGCCATTTATTTTGCTTGGTTTTGGATCTTCTTGTAAATTTTAAGATTTTACCACCTTGCCCAAGGCTTTTACTTTTCCACTTGGCACTTAGATTGGATTGTTATGTTGGTTCTATTGTGGTGATGTGTGGAATAGGGTCATGGGATGCACCATGAAATGGTTGGACCTATGGACCCGCTTCGTTGTATAGGGGTACGCCCCAAGGAGTTACATATAACTAGCGGGTTGTTGAACCACGCATTATTATGTCACTTGGGTTAGGAGTGTTTGAACTCTATGTGTTTTGGGCCATAGGGACAATCGGCCTCCTTGAGGGAGGCCATAAGAGTTTGAGGAGGCATAAGAGACTTGAGGGAGGCATAAGAGTTTGAGGGAGGCATAAGAGACTTGAGGGAGGCATAAGAGTTTGAGGGAGTCATAAGAGACTTGAGGGAGGCATAAGAGACGTGAGGGAGGCATAAGAGTTTGAAGGAGGCATATGATATTTGTGTGTATGGTTGATGTTTCGGGATATATGTTGAGTTATTGTGATGTTTTAGTAGTGGTCTTTTGATGTATGTGTTACTCATGACAGATGGATATGTGTTGTGATGTTGTGGATATGTCATTGATACCCTTGTGGACACTATGTACCTGTAGCATTTGTTTGGTGTTATGTGAATTTCTTTCATCAATGCAAATTGAAGAAATGTCTAGTGGATTGTAGTACTCTTTTGTTCGAGCATTCTATACGTCGGTCATAAATGTGTGACATGTACTATAGTATGTGGACTATGCCTAATCCATTCCGTATTTGAGTAACCTTTTGTGGTGTAATACAGTCATGAAGAATATACTTGTGTGCTTGTGAATCCATAGTGTCCTTTTGAACCTGATAGGGTGTTGTGTTAGCAATTCATGTTGGGCACCCACAATAAGAAATAAACCAAAACTCTTCAATGATGAAATTTTAAAAGAAATTAAACTAAGAATAAAGCTAGTGGAAAGGAACTAATGAAATAATAAATAAGAGGGAACTGCCAATCTTCACAGAACCTTGAAAGTTAAAATTTCTACCAATGTTCCTAAGGCTACCTTGTGACCGTGCTTTAATCAACTAAAATTTTAAACCATAGGTGTGGTACTTTCTCCTTTACCTGTTCTTGGTTGCAAACCATTTCCTTTCCTCTATGTAATGTCACATCGAGGACGATGCTTTCTTAAAGGGAGGAGAATGTAATGCCCCGTTCATCGTTGTTCCTTTGCTTCTGCGACGACCATGCTTCTTAGAGTTGAACATTCTTACATTTCCTTTGGAACGTTAGTGTTTCACCTTGTCGAGTTTAACTATTGGTTGCTAGTAATAATGATAATAATAATAATAATAATAATGACATTATGATTTTATTATCGATCAACGATTGTATTTTGTTATTATTTTCTTTATGTCGATTGTTATCGACATCATCTTTTGATATCTGTAAACTATCCTTTTAATTTGTTTGTCGCTCCCGCTGATCGAGCCTCGTCTGGTAAACGAGGATATGGGGGCGCCAAAGAGTATGAATTGTTCCTGTGGCACCTTTGAAGGTGGGGACTAATTTTTTTAATGTTGACGGACCCTTGTTAATTTCTAAAATAATGTTTTATATACTAGCCTTGTTTCTCCTGGCAAGCAGCCTTGTCCCCAACGCGTGTGCCCCAAAAATAAATAAAATGAAATGGTATTATCCTTGTTATGTGGTTAGTTGGCCGGATGGAGTTGGCTTGTCAATTTATTTTCATGAACTTTAATTTCATGTTTGGCATGAGACAGTGGGAACTATATTTTAATCCTTTTTTTTGGTAGGAGTCCTTGTTTTGTAAGTGTGGAATCACCTTCTTTTCCCTATTGCTGCCTAAAACATTCATTTGGGTGTTATCTCATTAGTTTTGGTTACCTCACCTGCTACAAAGCCTAAAATTAGTTCCTCTGACTTTGCCGCTTAGCTTCGATCATATTCTATTATTGACCTTCCCCTGTGTTTATCTTTACCTCTCTCTGGCTTTTGTTTGCTGGCCGCATGAGATTGCAGATGGGGTCTCTTTTTATGGTTTTTTGATGTCCCTTCGTGGTCTCTTGTTTCTTCTACCCTATATGCCGCGTGAGTTGTGTGGTGGACGGGATTTCGATTGGCTTTTGTTTCCCTTCTTGCAGTCCTGCCCCCGTCAGTTGGTTGGTATGTGGTTATATGAAACGCTTCAAGCTATGAGTAGGTGTGGTTCCCTCCACTTTCTTGGGTGCTGCAGGTTGTTTCTGGTGGAATCCACACAAAAAACAGCCTGCAACGTGATTAGCCAGGCGGCAGGCATGTTGTAGTATGGCAGAAGCCTTTTTGAGCGCTTCCAACAAACAGGTTGTCCAACTATGTTGTTATCTGTTCAGTATCGAATGCATCCTCAAATTCAGGATTCTCCTTTAAGATATTTTTATCTAAATCGACTATTTGACGTGAGAGTGTTACCACAGGAGACCTGATGAAATTATATGCTAGATTCTCTATTGAGACCTTACTTGTCTTATGATGTAACTCATGGAAGAGAATCATCATAGAGGGTGATCTGTTTCATATTAGATATTCATGAAGCCCAAATTGCCTTGCTGCTTGCTCAAGCCATTCTTGGGGTGGTTGGCGGTCTACATGGATTGCCCTGCTTCCTTTTCTTTCATGCACATTTCAATTATAGAGTATATGAACAGAAATTCTTTGTTTATCGTTAGGGTATTTGGGTTATACCTATTCTGTAAAGTAAAAATAAAATTTGGGTTTAATGGCTTGAATGCGTGAGTAAATTCTGTGACTAAACGGGTCACTTTGATATATCTGGGTCTTGTGTTTATTTGTTTTTCTTAATAAAAGAAAGAAAGGAAATGTTAGAGGCTGCGAGCATTGCAGCATTAGCCTAAAGGCTTAAATAAGCTCGCACGAATGCCCAAATTTGGACTGTATAATGACCTGGGTAATGGTCGAAATGGGGGTTCGAGCACCTACACCTTGAGATAAAAGGAAAAAAAATAATAATACAGATTTAAAATTTACAAGTATTCTTGGGTGCCGTCATTTCCACTAGTTTTAAAAAAAAGTTGGGTGCTCTTTCCATTCAAATCAGCATTTGATCCTTGGTACCTGTGTGGGTTTTGTTACTCCAATGGGAAGGTGAAAGTCAGACTTCTAGGTGTGCTCCTGGCTTTCCTTATTCATGGGTTTGATCTCTTGCCCTGGCCGCCCTCTCCCTGACTGTGCCAGGCACTGCCATGAAGCTTGCATTACAGATCTACGTGCTGAGGAAAAGGAATGTTTTTAGAATGTGTTGTAGCTGCTAGAGCCTTGGTTTGACATGGCTGCATTGAGGAAGCCCCAAATAGGCATGATAAGCCCTAACCCTCTCTCTTAATGATTTATTTCCTTTAGCATTTGGATAAATCATTATTTGTAATTTTGTTCGAATGTTGTAGATGTGGGTTTCTTTCGGAATGTTGATGTGTTTTTGTTTTACTAAATAAATAGCATTTGGACTCTAGATATCATATAACATGTATTTACATATATTAACTCCTTGAAAGAGATGCCCAAAAAGAGACGAGTTTCAAATGACTTTTAATCATAATTGCATGAACTGATCTCTCTCCTCCTTTACAGTTTATCTTATTTACTATTTGAGTAGAAGAAATCTCTACATCGATTCTTGCCTACTGATCTTATAATGTTGGTTTATCTTTTTGCTTTAATTCTTCCTTTGAATGATGGTTTTTGTACAAAATATTATGGAGCGTGAATGAGGTTTATAGTTTTTCTTGTATTGTGTTTATTATGTAAAACATGGCTTGAAAAAGGGAATTTCTGATATGACTGTATTTGGATTTTTCTGTGGATTTATAATAATATAAACTCCCATTAGGATTGGGGGATTTTATTTGGGAAGAGTCATACTAGTTTAATTGGTCTTTCTAGATAGCTCCATCTGATTCATTCGATATCATTTACCTTGGGGATTATTGAAAACCCCCTCACCAGGCCCTCTACTATTATTATTACTATGAGCTTATTATTAGATTGGAACCCTCCTGAAGCATGCGTTAATGGGTTTTCTATGACCTTTACGAATATGTTAAGCACGCAAGTCATTATCCTGTGTGGATAATTCTATGGCTTAATTTTGAGGCACTACTTGGATCTTTGAATCGGTTAAAGTAATATTAGATACATCGAACCCTCATGAATGTTGACATTCTTCAAGTTTGATTGATATGTGATGTCCTCATGCATCATGAATTTAGGACCATGCTTGAAATTGAAATTATAATTTTTATCCTATACTTTGATTATAAGCTTGTTGAAATTCTTTTGGTAGGAACGATGACTAGTGAAGTTATGACACTACCCTAAAATGGATTCATGCCCAGCCTAAGTAAAGGCGACAGACTACCATAATGGGACTGTACATACATGGATACAGTAAGGATAGAAGTTGACCATGAATAATTTTACCTTCCATTTATAGAAATAATTATAACCCATAAAAATCAGGGGTAAATGCCAGGGAGGGTTGAATTTATAAACAGGGTATATGAGTTTTATTAGGTAAACCAGTAAGGATAAATATGTTTTTTCAATACTGGTTAACGAGTGGAATCTTTTCTGGCATTACGATGAATTAGATGTTAGCTAAAAATTGATACCTTGCATCTCAATTGGAGTTGGAAGAAGTTGATACTTGTAATTATAGTGGCTTGGACCCGAGCTTACATATCCTAGTTTTATTTCAAACGTATCTTTGGCATATGCAAATATGACAATATTTTGATCGTAACTCATTCCAATGAAGTTGACCTAGCTATAGAAACAATATAAAGGCCGTGAATAAGCAACTCACCAATGATACCTAATAATATAGCACTTGTGGATTGATAGGAATCTTTGTTAACAGAGAAGTCTATTCTTAAAAATTGTTCATAAATATCCAATTTATACTTATAATCATGATTATCTATGAAGGTTTGATACGAGGGAATATCGATGATACTAGATTATAACTTGTATTTATTATCTAAACTTAATGTCGTTGGTGATTTTATGTAATAAAGATAATATTGTTGGACTACTTATATATAGTGAAGTAGTCAATGGTATTAGGTGATGCTGATTTTTTCCTGTATTTAGTCATGAATTGATTGCATGGTTGTAAGGTTTGTTTATCTAGTCACTTGGATTGGGTGTTTTCTTATGTAAGCGATCTTAAGAGTGAACATTAATGATATGAATGTATTATCATGAGTGTACATTAGTTTTAAAATGTTGTTAGCCATTTTATCTTGATAGGAAGTATTGAAAACATTTCATATTTATTTATATGCTAGATGGCATTAAAAAAAAAAAAATTAGTAGGTGAGGTGGATATCTTTATCATGCTCAGTTCTAGCGAACTGCATCTATAATTTTGTTGTGTAGATGGATTATGCGAGTAGATTAAAGGCAAAGAGTGTAAAATTTTCATCAGTTCAAATTACAAAGTTCTTTGTAGAAAGTTCACAACGCATTGTAATTTTGTAACGTTGCCTTCAAGGAGTTTAAGATGATCTCTTGTCTGGGTTGTTCGGAAAACTAAGTTGGGAAGTGTTCTTTCCCTTTGTTGTAGACTAGTAACTACCCTGTGAGAAAATATTCATCATTAACATTGGCATAACTATTGTCAACAACGCTTGTTTTGAGATAAGTGTAAGGAGTCATCCACTCGCTGACTCTCTTGACCCTTGTATGATGTGAATAATAAGAAAATTAAATGGAGTGGTTAACCCTTATCGAAGTCCGTACAATATCTATCTCAGATCAATTAATGTAAGATGATTTACTTGAGAACAATAGATCTAATATCAAAGGCTAGACTACCTTGGCAAATGGAAATTATCTCACGATATCCCTACTAAACGATGAAACACGAACCTTTTTTGGTGAACGTAAAACAAGCTTAAAGGAAAACATGGTTATTTCTTCTAATAGATTTAATAAGTACGAGAAAAAATGTAAACCCCAATTTTGCTCTCAGCCTATTTAAAAAGTGTAGTTACCTTGTGAAGAATCTCTTTTTGGTGAAGCCTAAGTAAAAGCGTTAATAATTACGTATAAAGTCCATCGTAAAAACTACTGATGTCTTAAGGAGGAAGTTTCAACTTGACCCGCCTCTCTTAATTTGCCAGGTATTTTGTAATTTCCCTCCTCTTAAGTAGGTTTTGCACACGGAATCCATGGTTGTAGCAGGGTTATTTGAACGAGTCTATTAACCGTAAGTGTGAATATGGCCTTGTGGAATTAAATTACCATCTTTAGCAAATAACTATATAAACCAATAATGTCATAGAGGAGAAGCACAGTTAAAGTAGCGACTCTACAGTTGTATAAAAATACTCAGTTGGTAAGATGAATTTTGTGGTGAATCTATATTGAATCTTTGCTGAAAACATAAGGCATGCAGTTAAAGGTTTTTAAATCAAAATAATAACCTACAATCATTTCTTACTGTGGCTTGCCCTAGCTTTGAGAGTTCATGTGGTTGACTTCTTGTTGTTCTATCCAAACAAAAAAAAAAGTGTATACCTTTTTGGTTGTGAACGTTTCCCGGTGCTAGACTTTGTTGTCATCCCCGGAGACAAGTGGGTTTCCCAGAGTTGGTGTTACTTTGGCGACAATGTGTGTCCAGGTTATGTGTCGAAGCAAGTCCCAAAAAAGTATATCCTGTCTTTTTACTTGTGTTTCGTGTGTGAAATTTTTTGGGTCTTACAGTTTTCATCACCTAGTGTTGGGCCCTGAAATATCAACTAAGTCCAAAAGGGCGTATAGGCACGCGAGGGTTGCAAGTGTGCAATATAAGGTCATAGGGAGGTTTCAAGTCGATTTTTAGTAAAACCTGGATGCACGCCCATGGACGTAGAATCTGGGACTTACCATTTTTGACCTAATCGGGAAGGACACATGAAGCAATGTGACTTGAGTTGGAAAGGTTTCCACCTAGTGACAAGGGCTTTGGAAGGAATATTCCTGCGATAGAAGCTTCTATAAGGAAATTCCTGGCCGCGGAGTGGGAGCTCAGGCCTTTAGTGAGCATGCACCCAGTGGTTAAGGACCGGCCTTTTCCAGACACTTGTAACATATTTGAGGCCTCAGAAGAATGAGTTAGCAATTTAGGAATACTATATATATAAGTGCCTGCAGAAGCAAAGAAGAGGGAAATGGATAGAGGATGGAGCTGTGTAGAAATACTTCAAGGACTCTGTTAGCTTGGGTAAATAAGTGTAAGAAAGGATGTATCGAGGGTTTGGGGTTATAAATTTTCTTTTGAGAGCCTAGCTATATGAATCCAACTATAATGCATGACTACAGTCTGACCTTCTGATGCATACATACTTCTTTATAGCTATTTTTCATTTATGTTTATGAACTACGTATGAAATGTTTGTACAACTTCCTTTTGGTTTTGGTGTAATTCCTATAATTTTTTAAGCTCTTTTCTATCTGGAATGACTGGAAGGAATCTAGAAGCCATTTTGAGCTCTATTGTGCTTGTATGTCTTATTTCCTCTCAAATCTATTAAACCTCGTATCATAGATGATGTATCCAACTAAACTCACATAAAAAAGAGAGAATCGGTGCCTACGTGTGTCTCAGGTGAGTGCCCAAATCTGTTGGGTGATAGGCTGATGCGCATCGGATTTCTTTCCTTTGTGATGGGTATAAAAATGGCTACATCTTGGTTTCCATTGCCAGGACCTCTTTTCAAAGTTGTAGTGGGAAATGACATACATCATGATTTGTGTAATGAGTAATAACAGAGCATTTAACTTTGGAAAGTGTTGAATCATGGTTCAAAGGCATGAAGGATGAATTTTCTCAGAGATTCAACACTGAATCTGAGTTTAATGCACATAGATGGGTAGAAGAGAATCTCTACCATTATTTGTATGAAAAAAATTTATGTTGTTTCCCAGTAGAATTGTATGAATGGCTCTTAGTATATGCATCTAGATAATCTGGTATTAAATATCATGCACGGTGGACCCAAGAAGAATACTAGAGGCTGTAGGATGCATATCTGACGTGGAATCATGTTGTGGATCATTGGTGGAAATGTGTTTTTGGCTAGCTACACTCTGGAGTAACGCTATTTCTACATATTCTTTGGTGGGTGTAAAAATGATTACATCCCTAAACTCTAAGCCCTAAACCCTAAAACCATATTTTTACAAACCATGAACCCTAAATAATAAACCCTAACCATAAACCATAATGTAGTGCCCACTTTCCTTGGACACTATTCAGATACTGATCCTGACACTATTGGTCACATTTTGGATATATTATGTTTTTAATGTAGTAGATGTATCAGGGATTATTATGGACATTATTATGTTTTATTAGTATGATGGTTAGATGTTAGATCCTAGATTAATATTGATCTAGATCCAGATGTTTTGCTTGAGGATCACTGAGACATTTTTGTTATTATGTGGATGATGATATACTAGTTGACATGGACAGGTTATTGATGTTAATTTTAGACATATGACATTGATTATTATGAATATCTCTAGTATATAAATCTATTGGATGATGATATAGTTATAAATTGAATTTTAATGATAATATTGAATCTTGATATTGTTGTGATTTGGATCTAATGTTTATATATCATTTGATGTTCTGATATGGCCACGAGGCCGAAGGAAGGTATTTTGCATTGTACAGGTTAAAATCACAACAATGTCGGGGGACTGGAGACTAACCATATTGGGAATTCAGTGTGAAATTAACAAGGTCACCATGGCAACTGTGTTTGAGTCGTATGTTGTTGGTTTTGTTAGGATTTCCCATGGGGGATTTCCAATATTGTGACCATGGGGTATATGTGTGCTTTATTTGTTGTGTCCCTTTTTAAAATTATTGTTGTATGTATTTTATTTGTAATGTGCTCTTTAGTTTAATTATTTTAATGTGATAGTATAATGTGAATCTTATAGTTAAATTTCAATTAAATTAATTGGGATGTGGAATAAAAATTAAAAGTTATTGTCTTGGTTGAAAATGAAAATTGACTCATATATATATATATATATATATATATATATATATATATATATATATATATATAGATATGATATATATATATATATATATATAACCATATGATAGATAAATAAATCTATATGTCAAAACAATTAATAAATAAATGTCATAATATAAATGCATGTGTAAGAAATTGTAAGAGGATGTAAAAGTTTTGTAAGTAAATGATAGATTGTGTAAGGCATATTTTGGAGTGTAGAACACTCCATCCTCTTTGAAACTCGGATTTGGTCTTGGGAGCCTAATTAGAGGCTTGTGGGACAATTTAAACTTGTCCACACCTCTCAAAAACCTCCACTAACCATTTTAATTAATTTGGAGTCAAAATCAGATTATTTTATTGAATTTTGACTTGATTTATTGTAAGAGTGATTGCACTTGTCTTACAAATTTTAAATGCATTCCCTTTTGGGGTATGGGCTATTGTGTGTGTAAGTGATTTTGTCATTTTTCATTAATGGTGATTTGTTGTTGATTTGGATTGCACTCTTGGGGAAGGAAGAAAAAATGATGGTGGCCTCCCACTTGGAATCCACATCATCCTCTTCCACCCTCTCCTTTAAAATTTGATTTCCTCCGCATTTTGAGGTTGTTGAAGGTGGAGATTTCACTCTTGGGTCAAATTTTTCCCTTGCCTGTGGATCTTGCTTTTTGGAAGAGCTTGGATTGATTCACATGCTTGTACATTGTTGTTTTGGGATTGTGTTTTGAGCATCAAAGAATTGTTGTTTTTGGAAACAAGTCTCCATTATGGGGAGGTAGGCTCTCACTCTTTTAAAATTGTTATTTTTCCCTCTTTTAGCATGAATTTTTGAATGTGTGTGTGTTTTTAATTCTTAGAGGGATGGGTAGAATGCTTAGGGCATGGTGTGGAGAGAAGACTATGAGGTTAATCAGAGGAGGGATAGGGATGTTCCATTGGCACTTTTCTTGAGGAGGGAGTGTTGGTTGGAATCCACCTAGGAAAAGAATATGCATTCATTTCTTACTTTGGGGGAGGTATAAGGGATAAATTTGGAGGAGGGATAAGGAGGGGTTGAGGAGGGATAAGGTTTATGGGATGGTTATGTTCTTGGTGGTTGTTGTAGGTGATGTCCAATTTCAACATGGGGGCCTAAGATACCTCCATAGTTTCTTGCTCTTGTTTGCTTGCTTGCTCACGCCTTGTGATTGTATGATTTTTTTCTAATGCAGTTGAGGAACTGTGCCTGTTTTGATTTGTGTTTTCTGTGATTTTGTGATACATGAGTGTTGCTGCATTGATAAAAAGTCCATGTTGCCATGATGAATTAGCATCGCCCATTTCAATATGGTTGGGGTCTGGGCCGATGGGGACCGATGGCTTCTTGTGTTCCCATTGGTCATCTTGGTTGTTGGAGAGTGTGCTTTCCCCTTCCTTGTATGATTCAAGTTGCAAGCAATAGAAATCGCAAGCTGCTATTTGGAGAAAGAAGAATATAGTTTGACAGTCATCCTTTTTTAGAAAAATATGGTAATCCCTTCCCACATCGCATGGATGAGTTGTAAATTTTGTAATGTAGCCATTATAGTGTCAATGGAATCTAAATTTAATTAAATGTAAAGATTGGAATATTCTATTCTCTGTATGGAAAGACTGTCATACCGTGTAGATTTAACATTGAAATTCAAAGAAGATATCCTGTTGTTATGTTGAAATCAATGAAAGAAATATCATTCCTTCCTCAATTGCAGTGTTGGATGAGATTTATTGTAATTTTGCTTTAAATTGGAGTCAACTGTTTTTTTGAAATGGTTATCTCTGTGGTGACAAGGGAAAATGCATATTGAAGAGAAATACAACATTATTTTCCCGTGTAATTCTTCAAACTTTGAATAACCAAACGGTGCCTTATTGTTTGAATGAGAAGAATGGATAAATTAATTGTTGAGACAAGATTTGATACGTTTACCAGGTTTTGAAGTGGAAATAAATCATTACAGTTGTTAATTAAATGAACTCTATTCCTTTTTTTTTCTTCAGAAAATCCTGGTAATTAAATTTTTTTCTAATAAATGTGGGTCATTCAGATCTGTAACTTAATAAGTAATAAAACAACTGGCAATTTAGATGAATACGTCTAAGGAATTCAATTTGGATTGACCTCAACACCCACCAGAGAAAAAACATTTAGCAAACTTTTAAAAAATCAATTTTTGACTTGTTTGGACCACTTTCGCCACGAAGGATGTAAAATATTATAAGTTTGGCAACTCAATCCCTAGTTTGACCTTAAAGACTCGTCTACAATCCACCCAACAGCATTCCTTCCTTTCAATTACATGTTGAAGATAGAATAATCAAATTGAATCAAATATCCCAAGTAGGAAAAAATTGTTCAGTCTTAAATTATAATCCCTTCATGCATATTTCTTAAAATTGACCTCTAAACTTCACCAACTTCTAAAATTGATGATTTCTGGTGCAAACCAGACTCTGAGAATTTCTGAAAGTCCCTCGTTTGCCTAAAATTGGGCTTCCTATCAAAAGTTATGGCCTTTGAAATTTTACTTATTTGAAGTTTTACTTCAAAATGGCCATCCCAAACCAAAAATAAATTAATTCGACCTTAGAAAACATTGCAGATGTGCTTTGAATTCGGGTGTGAATTCCAGAGTTTGTTGAGCATAGCTCCAAACAGATCTGGGTATTGTATTGAGAGAGCAATGGCTTGTAATAAAATCTGAACAAGTGATTCTTGGTGGACGTAGCCTAAATTGGGTGAACCACGTTAAATATTGTCTCTTTGTGTTGTGTTATTTTATTCTACACTTTTATCTGAGATCTGTAATATTTAATGCATATTAGTTTCTACTGTTGCGATTCTGTGAGGGATTATTCCACATATTTTATCCCTTATTTCCTAACAGATATCAATATTTGAATCACCATTTAAAGGGGAACTATCCCTTGATACTTATATTTCATACATTGAAGGATGAAATAAAAACCTTGTATGAGAAATCCTATAAATGCTCTGAAAAAACCAGGACTTTTCACCTTGATTTACACACTAGTGTGTTTTCCTCCTTGCTAAGCACCTTAAGAAACCCAAAATACTAAGGACTTACTTGATGTTTTTCTCCTTGAGAAACCTAAAAAACTGTCAGGAATTTCTTGATGTTTTACACCTTGAGAAACTAGAAACGCTGTCGGGGAAACACACTTTCTTTGTCCCCTGAAATATCTGACACAAAAAAATTGGGGGTTAAGACTTGTGAGACGTTCTATAAGTCTCGAAACATTGAGTCATTTTTTTCATTATGATGGACAAGAACCAAAATCCTGAAAAATTCTTGTTAGGGTTTTAGACATGTTTATAGTGATGAAAAATCCAATTCATTCAATATGTTTTGTTATCCAAAATGAGCCCCCTGCACATTTTGTGGCTAACTCCCTTCATTCTTCCCTCCCTTGTGCCTCAGTCATAATTTTTTTATTTTTAAGCACTCAATACTTTTTGGAAATGGCACCATTAGATAGATCTTTTTCTCATCTTTCCAGAAAGGTAAAGTTTTCCTCCTAACTCCATGTATTTTTGAAGTTATGGCTCGGCGGAGTTTTTGTGGGAAATTTTCCCCTGAAAGGTCCGCAGCCAGTAATATGCTGCCACGTGTCCTCGGGAGTGGCGAAGGGCGGAGGTAAACTTGGAATTTTACCAAGTGATTTGGCAAGTTTTCAAAAGGAACATTTCACCCCGAAGGCCCGCCGACGAATGACATGTCGCCACGTGTCCAAAGGGGGAGAAAATTGAAAAATGACTAAGTGTTGGTGCCATGGAAAAAACTCCAGGAAAGGCCCGTGCCCAACCACATTGTGCCACGTGTCCTCAGTCCCCAGAAGTGGCGGAGCGCAGAGGTGAAGTTAAAATTTTGGTGAAATATTTTGCGAGGGCGCAAGGTCAAATTTTTCCTGCGGGATCCGCATCCAATGGCCTCATGCCACGTGTCTCAAGACCCGCGGACCACGGAGGAAGATTTGAAAATTTGGCAAAGTGTTTTTGCAAAATTCAAGAGGAAAGTTCTGGCCCACCACCCTGCTGGGCAGTGAGATCAAGACACGTGTCCACAGTCGTCGGACTGTCGGAGCGCAGGGGAAGATTGGGAATTTTTCCCAAAGGTAAGCGCGGAGAGAAATGTTTGCCCCCAAGGCCCACATCGAATGGGAGCCCGCCACATGGCACCGGAGATTCAAAAAGCGGGGAAAATTTGCTAAATTTTCCCAAAGCAAAATCAAAGAAATTTCAAAAGGAAAATTCCGCCCCCGAACGCGAACCAATCACATCTTGCCACGTGTCCGGTGGCGGTAAAAAATTACAGAACAAGCCCGCAGGAAAAAAGGGAAGTGGAAAACCCATAGCCAATGGGGTTTTGCCACGTGTCCAAGTCAGAAAAATGGTCAAACAGCCACAGAAAATTTGGGAGGAAAAGGCCCGCAGCGAATCACCTCTTGCCACATGTCCTCAGATCATTGGCCCGGCGGAGATAAATTAAAAAAAAAATCCAATGGCCAAAAGGGTGGAAAATGAAGCATATAGGGCCCGCGTCCAATCAGAACATGCCACGTGGCACCAGGAGTGGCGGAGCACAGGGATTTTTTGGGAAATTTTCCCAAATGCAAAAAGTGGAAAATTTCAAATTTTTCGCCCGCCAATCCGTTTTGGCCCTGTTTTGCCCTAAAATTTCAAATGGCCATAACTTTCGATCCAGAGCTCGGTTTTTCACGTTCTTTATATCAACGGAAAGCTGGTGAAATTATCTACAAGATTTTGGGGTAAATTTTGTATTTTGATGGAGTTTGGAGAGAGAAAATCAAAAAAAGTATCTGGCACGTGGTAACAAGTAGAAATGACGTTTCAACCACCATTTTTAATGAAGAATGGCTTGCATTCTCTCCCAGCATGGCGGAAAATGTCAGAGGATGGACTTGTAAGAATGCCCATGTTGTTTTATTGAATTTTTGGTTGGTGGTTGAATCTCTCCAACATTTAAAAGCCAGATTTGGCTCATGTATTGCAGGCTCCCTCTTTCACCTTGAAAGTGATTTTGTAAAAAAAATCAGACCTCTTCCAAGACTGCAACCTGTTTTGCCTCTCAGATGTTGTAATGCATGTGTTTTTGATGTGGAAATGACAATGCAGGCTCTGTGAATGAGTTTTAATCCTCTGTTTGTGTTGTTTGATTCATTTCTAACCTTTCATTACATTTTATCAATTTGTGCATGAAGTTTTGTTGCATTTCTATGATCTTTGTCAATCTGCAGAAGTAAAAAATGCTCACCACTCCTTTGGTGCATCACCTTATTAGCATTAGTTTCAGTTTTTGCATTCTCTATCTTTGTCCCCTTTGGAATTAGAGTAGGACCTTGAATTCAAACCCTCTATAACTTGCAAGTAATATACCTGATCAGAGGAGTTGAGGAAACAACCTCTAATCTGGAGATTCTTTTCCCATTTTTACAAGTCCCACACTTGGGGGAAAGATTCAATGTTGTGCAATCACACTAGATGTCCAAAATGTCAAACTAGAAGTCTGATCAACATCCAGGGGTGCTGCTGATTTGCACCAACAGGTTTAGGGCAAGAATACTTTATTCTCATGAAAATTATTTTTTTAGGAAAATATTCTCAATTTAAACAAGAACATAGAGAAAGAAGAAGAAGAATCCCTAACATACCATGCAAAACAATCAAGGAAAAGAGATAAAAACCAACTCAAAAACTAATAAGAAGCCATGAGAAATATTATACTCACTGAAGAACAAAATGAGTTTGAATAAAAATGAGAAAAATTTCTCAAATTGCCAAGAAAATTGATGTTAGGAGTTGGAAGGAAATATGCAAGTCCAAAATTTAAAAAAATCATACAAGGTGAAAATGATGTGGAAAATCCTGAATATATAAGATTCTTGCAATAATTACATGTTGGATGACACTTGTGGAACCAAATATGATTTAGAAATTAATGCATTGACCCATAATTGGGAAGTTTACCACACATGACATGACTTGCTTACATGTTATCGGGTTTTGAAAACCTGACAGGGGGATTACATTATTTTTAAGGCTCGAGACTCCATCGACATGATACATTCTTTAGCAATGACATGTTCTGATATCTGCTTCCCCCAAAAACCTAAAACACTAAGGGTTTCATGTTTTAGGTTCAGAAAACAACCAACATGTGACTTGCTTAAACCATCGCATGTTCTGATGCAAGAAAAACCTAAAACCCAAAACACTACAATGTGTTAGGGTTCGGAAGACATTTGACACTTATCATGCATTTTACACTAAGTGTTTTGATGTCTTTGAATCCCAAAACCCAAAATACTCTAGTATGTTGGGTTTTGGGGTTCAGGTAACATTTATCATATGACATGAAAATGTGCACAATGAACTCAAAAATCCAAAAAACATAGAAAATGGACACTAAAGGCTAAAATTTTTAGATTTTTTAAAAGATGGGAAATTTTCTACAGTCCTCAAGCATGAAAAATCATATGGATTGTCCAAATTTATCGTAAAACTCAAAATTTGGGATAACACTAAACTAAAAATGAATTTCTCTTGCAAGTGTAGACACACAATGACACACTTTGGGTAATTATCTAATCCCAATTACATACTACTATTCATATGATTTATAAGTAAGAAAATTACTAATTAACCCATGTCTTTGGACACCTTTCTTTAATTTTTGTTACTACTTTCATTCTTACACCATTACTTGCTCAGTCTTCCTATTTACTCTTTGGAATTTCCATCCTAGACACCAACGCCCAGTCAGGATGCCAGTGCCATGCACCCTCATCCCCTATGGGTGATTTTTCCCCCTTTGTACTTTACTCGCACTTTTTCGGTCCTTTATATCCATTTTAGCCTCTTATCATTTTCGTAGTTGGCCTTTTCGGGGTTGATTACAAAATTAAAGCAAAGGAATCATATAAATATAAATTTATGTGATCATAATAAGGGACCAAACACTAAGCGCTATCTATCAACACCTAAGGTTGCATCCATCAAGGTATTTAAGATCCCCATTACATCTATCTAGTTCCATCACAAGGGACACAAGGGATGGTTTTCTACATCATGCTTCATAGGAGGGAAGTTCATTCTATTCCATGTACACATTTACTACATTCTACATCTAGCTACTTGCTCGCTATCCAAGTGTGACACACACAAGAGTAACCTAGGGCATAATT
The DNA here is from genome assembly GCA_019776745.2 of Taxus chinensis. NCBI lineage: Eukaryota > Viridiplantae > Streptophyta > Pinopsida > Cupressales > Taxaceae > Taxus > Taxus chinensis. Next base: position 24,051,287 of record CM034149.1, read on the forward strand.
CCACACACACAGAGAAATACATTGGCTCTGAGATGTAGTACAACACTCAGTTATAAGTTCACCATTGTGACAATTGAGGACAGTCTGACCCCTCATTTTGCATCATTCTATTTTAGAATCTTATGTATATTTAAGGGTTTTACATGTCTATTCTTTATTATAGGTTTCCAGGGACTTTGGTGATAGTGGTATGACCTCGGAGCGACCAAAAGAGACTAAATTTGAACACCTTATGACACCTCAGAGGATGTTTTCTAAGAATTTCTGCAGACCCAGGTGCCCAAAAATAGGTCTAGGGCACCCACGAGCACCCCTGCCCCTCTCTAGGCACCCTGGTCTAGCCTCTCTCTCTAAATCTGCAATCTCCAGGGATTTTGTGTGATGTTGTTTCCTCCCTATTCATCTAGTTAGATCTTAATGCTAGTCTAAACTTCACTGTGAACTAACTATGGATTCTAACCCTTTCTTTGTAATTAGGTTTTCATTATTTATTTCTTAGTTGTTTGAGTATTTATTGTTGTACTTAATTATTCATTTATTTACTACTACAATAACATTCGGATTAGGCATTATAATTTACATTTTGGTGAACCCATCATTCGAATCCACCTTCTCTTTAGAGATATTATCCTCTTATCACTATGGCTAAATCTTATGGTGAATTTACTAAAGACCATCTTAAATCCCTCAATGATCATATCATTGAGCATCCCCAAGATCTAGAATTACTCTTACATGCTGCTCGTGAGGAGGCCACCAATCTTGTGGATCTTACTATTTCTACTTCCATCATTAATTTCATTTCCATTCAACTACATGTGTTTACTCTTCCACCCATTTCTGTCATCTTTGTTTCTATCCCTACTCCCACTAACCATTTCACTCCACCTCTTTTTTCTCACACATGGCAAGTTTCTTTCATTGGCACTCAATATTTAGTCTCCCTCTATCAAGACCTCTAAGCACAAATTCATCAATTACAATAGGCTACTTCTCATGCATCCACATCTTTGGACTCCACTTTATTACTACACAATCCATTCACACCCTCCATCTCTACTTACTCACTTACTCCTAATTTCATCACCCCCAATCTTCCCATTTTTAATGGGCACGGTGACCCACAAGAGCATCTCCAAGAATTCCATGAGGCTTTTCCATATTTTTTAGATGATCATATCATTTTGGATAAAATATTCCCCTGTATTCTCCATGATTATGCAATGTGTTGGTTCTATGAACTACTTTTCCACTTGATAACATCTTTCACGTATCTAGGCGATGCTTTTCTCACTCACTTCTCCATCAACATCGACTCTAATATCTCCTACACTCAACTCACACAACTTAAACAAGGATATAATAAACAATTAGTATATTATATCTTGCGATACAAAATAACTTATCCAAGATGTAAAATGTGCTTTCAGACTCTAAACTTTAGGACTTATTCTTTCAAATTCTATTAACACCTCCCTAGGAGATTGTTCTCTTTGAGACATCTCCCTCATTCAATCAAATATGCCATACTCTTAAGCTTCAAAAATAATATTTTATCTATATGAAAGCTTAAATATCAAGAGTAAGTGTCATCTTCTACAAGTTTTTAAAGTAATTCTACATTCAAACCATTAACATCCAAACCAACTGATGTAAAAATCACTGTTAACACAATATCCACCATGAAAGAGCTTCAATCGCAATCACCTTAGCGTACATACACAAAGTTAACTATCCTTCTACATATTTTTCTACCATGTATTTTTGAAAGTAATCTCATCACACTTCCTCCTCCACTCTAATTAAATCCATCTCATCCAAAAGTACGTAGTTATTATGAAACTTACACCATGACTATCATTAGTGTGTTGGGAATTCTACAAATCGTTGTTTCAAACTTCAAAATCTCATTCAAGATCTAATCAACAATAATAAATTTGAGTTTATGGATTTTTCACCTATCAATAAAAATCATAAGCTCAATATCTTTAACAATAAAGTTCTAAAACAGGATAAAAAAACTAGCTGACTCCTTAGCTAAACATACATATCATGTAGTGCCTCCTCCTGCATCAAGAGATCTTGATTTCTTAGCTTCTAATATAGAAATGTGTCCTCTAATAATTTCTTTCTCTGACCAAAAATATCATGCAGAATGTTCTTCTAATCACTTACATATTAGTTCCTCTATTGTATCTATCCCTATCAATAACACCAAGGTTGATCTGTCATGGCCCATTAGCACATGTTCTACTCCACTTCTTGTTGCTATTGGCTATCTACTTTCACAAATGTCATATCCCATGAATAATTCATATGGTGTTGTCAAAATCCACATTATTGGTGGTCCTCCCACTATGATGGTACCCTTCTTTGTCAGATAAGCAATCGACATGTGTAACACGCTCTTAGGCCTCAATTGGATTTGCAGGTCCAAGTCTATCATCTCCATGAATCACTTGTCTCCAAAGTTTATTCACAATAATTAAGTCATTTTTATCAATGGTGTGCCTCCATCTACTCTATGGTTTCCATCTTCTCTAATGATTACCAATATATCACCTGGTCTATCTAGTACACCACGACCTCTAGAACTAAAAGCACAATCTTTTCCTAGCTCACCTACTCATTAAAACCAACTCAACATAGCAACAAGCAACACTCTCTCTCACCATATAGCATCACACATTACACACTGCATATGAGATACTTTTCACACATTTTCATCACTATATAGCCCACACACATCATGCATATCTCACACAACTAACACAATACACTATCCAATGATGCACTCTAGTCCCATGGTTCATACTCGATTGTTGAGGGTCTAATTTTGAATTGAACCTCATTTCCTCATCATACTTACATCATTTTTCTACACTTGATATTCACATCTATCAATTCTTTTATTACATTATGTGACATTTTCCATCACCTTACTCATATATTTCATTATATATGCTTTGTGTTACATCATCATGCTTTCTATACATTTCATGATATATGCCTTATGCTATAACATCACGCATTCTAACATCCTACTCATACATTTTGTGATATACGCTTTGTGCTACATCATCACGCTTTCTATTATTTATATCCATATATGTCATGATCATCACACTTTCTAGAATTTTCCTCACATGTCTAGTGATATAAGATTTAGGCTAAATCATCACACATTCTACATCTTCATCAATCTTAATTATTTACATTCAATCCTACACATCACACAACAACTTATAATCAACATCTTTCTTGTGCACACATTTCAAACCATTTCCCGATGATGCACTCTCGTTTGCAGTTCATTCTTGACTGTTGAGGGGGCATAAATAAATGAACCCCATTACATGCATACACATCCACTCGGGGAGCATGTTACTCCTATCATTCACTTTGCATTCCATTCTGACTCATCCACAACATATTACATATCTTGGTTGCATTTAGAATTTCTTACATTTACTTGTTACATGTTCATCTTATTACACATGATGTGTGTGTGTGTGTGTGTGTGTGTGTGTGTGTGTGTGTGTGTGTCTCATTATCTTTATCATTCAAACATGCACGTTCACTTCATTTCTAGTTGTGATCATAGATTATACAGATTCATTACACACAACATGGATATTTGGCACAGTACCTACTAACAGTCCCATAACGGCTCCTAGAGGCATCCAATTTTGTACACTAGATGTTATATTGTTTCATTTTTTCATAGCACACTACTTTTCTCATATTATACAGGCTTTGACATATTTTTTATCTTTTTAACATGCTAATGGGTACTTCATGTGCAACATTTGTTACATACACCTACATGCTTCCATGATTGTTTTCCATTTATTGTCATTTTTTTCTCTTGTTTTCAGGATTTTCTCTTTATCTTGTGTGCACACTTGTCTTCTTATGGCCACTCTAGCCTTGATTGTCTTGTGACATTGTGAGTGATGTCCCATATTTTTAACCCACTTTTCATGATCTACATTTTCTTCTACTTGCGTCTTAGCTTACACATTTTATGCACTTGTATTTTACATGCATGTTTACTGTTATGTTTGTGGAGCCTATTTTCATGTTAGAGTATGGTACACCTTCCATGTGTTACACTCAGGTATTTTTACGGCGGTCCCGCTCATCGGTGAGCGGGTCAGGGGGGTTCGGGGGGTTGAAGCCCCCTCGATGGAAGGGGGTTCGGGGGCGAAGCCCCCGAAGCAAATTTTCATGGGTGGTTTATTAACCCATGGGTAATGGGTAACCGTTATGGGTTGTTTCTTGGGCCCCATGGGTTTTTTCGGTCTTTTGCCCATTGTTTTGATACCCCCACAGTTTTTTCCCTTGGTTTTGATACCCACGGTTTTGTATCAAAATGCTTAAGCAGTTGTCTATTTATATGGTCTTATGCATATGATAGATAGACAAGCAAATGTATTGCATATGTGTTTTGAATTCGACTGTGAATTCTGTAGAGTTTGTTGAGCATAGCTCCAAATAGATCTAGGTATTGTATTGAGAGAGCGGTGGCTTGTAATAAAATCTGAGTAAGTGATTCTTGGTGGACATAGCCCAAATTGCATGAACCACGTTAAATACTCTCTTTGTGTTGTGTTATTTTATTCTACAATTTTATTTGAGACCTGTAATAATTTCTACATATTATTTTCTACTATTGTGATTCTGTGAGGGATTATTCCTCATATTTTATCCCTTATTCCCTAACATTTACTTATACTAACACTTGTCTCCCAGCCATTTTGTTTGCATGTGCCTTGGTTTCTACCAAGTACATCCCCTTCCCCCTTGCAGGGCATAATTTAAGCACAATGGTTAGTCATCCTTTAGGTCGCATACTCCTCCAGCGATGTCACATGCACCCCAAATGAGGGGGGCATTATTTGGGTGAACCAGTCACCCCATACAACATTATACATAGCACAGTATCGATATATCATAGTGATCAGTTTCGGATAGGGCTCAAAATCAAACTTGGGTCCTTAGTACAACGGTCTTTCCTATATACCTGAAACTAGGGGGCAACACAATGGCCTTTCTTAGATACCTGAGACTAGGGGAAATTACACAATGATTGGTAGCTAAGCATGGTCTATAGAACTCCATACATAACAATTTTTATAGTGCAAACATTCCTTAGCACATGCATTTATACACACCATTTGTGGTGGTGTTTTACATATCAGAAAGTAGTTAAAGGTTGGAGGATGATAGCAAATAGTTCTCCCAACACTTCTTCCATTCCACTGGTGTGAGATCTCCTCAAAAAATTGTGCATAGATATCATCTATAGGATCCTTCTTTACACTCTTTCCTCATAATGGATCAGGTGCACATGTTCCTTTTTTCACACTTTAAGAATTTTTACATACTTTCCTTAAACACTTTTTACATATTCTAATCATATACATGTGTATTTGACTACTCGTCGGCTTCTCTTTTTTAGGTCTATATGTATGAGAAGTAATATCCAAAAACAACAATAGTATCACACACATCAACATCAACAACAAGTACATCATGACATCTACACGTGTTTCCACCCTAGGTTCATTTTCATCATCACTTTTTACACTTTTTCCTCCTTAGAATTCACACTTCAAATTTTTATTACTCTGCACTTTATCTAGTCACTTAGCACACTTTCTACATTGATCTACATGGTTATCAAGTATGCATCTCTATATACTTTATGTTACCAAGATTTTTGATCACCAACATAAAGTGGGGGAAAATGTAGACACATAATCACACACTTCAGGTAATTATCTAATCCCAATTACACTCTACTATTCATATGATTCCTAAGTAATTAAATTACTAATCAACCCATGTATTTGGCCACATTTATTTTCTTTTTGTTTCTACTTTCAGTCTTACACCCTTACTTGCCTAGTCTTCTTGTTTACTCTTCAGAATTTTTCATCCAGGACACCAGCGTTAAGCGCCCTCGTCCCCTCTATGTGCTCATGTCCCCTTTATACTTTACTCACACTTTTTGGGTCTTTTCTATCCATTCGAGCATCTTATATTATTTTTTGTCGGCATTTTCGAGGTTAATTATGAAATTCAAGTGAAGGAATCATATAAATATAAAGTTATGTGATCATAATAAGGGACCAAACACTAAGCCTTCTTTATCACCACCTAAGGTTGAATCCATCAAGGCATTTAAGAAATTCATTGCATCCATCTATCTCTATCACAAGGGACATAAGGGTATTTTTTCTACATCACACTTCATAGGAGGGAAGTTCATTATATTCTATGCACACATTTACTACATTCTATATATAGATATTTGCTTGTTATCCAAGTGTGACACCCACAATAGCAACCTAGGGCACAATTCTGCACACACACACACAGAACTACATTAGGTCTAAGATGTAGTGTAGTGCTTAGTTGTATGTTCACCATTGTGACAGCTAAGAACAATTGACCCCTCATTTTGCATCTTTCGTTTTTAGTATTTGATGTCCATTTTAGGGCTTTTTAGGTCTATTCTTTATTGTAGGTTTCTAGTGACTTTGGTGATCTTGGTGCGGCCTGAGAGTGACCAAAAATGACTAAAGGCAACCACCTTGTGACACCTAGGAGGAATTTTTCTAAGCATTTTCATAAACCTAGGTGTCCAAAAATAGGTCTAGGGCACCCACGGGTGCCCTTATCCTTCTCCAAGCACCCCAGTCCAACCTGTCTCTCCAGATCTGCAATCTCTAGGGCTTATGTGAGACGTTATTTCCTCCTTGTTCAGCCAGTTAGAGCTTCAGTCCAGTCTAGACTTCACTGCAAACCAGCGAAGGCTTCTTACCCTTTCTTTGAATTTAGGGTTTCATTATTTATTACTTAGCTACTTGAGTATTTATTGTTGTACTTAATTATTCATTTATTTACCATTGTAATAGCATTCAAATTAGGCATTATAATTTACATTTTAGCTTCATCAGTAAGTAACACATAAATGATCAATTAAATAATGCGAGCTATGTGAAATAAGTATATTGTGATAATATTGATGTTGATCTCACTGTGGGGTTTTATCATTGCAAGTTGGAATAAAACTAATCCTAGGACCTATTTATAAGGGTGTTCCTGGGTAGAATCTTATATCCTATAACAACCAAATCTATGCTTGCTAATATTTGATCACATGTCTTAATGGGAACTTTAGGTGCACCCTTATAACTTGTTTGTAAACATTTAAACTCTTATTAAAAATAGAGTGGGATGTTCCTTGAGGGAAACACATCTAACTAGAAGAGGGAAATTCATAACTTGAAAAAGAAAGTGGTATATGGTTCTTATGTTTTTTAAATGTCCTACATAATAAAATACTAAACAAGAAATTTTAATTATACTATGAATGAAATCTAATTGCACTCTATGTAAATTGAGGATGAAATCCCTTCTTCTCTCTCATAGTTGTGTATCTTTTGTGTCATGATTCACTCTTTTGAGTAAATTTGGAACAAAATTATCATCATCATAATTTTATATAAGTGTGTATTTATGTGTGAGGGTGAGACTACATCATTATTTATTGGAGGAATAAGGGGTTATTAGTGAAGGGGGGAATAAAGTTTTATTTGTGTTTTTGTATTGGAGGAACCAAGGGAATTTGTGGCTAGTATTAGTAGAGGTATAAGGGGGTGGTTTAAATAGATGGATAAAGGGTATGTTTATGTTTTTTGGTGTGTCTTAACTTGGAGAAACTAAAGGGTAGCTAGGATTACTTCATGGAGGTAATGGGGTAGTACATATGATGATATATCCCCTTTGTAAGCCTTATGGGTAGGCTTGGTCGTATGTTTCATCTTTACGTTTGATATAAGGTCTTTCTCTTATATTTTCACATTAGTGGGTTCATATTTGTGTAAGCATGTCTACTTTTTGGTGTGTTGTAAGTGATCCCTAAATTTCGTGTATGAAATTGTTTTACGAAAATAATACCCTAGTTTTAGCTTGTGGTTTTTGATATATACATTATTGGCATTATAGAAAGGTTCATTGAATGAGTGATGAGTATTAAACATGAATTTTATTTTATAGGTCAAAATAAAATTTGAGAAAATAGACTAATGAGCCTAGTTTCGGGAAACTTATGGTGATCATGTTATTGAATCAAAATACATACTCACTAACATGTTAATTACAAAATTGTTTAAGTTGAGTAAGACATGTAAAAGTGACTTTCGTGATAATGTTTACAAAAATTGTGCAAGAAAATCATCTACTAGTGATGTAAAGGTATGCACAAACCCTGAAGGTAGTTCATAAAACTGATAAAGAGAATACTTATTAGGCTTATAGTAACTGTTTTTGTCAATAACCAATCATCATGTGAAAAATCCAAACTTGAGGCATAAAATGGCCTTAAGTGATGAGATGGATCTCCCTTCCCATTATATAATTCAAAATTTGGAATCATTGATAAGAGGAAAACTAGCACATTATAAGCCAAAGGGGTGTGTAATATATTACTTGAAGTGACCCTATTGAATGAATATCAATACCTTTGAGACATTTTGTTAACTTTATCTTGTAATTCATGTATGTTGTTTATTATAGTGGCCATCTTAGGAGGCAATAGTAAGTAGTAGAGGAATTTGTAGGAATGAATGTATAAGGAAAGGAAAAAAATTATGAAGTATTAAAATTAATTGAAGGAAGATGAGAAACAAATAGAGTAATAATAAGAGGCATAAAAGCAAGGGAAACATGTACATCATGAGAAACACAAATTGGAATGGTATTGGAGGAAATTTGAGATATAACCACATGAGTGTACATAAGAGGTGTCTTAATATGTGTGTGATCATTGTTAGCATTGGGGTATGTTAGGTATTTAGTGTTCCATTTATTATATTTGTGAGAATATAATGTATGGTACAAGTGAGTTGTCAAAAAAAATCAAGTAGGAATTTAGAGGTGGTTAGTAGTTGGGAGAGAATAAAGGTTGTTGGAAAGCCTTCCTAGATTAGTACTACAAGTTTATGGAGTTTTTATATGAGTTAAGATGAGTCTCCTATATATGTGTAACACATTATTAAACATCATGTTGAATTAAATTTTTATAAGCGTAGGCTCTTCACCAAATATGGGGTAAAACCCAAATTTGGTATTAGAGCTGGTTTTGAAAGGGGCCTCTCTAGTTTTTTCACTCCACCCATGCCTTTGTTCATTGGGTAGACTTAGAGAATGGGTGAGAAGATACCACAGAACTTGCAGTGAACTCGTTACCTTTTTATATGTTCATCCATCTATTTTAGATCCAAAATGTTCAAGAATTGGATATGCAGAGCGGACCTCATGCAAACCCCATTGTTAGTTTGTTCACCCTTCTTGCACCCTGTCAGTGGTGTAATAGAATAGACCTCATGTGAACCCAATTGGTAGGAATCATTCACTTGTATCATCTTCTCTCTTACAATCTGTTTACTCTTTCCATTCCACTTTGTTCATTATCTTCATATTCCAAAAAATAGAAAAATTAAGAAATATAAATATGGAGCATATATTTCACTTATTGGAAAAGTAGTTGCGCAGGAAAAAAAAAATAGTGTGCAGATCGCGGTTGAAGAATTCATGGTTTGGATATAAATATTACAAAAATATATATTGTCTTAGGAATTTAAATCTGGATTAGAGATCAAAAAAGTTCTACCACAGCTTGTATTTTCTCTCAAGTTCCCTGTAGTCTCCTTAGGGCTCGGTATTCTCTATATAAGACCCCTTTTCATAGTTTGGTTTTCTAGATTCACCCTTGAATCAATCAGATGGATATTTAACTCAAAAATAGTGACTCGATACACCTCTGTATTATGGTGCAAAATAAGTGCATCGTTCCTTAATCCTAGCACCACTGACATTAAAATATCTAGTGATTCGTTTACTCTTTTCCTTGACTCAGTGATAGAAGAAATTCCATGAGCAGCAAGATCATCCCAATTATCTTACATATATGTTTTTTTTGTATTCAATACTTAGCTAAGTGGTTCATACATTCATATCGACCTTGACTATTCATATTTGCATCCTCTTTTGGCTTGGGCACAACTGATTCAACCTGCATTTGATCTCCTCTCATTGGAGATATCGACTCACCTCTCAACCATGGTAGTTACATTCAGGGAAAATTTTAGTGGTGAATTTTCATAAACTCGTGAAAATCGAGGATTATGGAAATTCAAAATGGTGAATATTATGTTGTTTAGAGCCGACTTATTCGTTGAAAAATTTAGCTGACATGTCCCTTATACTATTCCTTTCACCTAGATTTTACATATATATAAGAGCTTATGAATTTAATTAACCACCATTTAAAATCATATCATGTGCACATTTGCTGAAGTAATCATAAGAAAATCCTCATCTGCCACCACTGAAGTCTGAAATCCAATCCATCCAACCGTAAGGCATCTAACTCTGAGTCATCTAGCCTTGACCCGACTAACTCTGCAATCTGAATCATCCAAATCTATTCCATCCAGCCTGAGCCATCCAACCCCTAGCCATCCAAACCCTAGCCATCTAATCCCTACCCTTCCAATCCCTAGCCATCCAACCCTAATCCTTACAACCCTAAGTCATCCAACCCCTGAACTGTCCAACCTATATCCATCAAACCCTTAGCCGTCCAACCCTTTACCATCCATTCTCATAGCCTTGGAACATAAGAGCCAGCCCTAAGGGCCTAAGCAATAAGCAGTCATGGATCCTAGAAATTAGGGAAAGAAGATTACAAATTCAGCAAGTTCAAAGAAGGGTGCCAATACTTTTCTTGACTATTTTGGAAAATCACAAAAAACGAAGTCAGTTTCTGCTTCAGCTTAAAATATCAGTATGTGGCAAGTGTTATTTACTGGTTATTTTATCTTACAGAATTTAATAATTATGTTTATGATATTGTTCTTGGAACTCTTTGACATTTGTACTCTGTAAAAATTTAACTATAGATAAAATTAATACTATATATAAGTAATAATTTTATAAAATTATTTACAGACATTTTATAAATTCCTTCACAAAATAATCAATTTATAGATATTGATGATCCATTATATGTTGAGGAAAATATTCCATCCCTTGATGAAATAGAAGTACAAGAAAATTCACCGAACTCTCAGGATACACCAGCAGAGGAAGCTTCTACTCCAAGGTCTATTTCCAGAAAAGGAGACATGAGATTCAAAATATTTCAGCTGACATCCTAGATGTAAAAGTTAAATCCCAAGGAAAAAAATAAAATATGTTAGAAGAAAGATGGAAAACTGGACAATTGGAATGAAATTCCAATTCAAATGGGCTGTAAAATATCCTTTTATTGACCCTGTGTACATTGAAAATTGTAATGATGTTCCAACACAATGTCAATGGAAAATATGTGGTTGGAAATAGGGGAAGGATCACATGATGTAGCTCAAACTAGACACAATTGAAAAACACTGTGGGAAAATATACATTTCCCAAAAGCTTAAGGATGGCAGCATAGTCAGAACACATAAATGGAAAGATGTAAAAGATTGTCGACATGTCAAATACATAGAAGAGTATGAAAAGGAACAAAAACGTATCAAATATGTAAATGAAAAAGGTGGTACCATAGTAGCAAAATTGAGAAAATATATGGAGGCATAAATGCAAGCAAAGGGTATTCACTTTTCAACCGTATTTCATATAATGAAAAGGGGAATACCGATGTCAAATTTTGGAGAAAATAAAATGTTGTATCAAGTTATTGGTTTAAATAACATTCCTTAATCTCATTGGTCAGATACCAGTAGCTGGGAGATTGCAAAATGTCTATCTCTGGTAGAGAAGGAGGATCTGAAACTGTGTGTTCAAAATGCAAAGTATATTTCCCTTTCTTTAGATGAGGTTAATGTAGTTGATAATACTTCATGGATATGTATTCATGTTTACACATTTGCTAATGAAATAAGGACTCCAAAACTCTTGGAAATTCATAAAATGACAGAAAATTGTAATTCTGAAAATATTTATAAATTGGTGGTGTCAAATCTGAAGGATATCACTGGAATGGGTGAATTTTCCATTGCAACAAAATTAGTTTGTGTCGGAACTAATGGTGCACCTGTAATGTAGGGAACTAGAAATGGTATATGTGTTAGACTTCAGACAATTATTGCACTATATATGGTTGTTGTCCACTGCATGGCTCACAGGATGAATCTCGCCTACAAAATTGCGATCACATTTGAAAATATAGCTAAAGTGGAGGAATTGATACGTGATTTCCATGCTTATTATTCTTGCAGTCCTAAGAGATTTTTTAGAATTTCAAAAAAAAATTATTGGACTGACAGAGGGAAAAAAATTTTCTCAAAGATGTAGATACCAGATGGATATCTATGTATGAACCTTCCTACAGAATATATGATGAATATCCTTTACTGACATGATTTATGTTTAAATATCATAGGGATGTAGATAAAGCTAAAGATCTATTGTGCCGTCTAACTGACATAGAAACTTTACTCACAATTTGCAATATTTTTCCCATGTTGAGGGAGCTTAATATTTTAACGAAACATGCTCAAGATCGGTCTTTCTACATTACAGACTTTATAAGACTCGGAAGACATGTTTGCTGGAGTCTAGAAAGTTTATATATTTCTGATGGGAGTTTTCAGGGTGCTACTTTTGAAAATTGGAATGCATTGACAGATTTGAAAAATTCCAGGTGCTTCTTAAAGTACAATATAAATGATCATCTGTGTATAACAGCACATGGAAGAGAGATTCAACTTCATATGTACCAAAAAAGAATTGATATGGCTAACTCAAAAATAGAATAAGTAAAAGTGACACAAAATTTATATGATGAAATATTAATCGAAATTAGGAATAAGTTGAGAAAAATATCTGAATCGTTAGCTACAGAGATCCGGGAAAGATTAAAAATGATAAAATACTTGAAGAAATGGGAGTTGTAAATCCACAGTTTTAGAATTTGTTTAGTAGAAAACCTTATACATCTATCAATATTTTATTTATCAAAAACATGGGTGATCTAACTGATCATTTCTGTAAGACTAAAGAGATAAATGGAGTTTCTGTGGAAGTAATTTTGGAAAGAAAACTACTTAGTTCACAGTCAATGGATTTTTCTAATACAATGATACGACAAGTTTAGCTTCTACAAAATCCACAGGATTACATTGTCATGAAAAGGATTTGGAAGGATATATGTTCTAGTAGTATTCTAAGTGAAGATTTGAGTGAGTATATTAAGCTGTATGAGCTCTGTAAAACAATGATTCTGGGTTCTATGGAAGATGAGAGGGTTTTCAGTGCACTATCCTTTTTAAAGTCAAAATTTTGAAACAGATTGGATATGAATCTAGAAATTTGTATCATATTGTATGTATCGAGTTACTCAGTGGAGTCTTATCCTTATGATAGAGCACTAGCATTGTGGAATTCAGTAGTAGATAGAATAGGAGTAAGTAATATTCTACCTGACCCATGGGATCAAGATACATCCAAAAATCATGCTACAGTTGATTTCTATGACACAAATCAAAGTGTTTCTCCAGGACTATTCGAATTCACATAGATTTCATTTCTTCTATACATTATTGAGACTACTTATGTATTTCATTTAGTGATTACAACTTTTAATAAATGCAATATTATATTTTTCATTATTTGATCCTTTTCCATTAGAATAATGTCATTCTATGTTTCAATTATGCCATTTGTTTTTTATGTTTGGTTTTCAAATTCAGACTAAAATAAGGACACATTCATCTTTTATATCTATTAATTTATTTATTTTACATCTGCAACAATTTAGAAATGTAAAGAAATAAAATAGTGTAAATTTAAGCAACATTTACGTAAACAATAGAAAAGAAATATAGTTTGTATTAACATATAGTAGCATTGTACAATTCTAGCTTCCAAATTTCTTTTGAAATTGATCTCTCATGTGGCAGATTACTTTATGAAAAAATTACAAATTTATAAAGCATTTTCGGCCAATACAATTCAAAAAAGGGGTTGTAATAACATATCAAATCTTTCGGACAAGTTTTGTCATATAAGGACACATTATGAGGTCATCCTCTTTTCTGTCTATGATTCAAAATCATAGTTGTCCTTACATCTACCACACGGAATAAAAACTAAAAAAGGGTTGGCCACTATCTTTTAATTCCTACGCTAGTGTCGAATATGTGACAACACACCTGTTACATGGTGAACTTTACTAACTTATCAAATTTTATGATGCAGGTGAAGGTTTTTCTTTTTCTTGCGTAAGAGATGAAGGAATCTATTGCATCTATACAGAGCTAGCTGCTATAACTTCTGATACCTGAAGATATTCTACTTTAGTGTTGATATTTTCTAGTATATTCAGCTCCTCCCTCGCTACATCTCCTGCAGACAAAAGTGTTTCATCTGCATCTGTCTTTTCCTTCAGTAAGACTTCTGGATCTATCTTATGCTCCTTTATTATCCTTCTCAATGTATTATTTTGTTTATTAATAACAATGATTTTTTCCTTCAACTATATAAAAGAATTTAGGCTTATGTGGGCATTCTTCAAATGTGATTTAAAAACAGCTACTTCTTTCTTTAAATTTTCATATTTTGCCTGCAAAATAGAAATATTAAATATTTAGTTTATTAGATATTATGAAAAAATATATTGCAATGGTTATAATATCAGATAATTTTTATTTTTTCATGTAAAACTAAATTCCCACTCACAACAGCTTTCTCTTTTTCTGCATTTGCTATTAAAACATTAGTCTTGTCTTTAGACCATTTGTTGTAGTAAGCATGTGCTTCAGCATTGAGATTCTCCAACCTATTTAGCATTATGTCTATAATTTCATCATTGTAATCATTACTATATAAAATTATCCCTGATTGAGCTTTGTTTAGAAAAACATCCTGTCATGTTGGTTGGCTCTCTATGACAGTGAACAATGAATGCCTTTGAGCATGATTATGGTATCTTTTATTTATTTCTTTTATCAAAAAAATTTCTCTCCTCTCCCAAGACCGCACCAAATCCACATCAGACATTATAGCCTCTTGAATTTTTCCCCCATACTATCTGATATCATGTTTTCTAATATAAAATGTGTTTTTTCATCATCTATTTGTGGATCAGCCCTTGGGGAAGGAGGAGAGTCACTGCCCTGTATTCCATGCACATTTTCTTGTTAAGGAAGAGTAGATTGAATCATATCGTGGGTGTAAAAATAGTTACCCTTGTTTGCATTGCCACTATCGAAGCCTAAATACTCCTCGTCAAGGTTGATGTTTTTGAAAATTTGTGTGGCTGTTACACTTAAAACACCACCTAGTGACAATCCAGGAAATTTGATTGTAGCAGGATGAACTGTTCCTAATGACTCTGCAGGACTCCTAATATTCTTTCCTGAAGTCCTCCTTTGTATTTGTACTTGATGTGTTGGAGGAATTGGTTACTTTCTTGCAAGTGGAACATGACTTGAAGCCATATTACCTGCATGAAGAAAACAACAAATTTTTAGAATATAAGGGTTGGGCTTTGTAATTTCTAAAAAAATTTAAAGAAACAAAACATGCAAATCAAACTACCATACAATATACCTTGCATAGATGGAGACAGAATCGTGACATTTTGATCTCCACACCTAGAATGAGTTTGATATTCATCATCAAACTCAGTAGTTTCTAAATACAATACATGTATAAAAGATTAGTAGAAATATTAGAATACATAATCTATATTAATCGTTTGAATTTTTAATTTATATAAAAAGATAACTTCATTATTCATACTTGTAGTTAAATGTGATGGTAAATGTGTTGTACATATCGATCCCCTAGGTCACTTTTGACGAGATCTTAGTGGTGTTTATTCTGTTGAATCCATGTTAGAATCAGTAGAGACCTCTAGAGGGGATTTACCTCTAACAACTTCCTTCTTATGAGATTTTACAGCTATAATTTTTCTCTGCAAAATAAAATCATATAATTATTATTTTATTTAAAATATTGAAATCGAAATCATTATAACAAGTAAATAGTAAAGGTAACTGTTACCTGTTGTTCTTCGAGACTAAGACCAATCATCTTATCATTGATTGCAGTAGGAATCTTATGCTGCATCAATTTGTAGTACACTTCATAATAGAAAGCAAGAATAAAATTGTAACAAGAGAATATAGTCCTCAATTTATCAGTTTGATTGGCTTTGCGGGAATGGGATATCTGATTTTATTATGTTAGACAAATAACTGCACCAACCGAATTATTGACCTGCTAGTGTTCGTAATAAATATTGAACTACCCAATACAGAATTTCTACATATCTACCCTGTAATACAATCCCGGCCTGAAAAAGTGAAGCAATTGCAATAAATAATTTATTTGTAATATCTTGTAGAAGAAGGCCTCTTGATGAACGATTAAGAGGAGTTGTAATTATAGAAAAGAAACGTTAGATCCTTTGTGTGGTCGAGTAATGTTAAGAAAAAAATAATTTGAAAATAATAAACTTACCATCAACCTGTACATTGTAATGAGACTCCAAAAACTTTTTGTCTTCGTCTGTAAGGGCAGCCTTTGTAGTAACAGGAGGCTTATTTTTGAAAGGTAAACCTGTTAACCGATGCACGTCCTTGGGTTTAATAAAAAAATAAATTTGACAATGTTTCGAATGCACGAGAAGAATAGAAAATTTTTCATCATTATCATTGTAAGAGGCGAGTAGGTAATCAAGGACTGATGTATCAGTGTCGAATTGGGGCATGTTCACAAGCCCATAAAATTTTGATTTTTTGAGTCAATCCTTTGGAGTGTCTTTTGCTTTTAGTAGAGATAAAAAATATGGGCACATGAGGTTTTTGTATTGAAATTTGGGTGTAGAAATAGATGTGGTACTGGCCATTGCTGAAATTTGGGAGAAGTGAAATTTGGGTGTAAAATTAGAGAGCTCAGAGAACTAGAAATTTACGTATAAAAGTGAAAAAATGAACCTTGAAAGGGTATTTATAGGGCCCAGGGGTATCATTAATGAACATTAAATTCATTGGTATCAATGCCCAACCCACTCCATTCAACCCCTCACTCATCCAACCCACCCATCCAACTCTCCCATCCAACCCTTAGCCGACCAACCCTCATCAGTCCAACCCACCACGTCCAACCCTTGTCTGTCTAACTCCTCACCCATCCAACCCACTCGACCAACCAATACCCGTCCATCCCCTTCCCATCCAACCCCTATCCATCCAACTCATATCCATCCAACCCACCCATCTAACCATTACTCACCCAACCCCTTCCTGTCCAACCCCCACCCATCCAACCATTGACTGTCCAACCCACCCATCCAACCATTGACTGTCTAACCCACCTGTCCAACCATTGACCATTAAACCTCCGTTCAACCCACCCGTCCAACTCACCCATCGAACCTGTCCATCCAACCTACCTGGCCAAAATTGTGAAAAAAGAGGAAACAATGCTCTATGAAATCACCTTTACCACAAAACATTTTTTCAGAAATTTGCCAATGATTCGAAAGTTGATTTATGAGATTCTCCAATGATTTGAAAGTAATTTTTTAGAGGGTTCTTCTTAAAATGAACCCTGGTTACATTAATGGTGGCACATCAAACAAATATCCTCACATCTCGGTGAGTTTTAATTTATGTCGCAGCCATATTCGATGTTTCAACAACTTGGATTCTACGACATAATTATCTTATTGTAACAGATGTGGTGAAAGGATATTTTCTCAAATCTATGACAGTGAATTGATCAGGAGCTTATTATTCAAAATATATGTGAATTTCAAAGGCTTGGACCTCCCATAATTAGACATCCCTACTCTTGGGGACTAACAATATCTTCAACATAACATTAAATCTACAAATACTACAGAATGATAGTCAAATGTGGCAAATAACTTGCCTTGTGGTTGCATTGAATTCCTCAACATAAAAAATATTTGGCATTAAAATACCCTCGCTAGAAAAGCATTGTAATCATCTCCAGTATTTGACTCTCGCTGACTTAGTAACTTAGCAAAATATTAGGCAAAAGATCTTCATTTAGTGAATATTTCCTCCAGCACGTGGGTACATTGACCTCTGGGACTCACTTTTATGTTGTTCATTCCTACACTGATACAACGATTAGAATATTACTTGTTGAAGTATTATCCTCATGGGAAAATTTTAGAGTGGAATCACACATAACAACAAAAAATTTATTAAATCAACTACCTAGTGATTTTTGAGGAAGAATAATTTTACACGGAGATTGTATATCATTTTTCCAATAATGGAAAAATGTATTTGTAACACGAAAGGTGGATAGAATATTTTCTCAAAAAGGGGGGGGAAGGGTTATGCTTTTTCACATTAAGGGGGGGAATTCTAAACAGGGGAACTTCCAAACTTCACACTCTAAAACACAATGTTTTTTTCCATGGTCGCACTAAGGGGGGGAATGTTAGTGATTTAGTGCTCCATTTATTATATGAGAATATAATGTATGGTACAATTGAATTGTTAAAACAAATCATATAGGAATTTAGAGGTGGTTAGTAGTTGGGAGAGAATAAAGGTTGTTGGAGAACCTTCCTATATTAGTGTTACAAGTTTGTGGAGTTGTTATAGGAGTTAAAATGAGTCTCCTATATATGTGTAACACATTATTTAACATCATGTTGAATTGAATTTTTATGAGCGTATGCTCTTCATCAAATATGGGGTAAAACCCACATTTCCATGGTTCACTATATAGGTTTGATATTGAATAATAATCTCATTAGGATTTTATCAACCTTCATTTTTTAATTAAAATTCCATTATAACACTTCATATAGTTTCTATTTCTTTAGGATGTGCAAAGATATGTTTTCTAAGATCATATATGTGTATATTTTGATTAGGATCTTATGAGACAACATTTTCCCCTTTACTAATTTGAGATTTTATAGGAGAACTAGGTACATTTGAATCATTTTCATCTATAGAGGTCTCAATAGGTGTTGGAGTGATCTCAATGTTAGCTTGAGTCTCACTGAGAGTCGTCTTCTTATTTTTCGAAAAAACTGTCAAACGAATCAAGGGAATCTCTTTAGGATAAATCAAATTATAACTTAACCTAACATTGTGTTAGGTTGGAGTCTTATCTAAGCAAAATTGATGACTTAAAATATAAAACATGTAAAGGAACAATACACCCCTAATGTCACACACACACGAGATAGGGCAGAAATATTATAACAAATAAAATAATCCCATGACAAAAAAGAGGTAATATTAATTCATAAAATAAATACATGAAAATGATATTTTACATAAATTACAACCCTAAGTATAATTTGAATATGGTTTACCAAAAGAGAAAACCTGGGTTGAGTATTTAATATAAGCATAGGTTCACCAAAACATAAGTATGGTGAGTTTTTCACACTAACAAAATGTATTAAATTAACCATAACACCTTGCAATCCAAACTAATTCATATTTATTCAATAAATACATATCCAATTACATAGAATATGCTATCTAGACCACATAAAAAATAGTAAAATAGTAAATTGATTAAGAGAATTATGGTTTTAATATAATACTCAACTTTTTGCACTTATGTGAGTGATCGTTCATTAAAATATAAGGAAAACATGTCCATAACTCACACAAACAACTCCTAAAAAAATTATATTGTCAAACCCCCTTGACCATTTTCATTAGATAATGATCGATTGCTGATTTGTAAACCTCTAGATTTGGAAATTTACGAGACCACAAAAAATTATTGTTCTACTTCCAATTCTTTGAAAATGATAGTTCTTAATGCTAGTGAATGAAATGTCAGTGCAAATTCACAGCACCCCCAAAATGACCTCTAGCATATGCAATTTAGAAAAGGGTAATTTGGTGTAAATGCACAACATGGATTTTTCCCTAAGTGTGGGACCTTGCAAATTAGGAAAACTCTCCAGATTGAGGTTGGTTCCTACTCCTCTGTTTAGGTGTATGCGTGAAATTTGTAGAGGTTTGATTCAGAATCCTACTCTAAAACTACCAAGGAGATAGAGCTGAGAAAATGCATGGAAATGGGAAACAAACTAAGAAAAAATAGAGCGGTGATACACCAAAGAAGTGCTGAATTTCTTACTTTGCCAAGTAGACACAAATCATAGAGATGTAACACGAAAACATGCATAGATTGCCAAAATATAATGAAAGATCAGAAGACAATGATAAACACATGAGAGGATTGGAGAATCATTCACATAACATGAATTACCATTCCCAAGTTTAATACAATGCATTACAATGGCAGGGAGGTAAAAAACGTGCTATAATCTCCATGGGAGGTCTAAACTCCTTCAAATCCACCTGCTAAGGAGAAAAGAAGAGCTTGTAGAAGCAAGAACATCCAAAAACACAAATGATCGAATCCTTTCCATTTATAGCTGAAGTAAGGAGAGAGAAAATAGAAATAGAAGTAAATAAAATCTTCTAATTCAACAATCTGCCATTAATCCCTTTCAAATCATCTGGAAAACCCATAAAATTGATTCCTTTTTTCCTGTTTTGCGTGTTAGAGAAAAAAGTGATGGATTTTAGCAAAACACATCTCTCCAAGAAATCTTATCTTGGAGTAATGGTGTGAGGAGACATTTTACGAATTTTCCACATCAAAATGAGTTGATTCTTCATCCTTGGCATGTGGGAGAAGGCAACCATGGTGTATTGAGAAAAAATGACTCATTCGAAGCAATCTCATTCACATTAAAGGAATGAAAGCCTTTTCTTTCTTTTTCTTCATCGAAACCTAAAAAAATTATGTTTTTACTCCTCTAATGCATAGAGGAGATCAAGATCTTTCCAACGAGTCTAATTTTTCCCAAATTTGATCTCTAGATCAAAAGATATGCCCATCTGAAGATTTAGGGAAAAATCAGGACATAAATTCGGGGACAAATTTCAAGGCACGAATTAGGTTGAAAAATGGCGGTGAATCATATTTGAAAATGGGCCCACGGACCCAAATTTTACTTTTTGCTGAAAAAATTCTCCACCCCGACTTTTGAAAAAATTGCCCTTTTTTAGATTTTGGAAAAATCTCCACTCCACATGGCGCCACCGCTCCTCCGAGACATTTTTCTCCTTTGTACGTGGCACCTTTTGAGTTTTTTTAGATTTATCCTCAGGACCAAACTCCATCTCCCCAAAACCTACGTGGCACCTTTTTTACTTCTAATTTCATATTCGAGCCATAACTCAAAAAATACAAGGGAAAATTTACTGAAAAAATCTTCTCCAAAAAAATTCGATTGCCCCGATCTCTCGATGACATGTGGTTTTCAAGGTACCATACCCTGTGCCTTCTAATTCAGTGTGAAGTTTGCATGTTTGGATCTTGGCTGAAAACAAAAATAAATTAGAGACTCTCGGCGATTGCTTCTTCTTGATTGCTTCTTCTTGATTTTTCCATTCTTCCAAGTAGACCCTAGGATACCGTAAGCATCACAAACCTATTGAACATTTTTCTTAATATAGCCAAGTGCTTCCCTATGAA